>OY720675.1:152844330-153574330 GCA_963170755.1 Amphimallon solstitiale
TTAAAACGTTCATTATTTTGTGTATCCTCAATTTGTTCTAATACATTTTCTAATTGACTATTTGCTTTTAGTGCTTTGGAGTGGTTTATCAAATTTAATTTTAGTGCCGGAATATTATATAAGATTGGTTTATCCAATTGCACCGTGGAGATATTAACTTTTATAGGTTCCAGTTTTGGTATATAACTTTTAAATGTGTTAGTAATATTTGTCTTTCTAGACGAAATAATAAAAATGATTTTGTAAAAAAATGACAATGATTTTGCAAATGTAGTTTACCAAGGTATGGGTAAACTACACTAAGGGATTTTTTCTGAGCATAATTTGAATTATTACATAATATTGATAAATTTCCTTTAAATAGTGCATCTGGCTCTTAACACATTTCTAATAATAATAGTATTAGACATTTACTGTACTTCCGTATATTTAATTACATTTATCATTTAATAATCTTCACTAGTTAATTCAATTTCATAATCATAATAAATAATACAGATTTAAGTCAATTTGGGGGAATTTGTCTACCTTGACGGCGACCTTTCTTCTGCGCAAGATGGGTTGGCGCGGAAATGCAGTGACCACGAGGGAGTTGAGGTCAAGTGGTTGACACGAGCTAAGTGGTACAGGTTATAGTGGAGAAAAATGCCTCCTTCTTTTAGTCGCGTGACCTACAGCTTTAATTTACGGCCAGAAGAAGCCGCCCTCCAGCAGGGGATTGATAAGCCGTGATCCCATCGCTCCTCGAGTCGTTTAGCGCCGAGTTGCCGTATTATCTCAGAGGAGCCCCGTTTGGGGATATTGACGACAAAGAAGCCCGAGGTATCGCTTCATGTAACAGACACAGGTCAGATTAATCATTAAAGTTCCTTTTTCCGTCCATCTTGTGGCTACTATTAACGCCCGAGAGAAAGTGATAAATGAAATTGGAAATAAATATGTAGTTTCTCAACCGAAATTAAGAAGCCCTAAAATAATAATTACTGGTGTTGAAGCAGATATTATTGATGAAAACAATGAAAAAGTGTTAGACGCGATTATTAGGCAAAATGACTTAACATACTGCTATGGTTTTCTCATAATCTATGGAAAATCTAAGATATATATTAATTGTTTGTCAAATTCATATTTCTGTGTGATGAATATTTTGGATCAACCGGTATCTCATTTTCTATTATATTATTTTGAAGGTATAATAATCTTTTGGATGGCTGTGTATATTATTATTTATTTTATTGATTGCTAATTAAAAGGATAAGATGCCGAAAGATTATTTATCTTTGTTTATTAGAAATTTAAATTTGTTTTGATGTAAAAATCTTTATATCGATCGGGTTATTAGGAAGGGGATTGTGACCTTCCTAGGCCTAGCGTTCGATATAGATAGGCATTAAATCTTGGTCTCCAGTATAATAATGATGTTTTTTAAGAAATATATTTTTGATAATTGAATAGTAATGTAAAATTGTAAGAATTCATTTGATATTGGATCTGAGGTTTAATCAAGTTTTAGTGATTTTGTTTTAATGCCATAAATACAAGTTAAGTATATAGTTATATGAGAAAGAATGCATTCTGATAATAAAAAGAGAAGAAAAAATTTGAATATGGAAAAATTTTACTCGTTTTCTTCATTTTGTTTTGCACATGCTTTAAAAGAAATTTTATATTTTTATATAGAATCTATTGACTTGGATTATTTTCATTACATTATTAGATTACTTCTTCTTGATGAATTTTTGAGTTAAGATAATCATATATATAAAATTATAGGTTATCAATTAATTTAATTTAACTAATTATTCTTGATAGATATTGTGTGTAAGTTTCAGTGATTATTTTAGGGTTTTGAATTGTTGTTTAAATTATTTTGTTTTATAAGGTAATTTGTCGTGTTGGTCATTGCAAGTTTTTTTATCCTACTTTGTCAGCAAGAGGGTAGGGTTTTTCTTGTTAATTTGTTAATTTTTTTTTTTTTGAAAATATATAATTATTTATAGATATACAGGGTGAGTTTTTTTGAATGTTTAGCATTGGGATCTCAGAAACTACTGGAGATAGAAAAACGCTTAAATGGGGAAAGATGCGCAGTTTTACGAGTTTGATTTAAAACTGCTTTTGTTTCTCCGATAACTTTCATGGCTTATTAGATATTCAAAGAAAACTCAATTTTACGATTTTCTTTAAACATGCTTAGCATCGTTAATAGTAATTTTAGAGAAAAAGTGTTCAGACAAAAGTTTTAGATAATTTTACGTCAAATAAAACTATGTAGCTAATATTTTTTTTTCGTTCACCATTATCGAGTTATGACACAAACTTGTGTTTTTTTAAATGGAAACCATAGTTGGTTTTGACATCATTAAAAAGCTTATTTTTTGCTGAATACAATGATATAAGGTTTGATATGGTTATTTTAAAAAATAAAGAGGATATAGACATTTCTATTATTGTTCACTTTATAAGATATAAACTTTTTAAAAAAAAAATTTTTGGTGTTTTGTAATTCAAAAAACAAAAAATCTGAGTTACAATAGTGTTCGTTGGAGCAGTCGAAATAAATATACTAACATTGCTTTCACGTTGAGTCACAGAAGTGAGAGCTGTTAATTTTCACTTTTAAGTCAGGTTAATTGTCAAACATTGACAATTAACTATTAATTAATTTAATTGTAACTTAACTATAATCGGTGCAAACGGCCGTTAATCATAAGTTTGCATTGGCTATGGAATTTTCTAACGTACAAGAACGTGATATGGTTGAATGTTACATTCAGTGCCAGAAAAATTCTGCTAGAGCTGCTGAAGTTTATTTTGAAAATTATTTGATCGACGTCAGCCGTCGCTATCTACTTTTAAGAGATTATGGAATAATTTAGCAGATTATGGTTCGTTCGCTAAACCAAAATCAAAAAAAGGGATGGATGAAGATAGAGAAATAAACATATTAGCATGTGTCGCTCAGAATCCATCTACATCGACCCGACAAATTTCAACAGAAATGGGCTCCTCTCAACGCACTATTGTCAGAGTGTTCAAGAAGCATACATTTCGACCCTACAAATTATCAGTATCACAAACTTTACATGAAGGTGATAACATCAGACGAATAGCTTTTTGTAGATGGTTTAAAGATCAGTGTCAAAACGATCCACACTTTTCAATGAAAATATTATGGACTGATGAATCTCGTTTCACAAATTGTGGAATGTTTAAAAGGCACAATGAGCACATATGGTCTCAAACAAATCCTCACGTTGAACATAGGAGACCACAAATTAAATTTGGGTTTAATTTTTAGTGTGGTGTTATAGGATCAACTGTTCTTCCTCCTTTTATTTTTGATGGATCACTAACTGGCAATCGTTATCTTAATTTGTTACAACAAGATTTCGAGGAAGTGTTAGATAATTTAAATTTAAGAACCCGAGCAATGCTGCAATGGTTTCAACATGACGGAGCGCCTCCGCACAATCAACTGAATGTTAGAAATTATTTAAATTTGAACTTCCCTAATCAATGGATAGGACGAAATGCACCCATTGAATGGCCGGCTAGATCCCCTGATTATCAGTTTTGGATTTTTTCTAGTGGGGTGTACTAAATGACACAGTATACAAAAGAACATATGAAACAATCGACGATTTAAGAGAAGGTGTCTTAGTTGCTTTTAATAACATCGATAGGAGTAAAGTACGCAATGCTACAAATTCTGTTGTGAAGAGATGCAATTTGTGTATTAATAATAATGGAGGTATCTTTGAACATTAATAATGTTGTGTACCCTTAATAAAAGTTCTTATAGTTTTCATTTTATTACTACATAAGATTTCAAAATAAGTTTTCGTTTGGTTTGTATTTTATCAGTTCGAAATTCAATTGTTTTCCATAAAAACCATAAAAATGTCTATATCCTCTTTATTTTTTAAAATAACCCTATCAAACCTTATATCATTGTAATCAGCAAAAAATAAGCTTTTTAATGATGTCAAAACCAACTATGGTTTCCATTTAAAAAAACACAAGTTTGTGTCATAACTCGATAATGGTGAACGAAAAAAAAATATTAGCTACATAGTTTTATTTGGCGTAAAATTATCTAAAACTTTTGTCTGAACACTTTTTCTCTAAAATTACTATTAATGATGCTAAGCATGTTTAAAGAAAATCGTAAAATATAGTTTTCTTTGAATATCAAATAAGCCATGAAAGTTATCGGAGAAACAAAAGCAGTTTTAAATCAAACTCGTAAAACTGCGCATCTTTCCCCATTTAAGCGTTTTTCTATCTCCAGTAGTTTCTGAGATCCCAATGCTAAACATTCAAAAAAACTCACCCTGTATATTTCAGATTGTTCAAATTTGATAAAAACTGATTTGATTAAAGAAAAATTTGTTTTCTTTATTGGGTAATTTGATTTTTTTTATTATTTCCTAGGATCACGATTCCTGACGTGAAGATTGTTCAGTATTTCTTTTCTGAGGGAACCTGAGTTAAAGAATCCTGTTCTCAGAGCTAGTTTTGGCACCATAATAAATAAATTAAATATACTGATATCATAGCAATACGTAGACAAGGATGTATCAGATAAAATTAAAATAGAAAAAAAATACTTAGATAAGAAAAAGAAGAACTATGGAAATATTATATTGTCTGTTCAACCGGCGATATATTCCAGCATCATAGACAGGGCACAAAAAAATATAGGATGAAAAAAATTTAAGGTGTTCATACACCTTAAATTTTTTTCATCCTATATTTTTTTGTGCCCTGTCTATTTATTGTTCAGTATTTCTTTTCTGAGGGAACCTGAGTTAAAGAATCCTGTTCTCAGAGCTAGTTTTGGCACCATAATAAATAAATTAAATATACTGATATCATAGCAATACGTAGACAAGGATGTATCAGATAAAATTAAAATAGAAAAAAAATACTTAGATAAGAAAAAGAAGAACTATGGAAATATTATATTGTCTGTTCAACCGGCGATATATTCCAGCATCATAGACAGGGCACAAAAAAATATAGGATGAAAAAAATTTAAGGTGTATGAACACCTACAAATAGTTCGATGTTACAAATGTGCAGGGTACAATCATTTTGCTAAAGAATGTAAAAATGCGGAAACATGTGGTAATTGTGCTGGTAGTCATTTGACAAACAAATGTGATAGCGTAATTATATATAAGAAGTGTATAAATTGTGTAAGAACTAACGATAAATTGTAAATGGATATTGACACTAATCACACAGCGTTTGATAGAGACTGTATACATTACAAACGAATAGTAGATAAGAAAAAACAAAAATTAAATATATGTAACAATTAGATTATAAGTAGGGTTAATTTGCTCAGTAATGATTTAATTGTAGCTTTTTAAATGAAGAATATTTGAACAATTAGTCCGTAATTATATTATAGAAAAAGTTTTAGTTTCTACGTAATGTATTTGTATATTTTAATAGCAATTGCTAATAAAGATTATTATTATTATTATTATTATTATTATTATTATTATTATTATTATTAATGGTATTAACCTGTGACAGTACAATACCATTTTTTGTCAAAATTTTAATTACTTGTTTTGTTTTGTTTATAGTATAATAATGTACCAAATGAATGTTAAGTCCCTGTAGGCCTACACCGACCACCAATACATATACAGTGTGATTCCTTTTTTTTAATTGTAATTGTTGTTCTGCCTCCGAAATTTTTGCCTTACTGTGAATCGAACAAAACAGGTATTGCGTAATTTTTTTGTGTATTTTATTATTATTTCTCTGTTTTCCTGGCTACTTACGTCCTGCAACGGGGATATCACAACAGACGGTTTCTCTGTTTTCCGCTGAGGTTGATTCTCGTCTTCCCTATCGGGAAGGAAAATCAACCACTATTAAGGGGGAAGTCGCCGTATATATACTTTTTCAAATAGAGTGACCCAAATCTACATCTTTATGGACCCATTTCATTTTTTCCTGAGATCGGGTCACACCGGGCATCGACGGCTTCTGGCGTTGCAGGGCGTAGGTAATCCTTAGTCGTCTCAACTGGCGCCCAACATGTATTATATACAGAATGATCATTGCAATACAATATAGAGGGTTTTAATTACATCTGGCACCCAACGTGCTATAATATATACAGGTGGTTTGTCAGAACTGTCACAATAATATACAGGGTGTTCGTCACAACTGTCACATAATATACAGGGTGTTCGTCACAGTAATATACAGAGTGTTCGTCACAACTGTCACAATAATGTACATGCTGTTCGTCACCACTGTCACAATAATATACAGGGTATTTTATTAACTATAACATAGTTATTAATTGAAGATCTCAACTGGCACCCAACGTGTTTAAGACGTCACAATTACTGGCAAATATCTTGATTTATGAAATTTTATTGTGAAAATTGAACACGCTGTATAATCAAAGCTATGTCAGCGTGTTCAGTATATACATTTATATAGAGGTTGTGTTTTGGTATAATACACTGATGCAATGCAATAATATAACTTTAATTGGAGTGATAATTAATTAAACGTAATTCATATACAGCGTGTTCTCTCCGTAAAATATTATACAGGGTCATCACATATGGATATGTTTTTTCTTCTTTGATTTCCTTTCACAGATATATAACAATTAGCTTAGTTTTCCAGATTTATTTTATACAGGGTGTTGAATTTTGGTAAAACCTTTTTGGAAAGTCTTAATGGTGGTGGATATTGTATGCAGTGTTCAATTTTGACCACAGCTGAGTGGCAGAGACATTTAGATACAGGGTGTATACGTTCCAATTGCCTCTAAACATAATAATTGTGTGTTCAGTCCATCATTCCTTGTCGGTTTTCATAATTATACAGGGTGATAATATATATTTAGCACCGAATATTTCAGTTATGGTTTCTGTTTTGTCTCACTTGCAATAACTTTACTCACTTCGTTTGGTGGTTCTGTGTAATTTAACTTTCTTTCTATTTTCGAATTCCTATTGTTTGGAATTTTATCAATTAATTCTGAGCTTCGAGTAAACGAGAAGAAATAGTTACTCTTACTTGGATTCTAGTGTCAGAAATTGCAGTTTCGCACTTAGAGCTGCGGAATTTCGCTTTCTATTTTGTTATTTTCCGGAAGATTCTTGCTTGCCTAGGTCTATATATATTTTGAGGTGATGGCTTTTTTGAAGGTTGATGCTGGTAGTCTTAGGAAGGACGAGCTCATATTTGAGTTGTGCTTTCAAGGTTTTCCGGCGGATGAAGCCAAGTCTGTTGATGAGTTGCGTCGCTGCCTGATGCCGCTGATGCGGTTGAAGCTTTCAGATAGTTCATTTAATTATCCCGAGTATAAAGTGGATGTTGCGTTAGAGTTAGGAATTCTGCAGACAAAGACTGACGAGGTGCCGGCCCGCTTGAGTGCTTCTGAGGGTGCTACGGCAAAATCACACGAGCTTACGCGTTCGCGCATTCATCACATTTTAAATTGACTCAATCGAATTCCGACCGCGGAACTTTCAGCTGAGCATGCCGCTGCTCGTACTAATTTGTTGGCTACTGTGTTAGGCTATTTGGATACCGTCAATACAATCCGCGATGCCGAGGCTGGTGAGGTTCTTGATCCTTTACCTCCGGTCGGTGGTAGTCCGCTCGATCCCTCTCTTGTATTTGACTCTACTCGATTTCTGTTCGGTGCTCGTTCATAACCTGTGCAGAAGTAGAATTTGAAATTTACCGGTGACCCTCAGGGGATGGTGCATAGTTTCCTGGAACGTGTTGAAGAACTTTGTTTGGCTCGCGGTGTGTCTGTTGCGCAACTATACGATTCCGCAATAGATCTATTCGAGGGCAAGGCCTTGTTGTGGTATCGCTCGCAGCGTTCGAGATGTCCTCTTGGGAAGCGTTGAAACAACTGCTTATACAACACTATCAGCCTCCTGATTATTAGGCCCGTCTATTCAATGATATTCTGAACCGCATTCAGGATCCTAACAAGAGTTTCGTGGATTACTATTCTTGTATGTCCGCTCTTTTCCTACGTTACGGACCTACTGCTGAGGACTTTTGTCTTAATATCATTTTTCCTAATCTGGCCACATTCTACACTTTAGAACTGCCTACGGTTCGCACTTTAGCACAATTAGAGGAAGAATGCCTAAAGCTTCAGAGTAAGCGTTATAGAGCAGACAATTATAGACCTTCTCGGAGATGTGCCAATTATGTCGAACCTGATCGAGCATACCTCCACGTTTCAGACGTCCCAACCGCTTCGCTTAGAGATACTTCTCGGACCTGACCTGTGGTTAATGCTCCTGATTCTCGGTCAATCCGGTGTTTCAATTGTGATCAAATTAGTCATGCTTTTAATTCTTGCCTTGCATCTATGCGTCGCTTTTACTTCCGTTTTGGCCAGGTGGGAGTTAGCGTGCGGGATTGTTCGAAATGTTCGGGAAATGCGTCGGAGAGCCGCTAGGTGGTCGATAGGTTGTTTCCCGCTCTTTTATTTCGACCCCTAACGACAAACAGCGCCTGTTCCTGGATTATGGCCTAAGTTGTTGGAGATCAACGTACGTATCTCGAAATTACAGTTCTTGGTTGCACTTTGGTAGGTTTTTTGGATAGTGGATCAAATAGTACCTTGATGTGTCGTGACTGTCGCTAACGGTCAGTCATGTTCTGCTTTGGGGTATATGACTGTTCCTATTCATTTGGAATATAAATTGCGTGTCATAGACATACTGGTGTTACCGGAGTTGCCTCATGCGTTGATTCTGGGTGTTGACTTTTGGGTGGCATTTGATCTTGTCCCTGCGTCAGACTCTAGACCAATTGGTGCAAGTCAGCCAATCTCTCATGTGCATTAGCTTAGGTAGAACCTATCTTGTTTCTCATAGTATTGAAGTTATTCCTGGCACTCGCCCTATTAAGCAAAGGTACTACCTTGTTTCGCCCACTAATCTGCAACTCATCGAGGCGGAGATTCAAAAGATGGTGGATGCCGATATCATCGAGCCCTGTCACGGTTCTTGGAGTTCTCCCGTATGCATGGGGCCGAAGTGTGACAGCAAATATCGCTTCTGTGTAGACTACCGTCAACTTAACGCTGTAACTCGTAAAGATGCTTACCCCTTACCCCTCATTTCGTCCATACTCGATCGGCTTCGGGACGCCAAATATCTAAGTTCACTCGATGTGAAGAGTGCCTATTTTCAAGTTCCGAATGCGGAAGGTTTCCGCGATTTTACCGCTTTCTTGGTGCCTAACGGTCTCTACCGCTTCAAGGTCATGAGTTTCGGATTGACCAACGCTCCTTCCACGTGACAACGTCTTGTGGACGCTGTGTTGGGGCATGACCTTTAACCTTCAGTATTCGTCTACTTAGATGATGTAATCGTGGTGAGTCAGACTTTCTAATCACATGTTGAGGTTTCAGGTCAGGTCTTCAACCGTCTTCACTCGGCTGGATTAGTGATGAATTTTGACAAGTGTCAGTTTTGTCGTCCTAGACGACCTAGACTGAAGTATCTTGGTTTTGTGGTTAACGAGCCTGGTTTGCGACCGGATCCTGAAAAGGTTGAGGCCATCTTAAATGTTCCGCCTCCGCGTACCGTTAAAGAGATACGACGATTTGTTGGCACTGCCAGCTGGTACCGAAAATTTGTCCTGAGCGCCTTAATTAAGAAGAATGCTCGCTGGGAATGGGGATTCGATTGTGAGACTGCCTTCCGAACTCTTAAGGAGTCTTTAGTTACCGCTCCTGTCTTGACCTGTCCTGATTTCAAGCGTACGTTTTATTTGCAGACCGATGCCTCTTCTTGCGGAATCGGGTGTGTTCTCTTCCAGAACTTCGAAGAAGGAGAAACGGTTATTTGTTATCTTTCGCGTTCTCTCACACTCCCTGAAAGGAAATACAGCGTTACTCAGAGGGAGCTTCTCGCCGTTATTTGGTCGGTGGAAAAGCTGAGACATTACTTCGAAGGCTATCACTTTAAAGTGATTACTGACTGCCATTCTCTCAAATGGTTGCAGAACCTGAAGGACCCGCGGGGTCGTCTAGCTCGTTGGGCGTTGCGCCTCTTGATTTTTGATTTTGAGGTCATTCATCCCAGAGGTTCTGAGAATGCCGTCCCTGATTTTCTATCTCGCAGTGTACCAGTTTCCGTTTATATAATTCAGGTGTGTCCCGTCGGCGTGGCTGACCGGTGGTACTCACGCATGTTTCCTCAAGTACAGGGGAACCCCGTTCGGTTTCCTCTTCGGCGTGTCCGTGGTGATCAATTATTGAAGTATTTTCCATCTCCTTACCCGGATCTCGTGGGTTCTCACGACGAGTGAAGGCTAGTCCTTCCCAAGGGACAACGTTATGCGATTATTCGACAACTCCATGAAGATCCGACCTATGGTCGTGCGGGAGTAACAAAGACCGTAGATCGGGTTGCGCAGCGTTATTATTGGCCGAAGTTGCGGTCCGATGTTGCTTCCTTTATTCGGCGCTGTACTGTGTGTCTGCAAACTAAACCAGAGCAGAGGATGCCCTCGGTGCATATGCTCAACAAATTGGTAAAAGCTACTCGACCTTGGCGAGTGGATAGCGCTGATTTTATTGGTCATTTGCCTCGCTCCTCCAAGAGTTTGCGTACATCCTGGTCGTTTGCGACACATTTAATAAGGCCGCTCTTGTTTTCCCTCTTTGTACAGCCACAAGTAGTGTTACGTAGGCGTTAGAGAACTATGTCATTTTAATGTTTGGTGCTCCGAGAACTCTTATTGTAGATAATGGAGCCCAATTCCGAAGTCGTTAAATGCGAGACCTTGCCGCCACCTACCACATCGATACTGCTTACACTACCAACTATCATCCTCAGGCTAATCCCACCGAACGCGTGAATCGCGTCGCGAAAACGATGCTCACTGCTTATGTTCACGACAATCATCGACTGTGGGACAGATCCATACATAAGGTTGGCTTCGCTATTAGGTCGGCCAAGCATGAGGTTACCACCCTGACTCCCAACTTCATTAATTTTGGGCGAGAGGTCACTATTGACGGAAGGGAAGAATCCTTTGTCCTTCCCGATAAATCCGACGTGGTCTTGGATGGTGATGAGAAGAAGCAAGCCTTCTTGAAATGATATCGCTATGTTCAAGCGCGCCTTTTGAGGGCAGTCGCCCGAAATTCACAGACTTATAATTTCGACGGCGTCGAGATACCTTTGTTTTGTGTCAGCGAGTGTGGAGACGTAATCACGTCCTGTCTGATGCTTCCAAGCAGTTTGCAGCAAAATTAGCTTCAAAATTTGTTGGTCCCTTCACGATTACCAAGATCGTTTCTCCTTGGACATTCGAACTAAGTGACGCTACCGGTCCTGCGTCCACTTAGCATATTGAGGATATCAAGACTCATCGTCCTGAAGGTTTCAATTCTGATTTGGACTGATTTCTGTTTAACGTTCCGGCCTGTTCCGTGTCCTTTTGTTTTGTGTTTGGACCTTTATTTATGCTCCCCTTCGTGCTTCGTACAAGGTGGGGTCGGGAGGTGGGAATAAATAATAATCCCCCGTAGATTATTCTAGGGAAGGTGCTCGTAGCCTACGTTTAAGAACTGTTGTGGGAACTTGTGTGTCCATTGGTGGTTGAGGATTTGTGTGGCGTGTAGTTGGGCTAGCTTCTATGCATTTCCGTATCTTTCTCTTTCGATTGCTTTATCTTGCTACGCCTGGATTAGCGTCACTCGTCGTCTTTCAAATGCCTCGGACTTTACTGCTGCGGGAATTGCTGTTTGTTTCTTTAGTTTTTTTTAATGCTTTGGTAATTTTGTTTTGCTTGAGGTTGGTCATAGCCTCTGTGGTATATATTTATGGTTTTCCACTAAAGTATAAACCAGTTTTATTTTTTATTGCCTTATCCGGACGGTGTTGGGTGTAACTATATGAGGGTACTTAAATGTTTTGTGTTCGTGATATGATGTCGTAGTGTTTATTTATCCCTGGTGTCTTTGATTGGGTAAACTCCTGGGTAGGTCTTGCTTTTGTGGCCTTAGGGTCGGGGTTTGTCCAATGTGCTTCTCTGTTGCTTACCTTGGGTCGCGTGCATGAGAGTATTGCTGTTTCGACTTGAGCGCAACTCGCGACTCCCTTACCTATATTGTCTCGTCCGTCTTGGGTTTTCTTTCCGAGTCTGACCGCGTCTTGCTAAGTTTTCTGCTTGTTGGTATGAACGAGGGATTTGCCGTTCGATACTTCCGCAACATACTAATCTCCTCCCTGTCTTTTCTCTTCGGTTCATTTTTCTTTCTCTGGGCCAACTGTAAGTACTACCGAGCCTGCAGGGCACTGTTACTCATGATTTTATCAACTTAGTTACCAATACAGTTTTCTTTTTCCCTTTTCCGTTTAGTCACTATCTATTTCGCCACTTCCGCTCTCTGCATTTACCACGTTTATCGGAAATTTCACTGACGTAAATTTCCTACGGGAGGAAGGGGAGAGATTTCTAATAATAATACTATTAGCCATTTACTGTATTTCCATATATTTAATTACATTTATCATTTAATAATCTTCACTAGGTAATTGAATTTCATAATCATTATAAATAATACAGAAAGCCCGAGGTATCGCTCCATGTAACAGGCACAGGTTAGATTAATCATTAAAGTTCCTTTTTCCGTCGATCTTGTGGCTACTATTAACGCTCGAGCCACCAATTATTTGATACGTTTACGTCTCCGACGATCTGCGAGTCCACGTCTTGGTGGAGACGTAAAACTTCCCGTAAAAGTCCCATTGGAGTGAGCAGCCCCAGGGAGGGGGCGTGTGTCACGATCTAGGCCAACGTACGACTTATAGCGGCCATACTTCCCACGTGGTTTCGACGAAGGCGGGAATATTGGTATTGCCGTTTGGAACGTTTATTGTGTCTTATTAACAGTCACATCTGCCAGTACCGCACAATATTTCTTTTCACTAATTTTCAATGTAATAATTGGATTAGGTATTTTTTTCGTCGTAATTAGTGACGCACGTTTCTTGTATTTCTTTATTACCTTTTAATATAATAATTTTATTAGCTATGTTTTGTCGTCATTAGTGACGCGCGTTACCTGTATTTCGTTGATTAATTGTCAATTTAATAATTAGATTAGCTATATTTGTTTGTCGTCATTAGAGACGCACGTTTCCTGTTGTTTTTTTTTTGTTAATACTATTAACCTCTGCCAGTAACATTTTTTTGTCAAGATTTGAATTACTTGTTTTGTTTTGTTTATGGTATAATAATGTATCAAATGAATGTTAAGTCCCTATAGGCCTACACCGACCACCAATAGATATACAGTGTGATATTAATTGTTGTTCTGCCTCCTAAATTTTTACTTTACTGTGAATCGAATAAAACAGGTACTGCGTAATTCTTTTGTATATTTTATTATTTTTTCACAACAGACGGTTTCTCTGTTTTGCGCTGAGGTTGATTCTTGTCTTCCCTATCGGGAAGGAAAATCAACCACTATTAAGGGGGAAGTCTCCGTATATTACTTTTTCAAATAGAGTGGCGCAAATCTACATCTTTAAGGACTCATTACATTTTTCCTGAGATCGGGTCACACCGGGCATCGGCGGCTTCCGCAATTGCAGGGCGTAGGTAATCCCCAGTCGTCTCATCTTCTGCAAGTTTCTCAAAGTTTTTCACAGTTTTTAGGAAATCTGTCTATTCCATTTAATAGTGACATCTCAGAATCATCTCATGAAATTGATATGCTTTAATTTTTATTTTTATATAAACTCATGATTATTTATATGTATTAATAACTTTATATCGTCTAATTTGAATGTTATGTGACTATTTTATCATTGGCTAGTAGTTTCTGTAGGACTGATCTTAAGTGCGGCGGTGCCGCGATATATGTAACTAATGGACTGACTTATGAAAACGTTGAAATTGACGTTGAATTAACAGAAAAGGATATTGAATTGTGTTGCATTAATGTAAGATTTAACGGAAAGCAATTTTTTGTCATATGTTTGTACCGTGCCCCCTCGGGATCATTGGAAACTTTTGTTAATGTTATAAGAGATGTGTTGGATTTGATTAGTGATAAGTACGACTACGTGAGTGTTTGTAGTGACTACAATATTCACTTTAATGAAAAATCTAACTTGGTAACTCGTATAGGCTTGAATCGTCTTATAAATGAAAGTACGCGCAGGTCCAAAACATCATCTTCATGCATAGATAACATATTTAGTAATATCGATAGCAACTGCGTAAAGAAAAAAGTATCCGATTCTGATTTATCGGATCATGATACTGTTATAGTGGAATGCAACATTAACTATGTCTAAGGCAAATAGTACTATTATAGTAGGAGATATGACAAATATAGCATAGATAGCTTTAAGTCATTAATTGGAAAGGAATCTTGGGACGAAATATACATGACAGATGAAGCTGACAAAAAGTATAACTCATTTATGGAAACCTTTTCCTATTATTTTCAAATAAGCTTTCCTTTAAAACGTTATAATAAAACTTGCAAAGTAGAAAATAAGTGTCTCTCACCTGAAATAAATATGGTTTCTGATAAACTTCGGGACTTATATCAGATATGCAGAGTACGGGATAACCCCGAATTATGGAATTGTTATAGAAAAAGTAAGAAGGAATATCAGAATATGATTGTAAAGGCAAAGAGGAAATACAACGATAACTTTATCTCTACATCTAAGAATAGTTCTAAGGCAGCGTGGAAACTTATTAATACCTGTGAGCATGGGGGAAACAGTAGTATCATATTCAGCGGTGGCATGGAGATATAACCGATCCAAATTCTGTGGCTTCACAATTTTCGGAGTATTTTAGCGATCCACTGAATTTTCCTAAAACTATTAATACTAGAGAACATAAATGTAAAATTTCTCCAAACAAAAATTCACTTTATTTGTTTTCAACTGATCATAATGAATTTGAATCAGCCTCCCAAATTGTCGACGGGATTGGATGAAATACCAACTGAAATGGTGAAAAGTGTAAGTACAGATATATCTGTCCCTCTGAGTGACATTATGAACTCGATATTTGCCTCCGGTGTCTTCCCCGAGGCTCTTAAGCAAGCTAAGGTATGTCCAGAGTATAAGAAGGGCTGCCGTAAGGACATCTCCAGCTATCGTCAGATATCTCTACTGCCTTCAATACCTAAAGTCTTTGAAAAGGTACTCGTTAACAGACTGATGACTTTTTTCAATAGACATAATTTGATCTCCGATAATCAATATGGTTTCTTACGTGGTAGGTCTTGTGAGGATGCGGTTTATGATTGTTTGGTTGGTATTATGGAGCAGTTAAATCATAAGCGATACGTCTGCAATATTAACTTTGATTTGAGTAAGGCTTTTGACCTAATTGACCATTCCTTTCTGTTGCCAAAACTGGAGCAATATGGTGTACGTGGAAACGCACTGAACGTCATCAGCTCTTATTTGACAGGTAGAAAACAAGTAGTCCATCTCAGTAATTTAATAAATAATGTTCGAACAACGGTCAATAGTGATCCTAAAGAAATTAAACAGGGCATTCCACAGGGTTCCATGGGTCCATTCTTGATCCTTTCTTGTTTCTGGTCTTTGTAAACGATCTAAATAGGTTATTGGAAAACTGTAAATTATATCAATATGCAGATGATACGTCTGTTATTTTATCATGCGAGACATATGAGGGATTATCTGTGGGAAGTACAGAAATTATTCATGACATGATGACATGGTGCAATGAAAATAATCTGCACTTAAATGTAACCAAAACCAGCTTTCTTGTCTATGGTCAATACAATAAGTCACTACTGAGGCAGCGACTTATGACTATTATTCATTGATTGAAATATACCGGTGTTTTATGTTTAACATAACAAATTTTATTTAATAAGCTTGAAATGTTATAGGGGTAAGTTTATATAATTGATGATTGGAATAAAGGAATATATAACACACAAATTAATTTATTATATTGAAAATAAGATATTGGCTTGATAATATTTAGTAATATGTTGGTAGAGTGTTTTTCTCACTTGATCGCTAATTTCAATCCCTGAGGTACATATGACTCTATTTTTGATAATTCCTTTATGCTGTAGGTGTTACGGTAGTGGGTGTAAAATGCCCTTTTATGCACTTAAGATAATGTCAATAAGAGTATGTGTTTCAATTTCATATTAACTAATAATTAAAAATAATAAGGGGATATGATTTTGGATTTCATTTTCAATTATACTAGATTTTTAATTTTTCCCAAAGCAAATTTCATTGCGAGTGTTATTTTATTTAATTGTGTAGACAGTATTTTTTCATTATGCTCTTAAATTGACCTACTGACGCTGAAAACTCTTTATAGTCAAAATGAATTTACTTTTTCGGATTCCAATTTTAGTACCCCCACAGATATTCCCAGCTCTTCATTAAGTTTTAGACAAATTTCAGCTCTAGCATCTGACCCAAAACAAGGTTTTCTCATGCGAGCGTTATTGTAATACTAGAAAGAGTAACTGTCGGTGTAAAGAGATAATGTGCAATTCCAAATGTCACAGCAACAGTGCTTGCAAAAATAAATGATAGACGTTTTATTTTTTTTATATATTGTTTTTAGTATATGTATATTTGCTAAGGCAGTTTCATTTATTATTATGTATTTTAATCTTCCCTATATTGCTACATGAATAAACTAAGTAACTATGCATAGTTAATGGTCTTTTCAATTTTGCTACGGTTTGTGTGTATTTTAAATCATCCAAACCGCGGCGTGATCGTTTTGAACTGCACACAACGCGTTGTGGTCGGTAACAATGATACAACACGAAGAGTTCTGATTTCAGTATTTAACGCACTGTAGTTGTGTTTTTTTTCACTCAGTGAACGTTTTCGCTGTGTGGGTGTAAAAAAATGTCGCAAAAGTTACACGCAGCGTCATTCTTCGTTCGATTTTGAATAAAAAAACGTAATTGTTAAAATGGCGTATCATGCTTATATTCGTTCAGGAACCATTTGAAAGAAACATGCATTTGGCAACACTGCAGCCGCATGCTATTGTAATTGTAGACACCGCTATAATATCCGTATTTCGATCTTCAAAAACATGTTACTCGTTATTAGTATTATCAGATGGTAAATCTGATGTTTTAAAATCTACACATTACGCGAGGTATAATTTGCTCTTCAAATTATTTATTGTGAAAATAATACATATGTTCCAATACCTTAAGATACGCACTGGCATCAAGACGGTTTGCTAGATAAATTGACCCAACGACCCGGAAATTTATTATTCCCAGCCTAGCGTTAATGGAACACTTTTTTTGGTGATTACATTCTCGAAATACATGGGGACTTTCATCCGCTCAATGGTGAAAATTATGGGTATTAAATACACCGTCTCTGGTAAACATACTCTCTTCGTTCCAAAGAATACGTCTTAAAAAGTAGTCATCTTCTTGAATCCTATTTAAAATTGTGTTGCAAAATTTAATCGAAAAATGTTGTCGTTTTCATAGAGTGGCTGAACTTTACGAACATGATGTGGACGAAAACCGGCACGGTTTTATTACTAGGGATGTTTAAGGTTGAAGCTAACTGTCGGATACTAACGGAGGGCTCTTCTTGTACTGCTACAATTTGCTCTTCTAGTTTATTGTACGCCTCTCTTAGTCGACATTTTCACTAGGATATCACCGATTTGGGTAACGACCCCATTACAGGAATATGCATTAAATGGAAAATCCATTATGAAGGAGTAAAATAAAAACAAGGAAACGATAAAACACAGTAGCACAACAACTAATCAAAACAGTACAAATAACCACGAAGAAGCATAGTTTACACAAAATGAAACACGATAGTCGAATTAAATGCACAGGTAAATGTCAAATCTTGACAGTAATGATATTGATTGAAATCACATTGAAATACAAACTCATTGATTGCTCTACAACGTTGTCAAATATGTTTCGTGAAAGTACGTTAATGATGAAATACTAAAAACAAACTTTTGAACCAAATGGAAAATGTTTACGAAATAATACTATAGTCCGTCTCAACCCTATTATGCAGTACAGGTCTTATGGCAATTGATTTCATGGTTGCCAAATCGTCTCATTGTAGAATGTCGTTACAGTTCCGGTTCAATATCTGACATTTTTTGTAATCAAAACATAACCTATACGACTGTTTGTCATTCAATTGATGCATACAAAAAATTAATAGTAATTTGAAACACTTAAAAGGGGAGAATATATGGGAAGATGGATTAGTTAAAATATTTGTAATAATATAATCCTTTGGGATTGTTCTGTAGAAAATTATTTAAAATCTAACTCAATATAGTAAGCCAGAGTAAATAAATTAATATTTCAAAGGAACACTTAAGGTATACAATTTTCTTCGTTACTGAATATTGACATCTTAATCAACTATCTACTATAAATTCAGACCAAGACAAAGTTAATCTCAAATTTATTTTTCATAAAAAGACTTTTCTATTTATAAAAGCAACTTAAATAATACATATTTATGAAAAGAATAATAACCACACATACACATGTACTTTTATTTTTTAACATGTTACATGACTTATATAGTCTTATTGAATATTAATATGTTAATCTACATTCCGTTATACACATTTAAAGACACAAATTCCTCACAAATTCATTTTGCAAAAACATACTTTCCCATTTATAAGAACAAGTTAATAATACATGATAACATTTTTGGAAAACCTAACCATGACCATACAAAGGAGTAGGTACACATATTGTTTTATTTTTCTCCAATCACTTAAAGAATCTTAATCTGATGATGAATGTCTGATTAATTATAAACTCTTCAACATGGTCTTGCAAGTCAGCAAGGTGGCCAATGTAATTCTGGCAGTTGTTCACTGTTACATTCTGATAACCCCCCCCCCACAATTAATTGTTCAATATCTCTTTGTTTGAATGTCGTATTGTTCATTTCAACGTAGTGCTTAACTTGTGCCCACACCATTTCAATTGGGTTTAATTCACAATGATAAGGTGGAAGCCGAATAACATAATGCCCTTTATTCTTTGCAAATTCATCAATTTTGTTTCTGTCATACTGAGACCTAACCTCTGACACACAAGCCAGTAAATCTCTTTTTAACATGTCATTATCAAGTGGTATATTCTTCTCAGTAAGTCATTCAATAACTTGGTTTTCTCCGTGCTACTGCTGGAAACTTTTCTCATTTTCTCGTGTGATATGCGGCATTATCGAGACCAACAACCGAGTTCTCTGGTATATTTGGAAGCAATTTATTCTTGAACCAATCTCCATATGTATCTGCATCCATTTCGCTATGAACATCGGCAGTATTTTTCTTACAAAGAAATGTTCATTCAGCACCACAACAAAACCTTGCTCGCCTCCAGTATGAATTAATGGAAATCGAGGCCCAAGACCATTTGGTGATTTTAAATCAGTGCTGAGTCCTTGTGTAAAAGCTTGTCGACTGCTTTGAACAGTAGCGTCAGTCCACTTTTATTTACCGAGTGTCCTGCGTTCACTCATGATTCATCAGCATATATTATAGTTCTACCAAAAAATAAAACAATCACAAGCAAACACAAGCAAATAATAAATTGCATAATGAACATAAAAGTATAACAAATTAAATGATAAACTATACCTTCGTCTCTGAATTTTCTGATGTCTCGTAAGTATTTATGTCTCCACCTAATGATGTCATCTCTTTCAATAAGAATACTCTTTCGTCCCACTTTTTAAAATTCAAAACCCATATCATGTAGCAATCTGTAAAAAGTATATGTATATGTATATAGGTTATCACGTTTATCAGAATTATAGATCTAGGTATGCATACTTACTTTTAAATGCTTGAAAAAGATAATATGCTTGCTAAAAAGAACGATTTAACAGAAATTATAAGATAAATTAAAGACAATGTTAAAGTTTACACACTACGGCAAAACTGACAATTGACAGCAACGATTACTCATATACCCACGTGAATACCCATATAGTTTGCGTAATAGAACTTGCAACAAGGCAACCGGATATAAAGATGGCGTTATTAAGAGACTACTAAAGATAATAAGAGATGCAATATCCCTATTAAACCTGTACTGCATAATAGGGTTGAGACGGACTATAGTAAAAATTATGTTTGAAACTAAATTACAGCTCTCTCATTGACAGATATCGAAGAGGAAGGCTTAGTTACGCGCTAAAAGTCTGAACTTAAGAAACCCTGTGATAACAAGAAAAGCATGAAACGATATTTTAACATTAAGATTTTTCTTCAGAAGCAAACGAAGAATGTCGCTGCCAAGCTGTGGTGTGCTGTACTCAGAGGACGCGTCTTACTAGGTGTGTGTGTGTGTGTCGCAATTCAGAGTCTTCTAAGGACTCCCTGTCAAAAATTGGCCGAAATCGACCGTGTAGTTCCCGAGATATCGGTGTTTGAAATTCGCATATTTTACCAGCTTTCGCGTGGAGTTTCGCCCTGCAAAATCGGTAAAACAAGACTCCGGGCTTTCGTACCGGATTATTATTTGTTACATACATAAATAGATATTATAACGGAATGAGCAGTGAGATATATATTAATAATTTGAAGGTGTTTCTTACCCGTTCTCCATCCGGTTTTCGGTGTTTTCTACAGGAGGCTGAGTGCCTCCGTGACAGTCTTGTGTTTTTCTCGTGGTTTCTCCGTCGTAGTCTCCTCCAGAGAGGAGTTTTCTACAAGGTTCGCCCTAAGGAAAAACTTCCTGTTTAGATCTTCTATAAACTCTGCCAGTGAGTTTATTTCGGAGATCTTCCTGATCTGTACCATCGGTGTGCTTTTCGGTTCCCTCGTGGCAATCCTCAAGCAGCGGTTCTGCACTCTCCCGAAGCGTCCCAGTGTGGTCTTCGGCATGGTTATACACGCAGGACTGGCCGGATGTGTACTTTGTACAGTATCACGGCCGCCTTCGTGGTCAGCGTCCTGGATCCCAACAGCGGCATCAGCTGGCTCATCCTTCCTACAGCTTTACCGCGTGCCCTGATGGTGTGCCTCCTGAATGTCAGGTGGTTGTCGAGAGTCGCTCCCAAGTAGTCTATTTCATTTGTCCAGTCGACCTCTGTACCTAAAATCATAACTTTAGGGGGGTTTCTCACCTGTCTCTTCGATATTATCCCGCCTGCGACATCTTCGGATTGATGTTCAGGCCCCATAAGTCGTAGAATTCCTTCACCCCTGTCCAGCTGGTTTTGAGCCAACCTGACAGCGATGTCGGGCTTCATGGACTTTGCCACGATTGCGGTGTCGTCGGCGTACAGCGCGTTGTACACTCTGTGGTCTTCTGGCTTCTGGATGTCGCTCACGTAGATGGTGAAGAGGCCCGGCCCCAGGGCCGATCCCTGTGGTGCTCCGGATCCCATACTCCCCAGCTCGGAGTTCACACCGTTAACTACGGTGTTGAATTTTCTGTCGTGGAGGTAGGATCGGATGGTCTTCAGGATCCTCGGTGGGAAGTTGGCGTTGCGCATCTTCCACAGAAGTCCCTCGTGGCGAATCCTGTCGAAGGCCTTCTCCAGGTCGAGTGCCAGCAATACAGTGTACTCATTCCTGTTGAATGACGAGGTCATCTACTCCGTTAGTCTGTACACCTGCAGGGTGGTCGAGTGTTGCCTCTGACTGCAGCCATATTGGTCCGGGTCCGCTAGCTCATGCTCCTCCGGGTGCTTGGTGATTCTGTGAGGTGTACACGTCTCAAGGACTTTACTTACGGTGCCCAGCAGTGAGATTGGTCGATAGCTCTCCGCCGAGTGGGGGTCCTTCTTGGCTTTGTGGATCGGAATGATCCTGGCAGACTTCCAGGTGTCTGGGAAGTGCGTAATGCTCAGCACAGCACTGAAGATCGCCGCCAGGTTGGTAATCAACCACAGCGGCGCCTTCTTCAGGGCGCCATTGACTATACCATCTTCTCCAGGTGCCTTGTTGGTGGCGAGTGTCTTGATCACCTTCAGGACCTCCTCGGGAGTGACTTCGTCGGGGCTTCCGCCTCCATCTCGTCGATCTCCTTGCACGTCAGGTCCAGATCCCTATCTGTGATCTGTTGGGGTGTAAAGTGTTTGTTATAGGTTATCATAAGTAACTTGGCTTTCTTGAGGTCCGTGTCGATCTTCTCGTCTCCGTTCTTCAGTTCCGGAACAGGTCTTTGGTCTGACTTCAGGAATGGGTATCTTGTGGGGATCTGAGTCCTGGTTGCGTTCCACGAACTTCTCCCACTTCTCAGCCCTGTACTTCTGGATGTCGTAGCTGATCGTCCTCTACAGGCGGTGCAGGTCGGTCTTCAGTCCTGGGAACCATGTCCTGTGGTATTCCTTCCGTAGTCTATTCTTGGATTTGTTCTTTTCCACGATTTCTCGCGGTAAGATCTCTCCGTCGAACGCTCGGCTCTTCTTTTTTGCGGGCTTGATGGCGGCTTGGATGTGGCCGGTTGTGACGGCCACCGCTTCCTCCAGGTCCTCGAGTGTATCTATATGGGGAGTCGCATTCACCTTCTCCGTTACCAGCTTCCTGTAGAGACTCCAGTCGTGCTTCCTGGGCCCAACACAAGTACTGAGCGTTAGGAGTGCTAGGTAGGTGTTTACCACCACAGGATAGTGGTCGGGTGACAAGTCTTGGTGCGTCCGGCAGGTGGTGAGGAACGGCCACCTCATCAGAACTGCTATGTCCAAAACGTCGTCATCGTGCTGGTCGTTTGCGCAGTAGTGCGTGGGTTCTGTCGGCGCGGTGATCACCACATCATCGCGCTGCTAAATCTGAAAAATTGTCAAGATCTTGCGTGTTAGGTTGGCGCGTGGGTTGATTGTAGCATGCCACAAACAATGCCCCCTTGCCTCCACGATTTACACTTACTGCTACTGCTTCCAGGGAGTTATCTTGTAGGATGAGCTGTGAATGCCGCAGCGATCTCTTGACGATTATGGCACTGCCCCCACCTCGTGTGGGCCGGTCAGTTCTGTAAACATAATAATTACATAGCTTGAAATTCATACCTGTCTTCAGGAATGTCTCAGATACGAACGCGATGTCTAACTGTTTTTTTTGAGGAAGTGGCCGAACTCTTCCTTCTTTTCGATGATGCCCTGGGCGTTCCAGTAGGCGAGGCGGAGGCTTCTAGAGCTGCTGGTCTAGCTCATTGCCCGAAGATGGATTTCGCCAATTCTACGAAAAAGTCCATCCTCTCCAGGTAGTTATCCAGCTGCTCCAGCTGCCTCATGCCTATGGCGACCTTCCTAGCGATCTTCTGGAAGTTCTCGTAAGAGGTTCTCATCTCTGCAAAAGAAATAATTTCCTCAGCTGATTTTTCGGTTGGTGTTCTTACCTGACTGGCCTAGACAGGTACTATTGGCACTTTCTCGGGCTTCTCCTTCTTCGGAGGTGCTGCCTTCGGGGCTTCGGTCTTCTTGTCCTTCTTGGGGACTTTGACGGTGATTTTCTTGTGCGTCTGCTGATTTTCTTGCTTCTGCGTCGGCTGCGGAGGGGCCACCACTTCGGATAACTTAATCTTCGCCGTGACTGGCTTCCTGGGGGCCGGAGGTGGTTGCGCCTTCTTCTTCAGCGCCGGGATGGTGGCTGTGGTCTTCTGAGGAACTGGCGCTTGCGCCTGCTTCTCGCTCTGCTGGGCTCGCTGGTCTCGGTTCCTCTTCAGGATCTTCTGGTATTCTGGGCATCCCCTGTAGCTGGCTGTATGCTTATCGCTGCAGTGCGCGCACTTGGCGTCCTCAACCGTGACCTTGCATCCCGAGGTGTTGTGCGCTCCCGCGCACCTGGTGCACCTCCATGCCAAGGTGCAGTTTTCGGACGAATGTCCGAAACGCTGGCACTTGTGGCACAGTGATGGGCCATCCCTCGATCGGAACGGCGTGATCCTAATGCTGATGTAGTCGATGGCTCTTACTCCATATATCTTCTCGATCTGTTGCCCCGGCATGTAGATAATGTAGACCGCGGGGAGATGTCCTTTTCTATTCTTCAGGTTGACGTCCTTGTTCACGTCGAACTGTTGGTCCTGGAGCGGCTTGGTCATTTCTTCCTCCGGGTTACCTGGAGGGAAGTGCTTCACTATTGCCTTCATCGGTCGTACACTCGTAGGCTGGTACGTGTAGTACGGGGTTTTCTTCTCGTGGAGCTTTTCGGAGATTTTCTTCCAGTCGTCGCTGGAGCTGAGTTTCACGCAGAGATGGTCCGTTCTGAAAGTGAAAGCAGAGTTAGGAGCTACTACCTTTAATTCTTTTGCGCATCGGAGGAAATCCGTGTCGAAGACGTAAATCTGTAGCACAGCAGGGGCCCTGGAGCGCTGGGCGGTGTTCTGGGCGGCTGCCGGCTTGGGGTCCGTGACGACCTTGGGATCTTCTGGGAGTTCTTGCGTCTCCATATCCTTGGTTGCTGTCTTCTGCTGATCCGCTGCAGAGGTGGAGGGTGTCTACGCATCCTTTTGCGTACCCAGTTTCTTGCTCCTTTCTTCCGTTTTCTTTCCACTTTGATGAACGGTTTTCCTTCTGTGTCGACGTCCTTTTCGTCCGTGTCCGTGGTGGTCGGGAGTTCCATGGGTCGCTTCGTACTTGCAAGCAGAATGGCATTGCGAACAATATCCATTGGCTCAAGGAAATCTCCTGTGGGAGTCTCCATGGCCATGTTAGTAGGTGCCCTTTTTTCTTATATTTCTGTAAAATAGTTTACAGAAGATATAAACCGTACAAAAAAGTACTCTTTAAACACATGTATATAAAAATATACGGGTAGGTGTAGAGTTCGATGAATCGCAGCAGCTTTACAGCATTCGCCGGTCAAAAATCTCGGATTTCGCAGGAGCAAAAGAAATAATAGTCTGTTTTGTGCAAAGGACAGAGACAGAATTATGAATGTCGCTGCGTGTAGTTTTGCGACAATTTATATACACGTTATATATAAATACGCATGCGCGTGTGTTAAAGTGTGTGAAAAATAAATATACGTCACACAATTATAAAACTTGCTGAAAATTTTGTTATATTTTTATGAAGTTTATTTAAGTTTCCTTTAGCAGCCATGAGCATTACTAGGTATGAATGCGTCGTCCATGCTTACACAGCATGTAAGTACTAGGTACCAGTAATATCACTAGATATATTATAAAATCATCCTATTTTAACATAATTATTAATCCGACAATATTTCAATAAACAACCAGGACCTACTCACACGTATATTATTTAAAGAAATCTTAGGCAACATTAAGAAGTTCCGCCGCATTACACATGTTGAACATTTAGCACGATGAACAAGCTCTAAAAAATAATTAAATGAAGTGATGGAAGTCTCTTGGTGAAACATGTCGAAATATAAGCAAGTAATAACAAAAAACACACTTGGTATTGTTTCACAAGTAAATATAATTAAATACTCGATGTACATTTCGCCTTGCGGCATCGTCAGGAGTTCTCGAGAAACTAAAGTAAAATTTAATATACTGTAACTACCTAGTTCTAACAAAAATGTAAATAAAAATGTACAAAAATAGAAAATTATGGAAAGACCGTTTTTACAAGGCTAGGGTTTATTAGCGGTGAATTTATGAGTTCTGTTTGTTCATTAAGAACATTGCCTGGTTGTAAAAGTAAACTCTTTTATAAAATAACCTTCTAGAACATTCATTTTTTTACTTTTATTTAAACTATACAGTACTTCTAAATTGTCTAATGAAAATTGATGTCCCGTGTCTAAAACTTGGTTAGCTACATTTGAATTTTCATAAATTAATTTAACGGCTCGCATATGTTCTGAGAATCTTAATTTGAAATTTCGCCCTGTTTAACTTATATAAAATTTACTACAATTACTACAATTAATTCTGTAAATTCCTGATTTGTTTAGTTTAGGATTCGCTGTTTTATTATTCGTTAATTGACTTTTTAAAGTGTTATTATTATAGAAGGCTATTTTAAAATCCAGTTTCTTTAAAACATTACTAATTTTCATACTTATACTATAGGTAGTATAAGTATGATAATTTTCTATTTTTGTACATTTTTATTTACATTTTTGTTAGAAGTAAGTAGTTACAGTATATTAAATTTTACTTCAGTTTCTCGAGAACTCCTGACGATGCCGCAATGCGAAATGTACATCTACTATTTAATTATATTTATTTGTGAAACAATACCAAGTGTGTTTTTTGTTATTACTTGCTTATAAGCTCTAAAAAGCTTATTTCTTACTTTAGCTGATGATATTATAATACTAAACGACGCCCTACTCTCGTTTATCTAATTCATTAAATGTTAAACGTCATCTACGTTTCTACAATAACTTGAATTGCTAAAGTACGATCATCTTGGAACGCCTTTCAAGCTACCAAGCATTTATATTCTGTACGTGGGCTTTTCTATATCCTCTTTTCATGTTACTGAATTATAATGCTATTTTTTTTTAGGAGCGGCACAGTTTTGGAGTATAGTATACTTTACGTTCTGTTTGGTGAGTCAATCGAATAATCAAATAATTCATTTGCTTACAATAGAAAGCTGCTTATGTGATGCTTACCCGAAATTGTATCGATATCGAAAATATGTGCTATCTTTTATATGCTTCTTCTCCTTCATGACAGGACTTGCTTTCATTGACAAGGTAAGACTTATTTTAATATGCCTGTGAGTTAACGAGCATTCTTTCATAGTTTTTACATTATGGCAACTATCAAAATTTACTTCAAATAAAATTACATCAAATTATAATAAATGTATTTAATTAATTATTTGCCCATAAAAAAGACTGTAGCATATTAAGCATAATTCTTTTAGTATTGTTGAACTCTGGCGACTGGGTGCTGACTCGAAAGAGTTACCTACGTATAGTACTGTTCACTCGTTTTAATTTGATAGTTATATCACTACAATAAACTTATATTTATTGTAGGATCAGTGAGTAAAGAAGGATAAATGATAAAATACATACCTTTAGAATATGTTCAACGAATACAGATGTATATGCATATGCCGTAACTAATTAGCGTTAATCTTGATATTCGTTTTCGATATTTTTGACATTAATATGTATTTCACAGCTGATTTGTGATTTGAATGTTAATATTATTTATTACCATGACAGAGGTCAGCTATTATTGTAGAAATTGTAACACTGTGAGATAAAACAGTACAGAAATATTATAATTTGAAGGTGAAAACGACGCAATCTACAGTTATATTTTATACCGAGTGGTGCAAGAGTGTGTCGGTGGAGCTTAGTATATATATATTGGTATGAAAGTACATGACAGGTACAAGAAAAGAAAGATATAAATTACATTACAAAAGTAGAAATATATTGTTGCGTTTTCGGGGTCGAAATAAACAACTCGTGCAAATGTTTTGAAACAGTCTGTATATTTACACAATTATAACTAATCACAATATAAAAATATAAAATAAATATATCGCACTTAAAACTACTACAATTTAAATTAACACACGTATTTATTTCTATCACAACTATTTATATCAGTAATATTTATGTATTTTGTGAACTATAATAAACCTGCACTACCCACATTATTTATGTTTATTTGAACTCTACGAATACTATTCAACGAATTCATTCTTTCTGGGCACCGGCCGCATTTATATCGGCATATAAAGACTCTAGAAATATACGCAAAACCTCTCGCTTCATTATCGATAGCCCGAGAGAAGAACCAAATTTTCTGTCGCTTACGCAGTACATATGTGTGGATAATTTATGACTTATTTACGGTGCGTCGCCCCGATGTTTACTCTTCTTTTGTAGACTTATTTCATTACATTGCCCCCTTCTTAAGAACTGCTTTTCGTCCCGAAACACGCTATTCCATGTTCTTGTTGGTGGATGACTGAACCAACATTGGGACCCACGGGTGCACCCAGTTGTCTTGTGGAAATGGCAATCCACCGTCTTAGGTTGTATAACGGGCTAATTGTGCCGATAGCTGCATACGACTATTTCCATACCAGTATGCCGAAACACCACCTCCAGTATGTTTCTTACGATTCTCCATTCCAGCCTCTTTATGTTTTGTTCGAGTGCACGTTCTCGTAAATCAACAAGGGACTCCCATAATGCATGATAGGTCGGCTTTTCGTTGGAGACTTCTTTTGTGACCAGGCAAAAAATAGATCTTCCGTCACGCTTTATCTCCAGAGTTTTACCAACCCTTGGCTTTTGTTGGATCAGTTCATTGACCCCGCCATATCTCCTCTTGAATTCCACGGCAATCAATCAACGCATACATAGCTTCTGGGCCACACAGTGAGCTAAGTCATAATCACAGGGTACCGTAAAAAGATCCTATTGCTTCTCCTTGGTAATTCCAAAGCGAGCCTTCCTGGTACCAGAATATTCTTGCATGAAATTCCCATAAGTTTTACCATGTTTTCTGGTAATTTGTCGCACATCCGTTACTTCGTCGTTGTTATGTCCATGGTATGGGGCCAATCCGTTGAAATGCACCACCCTTGACTTACTATGGGGTGTTCGTCTTATGCGATAAACCACGTCATTTATTCGCTTTAGTACTTTGTATGGTCCCTCCCAGTGTTGTTGGAACTTCGGGAACAGGCCTCAGTGACGTTGAGGATTATATAACCAAACAAGGTCCCCTTCTCGATAACCACCTCTCTCGGCTTGCACGTCGTAACGATCTTTCATCCTGTCGCTGGCATCCTGAATATGATGGCGTTCTCGCTCGTGGGCATCCTCCAACCTCCGCTTAAGTCCGCTGACGTAGTCTTCTCCTGCCCGGTCTTCTCCAGACTTACAGCCGAACTTTAGGTCACACGGCAGGCTGAGCTCCCTTCCGAATAGCAAATTCGCTTGAGATTGACCGGTAGTCTCGTGAACTGCAGCTCTGTAAGCCATGAGGAATAGGGGCAAATGTACATGCCAGTTTCTTTGATGGTCTGTCACCACCATCGACAGGTGTTTGAGCATCGTCCTGTTCATGCGTTCCACCATTCCATCCGACTCCGGATGCAGCGGCGTCGTTCGTGTTTTCCTAATGCCCCGAAGATCGCAAATATTCTGGAATAAGGTCGATTCAAAATTCCTCCCTTGATCAGAATGGAGTTCCAAGGGTGCGCCAAACCGACTAACAAATTCCTTCACAAGCACTTCCGCGACAGTTGCGGCTTCTTGGTTAGGCTTCGACCCATTTAGTGAAGCAATCCATTACGACAATTATGTATTTATTCCCATTGTCCGTCTCAGGGAATCATTTGAAAGGAATGCCGCATCTATGGCAATCCTTTCAAATGGGCTTCCTACATTGTACTGCTTCATGGGGGCATGTCGACGTCTTTGGTGCCCATTGCTGACGGTACAAGTTGCACATTTTTGGCACCATTCCTTTACGTCTCGTGTGCAATTCACCCAATAGAATCGTTGGCGCACTTTCTCGAGGGTCTTGTATACGCCGAAGTGTCCTCCGGAGCTGTCATCGTGGAGCTGTTGCAGTACATAAGGTATCCTTTTCTTAGGGATGACCACCTGTATCCTTTGCCCTTTTCCATCTGGGTTCTCCACAGCATGCTTAAGTAGGCCATTCTCCACCTTCACAGAGTCCCATTGAGCCCAGTAGGATTTCAGTCCCTGTGAACGAGGGGCTACTTCTTGCCAAGCCGGTCTGTGACCAGTACCTTTCCAAACCATCAAGAAACCAAGGTCTTCATCAGCTTCCTGATCGATCCTCAAATTGTCAGGTCACCACTGATCGTCAACCACGTTAGTTCTAAGTGTGTTGGCCGATTTCTCTTCTACCCGCCCTTCTAGACATGATCTCCTTGAAAGAGTATCAGCGTTTTGGTGTTTAAGAGCTGCAATTCGCGCTATTGATTTTTCCTGCTGCTCCGCTATGGGTTTCTTGGGCTCCTTCTCGCATTTACTACGAACATGGCCCCTTTCACCAACAGTCCAGCTTCGGAGCGTTCTTCTCTTAGGTTGCACCTGATTCACTAATCGTCGGACTACCTGTTCTAAGGATTCTTCTGGTAGATCATTGACAGAACATACTCTTGCGGGGTTTCGAGAGGCTAGCTTTGCGGTTTCGAACTCCAGACCATGTGCCAAAGTATCAATTAAAGTCTTTGGTCTTACCAGAGCCTTTGGATATGCCAGATGAACCAAACGGGAGATATCCGCTTCGAATTCTTGGAGGCTTTCACCCTTTTTCTGCAGACGATTCTTCAATTGTATATGATAAACCTGCTCCAGGTGTGCATGCCCATATCTCATCTCAAGACGCTTGATTAATTGAGGGTAGTCTTGACACTCTTCCGGAAGTAAGGTCTGTAGAACGTCATTGGCCTCTCCTCTTAATTACACAATCAGAGCAGTAGCTTTCTCCAGGATCGTCTATTTATTTGCTCCTGCAGCGGCTTCGAATTGCTTCAGATACGTCATCAGTAGAGGGTCTCAGCCGATTCTAGAACCTCCTCATTGACCTTGATTATGCACACGGCATAGATCAAGGTCAATGAGGAGGTTCTAAAATCGGTTGAGAGAGTACGGCGAACGTCAAGGTCAAGGTCACGCCAAGGTCACGTCAAGGTCACGCCGAGGTCATCTCAAGGTCATGTCAAGGTCAGACAAGTCAATGTAACTATAAGGTTGTAGGAAGGGTAATATCTGCAGGTGGATATTATATATCTAAGTGGAGTTTAGCGACTATATATAATTATATTCTTTCTTTATCGTCATCATTCAGTTATAGTGATAACATTTAGTGAATATGTGCATCACATTTCTAAAAGAAAGTAGATTAGATATAGATAAATTGAATTCATTGTCACCAACGATAGAAGAAGAAATTGCAATTGTAATCTTTGATGAATATGATACAGAAGATGATGAAAAAGATAGTGAACACTAATATACAAACCTCCCCAAGTGGATTTCAAAACATTAGAAAACGTTTTAAAAAATAATGTAATCAATAGAAAGCACAAGCATATCATTATGGGCGACTTTAACATAAACATAGCTAAAAAGGATAACAAAACTTCAGAATACATTAACATGTTTAAAGAAAAAAACTATAAAATATTGAACAGAAGAACAAAAGAATACCACACTAGGAAAAATAACAATGAAAATGACAGCATCTTAGACCATGTAATCACAAACGTGAAGACTCAAATAAAATTGGAAATAGTACCAAATAATATATCAGACCATCACGGCATCAGAATTGCACTACAAAATACAAAAAAAAACACCGGAATACAAATATTACGAATATACCACATCAGATTATTTTAATATAGACAAAAATATTAAAGAAATTAAAGAAAACGAAATTGACACTATTCAGAAATTATCAACTACACTCCAGAATATAATAGAATCACACCAGAAAATCCAGAAAATAAAAAGAAGAAAAGACTGCACATGGATATATAAGAACATAGTCAGTGAAATCAGGAAGGGAAATGATTTATATAAAAATCATATTAAACACCCCAGAAACGAAGAAATCTATAACAGATACAAAGATCAGAGAAAACACACAAAATATGTTATAGAAAACACCAGGAAAGAATATTACCTAAAGCAATTCAAGAAATATAAATCAGAACCGAAAAAGACATGAAACTTAATTAGCAAAGAAGTCAGCCAAAATCAAAGTAATAACAAAAATATAAGCGAAATACAAAAAAAAATGGAATGATAACAACTGTGCCCAAAGAAATAGCAGAAGAAAACAACAAATACTTCGCAAATATAGGTCAATCCTTGGCAGAAGAACAAATGTCAAAAAACACAAAAGCCCCAACAACAACAAAGATGAAGAAACAAATACCTGAATTAAAATTTAGATTGGTAACTCTGAGAGAAGTGACAACAATAATAAATCAATTAAAAAACAACACAGCACCAGGTTTTGATAGAATAACAACAGCAATAGTTAAAAGGAACAAAGACATACTGTCACCAATTTTGACCAAATTAATTAACAACGTTATACATGATGGAGAATTCCCCGAATATCTAAGACAAACTATTATTGTGCCCATATACAAAAAAGGCATCAGGCAGAACGCAGAAAATTATCGTCCTATCTCCTTACTATCTACACTGAACAAAATCTTAGAGAAAAGCTTACAAATTCAATTGTCTGATCATCTAACAATAAATAAAATTGTGGGCTCCAACCAATATGCTTTCCAGAAGAACTGAAATGAAATTAAAGAAAAAGTGGAAAAGGGCAACATGGTAACAGCACTATACATAGACATGAAGAAAGCATTCGATACAATATCCAAAACCAAACTTATCGAAAAATTGCAGAGCATAGGTATAAAAAATACAGAGCAAAAAATAATTGAAACTTACCTAATGAATCGTCCACAAAAAATAAAAATAAACAAAGTCGAAAGTGATGTACGTTTTGCTAAATATGGAATACCACAGGGCGGGAACTTACCACCATTACTTTACATACTGTATACCAATGATATATTTGAATTACCACTCCATGGTAAAATATACGGATACGTAGACGACACCTGTATTATATACAGTAACAAAAACCCCCACATAATAGAAAACAATATTAATAATGATATGAAGAAAATAGAAGAATGGTGCTTTAATAATTTAATAACAATTAACGAAGATAAAACAAGCTTTATGATCTTCTCAAATAAAGCACAAAAACCAAAACTAAATATACAACTTAAAGGCAAGAAAATCCATCAAAGAAAACAAGTAACTTACTTAGGGTTAGAAATCCAAGAAAACCTAAAATGGGACGGTCATGTCCAAAACCTTATCAGAAAAACTCAAAGCAATAGCTGGAATACATAAAATTAAAAATATAATACCACCAAGCATGAGACCAGCAATATACCACGCCATGTTTGCAACTCATACGAATTAACTCGTCAATATATGGGGCCAAACAACGTTAAAAAATATAAACAAATTACAGAGACAACAAAATAGATTCATAAAGCTAATATATCGACTAAATAAAAGAACTCCAACAGCACAACTATATAATATCACTGGAATACCAAATATTGAGAAACTTATAAGAATTAAAAATATACTACTGATACATAAAATAGACAAGGGACTAATCAAAACAAAAATAAAACTACAAACCAACAATGAAATACATAACTACCGAACGAGAGGACACACACACACATAAGAGCAAAAAAACACAGAATAGTAAGATGCGTACAAATACCAATAGTAGATGTGATAAAGGACTACAACAAATTAACAACAAAAATAAAAAAACATGGACCACCATAACTTTCACAAGGAAATCAAGAAGAGGATATTGAGAATATAAATAAAATCGAGAAGAAACCTGAGAGACATCCAGAAAAAAAATAAAAGAAGAGAAACAACACACAATACCGCTCGTGTGGGAAACTGGAAAAAACCAGGATCTTGCAATGAGGCTGAGGACCGAAGGGGACATGTTATGTACAGTATATGTGTATATGTATGTATGTATCTATGTGTATGTACATGTTTTTTTGGAATAAAATGTTTAAATCTTGAATAGGAGGATGAAGAGGGTGAAGAAGAAGAAGGAGAAGAAACATATGTTTTGGATAATGATGATGAGAATGATATCTTCGACATGAGACAATCATTTTAATGAATGATTTGGATAATTTGGACAGTGTTTATTGTAATTTTGAAGACTTTTAATAACATCAGTTATATGCATAGTCAGGTGTACATATAAGTAAATAGATGTAAAATGTTTAATGTAAATAAGTTCATAAAATTCGTAAGTAGGGGAGTGGAGTGGGGGGCTTGAGATGTAACTTCCGATGGGAGGTTTATAAGAAGATCGTTCTTTCATTCGAATAATAGTTCAAGTCTGTACCTACTGAAGTGTTGTTTCGTTTAAATATATAGTTCGTGGATAGTAACTCAAAATGTTTGAATGTGATTATTGTTGTAAAAAATTTTCACGAGCCGATACCAGAATTAGATTTAATGAAATGTGAAATATGTGATATATACGTAGAGAAGAATTGTTATACTGCACATATTCGCAGTGCCATACATCGAAGTAAGGCTTTCATAATAATTGATGATGGAGCAAAGAAAAGTGTCGGAACATTCGGGGACAGAATCGTAAGTTATCAAATATCCGATAACTCGACTATATATATTGATGTTGAAGATTTTGCAAGTAATATCAGAGAGAAAGTAGTGGCACTTATGGATAGTATTATATATATACATACCTCTATAAAAGCGAATTTTGAACTGTATGGTTTATACTACTTATTAAGCAAGGAAAATGTTGAAATAAAATCTTTTAATACTCGGAATAAAATCATAACGCAAGGAAGTAATTTATATGACTTGTTTACTGATTATATTGGTGAGATTATGAATCAAATGAATGAATTTCAGGAACGTGATTCAGGTAAACTTAGGTATTAATGCTAAATCTTATTATCATATTAATTTTTATTAACATTCTAGAATGGACATTGAGCAACATTTTGTATTTGGAAATAAATATGAACAAATACAATCCTATGAGAGGTTCAAGTTATATAGATTTACCACCAACAATAAAGAAAAAGAAGGCCGTAATAAATATTCACAATTATGACAATGCCTGCTTTGCTTGGGCTGTTACTTCAACTTTACACAAAGAGTTTTTTCATATCCACATTATGATACAGTTGCTGATTTCACCGATTTAACTTTCCCTGTAAATTTAAAAGACATTATTAAATTTGAAGACAAAAATAATATATCTATCAATGTGTACGGCATAGAGGAATGTTTCAAAAATAATATTAAATTACATGATGTAGTGGGTCCTCTACATTTTACGAAGAGAGAACTCACATTAATTTATTACTTGTTTCCGAAAATGAAAATTTACACTACTGCTGGATTAAGACCTTTTCTCGACTAATTTCATCACAGAAATCGCTTTCTGGTCATCAGAAATATATTTGTGAAGGGTGCTTAACTTTTTGTACAAGTGACGACATATTGCGTAGACATGAAAGTGAAGACTGTAAGCAGGTTAAAGCAGTATTTCCCGGAACAGAAATAAAAATTAACAAGTATGGTGAGCAATTACCAGAATATATATTAAAGTTTGATAAATTTGAGAAGTATTTGAGAATTCCATTTATTGTGTATGCTGAATTTGTATTAAAACCTATGAAGACGTCACAGCCAGATCCACCTAAACCTTTCACTGTAAAATGTTTCGAACATGAACCATATTCTTTTGTTTATTATGTGAAATGTAGTTTTGATGATAAACTGATAAATTGATAGAAACTGATGTTACTTTTTTATATCAAAATTATTTAAGTAAAGAGGTACAGATGAGACCTTTGACTACCGAAGAGCGTGTCAACTATGAACTGGCGAGAGTGTGTCAAATTTGTGACAAAGAAATACAAGCACACGAAGAAAAAGTTCGTGATCATGATCATATGACTGGATTGTTTCGAGGTGCAGCACATATGGTGTGCAATTTAAATTATAAAGAACCTCGATATATACCTATCATATTTCACAATTTATCGAATTTTGATACACATTTGTTTGTAAAAGTTTTAGCATTGAATAAAGAAGAAGTTGATGTTATTGCGCAAAATAAAGAGAAATATATATCGCTTTCAAAAAGAATACATGTAGGAGACACAATTGATTGCAATGGTAAGAAAATAAAAGTGTTCTTCAAATTGAGGTTTATAGACTCATTTAGATTTATGAATTCTTCGTTAGCAAAACTATCAGCTTATTTACATGATGAGCAATGTAAAGAAGTTAGAAGATATTATTTAGGTGAAAAATTTGAATTAATACGACAGAATGGTGTGTGCCCATATAACTACGTTAATTCGCATGAAAGTCTCTCAATTCCAGAATTACCTAACAAAGAATGTTTTTATGATATATTCTCCGACAGTGAGAAAAGTGATGAAGATTATCGTAGAGCTATTAGAGTGTGGGATGTATTCGAATGTAAATCACTGGGACAATATAGCGATCTATACATACAGTCAGATGTATTACTACTTGTCGATGTTTTCGAAAATTTTCGAAATATTTGTATGAGCAATTATAAGTTAGATCCAGCACATTATTTTACTTCACCTGGTTTAAGCTGGGACGCCATGCTACGTATGACTGGTATCAATTTGGAATTATTAACAGATATAGATATGTTTCATTTTTTTAAGAGGGGTATACGTGGAGGTGTGAGTATGTGCTGTAAAAGAAAAGAGATTGCAAATAATCGATACTTACCAGAATTTGATTTATCCGAAAGTAAAAAATATATTTTATACCTAGGTGCGACAAATTTATGTTACGCTATGACGTTCAGTTTACCGATTGGTGATTTTCAATGGTTAACAGATGAAGAGCTTAGGAGAATTGACATACAAGACTTGGAAGAAGATGCAGATATTGGATATGTTTTCGAAGTAGATTTGGAATATCCTGAATATCTCCACGATGTACACAATGACTTACCTATTTGTCCAGAACACGTTATTCCACCTAATTCGAAATATAGTAAATTGATTCCAAACCTTCTCGATAAATCGAATTATATTATACATTACCTAATTTTGAAACAATGTATAAATAATGGTTTGAAATTATGTGGAATACGACATGGGATTAGATCTAAACAGAGCAAATGCTTAAGAAAATATATTGATTTTAATACAGCAAAATGAAATGAAGCCACTAATGAGTTTTTCAAACAATTCTATAAATTAATGGTAAATAGTGTGTTTGGTAAGACAATGGAAAATGTGTAAAATCGAGTTAATATAAAATTAGTATCCCATTGGGAAACTATTCATAAAAAACTTGGAGCTGAGGCGTATATCGCAAAACCTAATTTTAAATCTTGTAGGGTATTTTGCGAATCCCTAACAGCCATCGAATTGGCCCATGTGCGTGTAGAATAGGTGAAACCTATATATGTAGGATTTACAATTTTAGAATTAGCTAAGAGTGTGATGTATGATTTTTTCTATAACCTACTAAAAACTTTGTATGGAACAGAGGTTTCTTTATTGTACACAGATACTGATTCACTCATTATAAGTGTAGTGAATTATAATGTATATGATGATATAAAAGGACATTTAAATATGTTTGATACATCGAATTTTACTGAAGGTAATATTCAGGGAATACCTCGCTCTTTACCAATGCTAGGGAAATTGAAGGATGAATATTTCGTCGTCTTCACCCCTTTTTTTCTTCTATTCCTTCCCGACCACCAAGAGTGCTAGGTAAAAGTTCAGCTATGTATTCATCTTCTAGAAAAGTAGGTTGACTGAATGATGTTGACATCCGAGGTTGGGGTTTAGACTCCACCTTTGTTTTTCTTTTGGTCGGAGAAGAATGAGTTGCTGAACTAAACCATGATACATGCTTCCGGGCGGCTTTAGGTGTGCCATACCGTATAATTGATGTTCCGGGAACAGGTGCATAAGATTTATCTGGATAAATATCTGACCATGATTCATCTATACTCTCCGAAATGTTTTTCAATCGTGATGTACCTCTCTTAGCGTCACTACCATCTAATTTCATAGCAATTTCTTGCAAAGGTTTTGATATTGGCACATACTTTATATCTATTGCTCTTTGAGAACTTGCGATATCAGCCTTTAAGGGTCCTCGCTAGTGGATCTGTCAACAATGGCAAAATAGCAGATTTTAGAATCCAGATATTTTTGTTGATTTTAAAGATGGAGAAAACCTTTCAACGTCAACTTATGAAGAATTTAGTAATCTACCCGGCGGAAGAATCAAATTTAGAAAAAAATTATCGGATTACAGAAAATTAATTAATATGTCAAAATATTAAAAACCAGTTTTCTCAAAAATCCTTCGGAGGAGATCTGTTGGCTTGGGTTCACGTTATAAATTGAATAGAAAGCTACCCGGCTGTGAACTTATTTTTCGTTCAACTATTCTTTACTTTGTTTAAAATGAATATAAAATAAATTAAAATTAGGCAACCCACATTACAATGAATTGTTATTCTGCTATAAATATTTCCCGCAGTTACAAATGTGTAAATAGTTGGTCATAAATGAATTTTTATTCGCTTAGATATTGAGTTATTATTTCAAATATTTATTATATGTTCTCTATGTGTAAAAGTACTCGGACATCCTTGACTTATTAAATAATGTGCTATGCAACCAATATTACATTTCCCATTCACTAGCGAGGACCCTTAAGATTCTTAACTTTTGCTTTAACACTTCTCGAGCTTTTACTAAATTATTTACTAGTTTATCATCCATATTTCGCATGTATATGAACTCTTTAACGACTAATTACATACTGATGGTAAAACAAAAATGTATACACATATATGCAGAACTCATTATAAATGTATATAAGTATCAAAACCTATACGATATCGCCCTTCGTTGAACTTACAGTCAGTATCAATAAACAACATGTCAAACTGTTTCTTCCAACACTTTCTACAAACGTCTAAGAACTGCTCATATTTTAAATCATGAATATGATCGTTAAATATGTGTTTCAAATTAGAACCATCTTGTTGAAATAAAATTAAGAGATTTGTATTATCCCTTAATAATTGCTTAGGTACTGCACTATATGTTTAAATTAGATAAAAGCAATCTAAATTGCGATGTCTACCGAAAGAAAAATATTGTTTTACAATATTTAAATCAATAGTGGGTAAATCATCAAATATGATGACTGAATAATCAGAAACTTCATCAGGTTTTATCATATTATTAGCATCTGTATATTCATAGTAACCCATTTCCGGAACCTTTTCATCAAATTTCTTAAATACTCATATTTTTGTTGGTGGAGAGATCTACAGCAGATATAAATATTTTTGAAGCGAAATCCATTGGGGTGCAGTAATAACGTAAGAAGAGCGGTGGTTTTACCACATTCTGATGGTCCTACTATTAGCACCCTCTTACATGTACCACCAAAAAGGTTACTGTGACGTGTAAAGCCTTTCTCACTAAATACATAATCATAGTTAAAGATATGTAATGATAATTCAGTAGTTTTTAAATGCATACTGAACATTATCACTTCAGAATTTATACTGAATAACTTCGACTATGTTACTTATATTTAATAGTTTTGAAGATATGACAAATAAAAACAAGTGATGTTCTCTTTTATTTTGTTTATTTATTTTTTTTTAGATTTTTTTTGCTTGCCGCTCCACCCACTCCACACCGTTACCACCACCCCCTAGCCAGGACCCATCCTCTACCATGAGTCATCCGCCGCTACACTTTCTTCTTTTATCTTGTGGTCGCTCGAGCCTGCAGCATTCTTTGTAATTGTTCTTGGAACTTCTTCCTAGGAGCGTCAGGCGCATCCCTCCGCTGGTATGGAGGAAGGGGTGGTGTTTGCGGTGTTGCTTGTGTGTCTGACGGAGTTTCCCCTGGCATTGTCTGTGCCTGTGGTGTTTGTGGAGTGGGCGGCGGCGGTTGCATCGTTGAGGATAGCAGCGGCCCTGGCTCCCCCGCTACTACCCTGATCTCAACGGTGCAAATGTTGGAAGCTTCTATATTAACGTGTATTTCCTGAAAAGATATAGGATATAGTATTAAGTTCAATTGCATTTGGATGGACCCACCTTCTACCATGAGTCATCCGCCTCTACACTTTCTTCTTTTATCTTGTTGGTCGCTCGAGCCTGCAGCATTCTTTGTAATTGTTCTTGGAACTTCCTAGAAGCGTCAGGCGCATCCCTCCGCTGATATGGAGGAGGGGGTGGTGTTTCCGGTGTTGCTTGTGTGTCTGACGGAGTTTCCCCTGGCATTGTCTGTGCCTGTGGTGTTTGTGGAGTGGGCGGCGGCGGTTGCATCGTTGAGGATAGCAGCGGCCCTGGCTCCCCCGCTACTACCCTGATCTCAACGGCGCAAATGTTGGAAGCTTCTATATTAACGTGTATTTCCTGAAAAGATATAGGATATAGTATTAAGTTCAATTGCAATTGGATTTGAATTTAGAACGAGCAATAATTGTTTGAATTTTAAATTAGCAATAATTGGAATAACAGCGCACTAACATCTATCCGCCAAGGTTGTAATCCAGCATAACATCGACCCGACAATGTTGAAAACCAACATAGCATGTCACCATGATACAGATTTGTTGTCTTGATGTTACAGATGTCGCCTAGATGTTACAGGTGTGTTCACTGAATATGTTACAGATACGGCCCACTGAAAATGTCAAAGTTAAAGTCATGTCAAGTCTACGTGACATGAACATGATTGAATAAACATAGAATCCTGCTTAATGAATAAATAAAAATATTCATTGAACATTCATTAATAAGTTTTCTAAGTTTATCTAATCTATTCTTCTTCTCCTGGAGGGTTCGAATTTGCTCATTAGTAAGAACACCAGAAATGTTCATACTAATGACATTATTATAGAGTCGAAGAAGCATGTTATGTCTTCCTAATTCAGTCTCTATCTGATCACTTATCTCCATTAATTCTTGATCAACACTGCTACTTAGCGAATCACCCTCTAGATATGACAAAAATTTGTCGCAAACTCTTTGAAACTCGCAGCTAGGGTGTTGATAGGTTGTTGGTGCGGTTTTGATAATGTAGAGGGAATAGGAATTGAGTGCGGTGTTGATGATGTAGAGGGAATAGGAATTGGACTATCGTTTAGTGGGGAGGGAAGGGGGGATGGAGTTCGTAATATGGTGGTTGCAGGTGAAACTGGACTATGAGTGCGTGATCTCTGACCACAAGTAATTTGTGATTCAGGGGAGGATGGTGGAGTAGGACTACGAAGTTTTTTAGCAGGGGGAGGCTAATTTGAGTTGAAGAAGTAAAAATGGGAGTAGGGTCAGAACAAGTAAAAAGCGATAGATTTAGGGGCTTATCTTGAGGGGGATCATCTTGGGAAGATACAGCTTTGACAGAATCTTGAGAAATGGAAATATGGGAAACGTTCATAGCCGTTGAGGATGATGTAAGAAGTCGGAGTTGATGAGCAGAAGTAGGAATTGGACGGGGGCTATGGGACCAGCTTGAGGATAATGGGATAAATGAACAGATGACATCTCAGCAGATCGTGTCCCTCGCACCACAGGTACCACTGGACCGCCTAAAGTAATGTTTTGTAATACCTGTACCCGTGGTGCTAAAGTAGGCACTACTTCACTTTCAAACGGTCGTTTACCGCTTATAAGTAGAGTCCGAAGTGAAGACGAATTCGACACACCGGCACTCAGACCATAAACAGGTAAAGCAGAGGTCGTCGGTGGTGTCGGTAAAGCATAAATAGAAATTGTCGGTGGTGTCGGTAAAGTATGGGTCGATGTAGGTGGTGTCTGTGCCATGCGAGCAGCACGAGCAGTACGGTCATGTTTTTCTGCTCGTGCTGCACGCATCGCTTGTCTTCTTTCTTGTATCGTCTGTCGTCTTTCTTGTATCTTTTCTGCTTTAACAAGTTTAAAGTCCACTTGAAGGGGTAAATGACTAACGTTTACAGGTGTAATAGTGGCGACCCGGGACAAAACCTGTGGAGATTCTGTAATGACAGTTGAATCAAACACGTTCGCAGCTGACGTAGTTGCTTCAACTGATGGTCTGGTGAATACTACATCAGATAGTGCAGATGGTATGGTGAATGTCAAACGATCAGTAATTACCCTATCTTTCACAGAAGTTGCTGCTGCTTTTATAGAAGCTTCTATAGCTGTCATTGCTTTATCTACTTCTTCGGATGAAAACATTGCTTTATCAACTTCTTCGGACATTGCTTTATCAACTTCTTCGGATAAAAACTGATCATTTCCATCAACCATCATCTCATCTTGCACATCAAAATGTATAAAGTGCGAGTCTGGCGTCCACTGCATGTTCACGTTATCATTATCTGCAACATTTTCAGTGAGCAACCTGTCAACATCAGGTGACATTGTTTGTTGTATTCTTGAGGCCTAGATGGAAAAATTTATTAAATACAATTTAAAACTATAAAAGTTATTAAATAAGGTAATACGTAAATATGATTTCAATATATATTAAGACAGTATCCAAACTGTCTTTGAAATTATTAAGCAAACTATACAGGAATTAAAATAATGAATAAATGTAATTAGTTCATAATTATTGAATAATACGAAAACACATTAAAATATTAATATAAAATTGTAAGTTACTCAAAGTAAATTTAATTATGTAATATGTAGGCATTTACTGATTTCAACGATATATCAAGACAGTGGATACATCTTTTAAAATATATTTTACAATCAAATCAAAAAGACAATAATTTCTTGGTCACAGAAATTATTAAACAGCCATAAAGCAATACATACAAATAAAAATAAAACAAAATTTAATAAACAAAATATATATGTAATATGTAATTCTTACCATTGTAGCTGCTGTACTAGAACTGGTGAATAGCGTTAGATAGATACACGTATTTATATGAAATATGACGTTAATTGATCTTAGCAATTGCTAAATTACCTGTTTTTTAGATACCAAGTCCACATATTAAGCATTGACGCAAACAAAAATTTTTAACTTTCATATCCGTGTTAAAAATTCCATTAAACATTACGTAAATGCAAATGTTGATATTTCAATTCCGTGTTAAAAAATTCCAACAACATTTTATAAATTTACATATTAATAACTTTACCTATGACGTCAATGTTAACCTATAATTGTTTTTTCATCGTAAATTTGCCAGACCAGATTTGAACAGAAAGTCCACAGAAGACTCTGAATTCAGACACACACACACCTAGTAAGACGCGTCGCAACGCGCGTGACACTAGTTTAATCACGTCTCCTGAAGACAGCAAACCACAGCCGGGCTTCGTATGTATTACCATATTCCAACCAAACCAACAAATAATATAATACCAAATACTAAAACTAACTATAATATAAATAATACCAAACAATTTTAAATCATATATTTATTTACTCAAAACATCAACATCATACATTGCAATATATTACAAAATTATTCTCTTAAGAAAACTTATTTACACTTTGAACAATCTCTTCTTCGAATGCACCCATCTATAGTATCTCCACTCCTTACATAATGATCCAGACATGGTCTATATCCAATTAAATATACATCTTCTTGATAAAATATTGGTAATCGAAACCACACCAATTCTAAATCAACAGTCCTTACTCTCCTCATTAAATATGATTTTGGAATAAACCTTAATTGTGCATCTTCTATTTCTCCAACGAACCTCCTTCTTCATATTGTTGTGACACACCTCCAACTCTCTCCACGACATAACTAATAATGTGACTTCAAACACATCCCATTTCTAACTATTATATATAACAACCAATCATTAAATATAATACATTTTATTCTCATTAAATCTCATATCCACTAAATAATTATATAAACATTCCACATTAGACAAAGCACAAACAACATCATTTCCAACATGAAAATTACAACTTGGTTTTCCGCTCTTAATTCTCTCAGCATCCACTAAATCTATTATTCGTTTGTCTATAATACACTTCAAATTCTCCAACTTTTCTCGCCCCTTCACAAATACCAAATCCACACCAATACATAACCGCTTAATTATCTCATCAAACTCACTAACAGCTATATAACCATCTTCCCATTTCAAACCGTGATACTAACTAAAACAACTCGTTGATCTTCTCTTGCTAATGAACCAAAACTAAAAAACGGTTTAAATAAAAAGTGACTTTTCCTAAATTTATCATCACAAGTAGCCAACTCCTTTGTTATCACAATACTATTAAATCGATACCATTGAAAATCAATAACTATAAAAAAATTTCCACATAAACTTATCATCGTCCATCCAATAAACCGTTCACTTCCAAAGAATTACACCCAAAAACTAAACTTAAACACAATTCTTCTTCAACCTTGTCCATATCCAAATACTCCTTGAACTACCTCTAATACTCAACCAAAGTATTATATAACTAATATTTTCGCTGTACCACCTTGGTGAATATTGATATAATTTATTATGTAAAATCATACAATACAACACCGTATCTTTTGGCACATTATTTTTCGTAGTGAATTCAATTCTAATCTCCACCCCACTTCTATGTAAAACATCTTCCTGATGTGAACAATCTATACCAATTAATGGACACAATTTAAACTGATTCAACTTTAACATCGGCTCACTATAATCACGTCCATAATAAATCTATTGAAATCTAGCATACATATTATATAAAACAGCTACTCTATTATCATCAAAATCAACTCGAACATTTTCATATGGATATCTTTTACCATTTAAATAAACTGTTACATCCGTTAAATTTATCGCATCAAATTTACTTATATTTTGTTCTAACTTTCCTTTCTTCCCTATCTGAAAACCCAAAATAATCTTGGTGTCTCAAATTGTGGAGCAGTTTTAATAGCCCAACTGTGTTTAGTTGTTTCTGGAATTCCTGAATTCTCGTGAATTTCCCATCCTCTAAAAAACATTTCCGTCAAAGTATTCTTCGTCGTTAATTTCGTTAATGCTAAATCCTGACTCATACCAACTTTAATATGTGGTACTCGCCACACTACACAATTAATTGTTAACTTCATTTCCACAGTTGTAACAGAATTATATATCACATCACTATCATCAGCACACCTCTTCAATACCAATTCTTGCGACACATTCATAACCACTTGCTTAAAATCTTCTGCAAAGCCCGTCAACATCTTCAAGGGAATACAAATACTAAAATTACCATTATTATCCAAAACTGGCGTCTATCCTGTTGTAAATTCCCATCCACAATTCTCTAATTTATTTATATAACTTGGACTATAAGAAAAATATCCCTTCATAGTTGATGTAATACCCACATTCCTAACTTCATCAACCTCTATTCCACTAATTATATATCTGATGTTACAAACATAAATGCTGCCGCATTATGAACTAAGTATGCTGTAGCACTTGTAGCATCATTAGCTAATCGCAACCTTCCTTCAATAAGCAACTCCGACTCCGACGGTAAAGTATATTTATCTATTTCTGGAACTACAATCCTAATTTCATCATTATTTCCATACTTCGGTGAAACAAACGGTACGTGATTATGAAATTTCATTTCAGTAATAGAATTATCTACTCGAACCTTATTTAAAACATTTAACATTTCCATTCTTGTTTTCACTCAATAATACACAATCAACTTCACCCAAACAATTTTCTTCTTCTACGAAACTATAGTCCACTTCTCACCACTTCTTATTAACCTCGAATATCTATTCTAAACCGATCCTCTAACAAGAAAAAATAATCTTACACTAACACTCGAAAACCCAAATTCTTCAAAAACTTCCTGTTTTCGCTAGTTAGAGAATTTCGTAACATCCCTTTACCAACCACTCTCCATAACTTATATGATACACTCCGTATATATTTTCTCATCTTCGTTCCCTTCCACAACTTATTTCCATTATTAGTCCTTATACTTTTATAACAATTTTGAATTTATAAACTAAATTCACTCTTTTCTTCTGCGAATTCGTAAATATAATGTCAACTCTTCACCTCTCAAATTAATTAACCGTCCTGTCTGGTCAACTGCTCGAATAACAATATCAGTTAACATGTTAGTATTTACCGGCAAATAAATTTTCTCTTCAGGAACTTCTATTATCTTAAACCCTGGTGGAACATTCGGATAAAAATGATATTAAACGTGATAATTCTCCATTAATATATGAACTATCCACTATATTACACATAATATCAATAGCACTGACTTTATTTATGTCAACTATTTCATCACTATAAACCGGTATATTACCTCCTATTATTTTCTTGTGAAAACCAAACATAGAACCAATCGAATTTTCTATTCCAAAATCAACATCTACTGATGCCTTCATAAACACCTTCATAGTATTACTATTAGCGGACAAAATAAAATACTGTTGCCCATCCTCGTGAACTTTCAATTTTTCATCAATATACTTCTCTAAATCATGTATATCATAAGTTCCCCCTGGAACAATTATAACTTTCCAAGCATTTAGTTTATTAGGTGACATAGAATAATATCGAAATACATTATTAGCAGACGTAACATTTGGAATAGAATTATAAGTTCGTAAACTCACCATACACATTTCGTAATCACCATTTAAATATAATGGTGGATTCAATATACATCCAACCTCTGATCCCTTTCCAGTTAACACAAAAGTTAAATTATCTATACCTTACTTAATCAGTCCCTTTAAGAACATCAAACATAAATGACCGAAATTCACAGTGTTCACATCTTGATATTTCTGATAGTTATATTGAATAACCCCACCACCGCTTGATAATAAATACTCCTCAACCTCAATCGGCGATCTTAAATCACCATAAATATCAAAGTATCTTATTACATCATTATTTTTATTACATGCTACCCAATGAGTACCACCTCCAACATTATCATCCAAATTCACTATCCCTTTCATGTTTTTCTCGGTAAAACATCTCTACTAAATACACCACGAAATTTTCCAATTTTCCACCTCTTCACCAACTTTCGTAAATCAATTTCTGTTAAAGGTCTTCGAGGTAATTCACTTAACCGTTTTTTGGAACAACTGCACTGGGTAAATACACACCACAACCAGATTTATATGGTTTTATATATAATCCTCTCCCAATAGATACACCGCATCCTACATTATATGGTTTCACATATAAACCACTACCACTTTTGGATTCCATTGCCCTATTATGTCGTTGTGCTTCCTCTCTTTCAGTTTTCGCAGATGTTACAGCTTTTGCTATCGCCGCAGCACCACCCCCTAACGACCCCAGAGGACCCAAAGCTGCAAATAATGGAATTAAAGGTAAAAATCCACCTTTCTTTGGTATTGCAATTACTCTTGATCGTGGAAACAGTATCCGTCTTCTAGGTTTCATTAAACTCTGATATGCAACTTTCACATTCTCTAATAGACCTTTTCTACTACCTATATGTCTTATGGCATTGCGCGCTTTCTTAATTGCGTGTAGAAATGATAGAACACCACCCGATCGATTTCTACCACTACTTCTTCTATGCCTTCTGCTTGTATTATTCTCCCAACCCTTAACACTCACTCCTTTTCTATATTGCCCCCGCACACCCATACCTAATATTGTTTTACCTTTCATAGCAGTTGCAACTACATTAGCAGCTAATTTTTCTCTCACACCCGCGTCTTTACTCTTCACTCGTTCTATAGCCCTTTGATACAATATCTTATTAGCTTCGTGTCGTTTCGATAAATCATTTGATTTTGAATAAGATATACCGTGTTCTTTACAAGCCTCGTCCAAATTATTCACTCCCTTATCACCTCTTTCTAAACGTTTCCCCAATCTAGTTCCTGGACCACAAAATCTATAACCGGGTATATGTAACTCAACAGGTAACTTATTTATTAAACTATTCAATAATCCACCACTTTTACTTCTCACTGTCTGATTCAAACTACCATCAGACTTCACTAACGTTCCCATCTTTTTAAAAAATAACTGATAGATATATCTTTACAAATACCAACTCTCGAAATATAACAAAACACTACTAACCATATTACTTATACTCACACCAAATCTACACTCAAATTCAATAAAACTCCATCAATTTCTCTCTCAAAAATAATAAAAAAAAAACATACAATTTTTAATCATTTTATTATATACATTATTCACAATTACAATCGATTTTTTCTTAAAAATTGAAAATCATTTAAAATCTTTGGCAACCAATACATAGCTAACTCTATTGTTATACAAACATGTTCAGATACCACGCCATTACATATTCTATCTATTGCAGTATTTACTTCTTCTCCGTTTAAAACTATAGGATCTAAAAATTGCTTATAGAATTCTTCATATTTTAAATCCTGTAAAAACACTGTGTCGCCACTACTTTCACCATTCGCCACAATTCCGCCAAACTTTCATACGCTATCCGCCTCCCTCTTTATTTATTTTCATTATTCTATTCACACCATCAAAACTTTCATGTGATAGCCATATATCGATACCATTAATAACGGGAATCGTACCATTATAATATTGATAATATTTCTTCAACTTTAAACTCTCAGCTACAAACCATTCCCATTCTTCTAAATTAAAATATACACATTGTTTTTTAATACCCACAATCTTCACTGTTGGTTCAAAATACTTATTTGGTGCTAAACCCACACATAGAATGACACTTAGAATGACTTTTATTTAAAAAAAAAATTCTTTCTCCCACTAATGGTACATCCCATATTGGTTCTCTAGCAAATTTGTCCGGTGATACTTATTGAACTACTTTTTCTGTAGTCGTACTCACTTTATTCCAAAAATTATTTGATTCGCCCATTTCAGTAAAAAATGTGTTTACTCTCGGATCCACTTCAAACATTTTATGTAAATCAATACTATTATCTACCAATTCACTGTCGTCCACTATCAGTTCACCCTCCTCTACTATCCGTGAATAATCACACCTTTTTTCTTCTCCCGTAAAACAACGCTTCGACATATTGGGATTATACTAACATTTATTTATCATATCAACTTTTATATATACCTACTATCTACCCCTTCCCACAATCTCCACTTCCACAAACCAATTCTAAATCCTCTTCATTAACCTTGACCTTAACTTGACATTGACCTTAAGAACTATATACAATTTAACCTTAACTTCACTTTAATATTAACTTTTTAACCTTGAATTCCTTCTTTCACCTCCATCGCCAATTTCTCTCCCTTACTTCACATTTATTCATAAAACCAATTTAAATAATTCAATAATGTACTGTTTCTCCTTTTCCCATCATACTTATAATATTCGTATACATCACAAAAATACATTAAATTATATTTATACGTCTCATAAAACTGCTGCGCTATATTATCACTTATTACAGCCCACCCAAATTCATCTTGACTTACCTCCTCACTATTTAAAAATATCTCCCCAACATTTTTAAAACTATTAAATTTCTCTTGCACTTCCAGCAACACTTCACTTGTTAGTTCTTCATTTTCATTCATATTTAAAATGAAACTACTTCAAATCATACACATTATATACACTCAATCTCATTTCAACGACCTTGGCTTGATATTGACTTAACTTGACCCTTCACCTTGATTTAACCTCGACTTGATCTCAACTTGTCCTTGAATTGACCTTGACCTTGACCATTCTATCTCAGCCGATTCTGGAACCTCCTCATTGACCTTGATCTATGCTGCATGCATGATCAAGGTCAATGAGGAGGTTCCAGAATCGGCTGATACCCTCTACTGTCATCCATGACGTCTTTCCATCGAAGGTGGGAGGTTTTACCTTTGCCTTTGCTGTTCTGCAGATCTCCAGGCTTTCGCTTGAGGTGTCATGGGGACTGCAGGCGTTCATCGTCGGCAATTGAAGCTGAACTTTAGATTCGTCCCTCAATTTCTGTTCTACGGCTTCGATGGCCTCAGAAAATTCCTGTCTCATATTCGATGAATTCTTCTGAATGTCTTCCCTAAAAGTAACCTCGAGTTATTTTGAATTATTTGCCATTTCATCTTTTAGAGTCTCCATAGTAGTGTCGAATTCTTTTGAATTATTTGCAATTTTATTTAACATCTCATCTTTTAGAGTCTCCATAGTAGTCTCGAATTGTTTTGAATTATTTGCAATTTTATTTAACATCTCATCTTTTAGACTCTCCATGGTAGTCTCGAATTGTTTTGAATTACTTGCAATTTCATTTTTTAAAGCTTTTTCCAAAATCTTTGAATTATTTAATGTCTCATCATTTAGAGTCTCCATAGTAGTCGCGAAATGTTTTGAATTATTTGCAATTTCATTTGTTAAAGCTTTTGAATTACTTGCAATTTCATCTTTTAGAGTCTCCATAGTAGTCTCGAATTGTTTTGAATTATTTGCAATTTCTTTTAGAGTCTCCATAGTTAAGCTTGGATCAGCCTGTACTTGAAATAAATATTTTTCGGGTTCCTTACCTTCATTTATTAAAATGTCACGAAGCCGGTCCTGGAAAATTATTTTTTTTTCCAGACGTATCTGCGTCCCTTTCTTCTAATTCTGCCCTTAACTCGGGGACCTTTAATTCTTCCAAACTTTTGGTAGCCATTTTTTTTGCACTTATTGTCTACCCACACCTGGTTTTGGAAAAAATGTGGTTTATTTTAAGAAAAACGTAATGACAGTGCAATAACTAAAGCTGCTCAATATGATCACCGCTTTGTGCAATGCATAACTCAATCTTATGTCGCAGCTCTCGTTCCCAGTTGTAGTTCCCCATATTGTTTTTCACCTCATAAGACGCTGCATAAATCTTATGGATGAAATGGTCACTATTATTAGGCTTTCCCGTGGAACAGGTAAGTGTTTTCACATGTCTCCAGTTGAAAAAAAATTGTGGGTTATGATCCTGAGATGGCGGTGGCCAAGCAATGGGACCACTACGACATATCAATCGATTTATATACTGTTCATTTAGGAAATTGGTGACATCTCTTCCATAATGGGCCGGAGCACCATCGTGCAAAACAACATCGTCTTTCTGATATTAAGAGGAATTACCTCAAGTAGTAGAAGTAGAGCGTTCTCCAAAAGTGCCCTGTTCATTTCGCTGTTCAAACTTCCGTCGAAGATATATAGTCCGTTAATTTCATTATTAATTATTCCATTCCAAACGTGTTCGGAGAAACCTCTGTGGAAATGGGTTTCTCGAACAGCATAATGGTTTTCGATTGCCCAGTATCCAGATGATTGCTCCACCATTCACAAAAACAAACTCTTCGGGGAAGATCCGTGGAGAAAAGTTGTTGTACCGGTTGGTAACGATAGGCACACAGTTCGTTTTCTCGCAAAGTGTCTTGTACAGCCGTCCTAGTTTGTTAAGTACGTACAGAAATTCTTCTCGTACCTCAAGCTCTTCTGCAGCTTTGTTTCTTTGTTTGGCGGAGTTGTGGTGGCATTATTTGGTGCGACTGCTCGGCATGCGGTTTGTGATTTGCCGTTAATGTAAGGTATGCTGGGTTTCTCATAAACCATTTGTTTGTGACGCCACTGATTTACTTCTGCTCGTGAAATAGAAGAATTGACTACGTCTCTGGCTGCGCCCGTGTGAGATGCGTAGACCCATTTTGGGACACACATTTCAAAAGTACCGACAAGGAATAAAACTACCGTGTCTATACAGCTCTATACTGTGATACTACCGTTAAAATATCCTTACACGAAAATCATGTCCTCGTATTCTTCTTTTTAATAAATTACTGTCATGAGTTTAACACAAATGACACAACCTAATATAACCAACTATCAATGATGACAACTAACAAACTGACAATCAACATTTTTTTTTAGGATTAATCCATACGACCTGCCAACTTCAAAATCCGATATTTCAAGAACCGAACAAAATAGAATAGAGCAACTTTAATAAATGCATTGTCATAACGGTTTTCTCAAAATAAACCACATTTTCTCCTAAACCCTCTAGTAATTTACCTCAGCTTCAAAAAAGTGAATAGTCATTTTTGAATAAAATTAGTCACTGAGTTTATATACGAAATATCTCGGATATATCGGCGGCCATCCTGTATATATACATATAAGGCAAAAAATTACGGGTATTCGGTCTGTTTTAAAAAGAAAAAACTATTTGTCCAGCGGCTCAATATTTCGCCATTTATTTATGGCATCTTCAGAAGCTATCAAACAAAAAACATTAACATGGGATCACATCGTCAGGCATGTAAGAGGTTGGCCGATAAAACCAACGTTAGGACGTACACTCACAAACTGTTTGTCGTATATACATATATACAGAGTGCTCGATTGACTTGACGCGCATGTTTATTTACACGGCGCGATACAAATCTTCCCGCACTGGTGAAATATTTGGTACGGTTCGATATAAGTAACAGTTATTTACGAACCAAGTGCGGGAAGACTATTTTCTCGCATGAGCGCACATTGTTGCGCGAATGCATGGAAGATGTCTTCACGCAAGTGGTTTGTACAATATTTTTTGTACGAACATTAAATTAAAAAAATATTATTGATTAATGTCATTGGTGTCATACCTAACCTAAGATAGATTACCTAATTAATTTAAGCATTTCATGTACGTAACTATTACTCACCTTTCCCTAAAATTAAGTCATTATATTCTTACACATGGCAAACATGAGGTATTTATTCTTATATTTATAAATTTATAGTACATTTATTGCGTTTTTTGGTTTAAAAACAAACAATTCCGAACTGCCAATATGAATGTCGATGTGGTTCAAATAGATGGCGCTGAATCTTGCTTAAGATGTCGTTTAAAATGTCGTCAAATAGATAGCGCCACAATTTTTTTTGAAGCATTTTTAATTATTACTCCTATTTCCCCAACCTTTAGTGAAGAATAGTGGAGGGAAGTAGTTTTTTATAGACTAAATTTTATTACTACCAAGTTAGATTTTTTTTAAATGTCCCAAAGTGCCAGTGTTTTTTTCAATTTTTACAGTCGCCTCAACCGGGAAAACGTATTTCCCAATCGACCTACATATGCGCCAAATGTCACTTTACAGGCGGTGTGTACAAAAACATATTTTTTCTTCCACTGCCTTCATTCTACATAGCTACAGCAAGAGTGGCTTTATAATCAGAGCGGGAACACTGATTATTTCTGATAGGTCGACGCAAATTGTACCCAATGCCGTCTTGTACAAAAATGCATTTTACAGTTACATCCTTGTCTTTAGTTTTCAAGTTTTTCAAATACATATTGCTGTGGTATTTTCTTGTAAATAAATGAATAAATAAAAATAAAGAAACAAACAAATAAAGAACCAACAGAAATAAAATATTATTATTATGTTTATTTTAAGTAAAAAAATAATTTTTTATATATCCAATATAAATTACAATTTTATATATTTCAATATATAAATACAGAAAAGTCACTAATTAATGTAAATGTATGTAGTTTTAATTATATTTTAGTGTTTACTAAAAATTTCATAGCTATGCAATAGAATATACAAGAATGCAATGTGGGTTGCATACCCGTAAAAAAATAAGCACAGTACCAATCAAACGGAAATGGTATTCAACAATATACATAAAATAATGTAAAAATAAATAAAAACCAACCTCAATGAGAGCACGTAAAGGATACAAAATGAATAACAATTTTATTTCCATTACAGACAGGAAAATCCTGACGTACATTTTAAATATAATAAGGAAGAGCCTGATTATAAAATCGCAGTACACATAGCACTGCAAATACTCACGAGAAGGCAGCAAATCCACACAAAAAAGAAGTTAAACGCTAAAAATAGAGAAAGGATCATGCTAAGGGACGGCTTCATCACACGGGTAAATCACGTAGAAGCAATAAAATTGCACGAAGCAGGAAGCACTAGATTCCATAAGGGTGAATAAAGGCTTGCACTCAACGCAGCGCATTATTAACAAACACTATAGCAAGAACAAAGGCCCATATAAATAAATAAATGTATTCCACTCATTTCTATTTCACCGGTAAAAAAAAATAAAAATTATGTTGACTATGAATATTCACAGAATAAAAGAGATATTGTTGAATACACATTTCAATATGCATTTTGTACATAGTTCTTTATATTTATAAGTATATATATATCCACTTCAGGAGGCCCAAGCTAAAAAGATAAATAAATAAAACATTAGTTAATAATATAATGTAGATCAGAAAGGACTTACACCAACAAAACTTTGTTTAAAGATTGACGGACCTAGAAAACTCCCCGAACACAAAAAGGTGGTTCAATGACCTCGAGGAAGAAGGCCCGAAGAAAGAAAAGGATAAGAAGCATCCAAAACAAACCAAGGCGATAAAGACGATATGTAGCGTATATCCGATATTGCCGATGCCTAAGAACAAAAAAGGGAAGGTTAGAATTAAATTAATTAATGAAAGGAGAATATATATCAAAAACAGCAAAGAAAGCAATGAATATATATATAAATACAACGCAAATTGGAGGTAAAGTAAATATAAAAAATACAATAAAAGAATACTTACCAACAAATAAAATCATTCAAAATGTCCATGGAATAAAAATATAGAATATGTAAATAATAACAACAACAAACATGGTGGAAACAAGGTCACGTGATTGCGTAATTTCAATAGTTATCGAAATTAACACGGAGGGCGTGACAGACGAAAATTCAAACGAAAGGAACGACTTAAAAACAAAAATAAGCCGTTTGGCAAATGTTTATCATTATAAAAGACGACGCACAAGCGAAAATAAGGCAGTCGATAAGAAGTCCTGATTCTCTTCAAAACTTAAAGGAAAATAGTTAAACCAGTGCGCCGAAGAAATAAGGAATCTAAAGGCACAAAACGCCTTGAGATTCAGACGCCGTAGTCGCAAGAAGCGGCAACGATAAGTGCGCGCCAGGAGACGCGAAGTACCGCGATTGGATCGCATAAAAGCCACAATAATAAATTTAATAAAAATGGAGGGACTGGGCTACCAGGAAGAATTCGAGATGCTATACGACCTAGAAAAGTGAGTACAAGCACTATAAAGTAAAATCCATCTTGCAATCCTAAAGTAAATAAATGAAAGAACCTTCATGACTGTTTCATAACTAATAGTAATAAAATTTTAGAATATTATTTAAACAATTAAAAATAAATTCTTCTTTGAATATGTCCTGGGTCGACGTGTGAATCTTGGCTCAAGGCGGTTCAACGAAGTATTAGTAAACTCTCCGGATAGCAATAAAAATTTAGAATATTATTTAAACAATTAAAAATAAATTCTTCTTTGAATATGTCCTGGGTCGACGTGTGAATCTTGGCTCAAGGCGGTTCAACGAAGTATTAGTAAATTCTCCGGATGGCAATGGAAATTTAGAACGTTATATAAATAATTTAAAACAAACTCTTCTTTGAGTAAGCTCTGGATTGACGTGTGAATCTTGGTTCAGAGCGACTTAACGAGGTGCTAACGCTTTTATAGAATAACGGCAATTTCGAGATATGAGCATACGTGAAGGTTAGAGCAGTGAATTTTATTTTTATTCATGATTAACAATTTTATAAAAAAATCAAGGATTGCAAGGTGCTTGTACCGCGGATGAAAGAGACTGGAGATGACAATGGAATATATATTGTATTGTATTGCATAGTAATGATATTTAATAATGTTTTTGTAAATATATATATATATAAAATAAAATAAGTTGTGCTGACATTCTATATCTACTTATTTATACCCATCCCAGGGAGATCTAAGGAAAGTCAACGTCACAATCACAGCTAGAACTCACTATAAGTATAAGACTGTGACACATCATCCGATATAAAAATATGATAAATTCACACTTAGACCCTGAGATTACTAAAGTACATTAATTTATTAATTTAATTTTTGGTTATTAACCAATATAGAAGAAGTCACAGCATTATTTTGGCGACCCAACGAGAAGGGCTGTGTTAAAGCCTACAACATTTTATATATTAATTTGGCGCATACGTAGTAGGCTTATCATTGGCCAAGATTTAATTTGGCACCCATACGTCGAAAAGCTTATCGTTGGCCAAGATCAACCTTAATTTGGCACTCAACGATAAAAGGCTGTGTGAATTTACTTTCCTTAAAACGCCATAAGCACACAATATTCTCCTATTGGGACAGGGTAAATAAGAGATAGAATAAAAACAAAAAAAAAATAAAAATGGCTGATGAAAACAACAAGAAAAGCGAAAAACCTAAAAAGGTTGAAGATAAGGAAACAAGACCACAGTTTACCAGATACAGAGATAATTCTCGCAGCAACCGTTCAACCTCTAGCTCAGAATCAGAGAAACAAGAGTTGGAAGGTGATCAAGTGGAAGAACCGATCGTTGGAAGTACATCTCTCAAGAGAACAACCGAAAAATCATCGGAAGATAAAATGGATAATTTGCTTCAAGTCCTATTGCACATGAAAGAAGAAATGAAATCAAATAATGAGAACAACAATGAAAATCTAAATAGAATCAACCAAAAGATTGACAAGGGATTTCAAGATCTTAGATCGGAGACATTACAGTTAAACGCTAATCTAGAAAAGAAATTAAAACAATCCGTATCACTCCTAACGAATGAAATAAATAATAATGCAGGGAAATGTGAGAATGGATACAAGTTTTTAAAAAACGAGATAAATGAAAGAGCAGATAAGACGAAAGTACGATTTGAAAAGGTAGAAGGAAAGGTAGAATCTTTGGAAAATAAAATAATAGACATCAAGATTACAAACAACGAAGAATTAAGACAACTCTCAAATGAAGTTGAAAATTGTAAAATAAAATATGGAACATGTACGGACACAATGCTAAGATTGCAAAATAGGACAGTGACATTTGAAACTACCCTCCAAGTATTAGAGGACAAAGTAAGGCACGGGGTTAACATACCTAGCGCACCTTTGCCTCATATAATAGGTAGTGCAGAAAATATACCAAAGTTTACAGGAAATAATAAGGATAATCCCATGGCATTTTTAAGAACAATTAAAACCTACATGAGAGGAATAACAGATGAAATGTCTAAACTACATTTTATAAGAGGTTGTCTTAAGGACTACAGTCTGCTATGGTATGATACGATTATTGATGAGTTGACAACGTATCGAGAATTCGAAATACGATTCATCAGGCAATACTGGGGACAAAATGCACAACGAAGAATACGACATGACTTGGTATTTGGGAAATACAGACCAGGTTCTTCAAGGGAAAACTACGTAATAAAGAAATACTCTTTCATAAAATATATACTCCCAGTCATAGAAGAGAGTGATGTCGTATCGCAACTAGCTGCGCACTTCGATAATGATATAGTACAGGCCGTAGCATTACAAGGAATAGAAACCATTGAGGGATTGCTGGAATTAGTAAAAAGAATAGATGATGTCGACGAAAAGGGGAACACCTCAAATAGAGGAAACCACAACGATAACCCAAACAATTATCCCAGAAACAGATTCTATAGACAGAACAATGAAGGGAACAGATTCTATAGACAGAACAATGAAGGGAACAGATTTAATAGACAGAATAATGAAGGGAATCAATTCCACAGAAACAGACCAGATTACCAAGGGTACAACTACTATAAAAATAGGCAAGATAACAAACACCTCAAATAGAGGAAACCACAACGATAACCCAAACAATTATCCCAGAAACAGATTCTATAGACAGAACAATGAAGGGAACAGATTCTATAGACAGAACAATGAAGGGAACAGATTTAATAGACAGAATAATGAAGGGAATCAATTCCACAGAAACAGACCAGATTACCAAGGGTACAACTACTATAAAAATAGGCAAGATAACAAAGGGTATGGAAATCAATCATACAACGAGAAAAGGGAAACTCAACCGAGAAGAAACCCAAATCAAAGTAATAAAAGGGAGGAAAGGATTCCAGAGAGAGATAGAAGAATCAACAACGTACAACTAGAATGGGACAACAAAGAGTTAGATCCCAAGGAAAAGGATGAATCTAGGGGTGCAATACCTAAAGATTCAAGATATAAAATCAGCGAGAGAGAATGGGAAAATAGATCACAAGCAGGAGCGACTGCAACAAATTTTTAGAGAAGCCAGTCAAAAAGAACACAAAAACGCAAAATATATATAAATACGAAGATCTGATGAAAATAACCACTGAACTACCACACATACCGATCAAAATTGGGGAGGAAAGAATAGAAGCACTACTAGATAGTGGATCACAACTATCACTACTCGACTACAGCGTCATAAATGAAAAGTTAGAGAAACAAGGACGATATATTCCTATAAAGAAGATTAATTTAGTAACAGCAAATAAAAAACCTCTGATAACCATTGATAAAGTTTTCTGCATTAATGTTAAAATAAATGATTTAAACCTACTGACAGAATTTGTAGTAGTAAATAATTTGAATTGCAATTGCATATTGGGAATGGACTTTTTAAGTCAATATAGTACGAAACTGGATATGAAGGACAAAACTTTTCACATAAGAAATATGATAATTCCATGGAGCGAAGAAGCACCGGAAAAAGAAATTTTAATTAATAATTTATATGTAGAAGAAAGAGAAAAGGAACTCACGCAAGAAATGATTAACGATTCATATGACAATAAATGTACGCATCTCGTGAAGCATCCAGAAAATAAGGACTTCACATCAAAAGGGGATGGTACAAGTATAAATTGCAATGAAAAATATAAAAATCATGTGAGCAATCTTTTAAATAAGCACAAGAGACTGTTTGACGACAGCCCTGGCTTAGCAAGAAATTACGAGCATAAGCTCGAGGTAAATGAAAAGAAACCCTTCTATGTAAAAACATATCCAATTCCCAATAAGTATAAGGAGCAAGTGAAATTAGAAATTAAAGAAATGCTGAAGAATAACATAATAGAAAAGGCAGAGTCGAACTTTATCAGCCCAATTGTCGTTGTAGTAAAGAAGAGCACGGAAGATTCAAAGGAAACAAAATTAAGATTATGCTTGGACGCGAGAAATATTAATTCCCTCACTACACCTAATTTTGAAGCACCCCAGAGCATGGAAACGCTATTAGCAAAGTGCACAGAGGCCCAGTGGTTTACAAAAATAGATTTAAAAAGTTCCTTTTGGCTGGTACCATTACACAAAGATTCTAGAAAGTATTGTTCGTTTATATTCAACTCAACAGTGTACTCGTTCAAAGTCGTTCCGTTTGGAATATCCACAGCTACGGCAGCTTTAGTAAGAGCTATGCAAAAGATATTGGATCCACATGAAGAATATGTCTCACATTATGTCGATGACATATTAATTTTCAACAAGGACATTAATAGTCACAAAATATCAGTGGAGAAGGTCATGAAGACATTAGCCGACAACAATCTAAAGATCAACCTAGAGAAATGTGAATTTTTCAAGAATAGCGTAACGTATTTAGGATACGTCATTAATGGGAAAACAATAACCATAGAAAAAGAGAAATTAAAAGCAATAAGGGAATACCCAAAACCAAAAAAACATAAGAATGCTAAGAGGTTTCTTAGGTATGATAAATTACTATAAACATTTTATACCAAAAATATCAGATCAGACGTGTATGCTATTCAAGATGATAAAGAAAGGAGTTAAATTCAAATGGACTCCAGAAAGGATAAAAGCGTTTGAAGACATAAAGAAAAATTTCTGTGAAGCTTTGACGGTCAATCTACCAGATTTCAACAAAGAATTTATAGTAAGATGTGATGCATCCAGCAATGCAATAGCAGCAGAGCTATTACAAATTAAAGATGGGATAGAAACACCTATATGTTTCATATCAAGAATATTAAAGGACTACGAGAGGAACTATTCGATCTCAGAACGAGAACTCCTATCAGTGGTACATGGATTGTCAAAACTTAAATACTATCTACATGGAAATACCTTTTTAGTAGAAACAGATCATTTGTCTTTAATTTTCCTAATGAAAACACGCTTTAACAATTCAAGAATATATAGATGGTCGCTCCAATTATCGGAATTCACGTTTAGGATAAAACACAGAAAAGGATCCGACAATGTTGTAGCAGACGCTTTAAGCAGAGCACAAGGAGGTAGCAAGCAAAGACAGGCGTATCAAATAAATAATTATAATATAGAAAACGCTCCAGAGTTGTACAGCAGAGAGAGCATTCTAGAGAGTCAGAATAAAGAAGAGATAAGAGAAATAAGAGAAAAGATACGAAGGATACAAAATTACAAAGGTTTCAATATAATGAATAATGTCATATACAAAAGGATAGGAAATAAAAACCTAATTGTACTAGATAAAGATCTAGCAATAAAAATAATCAGAGATATCCATACAAGATTAGGCCACCCTGGAAATAGGAGAACATTCCTTGTTTTCAGGGAGGAATTTTACACATTGAAAGACAAAAATTTGACGGCGATAGAAAATAAGAAATGTAAGCAATGTCTGTTGGGTAAATACAAAAATCGTACACACCAAAATATAATACACAGTATAAGGGTAGAGAACAAACTGGACTTGGTGGCAGCAGATTTTCTTGGTAACCTAATACCAGGGGAAAGAGGTCACTGCAACATCTTCGTCATGGTGGACGTCTTCACCAAGTATGTCAGATTGTACTCGACGAAGAAATACAATACACAAACCGCCATAAATTGTATTAATCGGTTCACCAACGAACATGGGAGGATAAGAAAACTGTTAGTTGACAACGCGTCTTATTTCAACAATGAGAGATTCAAACAAGAATTAAATGAAATAGGTACAGAGGTGATATTCACAAGTATTAGACATCCACAGGCGAATCCCAGTGAAAGATACATACAGGAAGTAACCAGACACTTAAGGATGTTAACTCACGAGAGACACAACGCGTGGGTACAACATTTAGAAGAAGTGGAAAACAATATGAATTTCACGCCAAGCGTAACAACGAATGTAAGCCCATACACACTAATGTACGGCAAACGACCACCGAGGCCATGGTGCCGAAATACTCCTATAATAGAAAACATCGAAGAACTCACGGACCAAGCTAGGGCTCAACAGAGAAACATAGCAGAAAAATACACGAGAAAGGAAAATGAGAAGATAAAATTAAACAAGACATACCAGATAGGGGACCTAGTGGTAGTAAAAAGCTATCGTCTAGGAAGAAGACACCTAAACAAATGCGCTAAACTAGACCTTCCGTACGTAGGACCGTATAGGGTAAACAGAGTATTAGGTGACGTAACTTACGAATTGAAGGAAATGAACAACGAAGAAGTGAAAGGAAAATATCACATTTCGATGTTGTACGATTACGACGAGGAATAAAAATTTTTACATAATGACATGTAAATAAATATGACAAAAATAAAAAGGGACAGCTCCCAAGAGTATACTATTTAAGAAATGTAAATAAACATTAAGAAAATAAAAAGGGATAGTTCCCAAGACTATATTATTTAAGTTCTATATAAATAGATATTAAGGAAATAAAAAGGGATAACTCCAAGATCATATTATTTAAGTTATGTAAATAAATATTAAGAAAATAAAAAGGGATAGTTCCCAAGACTATAGCACTTAAGTTAAAATAAATAGATATTAAGAAACAAAAAGGGATAGTTCCCACGTAAGAATATAGAAAATTTAGACGTAAGAATATTAGCTAAGTAAATGTTTAGAAAAATACCATTAAGTAAAGAAAATGCAACATGCCCATATTTTTCGTAGTCAACTATGGCATATTGACAGTTTCTTAACTTGGGATATGCTGTGGTATTTTCTTGTAAATAAATGAATAAATAAAAATAAAGAAACAAACAAATAAAGAACCAACAGAAATAAAATATTATTATTATGTTTATTTTAAGTAAAAAAATAATTTTTTATATATCCAATATAAATTACAATTTTATATATTTCAATATATAAATACAGAAAAGTCACTAATTAATGTAAATGTATGTAGTTTTAATTATATTTTAGTGTTTACTAAAAATTTCATAGCTATGCAATAGAATATACAAGAATGCAATGTGGGTTGCATACCCGTAAAAAAATAAGCACAGTACCAATCAAACGGAAATGGTATTCAACAATATACATAAAATAATGTAAAAATAAATAAAAACCAACCTCAATGAGAGCACGTAAAGGATACAAAATGAATAACAATTTTATTTCCATTACAGACAGGAAAATCCTGACGTACATTTTAAATATAATAAGGAAGAGCCTGATTATAAAATCGCAGTACACATAGCACTGCAAATACTCACGAGAAGGCAGCAAATCCACACAAAAAAGAAGTTAAACGCTAAAAATAGAGAAAGGATCATGCTAAGGGACGGCTTCATCACACGGGTAAATCACGTAGAAGCAATAAAATTGCACGAAGCAGGAAGCACTAGATTCCATAAGGGTGAATAAAGGCTTGCACTCAACGCAGCGCATTATTAACAAACACTATAGCAAGAACAAAGGCCCATATAAATAAATAAATGTATTCCACTCATTTCTATTTCACCGGTAAAAAAAAATAAAAATTATGTTGACTATGAATATTCACAGAATAAAAGAGATATTGTTGAATACACATTTCAATATGCATTTTGTACATAGTTCTTTATATTTATAAGTATATATATATCCACTTCAGGAGGCCCAAGCTAAAAAGATAAATAAATAAAACATTAGTTAATAATATAATGTAGATCAGAAAGGACTTACACCAACAAAACTTTGTTTAAAGATTGACGGACCTAGAAAACTCCCCGAACACAAAAAGGTGGTTCAATGACCTCGAGGAAGAAGGCCCGAAGAAAGAAAAGGATAAGAAGCATCCAAAACAAACCAAGGCGATAAAGACGATATGTAGCGTATATCCGATATTGCCGATGCCTAAGAACAAAAAAGGGAAGGTTAGAATTAAATTAATTAATGAAAGGAGAATATATATCAAAAACAGCAAAGAAAGCAATGAATATATATGTAAATACAACGCAAATTGGAGGTAAAGTAAATATAAAAAAATACAATAAAAGAATACTTACCAACAAATAAAATCATTCAAAATGTCCATGGAATAAAAATATAGAATATGTAAATAATAACAACAACAAACATGGTGGAAACAAGGTCACGTGATTGCGTAATTTCAATAGTTATCGAAATTAACACGGAGGGCGTGACAGACGAAAATTCAAACGAAAGGAACGACTTAAAAACAAAAATAAGCCGTTTGGCAAATGTTTATCATTATAAAAGACGACGCACAAGCGAAAATAAGGCAGTCGATAAGAAGTCCTGATTCTCTTCAAAACTTAAAGGAAAATAGTTAAACCAGTGCGCCGAAGAAATAAGGAATCTAAAGGCACAAAACGCCTTGAGATTCAGACGCCGTAGTCGCAAGAAGCGGCAACGATAAGTGCGCGCCAGGAGACGCGAAGTACCGCGATTGGATCGCATAAAAGCCACAATAATAAATTTAATAAAAATGGAGGGACTGGGCTACCAGGAAGAATTCGAGATGCTATACGACCTAGAAAAGTGAGTACAAGCACTATAAAGTAAAATCCATCTTGCAATCCTAAAGTAAATAAATGAAAGAACCTTCATGACTGTTTCATAACTAATAGTAATAAAATTTTAGAATATTATTTAAACAATTAAAAATAAATTCTTCTTTGAATATGTCCTGGGTCGACGTGTGAATCTTGGCTCAAGGCGGTTCAACGAAGTATTAGTAAACTCTCCGGATAGCAATAAAAATTTAGAATATTATTTAAACAATTAAAAATAAATTCTTCTTTGAATATGTCCTGGGTCGACGTGTGAATCTTGGCTCAAGGCGGTTCAACGAAGTATTAGTAAATTCTCCGGATGGCAATGGAAATTTAGAACGTTATATAAATAATTTAAAACAAACTCTTCTTTGAGTAAGCTCTGGATTGACGTGTGAATCTTGGTTCAGAGCGACTTAACGAGGTGCTAACGCTTTTATAGAATAACGGCAATTTCGAGATATGAGCATACGTGAAGGTTAGAGCAGTGAATTTTATTTTTATTCATGATTAACAATTTTATAAAAAAATCAAGGATTGCAAGGTGCTTGTACCGCGGATGAAAGAGACTGGAGATGACAATGGAATATATATTGTATTGTATTGCATAGTAATGATATTTAATAATGTTTTTGTAAATATATATATATATAAAATAAAATAAGTTGTGCTGACATTCTATATCTACTTATTTATACCCATCCCAGGGAGATCTAAGGAAAGTCAACGTCACAATCACAGCTAGAACTCACTATAAGTATAAGACTGTGACACATCATCCGATATAAAAATATGATAAATTCACACTTAGACCCTGAGATTACTAAAGTACATTAATTTATTAATTTAATTTTTGGTTATTAACCAATATAGAAGAAGTCACAGCAATATGTCCATTCAATAATCAAATTATAGGTTACTATAACAGTCCACACTTAATAATACTGAATTATTTGTTACTTTACTATTTGACAGATACCCACAGAGTCTACACATAATGGCTGATTCGGTTTCTATTAATTTCTTATCTCCTTCCATCACTCTCATTATAAAGGCACTCTGCCCACAGTATATATAGAATTGAATGATGTGTTCGGCGAATCTGTCTTCGCTAAAATAAATTTATTTACTTTCCCAATAATTTCATATATGGATAATACATATTAAACATAAATATCTATTCCTTGCCGTATATGTTAATAGAGATGAGACACATATATGTATATACCGCATGTGTAAAATTATATTGGGGATAGGATATATGTATAATAGGCACACCGGCAACAACGCCCAATCGTGGCCGTAGTCATGGTTCAAGGAAACAATGTATGCTTTTGCGCATCTCTAGATGACGCGCATTTACCTAAAAAAAATTCACAACTCTGACAGAAGTCACTGACTGAACTCACTGACAGAAGTAACTGACAGAAAGCATTTTCCAAGACTCCCTTTAACAACTAAAATTATATCTGGAGATCGTGTCGAACAGCGTCGTTATGTGTTTGTGAGAGAAGGGGTCAATGGTAACAATGCCTCGCTACACAACGGAAGAAACATTGTAAATTATTAAATGGTACTATAGTGGTCATTCTGACAGACCCGTACCCTGTGAGCAAAGCATATTACATATTTTAAATAGCTTTGAAAAATGTCTTTGTTTAAATAATTGCACAAAGTGTAATCCTAGAGAGGTAAATCCACTAAAAGCTGAGGAACGAGAAGAGCGGGATATAATGATTTGTAGCACTCTCGAAGTAGAGGATACGCTATCTACCAGAAGTGTTGCTGAGGAATTGGGTGTGAGTAATAAAACCGTCGCGAACATATGAAGCGAAATAAATTAAAATATTTCAAATACTCGAAAACGCAAGAAATACTTCTAGATGACAATTTTAGAAGAATGGAGTTTTGTGAATTTCATCGCAAATATTGTATTCACAGATGAATCGTCATTTCCATTAAATGGAAAGCACAATCCTTCTGTTTTTCGATATTGGGTTCGGGAAAATCAACACAGATATTTTGTTAAACACATCCAATATCCCCAGAAAGTGAATGTCTGGGCAGGTATTTTGAGTGACCATTTGCTTGGTCCATTTTTTATTGATGGTACGTTAAATGCGGACAAATACCTCGATATGCTACAGAATCATATACTTCCCGCTATTGATAATACCGGAATAGATCGGGATATTATTTGGTTCCAACAGGACGGTTGTCCTGCACATAATGCGGTCAGAGTAGAGCATTTTTTAATGAATACTTTTCCTGATCGTCTCATTAGTGGAACTGGAAACATTCGTTGGCCTCCGCAATCTCCTGACCTATCGCAAAATGATTTCTTTTTGTGGGGATACATCAAAAATAAAATATACAGTGCACAAGTTGGCAGGCTAGAAAACTTAAATATTTTGAGAAGGCTAATCATAGAGGCTTTTGAATCCGTAACAGTCGATGTGATACGTAATGTGCGAGAAAATTTTTATGACAGGCTCGGACAATGCCTTGCTGCTGAAGGAGGCATTTTTGAACCTATGCAATAACATTTTGTTTTTTAGTATTGTTTAGAGTATATTTTTTATTTTCATTAGAATTCCGTTCTTAATAAATTTATATAATAATTTACTAAGAATTAATGTTTAATTAGAATTGTGCTTTTATTTTCTTACTGTGTTGTATTGTATTTCTGTTAAAAAGGACTTTATTGAAATAGTGTCCTGTGAATTCACAACTTTATTGACTGGTAGTACTAGAGGTCGAATGCGCGTCATCCAGAGATGCGCAAAAGCATACCTTGTTTTGTTGTACCATGACTACGGCCACGATTGAGCGTTGTTGCCGGTGTGCCTAGTATACATATATCCTATCCCCAATATAATTTTACACATGCGGTATACAAATTTATGCGCCGGAGATTTCTATACAGGGTATACCATGACGAGATTTCATTAGAACAATATAGAAAACTAATAAGAGTTGAGTTTTGAAATTTCGCAAATATTAGTTTCGCCTTAAGCTCTTTCGATTTGAAATAGTTTTGAATTTTTGCTTCTTCCGGTTACACCGGAAATGGATATCAACTTCCTTATTTTAAATGGAATACCCCATTTTTTATGATTGATTCGTATTTCCAACTTAATTTTAAGGGTAGTGTGTCTGATAAACTTTGCCTCTAAAGTTAGCCATTTTTGAAGTATTTCAATTTTTGTAAAAATGCGGTATTATAAACTTCTCAAAATAATACAGGGTGATCAGAAAACCATGTTAAACATTTCATCCAAAAAATATCAATATCTTGTAATTTTTAAATAGCAACCTACATTTTTTTTAACTTCATTGGATTGCACGTTCAAAATTAGGGTCAGTATGTATTTACTTCTCTATAACTAAACGTCTTAGTTTCAGAGTTATTTTGGAAATTCTATCAATTCCTATAAAGTTTTATTTTGTATAATCAATTAGGCTATGGAAATTCATGTGAATAAATAAAAACAAGTTGCAATCATATTACCTGTCATCAGTAAGGTATTTACTAGTGCTTTTCAGCGTTTTAGCTGTCTTCCGTTTCTGAATACTTGAATAATAATAATAATAATGTCGCGATCTGGATTTAATAACGAAGATTTTTTAAATCTAATAATAACATATGGTGAATGTAATAGAGTAATCGAGAGGAGATGTGTTTATGCAGAGAAATATCCAAATCGGTCAAGACCTACAAAGAGTATCTTACGCAATCTTTTAAAAAATTGCATTTCCTTCGAATCATTCTTGCCCAAAACAACCAAAAGAAAACCTGTTGTTGATAGTGAAAATGTGGAGGTAACAGCACTTGCTTACTTTACAGCACATCCTAGTAATTCTCTAATGGATGCAGAAGCTGAAGTAGGTGCATCCAGAATGAGCATACATCAAATTTTGAAAAAGAACAAGTGGCATGCTTACAAATTTTAAGCTGTTCAACATATTAATGAAGCTGATTTTGTAACAAGAGCGCAGTATTGTGAGTGGTTTTTAATGAAATCACAAGAAGACGACGATTTCACAAAAAATCCTATATGGACAGATGAAGCAAAGTTTTGTAGAAATGGAATATCTAATCGACACAATAGTCATTTTTGGTCCGAAGATAATCCTCGAGTTGTATGGCAACGACGTTTCCAAGAGTCTTGGAGTTTTGATGTATTTTGTGCTATTAAACATGACAAAATGTTTGCTTTGCATTTTTATCACGAAAATTTAAATAGTGAGCGGTTTGTAGACATCTTAAGAAACGTCATAAATTTAAATTTAAATACACTGCCGGCTCGTAGTGTATGGTTTCAAATGGATGGTGCACCAGCACATAGTTCCAGAGCTGTTGGAGAAGTACTGGACAACATATTTTATGATAGGTGAATCGGAAATAAAGGACCTTATAGGTTTCCACGGCGATCACCCGATTTAACGCCCCTAGATTATTTTATTTGGGGCTATGTTAAAGATAAAGTATACAGTATACCTCCTACCACCAAAGAAGATATGATGGAAAGAGTGCGAGGCGCGTTCAATAATCTAGACGGTACCATGATTCAGCGTGCCACGCGTACGGATATTTTAAGAAGAGTACGAAAGTGTTTAAAAAGAGGTGGTGATGTGTTTGAAAACTGTATTTAAGATTATTAGAAACTATTATTAAGATTACTTCTTTGTGTAGTTTTCATTTAAATGATTTAGGACATTATTAAATGATACCTTGCTTTGTTTTTAATTATTTTCATGGGTTTCCATAGAATAACTGATTATACAAAATAAAACTTTAAAGGAATTGATACCTTGCACATAATTTCTGTTATGTTACGTTCATCGCTACCTATCGTTGGAGCGATTTTCTTTTCTGCCGCCTGAATGGTAGTATTAATGTCTATAGACCGACTCAACCCTGGTATTCAGTATGTGTCTTATGGAGACATACAACATAGTTGTCAGTTCGACAATGACAGGTTAGGTTGGTAGCTCATTATAATGACACGACATTTTATAAATACTTTGCCACGCCCGTGCCTGTGAACGGAAGATCCAGCCCTAAAACCAAACAGGCCAGAAGCGCAGTCAAGTATGGCGCATACGCAAATAATATTTCCATCCGGCGGTAAACTCGTTATGTCAAATTAAACTGAATCAACTTTAGCGTTACTCAACAATTAAAATTTAAAACTACGTTTCGGAGACTGTTTGACCACCTTCAGACACCTTACCTTTTTGCTTCCCAAATGCGATGAAAAACAGAGACAAAGATTATGCCGCTAGCTCATTCGTGTAGGCATAGGTTCTGTCGAGACAGAGGTGGATGGAATACCCGGCGCCATATCTTTGAAAATTAATCTCTATCCCACTGTAAATTGACCCAAGAGTATGATCAATTGAAGGCACTTAGGTAACAAAGTGAGAAATCAAACATTCACAAGTCAACCAAACAAATTTAATAGTGTTACTCGTAAACTGTCCAAAACATTATACAAATATAGGGCGGGTGGCTGATCACCATGTGTAATGTCAAAAAAAACTGTTTTAATACCAAAACAAAAATAACATTTAGTTACCGTAATTAAAAAGGCACAAAAGGGTAACAAATGCACTATCTCTAATTTAATTGACGTATCTACATCTGAAACCGTGCAAAATGGGGGATAACCTCAGCAATGAAAGTGGAACACGTACAAATAATTATGAATTCGATCTCAATTGGAGATGCAATCGTTCAAAAAAAAAACCAAATTCAATTAAAGTGCAATTAAACACAAATTTAGGAAACAATGTCAATAGTGTACGATTATACACAAGTTAGAAACAAATCAGTAGATTTGCATGTAACACAATTTTAAGAAAACAAGTACTTGTCTTTTACAAAGTCTATACAAAGGAAAAGATATCTATGGGAAACCCCGGTAGATATAAATACAGAATTTAAATACACAAATAACTACTTAATAAATAGATCAAAATTAAATGTGAGGGTAAACCTTGTAACCCCTACTTAATTCTTTAAAGTAGGGCACACAAGCCTGAGACTCGCAGGGTCGGGTCTCCAGAGGTGGTTGCCAAGTGACGTACTGGTTCCAACAAATATTTATGAAATAATAAGAGATAAATGGGCGCCAGTTGCTTTTTCAAAAGAAAAGAAAACAAGAAGCAACAAACTTATTTACTGAAGACAAGGAACCAGTACCTGACACAGGAAAGTGTGACGCAAGACAAAAAGAAAACAAGTCTTTTATCTGTTTACAAAATAGTATATTGAGAAAAGAAAAAATATATATAAAAGCCTCTATATAATGCTATTTACAATTATTTAACATTAATATGTTTGACACAAATTTGATACATTAACATTTAAATGTAGCGTTTTAATGAAATAAAGCCACTATACTCGTATAATGCTATTTACAATTATTTAACATTAATATGTTTGACACAAATTTGAAATTATGACCGATTTCATATACAAATTGCAAAGAACTACTGACCATAAAATAAAATTGAAGAATCTCCTCGTTCTCTACACATCCCGTCCTGTCTCCCTGCCTCTGTCCTTATCTTCGGTAATTTAATTCCTTGTTCCCTAATGATGTCACTAAAACAAAGCCATGCGATAGGGATCTTGAAGGCTCAAGCCCTTCGCACATTATTTCCAAAAGGAGAGAAACAAGATAAAAAAACTTCAACGCAGATTTGAATTTTATTAATTAGGCATGAGAACCAGAAAAAGAAAAAAATATATATAACAGTATTTTAAAATTAATTAAAGGATCAAAAATAATTACTCAGATATTATATTAACAATATTTGAAAAATATATTCATATTAAAATTCCAAAATTGAGGCCAGCCGTGGCCGATTTAGTTCTCCACGTGCAAACAAATTTCTCAAATGTTAAATAAATTAGTAAGTTCATAGATATTAAATAAAAAAACAAGAATGATAGGGAAATATGAAATTGATTTAAATTTTAAAATTATGTACTGAGAGAGAGATGAGGTAATTAAAGAAAAAAGTTAATCAAGCCCACGCCATTGCTTAAATTTTTTTAGGAAAGGTGCAATTAAAATTACACATCAAATGTAAAAGTAAGAGAACATAAATTTGCGTAATACAAACCATGTATACACTTAAAAGTTAAATTTCTATTCTTTACTATACCCCTAAATAAATCTTTTACTTTAAGATACGAAACTTAACAAAAATCACTGCTTTTCCCGAGAGATCACTCTTCGCAAGCGGTCACATCGAGAAGAGAGAATCTCTCTCCAAAATCGATATTCTTCGCTGTTTTAACGCGCAGGCTCTTTTCAAAATTACTTAAGTCAAGCGCAGTTGATATTTATCACAATTTATAAATGCAGATATACACCAGGAACAATAAAATTTGACCAAAGAATATGCTTAATATATATAATAATATATGTAACGGGAATTGGCAAAATTACCGTTACAACCTCGCAATGCATCTAAGTTAATATATAACTCTTGCCTCTGCAAGAGATTATTCAATAGAAACACAAACAACTGCTGATTTAAATTCAAACGATAATTAAAAGAACACGTTAAGTTTGAATAACGTTTCAAAATATCAAAGCAAATCGTTAAGTTATTAAATTTGGAACAATATTATACTAACAAACTGAATTAACAAGACAATAATTTGAATAATGTTAGAATTTTGAAAGGAAAATTGCTGAATCGTTAAATTTAGACAATGTTATTTCAGCAAAATCAGATCTTGAAACAATAATTCTGAAGGACGTTAACAGATCAAAAATAAACTGTTATAACGTTAAATTTATGCAACGTTAATAGAGTCAGAAATGATACAAAACTTACAAAATTACAAGCTTGTCTGAAATCCTCCGATTTCTTCAACCATCGGGGTGTCAACAAGTCCCACAAAGGCCAAACTATATGCAATAAATTTCTAATTCAAGTCTGACATACTGGCCCACAAATAAATATTAATATTTTACTATATTAACTTCCACAGGTACATGAACTCAAAATAAAAAGTACCTACTACCTTCGCAACGTGGTACAAGAATATTCCGAACATACGATAAAAGTCCAGTAGAACAACTCTCTCTCTCTGGTGACGTAGGTATCAAACGGTGGTACAGGTTGTCTTCCTATTCCATCGCATTTGAAATTACAGCTGGAGGAATTCTTTCCAGGGAAAAATACACGACACGGGCTTACAAGATTTCAAAATGGCGACGATATTGTGGAAGAATGCCGGTCACCGAAACAGAATGTGTTTCTTCATCCACACAAATCTAGGTCATCCCAACAGCTAAAATTAAGGTGAACGAACAAATAAATTACTACCCGTCTAAATAACGTTAAGATGCTAAAAATCTTACCAGCGAATGACGTTTAAACTAATGCCAGCCTACCCAAAATCCGTAAAAGTACGACAATCAATCGGGAAAACGGGAAACTCAACGAACGCTTGCTTCATCCACAATTAAATGTGCTCAAATAAAATTCCAATGCGGCAATATTCACTTAAAATTTATACTAGCAAGAGCCCCGGCAGACATTAAAACAACAATCGCTGCAAAACGTTAGTAATGTTCGGTAGACGCAAAGAGAATGATCTCCTACGCATGTCGGACTCCACCAATCAAAAGGACCTACGCCGCTAGAGCCCTCTATACCCACCAAGGAAAACGTCCAGTTGCACATAAAGCGATACAAGGAATTATTTATTAATTTCAAGGGAAAATACACAACCAACAATATATATAACAATTAGGATATGTAGGATAGTTGAAAAAGAAAATAAAATAAATGGCATTCATGCAAAATCAACGAAGGGCACACTTTACTTCCAAATCACGCCAGGTGGCACAAGTAAGTCAATCGTAACATTTCGCAAATAGAAACCAACAAATAGAAACGTAATGACTTGCTAAGAAAACTGCAAATAAGTCAAGGAAAATACAATGTTCCCGGAAATAAAGAATTAACATCCCAACCGTGACTAAAAAGCAGTTCCCAGAATAACAACCACGTCCTGGTCGCATTCAAAACACATGTACAGCGACTCGCTGGCAATACAGCAAAATTTATAAATTGCTAAAATTAGACATAAAATACCCCCCCAAAAAAAAGAAAAATGTAACAACTTGTTAGTTAGGATATTATTCTATATTATTATATTATAATATTAATTTGACACTTGATAGGAAGGTTATGTTGTCATACTTACACCACACCGATAATACCAACCATAAACATAATAAATCGAACTGACAACATTGCCTTGAAATAAAATAAGACACTTTATTACAAATTACTTACGGTAGTAAAAGAGGTATATATCCCATAAGAGACTGTACTGAACACTGAAGTTGAGACGCTCTATATATTGTTGCGTTTTCGGGTTCGCAATAAACAACTCGTGCAATTTATTTATTTAAAACAGTCTGTATATTCACACACGTAAAATTAATTACAATATAAAAATGTAAAATAAATGTAACGCACTTAAAATTATTACAATTAAACACTCGTATTTATTTCTATCAGCAGCTATGTAAAGTCCGAACAGAAACAGGCCCAAATATACCGCAATAACGAAACACTCGTATTTATTTCTATCACTTCTATTTATATAACATTGCACCACTATATTTATTTTGTATCGTCCTGAATGAATTACTTATATTTATGTTTACTGCGCGACTACCATTGAAGGAATTATTTATTTATGTTTATTTATTTATCTACACTGTTCCGCACGAGACTATTGAATGAATCCTTATTCCGGAATGACTCATCCATCGGTTCAACTGCTTTTATATCTGTAGATAAGAGTTCGAGAAATATACGGGCACACTCTGGATTTTTCTCCACATACCGAGAAGTATTCGACAGCCAGTCGCCTCACAGTACCTACACATGTGTGCGATTTACGACTTTGTCCGTTTTTATACGTCGCCCAGAGGTCTGCTTCTTATTTTAATGTAACTCGTTTCGTTACAATATTATCGTAGTTCATTTAGTTAGTTTGATTTAGTTGCAAAGATGTCCCCACCGAGATATGTTATTTTTATGATTATCTTTAAATATTTTGATATAGCCCATTGTGTTAGATAACTATGTTATTGATTATTGTTAATTTTGCTTATGCTTTTATTTGCACTTTCACTTTAGATTTCAAAATTTTTCCCCTGATATTATTTTGATTATTTCCCTCGAATTTAATGCCAGCCATTTTTCACTTTGACTCTTGATCAAATAGTATTGATCATCGGATGCGTTAAGTTTGATGTGAGATAGTTTTAATAACAGTGTTCTTTGTTTTAATCTTCATCATGATTGAAGTTTATTAATCAGCGTATCGATTGTTGGATTATGTTAGAACATATATTCAGAAGGAGATTAGGAATTTAAGATTCGCACGTGTTTATACCTCCACGGAGTCTCGTCGGACTTTTACAGACGCACTTTATTGTCACAAAGGCATCCCCACATCAACGATTATCAGATATTCTAAAGAAAATAGTCAGTCTGTGTCACGGATATGGTGTAGATTATTGACTACGTAACTAGTGTAGATAATAAATTGCGCCGTTAGAAGCATTATGTTAATTGCTGAATCCGGTGTACAGGGTGTTTCATCGGTTGGGGTATCGCGAATTAAAGTGCCTAAATATAAAAATATCGACTTCAAATTTTAACCACTTATAGAGCTTTTAAACCGCTACCAGCAGGTTAGGTTGTTTTTGATAATATTATTTTAATTAATGCGTAAATTAAAAAAAAACGTATTATCAAAAATTAAAAGTGCTCAAAAAATGTTCAAATTTGAATGGTGATACGTGGAAATATCACCCATATTAACTTCACAATCAGAATTTTTATAAACGAAACCGTTTGTCAAATAAAGTCAATATTAAATAATGTCGTTTTTCTTACGACAGATTTATGGTACTTAACTTTCTAATTGTGCTGTCCGCAAACAGGTAGTCCTTTTAAATTTATGACGGATAATAAATAAAAATTTATGACGGATAATATTCAACCCTGAAGCCTTCAGTTGTTGTTGTAGTTTTACTAATCGGGAAGCGTTTCCAAGGGCATTCTGAACTTACATTTAGGTACTTTGTGATGTTAGTTGTGATTCTATTTTCACGGAGTCAACTTCATTTGTTTAAGCTGTGTTTTGCTAGTGTTTTCTGTTTTCAAAATGCCGTTCACTTTCTCTGCCGACGAAAAAGTTGACATGATACTTGTTTATGGGGAAGCTCTACAAAATGCCGCGGTTGCTGAGCAGATTTATGCGGAACGTTTTCCGGATAGGATCCACCCAGAAAGTCGAACTTTCAAAAGGTTAGTGGATAACTTGAGGCAAACGGGATCACTTGCGTCATAAATTTAAAAGGACTACCTGTTTGCGGACAGCACAATTAGAAAGTTAAGTACCATAAATCTGTCGTAAGAAAAACGACATTATTTAATATTGACTTTATTTGACAAACGGTTTCGTTTATAAAAATTCTGATTGTGAAGTTAATATGGGTGATATTTCCACGTATCACCATTCAAATTTGAACATTTTTTGAGCACTTTTAATTTTTGATAATACGTTTTTTTTTAATTTACGCATTAATTAAAATAATATTATCAAAAACAACCTAACCTGCTGGTAGCGGTTTAAAAGCTCTATAAGTGGTTAAAATTTGAAGTCGATATTTTTATATTTAGGCACTTTAATTCGCGATACCCCAACCGATGAAACACCCTGTACAAACCTCCTTATAGTCATAACCTCTGTAGAAGCTGAAGAATTCATTTGTTTTTGCCCTTGGAGACAATTGTATACAGATAAGTCTATTCCATTTATAAATAATAAATAAGTAGTAATGTTTCAATTTTCATTTCCTAAAACTAGATTGCCTTTTTGTTATTATTTATATATTTTATCATATTATTAGATTATTGTTATGTATTGTATATTTAGTTTTTGTCCTATAATTGGAATTTCTTCTGTTGGACAATAAAGATTATTATTATTATTATTATTATTATTATTATTATTATTATTAGGTTATAGTGTATACTGTTATATTTTTCGTAATTAGATTTGAGTCAGTAATTTATTATTACTTTGAACGAATGCTTGTAATTTTGGAATTTCTGTAATTTAGAGAATTTGAACGTTGACCTTAAGTGAAACAGAATTACCTAATTAATGTTAATTAGCCCCTCCTTGGTTGACTTTTAGTGCAATTTGTTAATTTTTGAGATAAGATTTAATTCATTAATATAATATTAACTTGGAGTTAAAGCTCGTTTGGTGTAATTTCTTTGATTTGTAGTTATGACGGTTGACGAGAAGTCGACTAGATTATTTAATTAATTTAAACCAGCTGACTTGCTGTCGTTCATTTGCATTTTTTTACATGCTTACGAGACCTAACTCTGGTATCTAATGTTCTAAAATCACATGTCTACGTAGTAGACTGATTAGTGAAACAAGTGTGAAATTGTGCGTGATACCAGTGTACGATGACTAAGTCCCGCGAGTGCTACGTTATGTTGAAGGCAATGCCTTCAAGGGGTCGGTTATGTTAAGAACTTAACAACTTTTATTTTATTTTTTATTTTTGTTTCTTGCTTTTATATATGAATGTTTTCTTTATTTTTATGTATTATTATATTTTTGTAATGTATGTTTTATTTTTTAACTTTTATTTATATTATCATAATTAATGCATTTCTTACTTACAAATTTAAAGATATTGTGAGAATACTGATGCAGAGCTCGTTTCGAAGCATAAGCTATCTCAGTGACTGAGTTTATTGTCTGCCGGTCCTGCTATACAACTGTGCATCGAAGGCGATGCAAGACCTCCTATATGTGAGTACGGACTGCAGTGTTGGGCACCTGCACATATATAGGTGGTCGATAGCTCCGTCAATAATTCATATGTATATATGCTATAGAAAAGAAAGATTAGTAAAATATAAGAAAAGTGGCCTAGCCAACCACGAAACATACACTCTCGTACAGTAACAGACATACTTTCGCAGAGAAAAGAAAGATTATTAAAATCTAAGAAAAGTGGTCTAGCCAACAACAAAATATACATTCTCGTAGAGTAACAATCATACGTACGCAGAGCAAAAAATAGATTACAAAATCTAAGTAAAGTAGCCGTCCTTGCCACGAGATAAAAAAATAAACGCTCGCATACAAATAGAAAAATATAAAACTGAAGACAGACTTTTTTGATATCTTTTGGCTGAAATACTAATACGTAGCTGAAATACTGATACGGAGCTAAACACATTGTGAATAAAATAAGCAGTTTGTGGATGCTGCAATAAATAAATTAAATCTAAAACTGAAGACAGATTTCTTTATTTTTTATTTCTTTTTTTTTTTGGCTTAAATACTAATACGGAGCTGAAATACTGATACGGAGCAAATTTTACTGATGCGGAGCTGAAATACATATACGTAGCTAAATTTACTGCTGCGGAGCTACAAATATATCTGTATATATTTTAAAAAAATGGAAGATTTAAAATTTCAGCGCCGACAAATTAAAGCATTACTTACTTAGATAACAGTGGTGCCAACGACATCGTTGACGACGATGATAAAGTGCAGACTCAAATTGAGAAGCTAGATAAAACTGAATTCGAGACTACTGAGCGTGAAGACTTTGGAAATAAATATTACGACAATAAACTGCAATATAGGTGTATGTTAACTGCTTTGTACACAGATATCTCTATCTGGAATAACAATACACTACGACAATAACTAACACTACTAAGGTTTCAATTCAATCTCGAAACAATAATTTTATGGCAAAACTAGATTGTTTGGTAGTGGACAAGATATCGGAACGTCTTCTTCTCGTTTCTATATCAAGATATGGTATTGATATACCCAAAAATATCAAACTGGCCGATCCTGATTTTAATATATCGGCGCCTGAGAGTAACAAGGTTCTATGTAACATTTCGAGATATTCAGCATTGAAAATTTTGGACATTGTAACTTCTTTGTTAACCTCATAATAAGGACTACTTTAAATCTAGAGATTTATATAAGCAATTGGTACAAAACCCGTATGTTATTTTTGAGAAGAAAATATCTGATTAATTTTATGACAAAAAGTAAAAATAACATACACCTTTGTAAAGAAATAAATTTAATATATTTAATTTTTTGTCAACATACACAATAGTGATTTGGAAAATAATGTTGAACAACAATACAAACTAAAAAAAAAACACGACAAGGGAATTCTTGAAGTCGGCCAACTATGAAAATGAGGCACTGCTAGAGGGTCTAGAATGTTTTGCCCTCTTCGGCGTTGGTGGTGGCAGTATGGCCTCAAAATAAATTTTACCGACTTGGGGTATCTGGGGCATCATTGCCCTTAGGGCAGAAACTGTCTGGCAACACATTTTTAATTGTTGATGCTTTAATATGTAAAAATATGTTTTCAAGATCTGTATTCTTGCTCTTTCTGGTATTTATGTGATTTAAATGGGCACAGTTTTCCTTGCCATAATACGAAGTTTTATATGTAATCTTAAACAATACACGCTTGTAATGTAAAATTTAATTTTGATATAGGGTATGATCCCATAATTCAATGATACAGATGTTTCTTGAAAATTTAAGAAGTTTTCTGGTTTCATTTGTATTATTTTATATTTCTTTCTTTGGGTAACTTGTTTTTTTAAGATTCTCAATAGTCCTACTGGAGAATAATATTCATGGGCTTTCAGTACCCCATCTATTGTGCTATGCACATAATCTACCTCTTGTACCGCAGAATGCCCGGGAATGGAATATTTCATTGTAATTAGTTTGAAATTTGGATGTTTGGATAACGTCATTGCCATTGCAAACGACATGACGCTGTTTTTGTTTTGTGGTACGCAACTATCGCTCCACATACCTATTTCTGTTATGGTAGGATTATCCTCTAACACTCTTTCAACAATTTTATATAAGGCACTTGCAATGTCATTGCCTTTTCGTCCCATTGTCGTCTCAGTCCAAAACGCGCAGTATACTTGCTTATTGATGGACAAGTGTGCAGTGAACAGAAAATTTGCTTCTATAATAGAATTGGCCAATTTCTGCTTTTGGGCATGTGAGAACGTTTTGCAGATTAAAGCATAATACTACTTTCTTTGAATCATCTCTATCATTCTGCCTTTCTTTTCTCATTGCAATTTTTCTTTTACATGTGCATCATATTCTAATTGTTTTTCATTAGTCATTCTATCTTCCTTTTTCATTAGCTCTACCTCTAAGCACAAATTACACCTATGCTTCTTAGGTTTGTAAAACGAGAGGTTGTATTCAGTGTTAAATATGTTCCAATAAAAAAATGATGTTACAATATTTGCTCCCTTTTCCGTCATTTTGTCAACATATAAATTGTACATTCTTGCAACTGATAAACCAGCCTCCAAATATGCCTTTTGAGTTGAGCTTCTACAATAGTGGGAAGTCACTTTTGGTAACGAATCGATATGGGGCTTGACATTTTTCTTATCATCGTCAGAAATTGCATGTTTTCTTTGTTTACCCTGGTTTCTTGAGCTAGGAATAATAGATACATCATTTTGTTTATTTGCAAGTGCTGTATAAATGGGCTTTTGGCTGCACAAGGTTGTATGTGTAACATACAGCCATATAAATCCAATTTTCTTCGGTTTCGACAACATACACCCATGATTTTCATTGGTTAACTTTTAATGGAAGGGAGCGACATCTACCGAACTAAGAGTGACTATGCTCCAGAACACATACAATCTTATTACATTAAAAAGGCAATTTCTTCAGAAATGTTACATACAATCTTGTTACTCTCAGGCGACGATATCCCGAGATGTAGATATGCTAATTGGTGCTAAACTGTTTTATAAACTATAATGTGTTGGACAAATCAATTAAGGTAATAGAGGTCTGTATGTACAGAAAACTTTATTAGGCTGGATAATATCTCGAAAACTAATTACACCACAAATTTCAGTAAACATAGCAACGTGAAATTCAGTAATATTAAAACAATTTAACGACAATCTAAATAAATTCTGGGAATTGAATAACGTGAAAAAGGATAAAGTGTATTCACATGAAGAAAAGCTATGCGAACAACACTTTATTAAAAACACGAAGAGATACATTGATGGCCGCTTTTGCGTATCTTTACCCTTTAAGAGTAATGTTTCTTCTTTAGGCACTACACGTGACCAAGCTTTAAAACGATTTTACTCGCTAGAAAGAAATTGAACAGAAATTACAATCTAAAACAAGATTACTCTTCCTTTATGAAAGAATATCAAGATTTAGGTTACATACGATCAGTAGACATGTTTAACGATGCTGCAAGAATTAGTTTTTATCTTCCACACCATGCCGTTATTAAAAAAAGTAGTTTAACGACAAAGCTTAGAGTTGTATTTGATGCTTCTGCTAAACCCTCGTCTGGTATGTTACTAAACGACACACTGATGATCGGTCCAAAACTTCAACAAGATCTATTCGATATAGTGTGTAGATTTCGGCTGTATAAATATGTACTAACTGCAGACCAAGATGTATAGGCAGGTTGACATAAATGAAGACTGCATGCCGTTTCAAAGAATTTTATGGAGAAATTCCGAAGACGATGATATTTGGACATTTTAATTAACAACGGTGACTTATGACACGGCCCCACCATCATACTTGACAATCAAGGCACTGCAACAGTTAGCAGTAGAAGCGCTAGAAACTCATCCAGTAGGTGCTGAAAGAAAACTTCGTGATTTTTACGTTGACGATTTGTTGACGGCACAAGCGATCCAAGTGAAGCATTTCAAATAATACATGAAGTAATATACTTACTGAGTACGGGTAAATTTGAATTGAGTAAGTGGGCATCGAATCAACCAAATTTATTGCATGAAATACCAGCGACTTGCAGTGGTAGTGCCATTCTCGATCTCGACAAGAGCGATGGTATTAACACATTGGGTTTGCAATGGAACATCAATACAGATAACCTGCAATATTCAATATCAACTTTTTAAACTAAATGTATAACCAAAAGGCACATACTGTCACATGTTTCAAGAATATTCGATCCTTCAGGACTAATCAGTGCATGTAACGTTAAAGCTAAAATATCATTGCAAGATATTTGGAAGTTAAAATTGAATTGGGACGAATCACTTCCACTCACTATAAGAAATACGTGGATGTCATATCTCCAAGAGATGGAGTATTTATCAAAAATAATAATTTCCAGAAGAGTAGTGTCGGTCGAGGAGCCAGAGTATTTTGAAAGGCATGGATGTTGTGATGCAAGTGAAAAGGCCTATGGGGCTTGTGTATATGTCAGGGCAGTTAATAAATATGGGAATATATCTTCTAGATTTTTGTGTTCTAAATCCAAGGTTGCTCCAATTAAAACGATAACATTGCCACGAATAGAACTCTGTGGAGCTGTTCTATTAGCTCAACTCATCCACAAACTAATTCCTATACTGCATGTTAAATTCAGTAAAATATTTTACTGGACTGACTCTACGATCGTCATATCTTGGTTAAAGTCAGCTAGAACTTTCAAAACTTTTGTGGCCAACAGAATAGGTGAAATTCAAGACACATCTGATATCTCCAACTGGCACCACATAGAGGGTACACAAAATCCAGCTGATTTAATATCCCGTGGCGCTCCTCTCTATACATTGAAAAATACAAATCTTTGGTGGAATGGCCCTGCGTGTCTAGAACAGAATGCAAGCGAATGGCCTGGTTTTGAACCACCAACTATTGAAACATTGCAAGAAATAAAAAATATTGTTGCTGTTAATGTAATTACAGACATCTGTAATCTGTTTGCTAAATATTCTTCTTTAAACAAATTAACAAGAGTAGAGGCATACTGTCTCGGATTTAAGAATAATGCACAAGCAAAATGTAGTAATTCTACTATGGAAATAAATACCGGCCATTTAAAATGTTCAGAATTGAAAATAGCAACAACGGTATTAGTAAAATTAGTACAAAAGCACTCATTTCCCAAGGAATATAATAAATTGCAAAGACAAGTTAGAGTAAATACCAAAAGCAATTTATTGTGCATTTCTGGACAACGAGGGTATTCTTCAAATACTACTACCAGCAAAACATCCATTCACAATATTGATAATTCAAAATGAACACATTGAGCATTTACACGCTGGTGTACAACAAACGATCGCTGCCGTGCGGACAAAATATTGTCCAATGTCCATGAAAATTTCAGGGTCAAGGGTCATAGGAAAATGTGTAACTTGTTTCACACCTAAACCAGCAAATACTGATTACTTACTGGCGATCTTCCCACGGACAGAGTAACTTGTGCTAGGGCCTTTCAAAATGTAGGGGTGGATTACTGCGGTCCACTTTATATCCGTTAAGGAAGCCGCAGAAAATACAATGTAACGAAGACCTGCGGTGCTGTGTTCGTATGTTTCGCGACCAAGGAAATACATGTGGGTAATTTAACAACCGATGCATTTATTGCTGCGTTCGGGCGATTCATTTCAAGAAGAGGAAACGTGTCCAATCCGATAACGGAACACAATTTGTGGGAACAAATTCCGAATTAAAGAAAATGATCAAACAACTGAATTCCCAGTATAACCAGGAAGAGCTACAGGCCTACTTCGCCCATAATCAAATAAAATGGCATTTTATTCCACCAAGGTCGCCACATTTTGGAGGTTTATAGGAGACAGCAGTGAAATCTGTAAAAATGCATCTCACTCGCATAATTGGTAAAAGTTTGTTGAATTACGAAGAAATGTACACCCTGTTAGTCCAAATTAAAGCCACACTCAATTCTCGTCCTATAACAGTCATTTCAAACGATCCCAATGATTTAACCTTTTTCACACCTTCCCACTTTCTTACTGGTACCATTCTGCTACCATTCCGGAACCTAGCTTGATGGATATAAAATTAAATTCATCATCAATATGTTCAACAAATACGTCAACATTTCTGGAAGCCATGGCATAGAGAATACCTGAACCAACTACAAAGAAGGAACAAGTGGAATGTAAACACCGAGCAGCAACTACGGTCCAGGGCGCTTGGTAATCATCCTAGAAGACAACACTCCTCCTTGCCACCTGCACATATATAGGTGGTCGATAGCTCCGTCAATGGTTCATATGTATATATGCTATATGTTATCGTATGTTTAATACAGAGCGACCACCGACATATCGGCGCACATCAAAATTAAATAAATATGTATTTGAACTGACATTTGAGTTTTATTTTACGGTGCTTTCAAAATAAGAAGTTTCCGTAACATTTTTCGACCCACAGCGTCTTCGACTGACATAGCGGCAACCCGGATGATAAGCAACAACGCAAGTAGAGTGTATAGTTATTTTTGGGGTAAAAATCATTTTGCAGTTTCTTAGTTTTTGTTTTTGTTTTTGACTTTGTAACGCTGACGCCGCAATAAATCTGCCACGTACGTGTACAGTAATTTTGTACGTGAAATCCGCGCCACTCCGTTCAAGAAATCTCTCACGCATATACATGTATATATAGTATTACTATATTTCTACTGCTTAAAACAGAATTATGGGTTATGATTAATTAATAAACAATTTCATATAATGTAACGTTTCGATTATGTTTAGAATTTGTCCATTAACTAATACTGTCAATTATTAACTTACACCACAGACTAAACAAACCAGACCGACAACTACCTGATAGAAAAAGATCTTCTATCCTTATCACACATGAATGATCGGGTACGAAGATGGCGCTAGCAGTATATTGGTGCGGAATTTAAAATGAGCTTGTTTTTAGAATATGTGTATTTAATACGTTATTAATGAAATATACACAAAACTATTGGACAAATCACATACCTTCAACTTTTACGTAAAAAAATACCAATACTTAGATTTTATTATTGATAGAAATCTCTGTTTATCATACTTACACAATATAATACATGAAATCATTGTAACGCAATATATTCCTATGAGTTTATATTACACCACAGTTCACTAATTTTCACTCTGTACTTATTTAATCATAAGCTCGCGATTAATATCAACTTACTTATACTTAATATGATATACAACAAGAAAGGATTGCAATAAAATTTGAAGTATTGTTTGGAATATCATATAACCGTTGATTAGGAGAATAATATGTATTATTTTAATCAACGGTATAACCACAACATAAAAAAATGACGCTAGCGCCATCTCATCTCCCGTTCAGTTAATAAGACACAGATGGTAGAGGATTGATATTTTCATTTGCTAAACAAGAAGGCGTAATCTAGATAAAATTTGGTATTTAGTTATCAGTCTGGTTTCTTTAGCCTGTGCTTACACTAACATAACGATAATACTGTCAGTCATATTTTAATGTCGTTCTTGGTTATTTCGTCCTTCGTGACAGTATTAAGATGGTTATATGTGAAGATACTAATTGACACTTTAAGATAATTAACATTGTACCTCTTAATCGTTTCTTTGTGCGTGTGTGTCCATTTTGAGATGTTAAAAAATGTTACTTGCCGAATAATACGATGTACAAAATTTATTGCATGATAGCTTTAGTAATAATAATAATTATTATACCCCTTTTGACGTTTGTTATAATTATCTGAAAAATACAAATTTGTCAACAAAATATCCAAATATTAAATAATATAAGCATTGAACAATAATATTTAATACATTTATGGTATTCAATATGTATATGTCGTTCATATTCTGGTATTTTAGTAGATAAGCTATATATTCCTAAATAGTTCTTAATTAGCTTAATTCCTTGTTCTGAAATTATTCCGCACGATGTCAATATGTCGTGGCTTGGAACCGTTATCTACATTCGTACTTTGTCCGTGTTAGTTGCTAAACCGATCTTACTATAAATATGTAAAAATGAGGTGTGGCCACCACACGACTTCCTTATACGTATGAAACTGTTACTTCCGGTCCGAATTTTGAAATTTCATTTATATAAAAAATATTCCAAATCTAACTTTAAGTACTTTTGTACTCTTCATAAATATATATAGAATACATAATTTACGACATATTTGCATAAAACCGATTTTCGATAAGAGTAAAAAGCCTACTTCCGGCAGGAATTTCGAAAAAAATTTTTAATAAAATTCTTCTTAAATTTAATTTTAAGTACATATGAATTCTTTATAAATTTGTCTAAACTTAGTAGTTGACGAAATATTGGCAAAATTCGAGTTTTTCACTGAAGTAGACTACTACTTCCGGTCGACCTAACTTGCTGAAAATCTAATCAGTTCCCAAGAGGGAGATTATACACGTAAATACAAAATTTGGAATTGATATCTCCAGCGGTTTGACCGCTATCGTGGCCACAGACAGGCAGACAGACAGACAGACACACAGACAGACACACAGACAGACATTTTTTAAAAACCACTTTTTTGGTATCAGGGGACCTCAAAACGTGGACATCTGCAAAAATTTCGAGGTCGAAAATTTTCATCATACCAATACTTCCTTATACTACGTATAAGAAAGTAAAAAAATGAGGTGTGGCCACCACACGACATTCTTATACGTATGAGCGTTTCAAACTATACAATCTTAAGAATTTTTTTATACAAAACTTATTCAAAATCCTATTCTAAGTATTTTTATTCTCTTAATAAATCGCTATAGAATGCATACTTTGCAAGATATTCGAAAAAAAGTGCTACTCGCTAAGAGTAAAAGTGCTACTTCCGGTCCGAATTTTGAAATTTCATGTATACAAAAAATATTGCAAATATAACTCTAAATACTTTTGTACTCTTAATAAATATATATAGAGAGCATAATTTACGACATATTTGCCAAAAATCGCTATTCGGTAAGAGTAAAAGTGTTACTTCCGGTCCGAATTTTGAAATCCTTTTTATACAAAAGATATTGAAAACTATGTTTTAAATACTTTTATACACGTAACGTACCTGTCTAAAAAGCTTGACTTGCGAAATATTCTCAAAAAACCGATTTTCGTTAAGAGTCAAAGACCTACTTCCGGTAGGAATTTCGAAAAACTTTTTAAATAAAATTGTTCTCAATTTTAATTTAAAGTACATATTATGAATTCTTTATAAATTTGTATAAACTTAGTATTTGACGAAATATTGGCAAAATTCGATTTTTTCACTGAAGTAAACTGCTACTTCCGGTCTTCCGATTTTACTGAAAAACTAATCAGATCTCAAGAGGGAGATTATACACGTAAATACAAAATTTGGAATTGATATCTCCAGCGGTTTGACCGCTATCGTGGTCACACACACAGACACACAGACACACAGACATTTTTTAAAAACCACTTTTTCGGTATCAGGGGACTTCAAAACGTGGACATCTGCAAAAATCTCAAGGTCGAAAATTTTCATCATCACAATACTTCCTTATACTACGTATAAGAAAGTAAAAGAACAGACACATTATAATTATGTCTTTTCACCTATACCAAATACACTGAAGCAGCATAATTTCACCCAAAAATTATTCATCTTTATTCGTTTAAAATTACTTCACTCTCATATATTCACTTGTTTCAGGGTATGCACGCTTTATATCATGTTTTCCTGTCAGCCATTTTTTCTGCCGCAATTGTAAATTCCCTAGCAACATCTATTTTAATTAGTTGGGTGTACGGTGTGCAAAGATTATGCGATGATATTCACTACTTAGGAGGTAGTCAGCCATCAAAATTTTGGGAAATATATTGGTACATTTTACCTAGTATATTAATTGTAAGTATGTATGTTTATAACCGTATTAATGTTAAGCTTAAGTTTAGTTTCATGGAATTATTTACAAGTATTAACGAAGTCAGTATCTAGACACTAATACTAATTAAGTCTAATAAAGTACTTTAATTTTGCAGTATTTACAAACTATAATGTAAATACCAGATTTAATGAACACATTCTACTTTGAAAATAACATTGTCTTGATTTTAGCATACAGCTTTAGATAATGTTTTCATATCACTCTCAAATTAAGAATGTTAATTTCCTTATGACCACGACATCTTTTGTGTATGGAAAACTTTATAAATATACAGGGATTATTTTAGTCTGTCTTTAGATTGGAAATTCTGTGAATCCTGGTGTGCTGATAGTCTCATTACCAAATTCCAACTATTTGATAAAGTTGATTATTTCCTTCACCTGTCAAATTTAAATTTTGTCCAATCACAATCAAAACTGAAGTTGAAATTAACCAATGAAAGGTACCGGTTCTTGATATCAGCGACTATTACAAATCGACTATTCAAATGTAGGTAACAAATCAGGTATGTATTTTTTCATTAAGTGGCAAACGTGTCAAATAGATGAAAATGTCCGACAAAAAGAGATTTAGCGATGTTTCGGATGAAATTATTGATAATCACATCGATTTGACAACTCATTTTTTATTATGAAACTTGGTTTAGGAAATAATCTTAACAAATATAGCTCGAGCTTGATAAGTAGTCGACTATTACATTGTTTCAATTTTTCTCGTGTGCCTCCTAATTTGACTTAACCAAAATTGGCATTAATAATTAAAGACTAAAGCCCTCGAGCTAAAGCTCTCGTGCTCTAGTCAAATTATTAATGCCAATTTTGGTCTCGTCAAATTGACCGTAGCGCACACTCGAAAAATTGATCACAATGAAATAGTCGACTATTTGTCAAGCTCTCGTTATATTACCTTTGACTATTTATATGCAATTATAGAGAACAAAAACATTGCGCTGGGAGTTCTTAAAGATTGAAATTAATCCATTATTTTTCACTTCCACCCTTAAATGTTCAATTTAAGTACTCTAATTATGAAGACGCCACTCTTTTTTTTATGTATTATTCAAAATGTTAAAATGTGTCTTATTGTTTTAGCATTCTACATGAATAGCTCATGTTACACATCTATCACATCTATGGTATAAAATTAATAGGCTGGGTGATATGGATAAAAAAAAATAACTATACAGTAATGGTACTCAGTTCTCAGTTCTCTTTACCTTATAATTATATGGCGTATCTATCTTTCAATAAGAAAGATGACACAAATGAATGTAATTTATGAAACATATTTTATGTCAACTGTATAACATGTGTTGGAGGCCTTCTTCGACTAGGGTAGGGCGGGATTGTCAAAGCCTTTCAGTCGTTCCGACTGCGTCCGGATACCTGGCGATTTGTAGCCTTGGTTTAGTAAGGACGTTTTGCCATACTCGACCTTTTAGACACCCCAACTCGTGGAAACAAGAATGAAAGGCAAACATGATATAGATATAGAAAACAGATGGAGAAAAAGAAGGAATAAAAGAAAAAACGAAAAAGGAGGACTGGAGAGATATCATGATCCCAATGACAAAAATGAAGAACTGAAATAGCAGATACGAGAATTAGAAAAATGGTGTAGACTAGCAGCCAATGAACTTAATCCAAAAACAGACACCCGCTGCGACAAATGCAGTTATCTTTTCAGTTATTATGGAAAAATATTGTATGGAAGAGTTAATCCCAAGAATCGAAACAGAAATGAGACATCTATGGGAGGCTCCAAGAGACTATGACATTATATTACCATGCAACAATAACAGACAAGCTGTAGGAAAAGAAAGCGGACCTGCCATAAAACAAGGATGTTGGCGAAGTGTCCGTGATGGCGCACTCGCTCGGCTTTCTTTATAGGAATGAATGTTTTATAACTACTTCCACCTGTATACGCTGCAGAAGACAGGAATGTCTACAGAGCAAATAAGGGATATCCTCCAAGAAAAATGCAGGAAGCCTAAAATGACCATACTCGAACAAAAAATTTAGGGGAAGCGATAACAGAAACCATCATAGAATATCTGTTTGTTGAGGTCGACACTGAAATGACCAAAAAAAGGTCTAAAAACAGTAAGAATTGCCGTAAAGCCCAGTAATATCGATGTGGAAATCCAATATGTACACAGAAGAAGAAAAGCAGATCTGCTACTAACATTGGGAAATGGTTTCCACAGGACCGATGCACTAAAGAAGGTAATATCACAAGAGTTATTAAAGGCCAAAGTATCATGCTTGACTGAAAAAAGGTTGTACACAGTAAAGACATGGATCAAGCTATCACAAGAGGGGAAACAAAAAACGCCGTCAGCAGGTTGGTTATTCACCCAGACCCCAACTGACGATGGAGGCAATTAAGAGAGTAGTCATCTATTTCCATCCCATTAACAAGAATGCAGAGACGAGCTGCACCAAAATAAATTTTAAAAAATCACCCGTACCAGGAAACACATCACTTGAAGTTGTCAAATAAGTATATAAATATTGTCCCAGAAGGCAGAATACCCAGCAGTCTGGAAAAGAGCAAACCTGCCTTCAATACTGCATCTTCGAGTATCAGCCTACAATAACTTAGGGACAGGATGATTGAATAAACCTTTATGCTGCGCCTACGTGGCGTACTGTAACAAAACCAAGACACATATAAGTCGCTGGACTATAGCGCAACGCCTTATAGCAATTCGCATATGCAGCGCATAAGAAACAATATCAGAAGAAGAACCTACAAACGTCATTGCTGGAACACCTCCCTTAACGTTATTAATAATAATAATAATAATCATCTTTATTTCAAAGCTATATACAGTATTATAAATAACAAAGGTATATGCTAGAAACATGTCAAGGGTGAGTACATGATAAAATCATGACAGAATTATATAATAAAAGTAATAATAACTAAGCAGTCCTTATTCACTAATTACATTGTAGGTTTGTTGAGCAAGCAAATTATGAAACCCTTTTAACATAACATAACCAAATCTACAGGATCAATATATATGTGTCGGTTGGGGTTGTCGGAGGCCGGATTTCTATCCATTTCCTCATCAATCTTTTTTTCCTATGTTTGTGTGTAAGATTGAAAAGGCATATAAATGCATCTTGATTATTTATTATCCATTGTGATTTTTATCCATCCATTTTGACTATATCCAGAGGCGGTGATATTCTTTTGTGGTCGCAACTTTTGTTGCGTTATCCCATTTCCCTTTGAATCCTTCTTTTTACCTGTGAGTTTTTTACTTGATGTAAATGTATGTTTATGATTGTGTGAGTGCTAAGGCTGCGTTTATTTGTTTGTTGTTTAATGTGTGCTGTTGAAGAGTGCTACTATTTTCGCTGTTTGGTGTAAAAATTCGGTTTTTTGTATGTCTGTAGCATTTGTATTATGAAGTGTAATTAGCATCATGCCCAAAGTTTGAGCAAGTTCGTCAATTTTTGTATGTTCTGTGTGTGTATTTGTTTGTTTGTGTATATTTGTATGTTTCTGTTCGTTTGTTTGTTTGCGGGGTTGCGTCCACGGGTTGTTTGTCGGAATTGGGGCTTCTACGTATCTCGTTTTTGTGTGTGTTCTGTTTGGATTTTTTGGGCAATTAACCCACGTCGCCGTGTGATCTCCAGCGCAATTTGCGCATTTTGCCGGTGTGTTTGTAGGCTTTGTGCAGAGGTGTGTGGAATGATCACTTCCGCATTTCATGCATGTGTATTTTTGCGTGTAACAGTGTGTTTGTGTGTGCCCGTACCGCTGGCACTTATGACATTGCATGATTCCCGGTCTGTTTTTGAGGGACTCTACGGTTATATCGAGCCCACAGCATTCTTTTAATTTGTATATTGATTTGTGTTCGCGGTCTAAGTGTATTAAAACGAGGGGCGCGGGGCGGCTGTTTTTTCCCTTCATTCTAGTAATGTTCAGTGTCAGGTAACCTTTTTCGGCAAGGTCAATTTTTACGTCTTCGTCAGTAGTTTCCAGAAATATTCCTCTGAGAACTACTTTCAAAGGTTTGATGTAATTAAATTTGAATGTGTAGAAGTTTAATTTGTTTGTCTGAAGGACCTCGTGTAGTTTATGATAATCTGCCTCGGTGGCAGGTTCAATGTGTATGCCTGAACGCACGAGTTTGTTTTGTGTTGTGTTTATTTGATTTGTTTTAACAATTTGGCGCAATTGCGGCCATTTGCTTGTGTCTGTTACAATGATAGGTGTAATGCGTTTTTTGTGTGTGTTGTTTGTTTGTTTAGTACTCACTCTAGGCAGAGATTCAAAGGTAGGTAGTGCGTTTTGCATTTTTTCAGTAGATTCTTCTATTTCCATGTTGTTGCTGCTCGTTTGTAGCGGTTCAAATCTGTTCTTGGTTTCAATTGTGTTGTTCTTGTTTTCGGTTTTGGTGCGTTTAAGTGGATTTTTCGGGGACACGAACCCTTCGTTATCCATTTTTTCTTTGAGTGGAAGACCTTTTACGAGTAGTTGTTTTAACTGCTTTATTGGCGCAGTCGTGGGTGCTGGTATTAATTGTTGAAGTGGTTGTTTTGGTGTTGGTATGAGGTATATGCCTTTTTCTTTTAGTAAATTGGCAACGTGTCTATCTTGGCCTATCGTGAAGGTGTGTTCAGGGGGCTTGGTGCCGTAGTACCCCAGCGCCGTAGCGCCGTCTTTGTAATCGTCGAATTCATCATCTTCGCTGTCGGATAGCATTTTAGCCGTTGCATCTGTACTGAACCGAAGTCACAGCCAGAATGAGGATCAATAATTCAAATAGTCATCTATAGAGTAGCAGTTGGTTGCCAGTAAGTGGCTTCTTACAGCGCCTCTGAAAAGCTTCAAACTCAATGACTGTTTGATTTGTGAGGGGAGCTTATTGAAAAGTTTGCATCCCATAAATAGTATATTTCTCTGAAAAAATGCTGTCCTGTGAGCATGTGGCAAAAGATAGTCGAGATTTCTCCTACTATATTGATGAGAGACACAAGCAGCAAACTCTGATCTAAATCTATAGACCAAGCTTAGCAGTTCTAAAATGTATGCGTCGTAAAAGGTTAACAGTCTTTGATCAGCAAATAAGTTTCTATCCCTTTAAGTTGCGAAGCGCATAACATACCCCAGGTAATGCACTACAAACATCATCCAGTTGAGTGTCCCACTTGAGGCTCCGATCAACAGAAAGACCGAGGACCTTGGCGTGTAACACCCTGTATATATTGGGGAAGGAGGGGTCCAAAAAATAACCAGACGAAACACCGTCAGCAAACACAATACACTTCGTTTCTCCTTCATTAATTAACAATTTAATTTTCATCCAAATGTTTACTTGTGAAAGTGTAAGATTTAAGCTGTCAATCAAGTTCCTTAGAGTATCCGAGCAAAGAATAATATAGTTATTCGTCTATGAGATACGAAAAGTACAATGGCAAGTCAAGCAAGGAGGCGAGGGCCAAACTCATGCGGGACTGACAGAAAGACTGGACAAGCAGCACAAGAGTCAGTTGGACCTCCAGATTAATAACGAATATAGGAGAATGGATAGACCGGCCTAATTGTGAAACGGGCTGCTTTTTGACGCAGGCACTTTCAGGACATGGATGCATCAAAGAGTATTTGTACCGACGAAAAAGGACAGAGTCGGGCCGCTACCCTCATTGATGACATTGAACACGCTGTATTTATGTGCAATAGATAACAAGATCAGAGACGAATCTATTCTCATACAACCAGACAAAACTTCATGGAAGTTCAATATAATAAAAAACTGATAACAAAGAAAACTTGACCACAGGCATATGCTATGATAAAAGTATAATCGAGAATAAAAAGATAGAAGAAAGAGAGCTGTTCACATAGGAAACTAAGGATTGCTTGCGAAGACGGTTTCCGGTGTCAAGCTCCAGGCTACATTTTTAAATAATAATTCCGTAAATTTATGGTTGTGCCGGTTGTAAGCCGCTGGCACAATGTAACTAACACTAGTTTTCAATAACACTAGTGCAACTCATTTAATTTGCAACTTAACCACTTTTAATTTGAAGGTTCGACTGTTTAAACCGATGTAGTTATTTAAAATAAAAGAAATAATTTTATTTTATTATATTTATAATGTAACCTTTTTTTTTACAAAGAAGATTATAAATTAAATAAATGTAATAAATCGCAAAGGTTTAATAAAAAATTAAACTGAAAATATATAACGATAGGACTAAAACTCTGCTGATTTAGTGTTATTTATGAGTGTAGAACTATACGTAACTCACGGAGATAAAACTGTAATTAAGCGTATTAGACCGGCTCATCCTTTTGTACGTTTATAAAATGCTGACGAAGTTTTTTGGTAATAACAATAAATAATACAAAAGATTCTTTGCTTAGTAGGATTGACAACAATATACTACAATACAATAAATGACGTACATTTTTTATCCTGATAATGGCAATGCAACATGTAATTAGAGCTCGTACCTTTAGAGACAAAACATAACGTAACCGTCACGAAATAATTAATAAAAGTTTAGCACGTACCGGCGGTATAACGTATATAATGTTATCATCGGGAGATATATCGTAACAGGTATTAAAAAAAGTGCCAAAAGCGACAAGAGATAGTACACCTCAGATCGTAATCTGAGCAACTACAAGAGCTACCTAGAGCACCCCAACCAGCAAGAGCTAACAATAGCTCCTTTAACTGCCGACGCATAGGCCATACCAGGATTTCCAGCTGTGGAAGTCTTTAACTGTTGACGCAAAAGCCCTACCAAGATTTACAGTCGCAGAAGTCTTCAACTGCCAACGCAGAAGCCGTATCCAGATTTCCAACCGTGGTAGTCTTTAACTGCCGGCGCAGAGACCCTACCATGATTTCCAGCCGTGGAAGTCTTTAACTGTCAACGCAAATGACATATCCAGATTTCCAGCCGGGAAAACCTTTAACTGCCGATGCAGAAGTTTTAGAATTTTTAGCTATTGCGAATGGTATGTAATTCTAAAGAACATTCGCAGATATGTCGAAATAAACATTAATTTCACGTACTGAAAAGATATTCTACTAATTGAGCTCATAATAGATATTTCATTATTAATCGTTATTCCATAGCAACTTTTCAAATGTTGTTCAATTTTTAACGAAAACGAATAACACGAGACTGCACGGTATTCATACTAAAGCTGTAAAGTTTGTCTTTGAGGAATTACTCTACTCTTTGTGTATGATATTTAATGGGTCAATTTTCACTGAGACATTTCCAAATGCATTAAAGTTAGCGAAAGTAATTCCAATACACAAGAAAGAAGACATGACTAATTATCGATCGACCTTAGTACTTAGCGTGTTTTATAAAATATTTGAGTGGTATATAGGCGGGTAGTCGAATTTGTTAGAAAATTTAAAATATTGACAGATGCGCAGCATGGTTTTCGGTTGCGGACTCCTACGGAGGCTGCATCGACACGTTTCATGCAGTGGATATATGATTCGCGTGACGAGGAGCGGTATGTTACTGGTATCTTTTTTGACTTGTCTCAGGCGATTGAGAGTTAGGAGATTGCATTTGCCAGGGATAAATTGAACGCCACGGGCATTAGGGATCCATTGCTGGAATAGATAATTTCATTTTTGACGCAACGCCAGATTAAGGTGCCATGACTGGGGTTACATCGAAACCACAATTAGCAGACTTGGGTGTGCCCTAGGGTGCTATCCTGGGACCTCTGGTTTTTTATTTTTTTTTGCGACGACTCATAAAAACTGAACATTTAACAATGTATGCTGACGATACGACCGTTGCAGTAAGTGCCGAATTTCCAGACGAACTGAGAGAGAATATAGTAAGGGTCGTAAATGAATTTTTAACGTGGTGTAATAAAAAACGATTAACTTTAAATCGTGAGAAAACGGTTTACGTTAACTTTACACAATGTGAAACGAATATGGAGATTGAAAATATTCCGTTTACTAAAACAGATACATTTCTTGGAACCCTTGTTGACAACACTATGGAATTTGAGGACCTAGTAGATACCGTCTGCAAGAGAATTAATAATCAGTATTTTGCGCTGGTTCAGCTCAAGCACAGTTTAAGTTTGTGCTACTACTCGTTTGTGAAATTTGTTAACGATACAAATGTTTGAGGCTGCTGAAAGGGCATAATGTGTATTCTGGATGATGTATGCCCATTTGACATGAAAATATGATTTAATGTATATTTATGATAAATTGTGGAGTTTTTGTGTAAACCTAATGTTTTGTACTTTTTATTGACCTATTCTAAAAGTATTTTATAATTTATATTGAATTTATAAAATACTTAATGATTTTTAGAAGTCATTATTTAAATATTCTGTTAGTAAATACTTTGTAATTTGAAAGAACACGAAAAACACCTTTGTGGTCGAGATTATAATTGTTATGGTTACGATGAACAATTGACTACATTTTCTCGGACCTACAAATACAATTTTCGGAGTAAAGTCCGCATCTTTCGTTGAATCCTACGTCGAGTTCACGTCGCTCATTTTAAGATACGCACTAAAAGGAAAAAGGCGTATCCACATTTGTTTATCCTAGGAATATTTGAATAAATACATCTACACGCAAAGCTGAAGAGATTAATATTTAAACTTGCATCGATTAGTAAATTTAGTTGCATACATATTCTCAAATAAAAGAAGAGGACACACTGCAATCCTACTTTACCGACTGAGATATACTGATAAACCGGTAAACAATATCTGCCAGAAAAAGAAAGGTTAATCGAACTCACGCAAGGATAAAGACTACCTAAGATTGCAATTCACAACAACAGACTGACAAATCGTAAACTAAAATTAACTTGAAGAATGAAACACCTGTTCCACTAAAGATAACGAAGAAATTACCCGACACAAAGGAAGAAACCTATAGAAAATCCCTAGCTGTACCATTCCTTCTTTCTGAACCTCAAAATTTACCGTTTCCAGACCAGAGAAGGACTTTCCCGTTCCAGTCGACCCAGATCTTCAACCTAAGACATACAGACGTGTTAACAATAAGGTATTTAACCAGTGAAAGTAAATACCACGACATCAACTAAGTAAAGAATGTTTCATTATTAAATAATTGTAGACTTATATAACTTATGTCTAAATGTCATATGCAAAATAGCCATTCTCAAATCAGAAAAGTACTCACCATTTAAATTCAGGCATTTTCTAACGTTATTAGATATCATTGAGATAATCCGTAGAATCAATACTTAATTACGATTATAGAAATCGTACAGTATCAACGTTTCATGTCAAATTGCTCGTCAAACAAACTCAATATAATATTTAGATTTTCCAATTTACAAACAGATTATGATGTGTTTTATTTATCAACATTGTAAGACTTGTAATGTAAATAATTCAATTGCCAAACCATTTTGTTCTTATTTGTGTAGTAGCTTAAAGAAATGAACACATTGTTATTAAATATTTTATAAACGTTAAATGATCGTTATACTTACAAACATCGAGGTTATGTATTTTAATTTATTTAAGAAGATCACGAGTATCAGAGGGAGATCATATATACAGCGACACACGTATAGTTAGTATATTTTTTCAGATTTATACTAATAAATAAATAGATATCTAAACAGCGGACGTCGATCATAGAAGCGGACACCTACCAGACTTTTCTTAAAGTATAAGTTGTTAATTGATTAACTATAAAGAAACAATACTTACCTACATAATAAACTTTCAGTAATAATTATAGATGACTTGTTGTTATCATCGAACTCCCCTTTTTTGAGATTGGATGGAGATCAATTTAATAATTTCCAAACTTTAGATTTTATTTTTTTACATTTTAACTTGACTGATCTATCAGGAATTGAAATTCAGACAGGAAATATAATTTTGAAAAGAAGTAGAAATATCATAGAAAAGTGCATCGATATGTGTAATATATGTAAGAAAGGATATTTTATGTAATATATAGTCCGAAGACGATAGTTAAATACATAAACAAAAGTAAAATACTAAATACCCATACTACAATGTGTAATATAATTTCTTACAAGTACTGAGTGTCGAAAGACGTATCGAAAATAACAATGCAAAATGTGGCAAGAGTTTTTAGTGCTCTATCTTTAGTTATACTATTACTATTAGGAAAAATGACTTAAATAAACTATACGTAATTTATTATTCGATTATGAACATTTTTCGAAATGTTTTGGGTATTTTAGTAAGAGATTCCTTTTTTGTTAATTTCAGGTAACCTTCTGCATTCAGTCAAGAGATTATGTACAGGAAAATGACATTACCACTTTACTATTTTATTTTACTATGATATTGCTGTTCATTTCGCCAGTACTAATCTACAGTACACTTGAAACATTCAAGTATATAAAAAGGAGGGTGCGTATTTTAGTCTCATATCTAATTTTATTTTAAGAAATCTTTTAGAATTTACTAGGATTATTTAAGCCGACTGAATTTTTTGGTCCACCTGATGCTGAAGAAAGAAGACTAAGAAAAGTATACAATCCCCGGTCAGAAATAAAATCTCGCAGGCGTAACGATAAATGTCAACATAGATGTCTTTTAGGCAATAGAGTAAGTAAAAGAAAATAAAGAGTATTGGTTTGTTTCTATTTATAGAAACTTTATAATTTAACTCAATTTATAATTTTAACGGACGAAAATCGTTAATCATAAACACAAACATACAGTGTAATATCTTAAATATAATTAAATTATTACTGTAACTTACATATATACCTTTATACGTAAAACGTATATGTATATATGCATGTGTTTGAGATACACACATACATTAAGTGCCATTGTCGATAATCGAACGCACAGACACCGGTGTTTCGACCTATGAGGTCTCATCAGTGTACGTGGAGATTCTCGACAATAGCTTCAAGACTTAAATCGCTTCCTGTGTCATTTTTGCATGTTAAATGCAGTGAGAGTATCACAGCGACATCTAACACCCAAAAGATGACACGGAAAAAAAGCGATGGCTTCTGACAGCATGTTCTGCTATACAGAGGCCTGTATGTTAATAGTGTATCTCGTGTAATATAGCCTTAGGTGGCGTCACCAATCAACACGAAAATGAAAAGCTTGAACACATGGATGTTAGTTTTAACGTGGATGTTAGTTTTAACATCCATGTGTTCACACTTTTCATTTTCGTGTTGATTGGTGACGCCACCTAAGGCTATATTACACGAGATACACTATTAACATACAGGCCTCTGTATAGCAGAACATGCTGTCAGAAGCCATCGCTTTTTTCCGTGTCATCTTTTGGGTGTTAGATGTCGCTGTGATACTCTCACTGCATTTAACATGCAAAAATGACACAGGAAGCGATTTAAGTCTTGAAGCTATTGTCGAGAATCTCCACGTACACTGATGAGACCTCATAGGTCGAAACACCGGTGTCTGTGCGTTCGATTATCGACAATGGCACTTAATGTATGTGTGTATCTCAAACACATGCATATATACATATACGTTTTACGTATAAAGGTATATATGTAAGTTACAGTAATTATTTACTGCTTGATGTTAGTTTTAACATCCATGTGTTCACACTTTTCATTTTCGTGTTGATTGGTGACGCCACCTAAGGCTATATTACACGAGATACACTATTAACATACAGGCCTCTGTATAGCAGAACATGCTGTCTGAAGCCATCGCTTTTTTCCGTGTCATCTTTTGGGAGTTAGATGTCGCTGTCATACTCTCACTGCATTTAACATGCAAAAATGACATAGGAAGCGATTTAAGTCTTGAAGCTATTGTCGAGAATCTCCACGTACACTGATGAGACCTCATAGGTCGAAACACCGGTGTCTGTGGGTTCGATTATCGACAATGGCACTTAATGTATGTGTGTATCTCAAACACATGCATATATACATATACGTTTTACGTATAAAGGTATATATGTAAGTTACAGTAATTATTTACTGCTTGATGTTAGTTTTAACATCCATGTGTTCACACTTTTCATTTTCCTGATAATTAAATTGTTGTTAATAGCGAAAGAAAACTATAATCTCGTATTGTAATTAATTATTGCCACCTTACTTGCAGCGTTATATACTTGGTACAAATCGTATAGTAAAACTTAAAAAAAAATAGGTTTGGCGACCACACGACTTTCTTTACGTATAAGCGTTCCAAACTATACAATTTAAGAATTTTTTTATACAAAAATTATTGAAAACCCTATTCTTAGTACTACCATTCTCTTAATAAATCGGTATAGAATGCATAATTTACGACATATTTGCAAATAATCGCTATTCGGTAGAGTAAAAGTGGTACTTTCGGTTCGAATTTAAAAAAAAAATTATAGAGAGGGTGTTGAAAATTAAGTTCGAAATACTTTTATACCCGTAATGTACCTGCCTAAAAAGCATGACTTGCGAAATATTCGCAAAAAACAGATATTCGATAGGAGTAAAAGTAAATAAAATTCTTCTTAATTTTAATTTTTTTTTTTTTTTAATGGCATTGCGGACATTGTCCATGCAGCCAGACCCTAACTACTAAAGAGATGACTTTGAAGATGCCACAAGGTTTGGACAAAAACACTTTTCACGCCTAGAGGCTCATCAAGGCGGCTTTATCAGACAAACAAAACTGAGCCGTGGATAGACAGGATTTTCCAACAAAGGTATTACAGATATAGGATCGAAGCTAAATTTTTTCTCCTGTTTTACTAAAGAAAATTATTAGACAGTCTAATACGTCTCTCCTCTTCAGGGTTAGCACATGTTGAAGATTAAATGGTCTTTCTACGTTTAGTGCAGCTATATCATCATATACTTTCCGGCAATCTTGATAGTGTTTCTTACAATCAAAAATGATATGGTCCAGGTCGCTTTCGGTATTGCAGATAGCACATTTATTATCATCAATAATTTTTAGTTTTGCTAAGTGCATTAGGTAGCATCCATGTCCAAACTTTAATCGACTAATGATCGAAATATATTTTCGTGGAATACTATAGCTAGTAAACCACACGCTATTAGGTAACTCAGGGTGTATTACTGCATATCTGGACTGAGAGGTTGTTGTATATTTTTTCCACTGGAGTTTCCACCTTGATCTTTGTCTTTCTTTGGCAATACATATGGCATCTTCCAATGTAATGTTTTCCTCTGCTAAATGGCCAAGTTTACAGCTATCTTTAGCTAAACTGTCTGCGGCTTCATTATATTCGATGCCCACATGAGCCTTGACCCACACAAAGTTTATAGATATTGTGGTAGTTCACTTACTTAGATGAGTAAGGATATGATGGAAGTACTAATGTAATAAAATATACTGTATATGTTCTTGTAGTGAGTATTAAAAAAAAATAAAAGATGGTAATATTTTATGGACCAAACTATAATTAAATAAATAGATGTGAGAATATTTAAATTATACTTAAAATAATTGTGAGAATATTAATTGGGTATTTCCCTATAGTTTTTGTGAACCGTGTAAAGTTGGTTGCATATCGGGTTATGTTGAAGTTCGCCTTGCATCGAGTGGTTGGTTGCCTATCAGGTTTCTTTGTTGTAGTAATATTTCCCATTTCTGAAAGTAGAATTGTAAATGTTACTTGTTGTATTTTTATATGTAATATTATTTGTTAAAGCTTGTTTAATTAACACTTTTGAAAAAATAGAGAATATTAGTATGGATTTTGAATCATAAAGGTTGGAAAATGATGTATAGTTACGCGCTAAAATTCAAATGTAAGAAGTGTCAGATTTTGACATTTAAAATAATATAGTTAAAGTATTGAGTATTTGGTTTGCCGAAGGGTATAAAAGGTTGTGAAAATTAAAGTAAAGAATTAAATTGATAAATTTTTGGAATTACAAAAAGGTATTATAAATATTCAATTACAAATAAAACATATTTTGGATTATTATAATGTGTGGAACAATATGATTGGATATGATAGAAACTAAGGATTTATTGCCAGGGATATGGGGAATAAAAAAAAGGATTCAAAAAGAATTTAAGAAAAGCGGTAGATGTGTTTTCGGAAAACGAAATTTTCCTTCCGAAAAACACATAATTAAGAGATTCATCATTATACAAAAGTGTAAAAGAAGTGGTTAGGAGATAGTAGAAAAGAAAGCAGATATTTTTTAGGTGATTGCAACATTTTCCAGAATAGTACCATTTTTTGTATCATGCAAATATAATTAAAAATAAATTAGAAGAAAGAATTTTGGTAACGAATAAAGAAATAATTGAAGAATATTCATACTTGAGAAGAAAGCGAAGAAATATATAATTACAATTTAAAAATAAACTTACTGCATTGGTAAATATTATTCCATATTTGGCGAGAGATTTAGTGCATTGGAGAGTTGGTGAAGTTCCAGAAGTTATACAAATAGTTTAGTCCAGGACTTGAAAGATACGAGATATTCAACATAGCAGCTAACACAGGTATTCCAGTCCAGTAGAGGAAAGGCAGGTTTCACGAAAGCGTTCGACGGTTCGAGATTCTAGTTGATTGCAGAGGTTGAAGGTATTACAGGATAGCAGTCATTACAGTCCACATTCCGAGCATTCCAGACAATTAGGAAAAGGAAAGGATCTCCCTCATTGATTCCAGGAAATGTCTTCGACAAGCTAAAAAGAAAATCGTTTGGTGTATAAATAAGAATACCAGTTCAGTAGTAATAACAGGTCGTATAATTCTTTGAAATAATTTGAATTTATCAGTTTCGAATTGAAAAGTATATCAAAATTTAGAGATCTATTATTTATACGTACATTATAACTGTGTTGATAATCAAGAAAAGATATTTTGTAAGTTCTGTGCACAACATTAATTTGTATCATCATTTGTATAATTTTTAGAAGTCAAAAAAAACTGATCGGCAAACTAAAACTGATTAATTTGTGTGGGTATTTGATTTACATACAAAAACTATACAGTATTTTTAAAATAATATAATTAATATACTTACTTGTATATTTTTCGATCCACGAAAGGTGTATTTTCATGCACATATAAATTTACAAAAGAATGTTTACGTAAACAAGCTTGGTACTTCCATGAATGTCTTATTTGGTTGTGTGTGTTGAGAACTACCATATAATTTATAATTTGCCTGATTTATTAAACAAATTAGTTTGATACATTTGTTTTTATTTGGTATATAAAGAAGGTTTTTGAATTAAATTGATGAAATAGATATGACGCTTAGAACCGTAACCTATAAATAGAAAAAACAACTGTCAGTGATTATATTATTATTTGAATAGTATGTTAATATATACCTTGAGATTGAGTTCACAGTAAGTATTGTTATGTGAAGATAAAGTTGAAATACACATCATAATTCACTAAAGAATAACTGTTTTGTAAACTTTGATTTATAAAGTTAAGAAATATAAAACGTAAATATCCTATGATATAGGCAGATATTGAAAAAGTTACATATAGGCAACTGTTTGGGCTTTGATGATTCAAGGGAAGTTAGCAACATATAAAATAATTAGTTTAAATATTTTATATAAGAACTGAGTTAGTGAGGGCATAAATAAAAAAATTACCTGAGAGAATTTGAAAATAGATTTAAAAAGTACATAAAGATTTCAATTTTATATATAGACGAGAATAAGTACAGGTTTCAAACACATAGTAAGAATAAATATTATTAAATTTATCTGAGTGTAATCGTACCTTTATTAATTAAAGGTATTGTTACATTTTATGGCGTGCCCAACGTGGAGCGATTAAAATAAGACTCGCAAAAACATATTTCAAATATTTTATTAATTATAATAATAGCGATAACATTAGTATACATTTTACAAAGGTAATAAAATCAGTTTAAAGTATATCAAGGTATAAGGAAGTGTGTACTACAATTATTGAAAATGAATACCAGATCTAAGAGTAATTTCGGATTAAATAGATCTGAATCGTCTAGCGATAGTGAAGAGGAGGTTGGTCAGGATGTGAATGTACCAGAGGGAGGAGAAATTATATTACAAGTTCAGGAAGGTATTCAACAGACAGGAGAAACACAGGATAGAGGTGATAAGGTGGAAATATTAGGAGAGACTTCTAAAACAGAAATGTCGAATACAACAGCAGATATGGAATTAATTCTACAAATGTTTAAACAAATTAGTGAAGAGAATAATAAGAAGTTAATGGATAAACTTGACAAGGCTAGTGAAGAGAATAAGAAAAATAGAGAGGAGGATAAAAAAGAATTAGGAGAAAAATTGGATAAGTTGGAAAAGGCGAGCATTGATACTAGAGAAGAATATAAAAGGGATATTGAAGAATTTAAAGAATCTTTGGTGAGTTATCCAGAAGAAATAATACCAGTAACACAAGTTTGCGTGAAAGACAAACAAGATACAGCAGAGGTTAAGGGAATATTGGAAATGGAAAAAGAAGAAGTAATAGGAAATTTTGAGAAGGGTGTTCTAAACTGCATTGATGTTGAACAAAACACAGCTGAAAGTAAGAAAACGAATAAAATTTTTACAATAACAAAGAAAACAAAATACTTAGATTCCGGTAGAAGAATTTTAAGATCGTTTTTAGATACACTTTTAGTAGGAGAAAAAGATGACAAAAAGATATACTTATTCACCTCAAGGCAGAAAAAAGGGGTAGTTTCAGCAGACGATAAGTTCACTGGAAACAAATGTAATGTTGGACGTAATATGATACCAACATGTATGAGAAATAATGTAGGAAGTGTAGAAGTTAATATGTACAGAAAATTTGAAGGAATTGTAGGTGGTGATGATTTTGTTGATAGTAAACGTGTTTCTTTAGTAAGATATGTGCAAAGTGATGTGTATCAGGCCACTTTGATATTGGACATTAAGTACAAAGAATTATTGGTATGGGATATAGAAATTCAGAAAACTACAAATACATTTACACCAAAGGCTGATGTCATAAGTTCATTCAAAAAGATTGGAAAATTTGTGAACAAGGTGTTTTATAAAACTGAAGAAAATGAGTTTTGGTATGAAGAAGATGTGAATAAAGAAGAAACATATGGAATATTGAAAAATAGGGTGCGATTAAAAATAAATTGTTAAAAAAATTTAAGGGCATGGCGGTACTGAAGGGCCAGTTACCGTTGGTAAATAGCGCTACCACCCACCAGAGCTACACTGTATATAATAAAGCCCAAAATTTAGGGGCATGGCGGTTGAATTTCATAGGGCGACAACCGTTGGTAAATAGCACTACCACCCACCAGAGCTACATCAAAGTTAATAGAACCAAAATTTAGGGGCATGGTTAATGTATTTTGTTTCTATAAAAGTATGTCATAAAAAAAAACGGGATATAAGTATGTGCATTTAATTTTTTTTTTATAATTGAGTTAATCATGTAAGAAATTTTAGCTAAAATGATCTAACAAAGGTTTATGTATTTTATTTCCTTGCTCTAAATTAATTGAATCAGGATAGAATTATTTAGACGAAGAAGAGTTGTAAAGATTAGTTAGTATGAAGAAATTAGTAATATTTAATTTATTTTCCTCATTCCTTACATTATAAAATTTGTAAATATAAGTGTTAGAGGAGTATATAAGTAACTTTACAGTAAGTAAAGAAACATACGAGTATAAAAATGTGAAGAAATGTATATAGTTAGATATATGAAAGATGAGTAAGAAGGAACCTTATTAAAAAAAAAAATTTTTTAAAGGATATTTATCGGAGTAATAAAAGCATTTAATGGTCAAGAAATATTAAAGTCATTAAGAGTTATAAAAAAAAAAAATGTGATATACAAATAGAAGAAGCCTATAAAATAAAATATGTATAGAAAAGATAATAATGAATGCTTGCTATGTATAATAAATAATAAAAGGGAAACATAAAAATATATGGAATAATTTATAGAGATTATGTATGAAAGGGTAAATAAAACCCAAAATGATAATAAATATATAGAATAATAATGTATAAAAGAAATATGTAGGTCACGTACGCCTTAAAAAACGAAAATATAATTTGTGTACTTTCCAAAAGTGAAAGTTTGAAAAGGTAGACGAAAATGTCTATTATAGGTATAGGGTTTTTGTTCAGCTAGGAACAGTTATATAAAATAAAATAATAAAGAATAAGTGAGCATATGTAAAGCATATTTTGTAGAGGCTATTTAATATATGAAGAAATAACAGATACAACTTAATAGTAATCACCAGTAAATGTTAAAAGTAGTTTCGATTATAATATTGATAAGAATTTTTAGAAGGTTTAAAATCATGAATAGGATAATACAAAGAAGGTATAAGATTGGATAAGAAAAGGAATAAAGTTACTTATATAGAAAGCATAGAAATGTTAAAAGATACATTTTATGACATTATTGATGAAGACAAATGGATAAAGATGTAAATTTTGAATATGTTGGTATAAATTAGTATATTTATGAGAATAAGATTAGTTAAAATGGTTTGTTGTAAATAATTGAGAGTTAAAAATGAAAATAGATACAGTGAGGTAAATAATTATCTTATATACCAAATATTAAGAAATGTACATGGATTTATATGAGAATGTATAGTTATGCTACAGTAGTAGTACAAATTGAAGTACATCATTTTAGTATAGATTGTTGAATAAATATAAATTTATATATTCTATAGAAATTTAGATTTATTAAAAAAGGGGCATATGTGGTAGTTCACTTACTTAGATGAGTAAGGATATGATGGAAGTACTAATGTAATAAAATATACTGTATATGTTCTTGTAGTGAGTATTAAAAAAAAATAAAAGATGGTAATATTTTATGGACCAAACTATAATTAAATAAATAGATGTGAGAATATTTAAATTATACTTAAAATAATTGTGAGAATATTAATTGGGTATTTCCCTATAGTTTTTGTGAACCGTGTAAAGTTGGTTGCATATCGGGTTATGTTGAAGTTCGCCTTGCATCGAGTGGTTGGTTGCCTATCAGGTTTCTTTGTTGTAGTAATATTTCCCATTTCTGAAAGTAGAATTGTAAATGTTACTTGTTGTATTTTTATATGTAATATTATTTGTTAAAGCTTGTTTAATTAACACTTTTGAAAAAATAGAGAATATTAGTATGGATTTTGAATCATAAAGGTTGGAAAATGATGTATAGTTACGCGCTAAAATTCAAATGTAAGAAGTGTCAGATTTTGACATTTAAAATAATATAGTTAAAGTATTGAGTATTTGGTTTGCCGAAGGGTATAAAAGGTTGTGAAAATTAAAGTAAAGAATTAAATTGATAAATTTTTGGAATTACAAAAAGGTATTATAAATATTCAATTACAAATAAAACATATTTTGGATTATTATAATGTGTGGAACAATATGATTGGATATGATAGAAACTAAGGATTTATTGCCAGGGATATGGGGAATAAAAAAAAGGATTCAAAAAGAATTTAAGAAAAGCGGTAGATGTGTTTTCGGAAAACGAAATTTTCCTTCCGAAAAACACATAATTAAGAGATTCATCATTATACAAAAGTGTAAAAGAAGTGGTTAGGAGATAGTAGAAAAGAAAGCAGATATTTTTTAGGTGATTGCAACATTTTCCAGAATAGTACCATTTTTTGTATCATGCAAATATAATTAAAAATAAATTAGAAGAAAGAATTTTGGTAACGAATAAAGAAATAATTGAAGAATATTCATACTTGAGAAGAAAGCGAAGAAATATATAATTACAATTTAAAAATAAACTTACTGCATTGGTAAATATTATTCCATATTTGGCGAGAGATTTAGTGCATTGGAGAGTTGGTGAAGTTCCAGAAGTTATACAAATAGTTTAGTCCAGGACTTGAAAGATACGAGATATTCAACATAGCAGCTAACACAGGTATTCCAGTCCAGTAGAGGAAAGGCAGGTTTCACGAAAGCGTTCGACGGTTCGAGATTCTAGTTGATTGCAGAGGTTGAAGGTATTACAGGATAGCAGTCATTACAGTCCACATTCCGAGCATTCCAGACAATTAGGAAAAGGAAAGGATCTCCCTCATTGATTCCAGGAAATGTCTTCGACAAGCTAAAAAGAAAATCGTTTGGTGTATAAATAAGAATACCAGTTCAGTAGTAATAACAGGTCGTATAATTCTTTGAAATAATTTGAATTTATCAGTTTCGAATTGAAAAGTATATCAAAATTTAGAGATCTATTATTTATACGTACATTATAACTGTGTTGATAATCAAGAAAAGATATTTTGTAAGTTCTGTGCACAACATTAATTTGTATCATCATTTGTATAATTTTTAGAAGTCAAAAAAAACTGATCGGCAAACTAAAACTGATTAATTTGTGTGGGTATTTGATTTACATACAAAAACTATACAGTATTTTTAAAATAATATAATTAATATACTTACTTGTATATTTTTCGATCCACGAAAGGTGTATTTTCATGCACATATAAATTTACAAAAGAATGTTTACGTAAACAAGCTTGGTACTTCCATGAATGTCTTATTTGGTTGTGTGTGTTGAGAACTACCATATAATTTATAATTTGCCTGATTTATTAAACAAATTAGTTTGATACATTTGTTTTTATTTGGTATATAAAGAAGGTTTTTGAATTAAATTGATGAAATAGATATGACGCTTAGAACCGTAACCTATAAATAGAAAAAACAACTGTCAGTGATTATATTATTATTTGAATAGTATGTTAATATATACCTTGAGATTGAGTTCACAGTAAGTATTGTTATGTGAAGATAAAGTTGAAATACACATCATAATTCACTAAAGAATAACTGTTTTGTAAACTTTGATTTATAAAGTTAAGAAATATAAAACGTAAATATCCTATGATATAGGCAGATATTGAAAAAGTTACATATAGGCAACTGTTTGGGCTTTGATGATTCAAGGGAAGTTAGCAACATATAAAATAATTAGTTTAAATATTTTATATAAGAACTGAGTTAGTGAGGGCATAAATAAAAAAATTACCTGAGAGAATTTGAAAATAGATTTAAAAAGTACATAAAGATTTCAATTTTATATATAGACGAGAATAAGTACAGGTTTCAAACACATAGTAAGAATAAATATTATTAAATTTATCTGAGTGTAATCGTACCTTTATTAATTAAAGGTATTGTTACAATATATTTTCCTTCGTTAACTTGACTAATTTAGATTTTACCTGTTCAATTATATTATTTATTCTTTGTCCTGGTTGAAGTGATGATGCCAATGCCTGCAGTACAGATCGAGAGTCTGACAGAATCGTAACCGTTTTTATTTCATGGATGCTAATGTATTCAAGGGCATAAAGAATGGCGTAAGCTTCTGCTGAGAAGACACTTGTATCATCAGGTAACTTATATTGTCGTGTATCTTTTGTAAGTGCCTCAATAAACGCACAACCAACCCCGTCCTGAGTTTTGGATGCGTCACAGTATATATGTGTTTTAAGAGGATTCAACAACAATCGTAATTCATTATTGTTGATGAGTGGTATCTCTGTAAAGGTAGGATATATAACATTAATTTGGTTGAATAGATCAAAGTAACAATCTGAGGTTTGTTTCTGTTGCCAAATCCGATCATGCAATGAGGAAGTATCTCTGAATGCAGCACATAAAAGTGGAGAGGGCTTTTTGCTCCAATATGTATGCGTTAGATCGTAACTATTGAGTTTACAAATACTAGATATGAGTTGTTGATTTTTGCCTATGCTCTTTAGTACAAATTTCTCAGCGAGTAATTTTCGCCTCAGGAATAAGGTCGGTTCCATCGCTTCAGCGTGTAGTGCCTCAATTGGTGTAGAACACATTGCCCCTAGGCACATCCTCAGTGCTTTATTTTGAATTACATCTACCTTTTTAAGCAAGGATCTACTTGCTGATCCATAAAGGAAAGCTCCGTAGTCTATGATTGACCTTAAATATGCCTTATAAAAAAGTAGGGTTCTGCACCCCACTATGTTCTAGTTACCATTCGAAAGAAATTCAATACTTTGTTGCATCTATTAACCATATATTCAATATGCTGATTCCAATTGAGTTTCCTGTCTAAAATCATGCCTAAGTATTTAACTTGGTTGGAAATGCGTAGTTTCCGGCCTCCTAATGTTATTGAATTTCTATTACTCATGTTGTGCCTGGTGAAGAAAGTAATTTTTGTTTTTTCTACTGATAGCTGTAACCCATTGTTTAAACACCACTTGTCAATTAAATCCATCACGTAACTCATTACCTTTTTACATCGATCGATGTTTCTGTGTTGAACGTATACACAGAAGTCATCTGCGTATTGTATTATTTTTGAGAGAGGGTATTCAAAATGAAAGTCAGCAGTATATATATTAAACAACATAGGGCTTAGTACAGAGCCCTGAGGTAATCCTTTACTTGTTATTCGTGGGCCAACCATGCCATTGTCTAGACTTCGTACGTAGACAGATCGACTTTGGTAGAAACTAACCAAGACATGCGCAACGAAAGGTGGGAATCCCAATTTGACAAGTTTACCTTTTAAAATCAGTAGATCTACCGAATCATATGCACCTTTGAAGTCGAAAAAAGCTGCACACATGTATTCATTTTTTGAATGACAACACTGTATATCAGCTACTATAGAAGCAAGTGCGTCCATTGTACCACATGATTTCTTAAATCCATACTGACCACTAGGCAGTTGACCTAGTGTTGTAAACCACCATTCTAAGCGTGACTTGATTATCCGTTCCAGTATTTTAAATATGCAAGAAAAAAGGGATATAGGACGGTATGAGTCTGCTATGTTCGGATCTTTGTTCGGTTTAAGTATTGGTACTACCACATTTGTTTTCCAGTCTTCCATAGCTTCCGCTTTAACCCAAACATCATTAAAAATCTCTATCAAATACGTTTTTGCGTTATCAGGTAAACAGGTTATCATTGGATATTTTATTTGATCATGTCCCGGTGAGGTACTCTTTGCCTTAGGAATGGCCGCATTTAACTCCTCTACACGGAAGGGTTCCGATAGGAAACAACTTTGGTTTGACTCAGGAATAGTCTCAGTAGCATAATCTACCGATGGTGGTGTCATACTGACCAGAAACTCTTCAACCCACTCATAGATATTAGGTTTTCTTGAACCTTCGGTTGTTATTCTTCGCATAAACTTGGATTGCCTCCATAGTTCTTGAGATGGCGTAGTGTGACTTAATTTTGCGCAATAGTCTTTCCAGCTTTTCCTCGCTTTGAATTTGAATAGTTTTTTAGTTTTAGCCATTATTTCTTTACATTTGATGAAATTATCCCATGTACCATTTAATTTATAGTCCCTTAAAGCCAATTTCCTTTTTTCAACTGCCTCCATGCAGTCACCATCCCACCATGGCGGTGGTAATTTATTTCTATATTTGGTAGGCTTATTATTAGGTATTGATACGGCAGCAGCTTCGTTAATGTTTTTTTAAAAAAAATTCAACTTATCTTTTGCACTGTTGAGGGGTGTATTGTGACTAAACAGATAATTGCAAACTTCAGAATACTTTTTCCAGTTAGCTTTATTCACATTCCATTTACTTCTCGGGTATATAACATCTGAGTTACTGTTTATTGCATCCAGCTGAAGCCCAATAGGATAGTGATTAGAACCAAGTGTATCAGCGTATGTCCACCAAGACAATCTAGAAGAAATTTCCGATGTGGCTACTGTTATATCTATTGCCGATTTTTGGCAGTTTGGAGAAGTCATTAAAGTTTCTGAACCGTCATTTAAAATAACTAGGTTTTCGTAGTCAAAGAAATGTATTAATTGATCGCCTATATTATCGTTACGTGGACAGCCCCATGAACGATTGTGAGCATTAAAGTCACCTCCAATAATAGCCGGAGGTTGAACATTTGAAAATATATTAGTCCAATCTCTATTACTAGATCTAACATTTGGTGGTCTATAAAGGGATAAAAAACTAAGATTTGGCGAAATTTGCGTAATCTGAATACCACAAACTAATATATCGGAGTTAAAATTAGCACTCATCTTAATTTCTTTATAAGCAATTGATTTTTTTATAAAGATTGCTACACCCGCCTTACCATCATTCCTATCCTGCCTTACAATATTATAACCACTAAATAAAACCGAATGACCTGGCTTAAACCATGTTTTGCTAATTAAAGCAATATCAATGTTTTCCTCACTCAAGAACTTTTTTAAGCTCTCTTTGTTTGCAATAGCAGAACGTGCGTTCCACTGCATAATTTTTATTGTATTTGTTTTGGTGAATGTTATTCTAAATAGCTTTGTAGCATGCTACTAATTTTATCCTCTAATTTACTAATACAACTTTCTAAACTTTGAGTACTTTGAGCACTTGAATAAAATTCATTAAATAAATTTATAAATGATTTAATCATTTCTTTTTTTTCTTTATTCTTTCTTTCATCGAAGTTGGGACTATATGGGTTCTTAGTTATTGGTTGCGATGGCCCCATTACAAAGGGGAACATTAGCGGTGGTTGGGAAGAAAGCATGGGTGGAGAACAAGTTTTTCGTTTTTTAACAGACGATTTGTTTAATTCATTATGTCTTAATATAGGTTGTGATAGTGTTGTACTTGGGTTAGTCTTAACTCTATTATAATTTCCCGAAAGCATAGGAAAGACACTCTCATCATTCAGATTATTGAACACATTGAAGAGATTTTGAGTTGTCACTACTTTAGCAGCTGAATTGTCTAGAGTGCTTCTAGCTTCCGCAAAAGTCATATTGCTAGTTGCCATATGTTTTTTAATTTCTTGCTGTTTGGTATAATATGGACAAGTTTTGGATACCGTGTTGTGAGAGCTGACTTTACAAAAAATGCAATGCATTACACTGCAAGTATGCTCTGTTTCTTTTTGTAACCCACATTTCGTACATAAAGTTTTTGTTCCACGACACTGTCTACCAATGTGACCGTATCTAATACATTTAAAACATTGGATTACTCGTTGTATATACGGTTCTACAAGAAAAATAACACTGTTTATAATCACATGACTAGGTAATAAATTTCCTTCAAATGTTAACACTACCATTTGCCTGGGTACCAATTTCATTTCGCCCTCGCCCGCAACTTTTCGCTTAAGCCTGGTAACTTCTAAAATATTTGTATTAGAAATCAAATTGCCTTTTAAATAATTTTCGTCAAAAAGTGTATCAACATCCCGTATTATTCCCTTTCTGGATATTAAATTATCCGGAATAAAAGCTTTCAAATTTTCTGCTAACAAATTACTATTGCTCACTAAATCATTTGCGTCTTTTAAGTTTTTAACACCCACTTTAACACGATTTAAGCCTACCTTCTCAATCGATATTATGTTATTTTTTAATTTTAATTTATTATGCAAAATATGTCCCACGTACAGGGTTATTGACTATATTTGGACCAATAGATAACTTTGTTATTTGAAGGATTAGAAAAACGTTTAAATTAGGAAAGTTGTAGGATTTCACTCAAGGCGCTAGAATTTGATATCAGAAAAAACAAACGAACGTCGTAAAGCCGTCAAAAACGGCTAACTTAGTTTTTTTTAAATGGAATACCCTATATAATGTTACATAATCTGATTCTAAATAAAATTTCGAGTATATTCCATTTATATAACATATACCTACATTCAACTGTTTTCGCGCTATCGCTGATTGAAAATCGTACATTTACCGATGTTTCCATAGAAACCCCGTAATGACTTATGTAAATTCATATACAAAGAGTGTAGAAAACATATTAGTAGTACGATTTTCAATCAGCGATAGCGCGAAAACAGTTGAATGTAGGTATATGTTATATAAATGGAATATACTCGAAATTTTATTTAGAATCAGATTATGTAACATTATATAGGGTATTCCATTTAAAAAAAAACTAAGTTAGCCGTTTTTGACGGCTTTACGACGTTCGTTTGTTTTTTCTGATATCAAATTCTCGCGCCTTGAGTGAAATCCTACAACTTTCCTAATTTAAACGTTTTTCTAATCCTTCAGTAGAGGGTCTCAGCCGATTCTGGAACCTCCTCATTGACCTTGATCATGCACGCAGCATAGATCAAGGTCAATGAGGAGGTTCCAGAATCGGCTGAGATGGAACGGTCAAAGTCATATCAAGGTCATTTCAAGGTCATGTCAAGGTCATAATTCAAGGTCAAGATTGCAGCATAGATCAAGGTCAATGAGGAGGTTCCAGAATCGGCTGAGATGGAATGGTCAAGGTCAATTCAAGGACAAGTGGAGATCAAGCCGAGGTTAAATCAAGGTGAAGGGTCAGGTCAAGGTCAAGGTTAAGTCAAGATCAAGTCAAGGTCGTTGAAATGAGATTGAGTGTATATAATGTGTATGATTTGATGTAGTTTCATTTTAAATATGAATGAAAATGAAGAGCTAACAAGTGAAGTGTTGCTGGAAGTGCAAGAGAAATTTAATAGTTTTAAAAATGTTGGGGAGATATTTTCAAATAGTGAGGAAGTAAGTCAAGATGAATTTGGGTGGGCTATAATAAATGATAATATAGCGCAGCAGTTTTATGAGTCGTATAAATATAATTTAATGTATTTATGTGATGTATACGAATATTATAAGTATGATGGGAAAAGGAGAAGCAGTACATTATTGAATTATTTAAATTGGTTTTGTGAATAAATGTGAAGCAAGGGAGAGAAATGGCGATGGAGGTGAAAAAAGGAATTCAAGGTTAAAAAGTTAATATTAAAGTGAAGTTAAGGTTAAATTGTATATAGTTCTCAAGGTCAATGTCCAGTTAAGGTCAAGGTTAATGAAGAGGTTTTAGAATTGGTTAGTGGAGGTGGAGATTGTGAGAAGTGGTAGATAGTAGGTATATATAAAGGTTGATATGATAAATAAATGTTAGTATAATCCAATATGTCGAAGCGTTGTTTTACTGGAGAAGAAAAAAAGTGTGATTGTTCACGGATAGTAGAGGAGGGTGAACTGATAGTGGACGACAGTGAATTGGTAGATAATAGTATTGATTTACATAAAATGTTTGAAGCGGATCCGAGAGTAGACACATTTTTTACTGAAATGGGCGAATCAAATAATTTTTGGAATAAAGTGAGTACGACTGCTGAAAAGATAGTTCAACAAGTATCACCGGACGAATTTGCTAGAGAACCAATATGGGATGTACCATTAGTGGGAGAAAGAATTTTTTTTTTAAATAAAAGTCATTCTAAGTGGATATGTGTGGGTTTAGCACCAAATAAGGATTTTGAACCGACAGTGAAGATTGTGGGTATTAAAAAACAATGTGTATATTTTAATTTAGAAGAATGGGAATGGTTTGTAGCTGAGAGTGTAAAGTTGAAGAAATATTATCAATATTATAATGGTGCGATTCCCGTTATTAATGGTATGGATATATGGCTATCACATGAAAGTTTTGATGGTGTGAATAGAATAATGAAAATAAATAAAGAGGGAGGACACGCATATTTAGCGTATGAAAGTTTGGCGGAATTGTGGCGAATGGTGAAAGTAGTGGCGACACGTTTAGTGTTTTTACAGGATTTAAAATATGAAGAATTCTATGAGCAATTTTTAGATCCAATAGTTTTAAACGGAGAAGAAGTAAATACTGCAATAGATAGAATATGTAATGGCGCGGTATCTGAACATGTTTGTATAACAATAGAGTTAGCTATGTATTGGTTGCCAAAGATTTTAAATGATTTACAATTTTTAAGAAAAAATCGATTGTAATTGTGAATAATGTATATAATAATAAAATGATTAAAAATTGTATGGTTTTTTTTATTATTTTTGAGAGAGAAATTGATGGAGTTTTATTGAATTTGAGTGTAGATTTGGTGGAGTATAAGTAATATGGTTAGTAGTGTTTTGTTATATTTCGAGAGTTGGTATTTGTAAAGATATATCTATCAGTTATTTTTTAATAAGATGGGAACGTTAGTGAAGTCTGATGGTAGTTTGAATCAGACAGTGAGAAGGAAAGGTGGTGGATTATTGAATAGTTTAATAAATAAGTTACCAGTTGAGTTACATATACCCCACTATAGATTTTGTGGTCCAGGAACTAGATTGGGGAAACGTTTAGAAAGAGGTGATAAGGGAGTGAATAATTTGGACGAGGCTTGTAAAGAACACGATATATCTTATTCAAAATCAAATGATTTATCGAAACGACACGAAGCTGATAAGATATTGTATCAAAGGGCTATAGAACGAGTGAAGAGTAAAGACGCGGGTGTGAGAGAAAAATTAGCTGCTTCTGTAGTTGCAACTGCTATGAAAGGTAAAACAATATTAGGTATGGGTGTGCGGGGGCAATATAGAAAAAGAGTGAGTGTGAAGGGTAGGAAGAATAATACAAGAAGAAGGCATAGAAGAAGTAGTGGTAGAAATCGATCGGGTGGTGTTCTATCATTTTTACACGCAATGAAGAAAGCGCGCAATGCCATAAGACATATAGGTAGGAGAAAAGGTCTATTAGAGAATGTGAAAGTTGCATATCAGAGTTTAATGAAACCTAGAAGACGGATACTGTTTCCACGATCAAGAGTAATTGCAATACCAAAGAAAGGTGGATTTTTACCGTTAATTCCATTATTTGCAGCTTTAGGTGCTCTGGGGTCGTTAGGGGGTGGTGCTGCGGCGATAGCAAAAGCTGTAACATCTGCGAAAACTGAAAGAGATCAATTAGAGGAAGCAAAACGACATAATAGGACAATGGAATCCAAAAGTGGTAGTGGTTTATATGTGAAACCATATAATGTAGGATGCGGTGTATCTATTGGGAGTGGATTGTATATAAAACCATATAAATCTGGTTGTGGTGTGTATTTACCAAGTGGAGTTGTTTCAAAAAACGGTTAAGTGAATTACCTCGAAGGCCTTTAACAGAAATTGATTTACGGAAATTTGTGAAGAGGTGGAAAATTGGAAAATTTCGGGGTGTATTTAGTAGAGACGTTTTACCGAGGAAAATATATGTGAAGGAGAAAGGAATAGTGAATTTGGATGATAATGTTGGAGGTGGTACTCATTGGGTAGCATATAATAAAAATAATGATGTAATAAGATATTTTGATAGTTATGGTGATTTAAGACCGCCGATTGAGGTTGAGGAGTATTTCTTATCAAATGGTGGTGGGGTTATTCAATATAACTACCAGAGATATCAAGATGTGAACTCTGTGAATTGCGGTCATTTATGTTTGATGTTTTTAAAAGGATTGATTAAGTAAGATATGGATAATTTAACTTTTGTGTTAACTGGAAAGGGATCAGAGGTTGGATGTATATTAAATCCACCGATATATTTAAATGGTGATTATGAAATGTGTATGGTGAGTTTACAAACTTATAATTCTATTCCAAATGTTACGTCTGCTAATAATGTATTTCGATATTATTCTATGTCACCTAATAAAGTAAATGCTTGGAAAGATATAACTGTTCCAGAGGGAACTTATGATATACATGATTTAGAGAAGTATATTGATGAAAAATTGAAAGTTCACGAGGATGAGCAACAGTATTTTATTTTGTCTGCTAATAGTAATACTATGAAGGTGTTTATGAAGGCATCAGTAGATGTTGATTTTGAAATAGAAAATTCGATTGGTTCTATGTTTGGTTTTCACAAGAAAATAATAGGAGGTAATATACCGGTTTATAGTGATGAAATAGTTGATATAAATAAAGTCAGTGCTATTGATATTATGTGTAATATAGTGGATGGTTCATATATTAATGGAGAATTATCACATGTTTTATATCATTTTTATCCGAATGTTCCACCAGGGTTTAAGATAATAGAAGTTCCTGAAGAGAAAATTTATATGCCGGTAAATACTAACATGTTAACTGATATTGTTATTCGAGCAGTCGACCAGACAGGACGGTTAATTAATTTGAGAGGTGAAGAGTTGACATTATATTTACGAATTCGCAGAAGAAAAGAGTGAATTCAGTTTATAAATTAAAAATTGTTATAAAAGTATGAGGACTAATAATGCAAATAAGTTGTGGAAGGGAACGAAGATGAGAAAATATATACGGAGTGTATCACATAAGTTATGGAGAGTGGTTGGTAAAGGGAAGTTACGAAATTCTCTAACTAGCGAAAACAGGAAGTTTTTGAAGAATTTGGGTTTTCGAGTGTTAGTGTAAGAATATTTTTTCTTGTTAGAGGATCGGTTTATAATAGATATTCGAGGTTAATAAGAAGTGGTGAGAAGTGGATTATACTTTAGTAGAAGAAGAAAATTGTTTGGGTGAAGTTGATTGTGTATTATTGAGTGAAAACAAGAATGGAAATGTTAAATGTTTTAAATAAGGTTCGAGTGGATAATTCTATTACTGAAATGGAATTTCATAATCACGTACCGTTTGGTTCACCGAAGTATGGAAATAATGATGAAATTAGGATTGTAGTTCCAGAAATAGATAAATATACTTTACCGTCGGAGTCGGAGTTGCTTATTGAAGGAAGGTGGCGATTAGCTAATGATGCTACAAGTGCTACAGCATACTTAGTTCATAATGCGGCAGCATTTATGTTTAGTAACATCAGATATATAATTAGTGGAGTAGAGGTTGATGAAGTTAGGAATGTGGGTATTACATCAACTATGAAGGGATATTTTTCTTATAGTCCAAGTTATATAAATAAATTAGAGAATTGTGGATGGGAATTTACAACAGGAAAGGCGCCAGTTTTGAATAATAATGGTAATTTTAGTGTTTGTATTCCGTTGAAGATGTTGATGGGCTTTGCAGAAGATTTTAAGCAAGTAGTTATGAATGTGTCGCAAGAATTGATATTGAAGAGGTGTGCTCATGATAGCGATGTGATCTATAATTCTGTTACAACTGAGGAAATGAAGTTAACAATTGATTGTGTAGTGTGGCGAGTACCACATATTAAAGTTGGTATGAGTCAGGATTTAGCTTTAACGAAATTAACGACGAAGAATACTTTGATGGAAATGTTTTTTAGAGGATGGGAAATTCACGAGAATCCAGGAATTCCAGAAACAACTAAACACAGTTGGGCTATTAAAACTGCTCCACAATTAGAGACACCAAGATATATTATTTTGGGTTTTCAGACAGGGAAGAAAGGAAAGATAGATCAAAATATGAGTAAATTTGATGCGATAAATTTAACGGATGTAACAGCTTATTTAAATGGTAAAAGATATCCATATGAAAATGTTCGAGTTGATTTTGATGATAACAGAGTAGCTGTTTTATATAATATGTATGCTAGATTTCAACAGATTTATTATGGATATGATTATAGTGAGCCGATGTTAAAGTTGAATCAGTTTAAATTGTGTCCATTAATTGGTATAGATTGTTCACATCAGGAAGATGTTTTACATAGAAGTGGGGTGGAGATTAGAATTGAATTCACTACGAAAAATAATGTGCCAAAGGATACGGTGTTGTATTGTGTGATTTTACATAATAAATTATATCAATATTCACCATTTAATAAGGTGGTACAGCGAAAATATTAGTTATATAATACTTTGGTTTAGTATGAGAGGTAGTTCAAGGAGTATTTGGATATGGACAAGATTGAAGAAGAATTGTGTTTAAGTTTAGTTGTTGGGTGTAATTCTTTGGAAGTGAACGGTTTATTGGATGGACGATGATAAGTTTAGGTGGAAAGAAATTTATAGTTATTGACTTTCAATGGTATCGATTTAATAATAATGTGATTCCAAAGGAGTTGGCTACTTGTGATGATGAATTCAGGAAGAGTCACTTTTTATTTAAACCGTTTTTTAGTTTTGGCTCATTAGCAAGAGAAGATCAACGAGTTGCAAGATACGTTTTTAGTTATTATCACGGTTTGAAATGGGAAGATGGTTATACAGCTGTTGGTGAATTTGACGAGATAATTAAGCGGTTGTGTATTGGTGTGGATTTGGTATTCGTGAAGGGGCGAGAAAAGTTGGAATATTTGAAGTGTATTATAGATAAACGAATAATAGATTTAGTGGATGCTGACAGAATTAAGAGTGGAAAACCAAGTTGTAGTTTTCACGTTGGAAATGATGTTGTTTGTGCTTTGTCTAATGTGGAATGTTTATATAATTATTTAGTGGATATGAGATTTAATGAGAATAAAATTTATTATATTTAATGATTGGTTGTTATATATAATAGTTAGAAATGGGATGTGTTTGGAGTCACATTATTAGTTATGTCGTGGAGAGGGTTGGAAGTGTGTTACAACAATATGAAGATGCAGGTTCGTTTGTAGAAATAGAAGATGTACAATTAAGGTTTATTCCAAAATCATATTTAATGAGGAGAGTAAGGACTGTTGATTTAGAATTGGTGTGGTTTCGATTACCAATATTTTATCAAGAAGATGTAGATTTAATTGGATGTAGACCATGTCTGGATCATTATGTAAGGAGTGGAGATACTATAGATGGCTGTTTTCGAAGAAGAGATTGTTCAATGTGTAAATATGTTTTCTTAAGAAAATAATTTTGTAATATTGTAATGTATGATGTTGATGTTTTGAGTAAATAAATATATGATTTAAAAATTGTTTGGTATTATTTATATTATAGTTAGTTTTAGTACTTGGTATTATATTCTTAGTTGGTTTGGTTGGAATATGGTAATATATACGAAGCCTGGTTGTGGTTAGCTGTCTTCAGGAGACGTGATTAAACTAATGTCATGCGCGATGCGACGCGTGTTACTAGGTGTGAGTACTAGTTGAGAGAAGATGATTTATAAGAAAATTAGTGAAGAAATATTTAGATTTATAAATTAATTTTGGGGGTAGTGGGAGGGTATCGAAGGATAGGAAGATTATGTGAAGTACTTATTTGGTTGTAGGTTGATCAAATTGAGATGATAATTAAGAAAATTAGTGAAAAAAAATACATTTATATAAATTTATTTTGAAGGGTAGTGGGTGGTTTTGAAGGATCGAGAGATGATGCGAAATAATTATTTCGATGTAAATTGATCACAATAAGATAATAAATAAGAATATTAGTTGAAAAAAAAAATATTTATTTAAATTGATTTTGGAGGGTAGTGGGGTAGTATTGAGGAATAGAGAGTGTATAGGTTGTTGTTCGGTTGCAGGTGGATAATGTTGAGTTGAAAATGTAGTTATTTGGATTATATTCGTAATATTGAAACTTTTTGAAAATCGTTCTATCTTAAGTAATTGAGCTAGAGCAAAAAGAGTGGCCCACCCCCCCCCTTCACCCCCCTCCCACCCCCGTCAAGGTTGCAACGCCCCTCCCATTTCCAAAAAAATGAAAAAAAACACCGGACGTCATCAGACATAAAAAAAAAAATTGTGGTATTCCACAACGTAAATAATTTCAAAAAAACATTACTATTAATATATAATACAAGGTTACCAGACATATAAAAAATGGCATCTATCATAAATTTACGATGTAAAAACAAGTATAGGTTAATATTGTCGTCATAGGTAAAGTTATTAAAATGGAAATTTATAAAATGTTGTTGGAATTTTTTTAACACCGAATTGAAATGTCAACATTTGCATTTACGTAATGTTTAATGGAATTTTTAACACGGATATGAAAGTTAAAAATTTCCATTTGCGTCAATGTTTAATATGAAAAAACAGGTAATTTACCAATTGCTAAGGTCATTTAACGTCATATTTCATATAAATACGTGTATCTATCTAACGCTATTCAACAGTTCTAACACAGCAGTTACAATGGTAAGAATTACATATTAAATAATATATTTTGTTTATTAAATTTTGTTTTATTTTATTTGTATGTATTGCTTTATGGCTTGTTTAATAATTTCTGTGACCAAGTAAAAAAGAATTACATATTAAATATTATATATTTTGTTTATTAAATTTTGTTTTATTTTATTTGTATGTATTGCTTTATGGCTTGTTTAATAATTTATGTGACCAAGTAATTGTTTTTTTGATTATTTGATTGTAAAATATATTTTAAAAGATGTATCCACTACAGTCTTGATATATCGTTGAAATCAGTAAATGCTTACATATTACATAATTAAATTTACTTTGAGTAACTTACAATTTTAATATATTTTAATGTGTTTTCGTATTATTCAATAATTATGAACTAATTACACTTATTCAATATTTTAATTCCTGTATAGTTTGCTTAATAATTTCAAAGATAGTATGGATACTGTCTTAATATATATTGAAATCATATTTACGTATTACCTTATAATAATTTTTATAGTTTTAAATTGTATTTAATACATTTTTCCATCTAGGCCTCAAGAAAACAACTAACGATGTCACCTGATGTTGACAGGTTACTCGCTGAAAATGTTGCAGATAATAATAACATGAACTGGACGCCAGACTCGCACTTTGTACAACATCTTGATGTGCAAGATGAGATGATGGGTGATGGAAATGATCAGTTTCTATCCGAGGAAGTTGATAAAGTAATGTCCGAAGAAGTTGATAGGGCAATGTTTTCATCCGAAGAAGTAGATAACGCAATGACTGCTATAGAAGCTTCCATAGAAGCAGCAGCACCTTCTGTGGAAGATATAATTACTGATCATTTGACATTCACCATACCATCTGCACCATCTGATGTAGTATTCACCAGACCATCAGTTGAAGCAACTACGTCAGCTGCGAACGTGTTTGATTCAACTGTCATTACAGAATCTTCAAAGGTTTTGTCCCGGGTCGCCACTATTACACCTGTAAACGTTAGTCATTTACCCTTCCAAGTGGACTTTAAACTGGTTAAAGCAGAAAAGAGACAAGAAAGACGACCGACGATACAAGAAAGAAGACAAGCGATGCGTGCAGCACGAGCAGAAAAACGGGACCGTACTGCTCGTGCTGCTCGCATGGCACAGACACCACCGACATCGACCAATACTTTACCGACAGCACCGACTTCTATTTCTGCTTTACCGACACCACCGACGACCTCTGCTTTACCAGTTTATGGTCTGAGTGCTGGTGTATCGAATTCGTCTTCACTCCGGGCTCTACTTATAAGCGGTAAACGATCGTTTGCAAGTGCAGTAGTGCCTACTTTAGCACCACGGGTACAGGTATTACAAAACATTATTTTAGACGGTCCAGTGGTACCTGTGGTGCGTGGGACACGATCTGCTGAGATGTCATCTGTTCATTTATCCCATTATCCTCAAGCTGGTCCCATAGCCCCCCGTCCAATTCCTACTTCTGCTCATCAACCCCGACTTCTTACATCATCCTCAACGGCTATGAACGTTTCCCATATTTCCATTTCTCAAGATTCTGTCATAGCTGTATCTTCCCAAGATGATCCCCCTCAAGATAAGCCCCTAAATCTATCGCTTTTTACTTGTTCTGACCCTACTCCCATTTTAACTTCTTCAACTCAAATTAGTCCTCCCCCTGCTAAAAAACTTCGTAGTCCTACTCCACCATCCTCCCCTGAATCACAAATTACTTGTGGTCAGAGATCACCCACTCATATTCCAGTTTCACCTGCAACCACCATATTACGAACTCCATCCCCCCTTCCCTCCCCTTTAAACGATAGTCAAATTCCTATTCCCTCTACATCATCAACACCGCACCCAATTCCTATTCCCTCTACATCATCAAAACCGCACCAACAACCTATCAACACTCTATCTGCGAGTTTCAAAGAGTTTGCTGCCAAATTTTTGACATATCTAGAGGGTGATTCGCTAGGTAGCAGTGTTGATCAAAAATTAATGGAGGTAAATGATCAGATAGAGACTGAATTAGTAAGACATAACATGCTTCTTCGACTCTATAATGATGTCATTAGTAAGAACATTCCTGGTGTTCTTACTAATGAGCAAATTCGAGCCCTCCAGGAGAAGAAGAATAGATTAGATAAACTTAGAAAACTTATTAATGAATATTTTCGAAATATTCAATGAATATTTTTATTTATTAATTAATATTCAATGAATATTTTTATTTATTCATTAAGCAGGGTTCTATATTTATTCAATCATGTTCATGTCACGTAGTTGACATAACTTTAACTTTGACATTTTCAGTGGACCGTATCTGTAACATTTTCAGTGAACACACCTGTAACATCAAGGCGAACATCAAGACAACAAATCTGTATCATGGTGACATGCTATGTTGGATTTCAACATTGTCGGGTTGATGTTATGCTGGATTACAACATTGTCGGACAACATTGCCGGATAGATGTTAGTGCGCTATTATTCCAATTATTGCTAGTTTTAAATTCAAACAATTATTGCTCGTTCTAAATTCAAATCCAATTGCAATTGAACTCGATACTATATCCTATATCTTTTTCAGGAAATACACGTTAATATAGAGGCTTCCAACATTTGCGCCGTTGAGATAAGGGTGGTAGCGGGGGAGCCAGGACCGCTATCTTCAACGATGCAACCGCCGCCGCCCACTCCGTCAGACACACAAGCAACACCGGAAACACCACCCCCTCCTCCATACCAGCGGAGGGATGTGCCTGACGCGCCTAGGAAGTTCCAAGAACAATTGCATCGAATGCTGCAGGCTCGAGCGACCAACAAGATAGAAGAATGCGTAGAGGCGGATGACTCATGGTAGAAGGTGGGTTCATCCAATTGCAATTGAACTTAATACTAAATCCCATATCTTTTCAGGAAATACACGTTAATATATATAGAAGCTTCCAACATTTGCGCCGTTGAGATCAGGGTAGTAGCGGGGGAGCCAGGACCGCTGCTATCTTCTACGATGCCCACTCCACAAACACCACAGGCGCAGGGGAAACTCCGTCAGACACACAAGCAACACCGGAAACACCACCCCCTCCTCCATACCAGCGGAGGGATGCGCCTGACGCTCCTAGGAAGAAGTTCCAAGAACAATTACATAGAATGCTGCGGGCGACCACAAGATAAAAGAAGAAAGTAGCGGCGGATGACTCATGGGTAGAGGGTGGGTCCTGGCTAGGGGGTGGTGATAACGGTGTGGAGTGGGTGGAGTGGAGCTGCGGCGCAAGAGGTTTGCTACTTTTCCTCACCCAACATAAAAAAAAGTAGCAAAAAAAAATACAAAAAAAATAAATAAATTAAATAAAAGAGAACATTACTTGTTTTTATTTATCATACCTTCAAAACTATTAAATATAAGTAACATAACCGAAGTTATTCAGTATAACTTCTGAAGTGATAACGTTCAGTATGCATTTAAAAACTTCTGAATTATCATTACCAATCTATAACTACGATAGAGTATCTAGTGAGAAAGGTTTTACACGTCACAGTAACCTTTTTGGTGGTACATGTAAGAGGGTGCTAATAGTAGGACCATCAGGATGTGGTAAAACCAACGCTCTTCTTACGTTATTACTGCACCCCAATGGATTTCGCTTCAAAAATATTTATATCTGCTGTAGATCTCTCCACCAACAAAAATATGAGTATTTAAGAAATTTGATGAAAAGCGTTCCGGAAATGGGTTACTATGAATATACAGATACTAATAATATGATAAAACCTGATGAAGTTTCTGATTATTCAGTCATCATATTTGATGATATACCCACTATTGATTTAAATATTGTGAAACAATATTGTTCTTTCGGCAGACATCGCAATTTAGATTGCTTTTATCTAATTCAAACGTATAGTGCAGTACCTAAGCAATTATTAAGGGATAATACAAATCTCTTAATTTTATTTCAACAAGATGGTACTAATTTGAAACACATATTTAACGATCATATTCATGATTTAAAATATGAGCAGTTCTTAGACGTTTGTAGAATGTGTTGGAAGAAACAGTTTGACATATTGTTTATTGATACTGACTGTAAGTTCAATGAAGGGCGATATCGTATAGGTTTTGATACTTATATTCATTTATAATGAGTTATGCATATATGTGTATACATTTTTGTTTTACCATCAGTATGTAATTATTCGTTAAAGAGTTCATATACATGTGAAATATGGATGATAAACTAGTAAATAATTAAGTAAAAGCTCGAGAAGTGTTAAAGCAAAAGTTAAGAACCTTAAAGGCTGATATCGCAAGTTCTCAAAGAGCAACAGATATAAAGTATGCGCCAATATCAAAACCTTTGCAAGAAATTGCTATGAAATTAGATGGTAGTGACGCTAAGAGAGGTACATCACGATTGAAAAACATTTCGGAGAGTATAGATGAATCATGGTCAGATATTTATCCAGATAAATCTTATACACCTGTTCCCGGAACATCAATTATACGGTATGGCACACCTAAAGCCGCCCGGAAGCATGTATCACGGTTTAGTCCAGCAACTCATTCTTCTCCGACCAAAAAAAAAACAAAGATGGAGTCTGAACCCCAACCTCGGATGTCAACATCATTCAGTCAACCTACTTTTCTAGAAGATGAATACATAGGTGAACTTTTACCTAACACTCCTGGTGGTCTGGAAGGAATAGAAGAAAAAAGCGGTGAAGAAGACGAAATGGATTCGAGTGAAAGTTATAATTTAGATAAATCCATGGCTCATGCTATATCACTTTTACAAACGCGTCCAGAGAAGTCAATAATTGGAAATAAATCATTGAATAAAACACTCTTAGAAACAGATGTTGTGAAGGAGTCATTAAAAGATTATAGTCTTAATATACGCCCATATCTCATCGGTTTAATGATAGATGAAAAAGATGAATTCGATGAAAAGTATGGCGTTCACGAAACTGATGGTAATTTAAAAATAGGAACTGCTGATGTTAGATTTGACAAAGATGACATCATAATCGGTAAATTTACTTACAAAGCTCCGAAGGGTTTACTGGAATTACTTTTTAAAAAGAAGCCAGGAAAATTTTTATATACAGATGCGAAAAACTATAAATTCATCCTTAATGATACCAGTGCTCATCGAGTTGATTACGATCCTCAAAAAAAATATGCAGCTAGTAAAGGTACTAAATATACAACTATTATAAAACCTATAATACAAGGAAGACCGCCTGAAGTATGGTGGACTCGAACTTGGAAGACTGGTTTAGGGTTATCAAAAAAAATACCTAATCGAAAGACCGTTATACCTAAGAGTAAAATAGAATATAAGTACTCGGATGATGTAAATGAATTGTGTAATAGATTAAAGTTACTAGTAGCATCGAAAGAGGCGGGACATACTGGGCATGGCAACGAGATACTAGCAATACTTGAGGAACTAAAGGAGTCAAAAATAATTAAATAGTTAGTCAATGTGAATCTGAATAAATGCCTTACAAATCTTGTTTTTTAGTAGTTAACATATCGATGCTGATGATACGTAACGATGACAATCGATAAATTTGGTAGACATATTCATAAACATATTGTCAAAAGACGGAAGGAGATGTAGTGACAGACTTTCTCAGTCACCCTAAAGTTAAAGAGGTTTTGAAAATGTGCACTACAAGAATTTCTGCTCCAACGTCAGCTACACCAATGAAGCATATTCTGCAAATGTACAGTGATGGTTCTATTAGCCCCGTGGGTTTCTATAAAAGGAATTCAAATTCAAAAAGTATTTATTATATTAACAAATTATATAGTGGACAGATCATTGATGTTCATTATTCCAACGAGAAATTAGCAGAACTGCATATTGGCAGTAAAAAATTTAGTCCTACAAAACCAGTCATACTGGTAAAGGGAACAAAGTTAAGTTTGAAGTACATTGGCACCAAACCTGCACCGAAAGAAACAGAAGCCGTTTTTGCGGAAGTAGTAATCGAAGGATATGTCAACAATTAAAAGAGATGTCGTTAACGAAATACACAGTCCCGCGCGGAGAAAGTTTTCTCGAAGACGAGTCATCATAAAAGGATTGCGAGATTTATTTCAAATCGAACTGGTTGAAATGATACCGTATGCGAAAGAAAATGATAATTTCAAATATATTTTTGTATGTATTAATACATTCTCAAAATTTGCTTGGGCCATACCAATAAAAAACAAAACGTCGAATGAAGTGACAAGAGCCATGGAATCCATACTTTTGAAAGGGAAGAACAATATTCCGAAAAATCTGCAAAGCGATAATGGGAAGGAATTTTATAATACACATTTTAGGAAACTCATGAATCAGTATGATATTAATCGCTACAGTACCTACTCCAATTTAAAAAGTTCGACTGTGGAACGTTTTAATAGAACACTTAAAAACAAGATGTGGAAGGAATTTAGTTTCAATGGAAACTACCGCTGGATCGACATGTTGGAGAAATTAGTTGAAGATTATAATAACACTGTACATAGTACAACGGGGTATAAACCTACTGCAGTTAATCAAAAAAATGCGAAAAATATTTTGAAAATGGTCTACAGTAATATTAAAGTTGCCGACGTAAGAATTCCAAAATTTAAAATTGGAGAACCTGTTCGCATCAGTAAACATAGACGCGTATTTGCAAAAATGTACACTCCTAATTGGTCAAACGAAATATTTACAGTAATAAAGGTTCAAAATACGAATCCTAGAACGTATCTATTGCAAGATTCGTAAAAATAAAATATTCTGGGTGGGTTTTATGAACCATGGTACCCTCTTGTAATTAAATTCAAAGAAGGTAGTGAATTAAGCACCACCACGGTAATTAACCTTCTTTTAAAATTTTAAAGGACGCTTGTCTATTAATTATTCACCAACTTATAACACTCAGTCTTACCTCTTACTTCCCCAAAGGTCGATGTTAAATATGGGAGTCAGCACTGCCTCCAGCTACAGTCAGAGAAGGGCGAGTTCGAACACCGTACTAAGTCGAAGGTTATGATGTCAGGGCGCCTATCCGTAATAATGTGCTGAGCCCAACAGATATTCAGACCCCGGACCAGATCCAATATAAAACTCCCAGGTGATAAGTAAATAAGACCAGTACACACTCATTCAACTTAACAAACAGTTTATTAAAATTAGATCTCAGATTCAACAGCGTATTTCCAGTACTTGTACAAAAAAAAAAAAAAACGGCTATATATAAAATCTCTAACTTCCACGAGATAATTAGAACAAGGCAAAAAACAATGAAGTGAAACACACACGCAACTCCGTTGCAAATTCAGTGTCGTGATATTACAAATTTTAGAAGTTCAATTAAAAGAAATTAAAAGGTGAACACAAGAACAAACTTATAAACTAACATTGATTCACCAACAATATTCTTACAAGTACACAGTTATAAGGCAATTTGCCAAAAGTCCCTCTAAAGTCGAACAGTTTGCTCGTATAATGCAACACGTCAACCAAAATGAAACACTCTGTATACCAGAGGCATTCGACAATCTATTCGACGTTAGAAATCAGACTTATAGTTGTAAAATATCTAATTCTATAAAAGAAATAGCGCTAGTTAACTATGCTTTACAAGTAGAATATGCAATTAAATAAAATTCATTAATTCCTTACGGAATTACACCAAAATTAAATTACAAACATTGATTAAATGCATCAAAAATTATCTACGAATTTACACAAGATCGATGTGAGGCCACACTGCCACACACATCCAAAATTTAATTCAATTTCTAAATCCAAAAATAAAAATGGCTACGTAACGTCTCCAAAAATGTCAAAGTAACCTCCAAATGGGGTCACTATTGTTAATAACTACGTTAAATTAATTAATTCAAAAAAACATAAAGGCTCACAGGCCATAAGAAGTTAGATTAAGAATTTACGATTACTTATTTGATTAATTAGGCCGGAAAATTGAAATTCACTGTTCAAATTGTACGTTATTGACACAAATTTTGTCAAACTGCTAAGTCAATTAAATTCTACCCTCTGGATAATATCAGAGAAAGATTCACACAGACACAATACCTTAAAACATCACATCCACAGCTTCCAAACACGACAAATCCTTCGGATCCACACGATACCAGGTATATGCCCTCCTATCTTGGGTTTACGACACCTCAAGTGATAGCGTTCGAAGGCTACAGTGTACCAATAAACTGCACCTTAAATGTGCCCTCACCACAAGATCTAACCACAATTCCTGGACACTGGAAAATTACTAGCACGTGTTTCTCTCGTATTAATTCCACACCAAAATGCTCAAATAAGGTTTATGTCAGGCCTAACACCAGCAGCTAAATTTAAATATAGAAACGACACAAATTAGGATCGATTAGACACGTGGAAAAATATACTTACAGCAGCTTAAACAATTCCCAAGCAGAAGAAATATCCTTGTAAGACTCAAATAAACGTCAAAAATTTACCAATAAACCTCGAGAATCACAATAAAATCCGCTTTTGGAAGCGATTATCGACGATAAAACTTAACTTTCCATATTCTCAAGGCAGCTAAGGGAAAAGATTCTGCTCTCTCGTGTCCAACCTTCTCAACGACCGTTACCAATCAAAGAGAAAAAGCCTAACGTGTCAAAACCCGACCAAACAACCCAACTATGGCAAACGCCCTAAGCGAACAAATGAACCAACTAATACTTAAAACGTACGACAGAAATACAGGTTCAATTAACCATAGAAAAATGGAAAATAATTATTAATAATTTGTTGCATAACTCTGGGCCCAAAGAAGTTAAAAAAGAAGAAGTTAGACAAAGTAAAAGTAACAAATTAATTAAATTAACAACAGACGCCATCTACCCAACAATGCCCGTATACGTTACACACACCTGCAGCAAGGCAGACGCGTGAAACAGGAATCTTAAGCACTTCTACTCCAGATGGCAGTAGTAGTAGGAAAACGACATAAATTAAATCAAAACGAATACTTCTCCGACAACTAAAAATAAACCATTAAAGGATATAATACAACCAAAAAAAAAAACGTAACAATTCCTCCCTTACCACAAAAGGTTATTTACTTGTAAATTACCGTTAAGCCAAGAGTTATGAAACCAGGAACTGGACTGTGCGTAACACCACATATAACATACGAAACAAGGAACCAAGCAAAATCGACAACGACTAGGCAAAAAGGAAGACAAATGTGCGCGACCATGTCCGACAGCAAACGCAGCATCACCAAACGCTTGACCAAAACCACCACGCGGTCCTTCGGCATTCAGCCGGTACGGGGAATTAACGAGGGATAAATAAAAAAACATGGGTGTCGAGATTCTGCACAGACGCGCCCCGAGACCTGACCAACCGACAGCCCAGTACCACTGATAGCATCAAAAAGGAAATGGAGTAGACGGGTTACGTTACGGTGTGCCCGGCCGGCGGTGATCCTTACGACGGTCGAAGGCACAGGAAATAGGAATAGATACTACCAATAGACCAAGATGCGGGAAAGGCAACCCCCGGAACGACACTCTGCAGACACGCGACGGTAAAAGAGAACTTTGGGTGAGGCCCTCGGTATCTCAAAACAACAAAATAAAAAGGTGAACTAAAAAGGGGTTTATTACTACAGATACGGGATACAAAGCGGAATAAGGAGAGGTATTTAAAGATAGGGTAGCGCAGAATGGTGAATCTACTAAAGACACAGACGGCACGTCCACGCGACAAACGTATATTCCGGAAACACAACAACGAAGATCGCCAAACAACAACAAAAAAAAAAGGACATAGCAAAAGGAGTTTAAAGTCTGGACCGGCGTTGTCCCGACTGAAACGCTGAAGGCGAGCGATAAGCCATAAGGCGAAAGTCAATATCAAATCCTGGAGGTAACATTTTGACAATAACAATAGCAAATAGATCGCCAGGACACGACCCTTGGAAGGCTGAGAACTATCAAATAAAGACTGTTCTTCTTTATACCTTCGCAAATAAACGTCTAATCAGGAAGAGAATGTCAATACGACATATCCAACACGATAGAATAACTATCAATTACAAATTCTAGACCATACGATACGTAACATAATCCCAAAATGGTAAAGGTTCTAGAACTGCTATACGGTACGAAGTCATAAAATCGTTATTACTTAATCGTAAACAATACGAAGTCATATTCGGTACGGAACGTCATATCAGTACGGAAGAGTCGAAATCGGAACAAAAGTCAGAATCGGTACGAAATACATAACTATCAAAGTTATACGGAAGTCGGAAATAATAACTTAACTAACGTAAGCCATGCGGCACTCAAAGGCAACATACAGAGTTACACGAAATTAATCCACCCAAATCAATCGTCGCTGTGTGGGCTATCGACAAAACATAGGGAGAACATCCCAACTCAGAACACGTAAGGAAATACGTCGAACCCACGACAACTAAAATTGAAGATGTTAAAAGAAACGGGGGAAACTGAGAATTTTTGGGACGCCTTTTACGCCCAGGCATTAAACCCACAGGTATATTCGTTAGGCCTACCTGCAAACCGAAGACTTGCAAAGATTAATCGTCGTTAGGTTGTGCTTTAAGATGTTCAACACTCCATGTACCCGGAAAAAAAACTACAAGCTCGGAGATGTACTTCCGGGATCGATCACAAAATTAAAGTCCAAGAAACATTAGCAGATTATCAATAAACTACAATAAACCAAAATAAAAGTCTGCTAAATTCACCAAAGAAAACACAAGTGGCTCATACAACACCACTAACTGGACTATAGATCGTAACAGAGCTTATTCATGACGATAACTGACAACTGAACTCATACAGAGGATAACGAACAAAGTTCGTTACATGAAATCAAAAGATTTCAAAACATACAACACACAAGTGTAAAAGTTACTAAAGACCACAAAACTAAACAATACATATGGGAAAACTCTAATAACCATAAAAGGAAAGATGGATAACTACTATCTCATGAAGCAATTAAACCAAGGTAAGAATACAATTACACCCGTTGACTTTTGACGTGCAGATACAAATTATCCCACATATGTGGTTGCAAAACGACACTCCAAAACGACACGACAACCCTCCACCCAGCTCAAAAATCCCGAATTACACGGCAACAATACGGTACTATACGATAAATTAGGTGAACAGGTAGAAGGCTCCACACGATAAGCCAAACTGTAAAAGTGAAATTCAAACAGGTTTACACTTCACGAAGATAGGGAAAAAGGGTCGAGAAAATTTAATTATCCCAATACGTAACTACAAATATTTCTCAAATTAGACAAACGAAAAATGATCCTATACTGGACAATCACATACACTTTAAAAACATCTCTTTTGAGCATTAACCGCCAAACTGCACACATGGCCTACCAAATTTGTTAGAGTACTCAACATAAGAAACATTGTAGCGCAATCTATCCACAACATAACAGAATGAACTAATGGTATCAACAATATTAACGATAACAACGGCATGAACGGTACGAAAAGGGTTATCGAAAATAATACGAAAATATACCAAACGTCATAATTCATTCCAATTAAATATACGATACACAAATTGTAAAAGTAATATTCACGAAAGGCCAAGACAACTGAAGACCACACAAACACAGCCAAAGCCAAATCTTAAAAGCGATTCAAACTATCCGCAATAACATTAAGAAGTGACAAATCCCATATAATCCCATATTATTATTATTAAACAACCTATTACACGATATATATTATTACTATTATTATTACTATTAACTCAAGGGCGATACAGCAACAAAAAAACTATGAGACTGACTGCATAAGCGATGACCAACAGTGACGAAACAGATTCGAAAATATTAATTCTACTAACTAACGAAATGACTAAGTTCCAAAACAAAGATAGATTAACACATACAAGTCATACTACGAAAAATACTAAAATCACGAAATATTAACTAACAAAACTAATAAGTACTCTAAACATCCATACTAAACAATCAACCGCCATTTTGAAGGTCAGAAACACTATGCCAGTAGCCTACACAAGATACACAAAGTTGTAAAATACAAAGTCACAACTAAAAGACTTAAACTCGAAATGTTTTACAGAAATATTACTCAAAAATATTTAAAAGACGAAAATTTCTCACAAACAAATTGGCCCTATACTTCGCAATTGGTTCTCAGATTTCCAATACTGTTATTTAACAATGTATACGATAAGTGCTCAAATGTACGAAAATATTCAAATATACGGAAGTAATCAGATATACAGAAACATTCAAAAGTACGGAACATACATTAGCGATAAAGTATCAAACATTCTACATTCAGTAACTAAGGGCCAAAAGTACACATAACATTCAAAATCACACACAACGTAAGACGTAACCGTGATATAAGCTGGGATATACTTTACTTTACTCAAAACAAAATATGACAAGGTCTTCAATGCTAAAATTAATTAACTCCGGAAGATGATTCAAAAGTTTCTGAAAATTCCCAAAATCTAAAATTCTTGATTTATTAAAAAAACGGCCGCTAAAACCCTTTCCTAAGGCCCCACGTTGGGCGCCAAAAATCCTTGGTACCCTCTTGTAATTAAATTCAAAGAAGGTAGTGAATTAAGCACCACCACGGTAATTAACCTTCTTTTAAAATTTTAAAGGACGCTTGTCTATTAATTATTCACCAACTTATAACACTCAGTCTTACCTCTTACTTCCCCAAAGGTCGATGTTAAATATGGGAGTCAGCACTGCCTCCAGCTACAGTCAGAGAAGGGCGAGTTCGAACACCGTACTAAGTCGAAGGTTATGATGTCAGGGCGCCTATCCGTAATAATGTGCTGAGCCCAACAGATATTCAGACCCCGGACCAGATCCAATATAAAACTCCCAGGTGATAAGTAAATAAGACCAGTACACACTCATTCAACTTAACAAACAGTTTATTAAAATTAGATCTCAGATTCAACAGCGTATTTCCAGTACTTGTACAAAAAAAAAAAAAACGGCTATATATAAAATCTCTAACTTCCACGAGATAATTAGAACAAGGCAAAAAACAATGAAGTGAAACACACACGCAACTCCGTTGCAAATTCAGTGTCGTGATATTACAAATTTTAGAAGTTCAATTAAAAGAAATTAAAAGGTGAACACAAGAACAAACTTATAAACTAACATTGATTCACCAACAATATTCTTACAAGTACACAGTTATAAGGCAATTTGCCAAAAGTCCCTCTAAAGTCGAACAGTTTGCTCGTATAATGCAACACGTCAACCAAAATGAAACACTCTGTATACCAGAGGCATTCGACAATCTATTCGACGTTAGAAATCAGACTTATAGTTGTAAAATATCTAATTCTATAAAAGAAATAGCGCTAGTTAACTATGCTTTACAAGTAGAATATGCAATTAAATAAAATTCATTAATTCCTTACGGAATTACACCAAAATTAAATTACAAACATTGATTAAATGCATCAAAAATTATCTACGAATTTACACAAGATCGATGTGAGGCCACACTGCCACACACATCCAAAATTTAATTCAATTTCTAAATCCAAAAATAAAAATGGCTACGTAACGTCTCCAAAAATGTCAAAGTAACCTCCAAATGGGGTCACTATTGTTAATAACTACGTTAAATTAATTAATTCAAAAAAACATAAAGGCTCACAGGCCATAAGAAGTTAGATTAAGAATTTACGATTACTTATTTGATTAATTAGGCCGGAAAATTGAAATTCACTGTTCAAATTGTACGTTATTGACACAAATTTTGTCAAACTGCTAAGTCAATTAAATTCTACCCTCTGGATAATATCAGAGAAAGATTCACACAGACACAATACCTTAAAACATCACATCCACAGCTTCCAAACACGACAAATCCTTCGGATCCACACGATACCAGGTATATGCCCTCCTATCTTGGGTTTACGACACCTCAAGTGATAGCGTTCGAAGGCTACAGTGTACCAATAAACTGCACCTTAAATGTGCCCTCACCACAAGATCTAACCACAATTCCTGGACACTGGAAAATTACTAGCACGTGTTTCTCTCGTATTAATTCCACACCAAAATGCTCAAATAAGGTTTATGTCAGGCCTAACACCAGCAGCTAAATTTAAATATAGAAACGACACAAATTAGGATCGATTAGACACGTGGAAAAATATACTTACAGCAGCTTAAACAATTCCCAAGCAGAAGAAATATCCTTGTAAGACTCAAATAAACGTCAAAAATTTACCAATAAACCTCGAGAATCACAATAAAATCCGCTTTTGGAAGCGATTATCGACGATAAAACTTAACTTTCCATATTCTCAAGGCAGCTAAGGGAAAAGATTCTGCTCTCTCGTGTCCAACCTTCTCAACGACCGTTACCAATCAAAGAGAAAAAGCCTAACGTGTCAAAACCCGACCAAACAACCCAACTATGGCAAACGCCCTAAGCGAACAAATGAACCAACTAATACTTAAAACGTACGACAGAAATACAGGTTCAATTAACCATAGAAAAATGGAAAATAATTATTAATAATTTGTTGCATAACTCTGGGCCCAAAGAAGTTAAAAAAGAAGAAGTTAGACAAAGTAAAAGTAACAAATTAATTAAATTAACAACAGACGCCATCTACCCAACAATGCCCGTATACGTTACACACACCTGCAGCAAGGCAGACGCGTGAAACAGGAATCTTAAGCACTTCTACTCCAGATGGCAGTAGTAGTAGGAAAACGACATAAATTAAATCAAAACGAATACTTCTCCGACAACTAAAAATAAACCATTAAAGGATATAATACAACCAAAAAAAAAAACGTAACAACCAGAATTGTTAAAAGTAAAGCATCCTGACGTGTATCTAGTTGAAAAAATTTTACGACGACAAAAGAATAAAGTTCTCGTAAAATGGTTAGGTATGCCTGCTTCGCATAACTCGTGGATATCTAAAGATAATGTACTATGAATAAAACGGTGTAAAAAAACAACAATTCAAACAATGTTTTTTATTTAATACATAATTATTACACACTGTCAAGGAGTATATAAATGAACACATGTGAAAGAGTACAATTACCTAAAAATATTTATTTCAAAGAACTTATTTCTAACACTAAATTTTCTAAGTTTTCTGCCCTGATAATTTCATTTATTTTATAATGACCCCACGCTAAAGTATTACTTTTATCAGGGAGAATGTATCGCTTATCATCCTTGGACGATAGGGCAACTTTATTTTTTAATTCAGTATACATTGTATGTAACTCAGATCGGAATATATACATTCTCCTCAAAATACTTGTATCACCTTCCACCACATTCTTATAATCAGTAACAGATAAATTTTTCTGGATAATATATTTCTTCACACCCTTAGCAGTTTTTATCGTCTTATCAAGTAATTTAACGCAATAAGCTTTAGCACCTGTTCCATAAAAACATTCGATAATGCTACCGGCATATTCATCCTTCATTTTCCCTAGCATTGGTAAAGAGCGAGGTATTCCATGAATATTACCTTCAGTAAAATTCGATGTATCAAACATATTTAAATGTCCTTTTATATCATCATATACATTATAATTCGCTACACTTATAATGAGTGAATCAGTATCTGTGTACAATAAAGAAACCTCTGTTCCATACAAAGCTTTTAGAAAGTTATAGAAAAAATCATACATCACACTCTTAGCTAATTCTAAAATTGTAAATCCTACATATATAGGTTTCACATATTCTACACGCACATGGGCCAATTCGATGGCTGTTAGGGATTCGCAAAATACCCTACAAGATTTAAAATTAGGTTTTGCGATATACGCCTCAGCTCCAAGTTTTTTATGAATAGTTTCCCAATGGGATACTAATTTTATATTAACTCGATTTTCCACATTCTCCATGGTCTTTCCAAACACACTATTTACCATTAATTTATAGAATTGTTTGAAAAACTCATTAGTGGCTTCATTTCGTTTTGCTGTATTAAAATCAATATACTTTTTTAACCAATTACTCTGTTTAAATCTAATCCCACGTCGTATTCCACATAATTTCAAACCATTATTTATACATTGTTTCAAAATTAGGTAATGTATAATATAATTCGATTTATCGAGAAGGTTTGGAATCAATTTACTATATTTCGAATTAGGTGGAATAACGTGTTCTGGACAAAAAGGTAAGTCATTGTGTACATCGTGGAGATATTCAGGATATTCTAAATCTACTTCGAAAACATATCCAATATCTGCATCTTCTTCCAAGTCTTGTATGTCAATTCTCCTGAGCTCTTCATCTGTTAACCATTGAAAATCACCAATCGGTAAACTGAACGTCATAGCGTAACCATATAAATTTGTCGCATCTAGGTATAAAATATATTTTTTACTTTCGGATAAATCAAATTCTGGTAAGTATCGATTATTTGCAATCTCTTTTCTTTTACAGCACATACTCACACCTCCACGTATACCCCTCTTAAAAAAATTAAACATATCTATATCTGTTAATAATTCCAAATTTATACCAGTCATACGTAGCATGGCGTCCCAGCTTAAGCCAGGTGAAGTAAAATAATGTGCTGGATCTAACTTATAATTGCTCATACAAATATTTCGAAAATTTTCGAAAACATCGGCAAGTAGTAATACATCTGACTGTATGTATAGATCGCTATATTGTCCCAGTGATCTACATTCGAATACATCCCACACTCTATAGCTCTACGATAATCTTCATCACTTATCTCACTATCGGAGAATATATCATAAAAACATTCTTTGTTAGGTAATTCTGGAAATGAGAGACTTTCATGAGAAGTAACGTAGTTATATGGGAACACACCCTTCTGTCGTATTAATTCAAACTTTTCACCCAAATAATATCTTCTAACTTCTTTACATTGCTCATCATCTAAACAAGCTGATAGTTTTGCTAACGAAGAATTCATAAATCTAAATGAGTCTATAAACCTCAATTTGAAGAACACTTTTCTTTTCTTACCATTGCAATCAATTGTGTCTCCTACATGTATTCTTTTTGAAAACGATATATATTTTTCTTTATTTTGCGCAATAACATCAACTTCTTCTTTATCCAATGCTAGAACTTTTACAAACAAATGTGTATCATAATTCGATAAATTGTGAAATATAATAGGTATATATCGAGGTTCTTTATAATTTATATTGCACACCATATGTGCTGCACCTCGAAACAATCCAGTCATATGATCATGATCACGAACTTTTTCTTCGTGTGCTTGTATTTCTTTGTCACAAATATGACACACTCTCGCCAGTTCATAGTTGACACGCTCTTCGGTAGTCAAAGGTCTCATCTGTACCTCTTTACTTAAATAATTTTGATATAAAATAGTAACATCAGTTTCTAGCTCTCTAATAAAAGTCTTGGCTGCATTTTCACCACGATATAAACGCAATTTACTGAGATTATCATCAAAACTACATTTCACATAATAAGCAAAAGAATATGGTTCATGTTCGAAACATTCTACAGTGAAAGGTTTAGATGGATCTGGCTGTGACGTGTTAATAGGTTTTAATACAGCCTCAAAATCAGCATACACAATAAATGGAATTCTCAACTGCTTCTCAAATTTATCAAACTTTAATATATATTCTGGTAATTGCTCACCATATTTGTTAATTTTTATTTCTGTTCCGGGAAATACTGCTTTAACCTGCTTACAGTCTTCATTTTCATGTCTACGCAATTTATCTTCACTTGTAAAAAAAGTTAAGCACCCTTCACAAATATATTTCTGATGACCAGAAAGCGATTTCTGTGATGAAATTAGTCGAGAAAAGTTCTTAATCCAGCAGTAGTGTAAATTTTCATTTTCGGAAACAAGTAATAAATTAATGTGAGTCATTCTTCTCTGCTTCGTAAAATGTAGAGGACCCACTACCTCATGTAATTTAATATTATTTTTGAAACATTCCTCTATGCCGTACACATTGATAGATATTTTATTTTTGTCTTCAAATTTAATAATGTCTTTTAAATTTATAGGGAAAGTTAAATCGGTGAAATCAGCAACTGTATCATAATGTGGATATGAAGAAACTCTTTGAGGAAGACCTGCTGGTTCCCTTAAAGATGAAGTAACAGCCCAAGCAAAGCAGGCATTGTCAGAATTGTGAATATTTATTACGGCCTTCTTTTTCTTTATTGTTGGTGGTAAATCTATATAACTTGAACCTCTCATAGGATTGTATTTGTTCATATTTACTTCCAAATACAAAATGTTGCTCAATGTCCATCCTAGAATGTTAATAAAAATTAATATGATAATAAGATTTAGCATTAATACCTAAGTTTACCTGAATCGCGTTCCTGAAATTCACTCATTTGATTCATAATCTCATCAATATAATCAGTAAACAAGTCGTATAAATTACTTCCTTGCGTTATGATTTTATTCCGAGTATTAAAAGATTTTATTTCAACATTTTCTTTGCTTAATAAGTAGTATAAACCATACAGTTCAAAATTCGCTTTTATAGAGGTATGTATATACAGAATACTATCCATAAGTGCCACTACTTTCTCTCTGATATTATTTGCAAAATCTTCAACATCAATATATGTAGTCGAGTTATCGGATATTTGATAACTTACGATTCTGTCACCGAATGTTCCGACACTTTTCTTTACTCCATCATCAATTACTATGAAAGCCTTACTTCGATGTATTGCACTGCGAATATGTGCAGTATAACAATTCTTCTCTACGTATATATCACATACTTCACATTTCATTAAATCTAAGTTATTATCACCATCATCAACTCTTCTTCTCTTTCCTTTACATGAACCTGCCATATGACGAATTCTGTTATCGGCTCGTGAAAACTTTTTACAACAATAATCACATTCAAACATTTTGAGTTACTATCCACGAACCATAGATTTAAACGAAACAACACTTCAGTAGGTACAGACTTGAACTATTATTCGAATGAAAGCACGATCTTCTTATAAACCTCCCATCGGAGGTTACATCTCAAGCCCCCACCCCACTACCCCTACTTACGAATTTCATGAACTTATTTACATTAAACATTTTACATCTATTTACTTATATGTACACCTGACAATGCATATAACTGATGTTATTAAAAGTCTTCAAAATTACAATAAACACTGTCCAAATTATCCAAATCATTCATTAAAATGATTGTCTCCATGTCGAAGATATCATTCTCATCATCATTATCCAAAACATATTCTTCTTCTTCTTCTTCTTCTTCTTCTTCTTCTTCTTCTTCTTCTTCTTCTTCTTCTTCTTCTTCTTCTTCACCCTCTTCATCCTCCTCTTCACTATCTTTTTCATCATCTTCTGTATCATATTCATCAAAGATTAACATTGCAATTTCTTCTTCTATCGTTGGTGACAATGAATTTAATTTATCTATATCTAATCTACTTTGTTTTAGAAATGTGATACACATATTCACTAAATGTTATCACTATAACTGAATGATGATGAGAAAGAAAGAATATAATTATATATAGTCGCTAACCCCACTTAGATATATAATATCCACCTTCAGATATTACCCTTCCTACAACCTTATAGTTACATTGACTTGTCTGACCTTGACCTTGACGTGTCCTTGACCTTGACATGACCTTGACATGACCTTGACATGACCTTGACATGACCTTGACATGACCTTGACATGACCTTGACATGACCTTGACATGACCTTGACATGACCTTGACATGACCTTGACATGACCTTGACATGACCTTGACATGACCTTGACACGACCTTGACACGACCTTGACACGACCTTGACATGACCTTGACATGACCTTGACATGACCTTGACATGACCTTGACATGACCTTGACATGACCTTGACATGACCTTGACCGTTCCATCTCAGCCGATTCTGGAACCTCCTCATTGACCTTGATCTATGCTGCGTGCATGATCAAGGTCAATGAGGAGGTTCCAGAATCGGCTGAGACCCTCTACTTCCTTCAAATAACAAAGTTATCTATTGGTCCAAATATAGTCAATAACCCTGTACATAGGATGCAGTCTACCTAGATTTTGATTGTTTATTTTCTCTACATAAACATAAATGTTTTGTAAATTGTAATACTTATCTTGTTGTAGATTAAAAAACTTGTTTTCTTTTTTGGTTTTTTGGTATCTGTTTCTTTCTCAGTGGTACCAGATGTGTTTCCGTCTGTCTTCGGCACATTATTTCCTATATCTAGTGTCTCTTTTCCCTGCGTTGTCACGTCCATCCTATCTAAATCTCCCTCGTCTATGAACATATTCCCGTGCCTTATACCTCCCCTGGCGCAGGGGGTGGCATTTTTAATACAAATGGGCACTGCCTTATTGTCTTATTAATGTTTCCCACACCCGAAAAACAAAAACAAACAAGTAAACCGCTTCGCGAAGAGTCTAAAGTACAAGAAATAAGAAAAAACACCTGTAATACGTGTGTCACTTTTGAATATACGAACAGGACTGAATTTTAATTTTAAGTACATATGAATTCTTTATAAATTTGTTTGAACTAAACTACTACTTCCGGTCTACCGATTTTACTGAAAGATATATCAGATCTCAAGAGGGAGATTATACACGCAAATACAAAATTTGGAATGGATATCTACAGCAGTTTGACCGCTATCATGTTCACACACGCACGCAGAGAGAGGGAGAGAGAGAGAGAGAGATTTTTCAAAAACCACTTAACCACTGTAATAGTATATTAAAGGACAAGTTTCATTTTGACGTTTCAAAGTACGAATTCAGAGTTTAAGAAACGAGCGGCGTAGCCACGAGTTTCTTAACTGAATGAGTGCTTTAATGTCAAATGAAACGTGTCTTTTATGCTATTTTTTGCAATTAGTTTTAAAATTTTTCTTTTTGTAAAAGCAAAACGAGAAAAATTTGATAATCAAGGGAAATTTTGTGGCGGTTGTCACCTTGGTTTGGCACAAGATTTATATTGACAAGTTAATTTAAAATTGACCCCTTTTTTGATAATTTTCAACAGAATGTTTCTACTGCAGACGGTATCACAATCACTTCGAAAGATAATTCAAACGTTAATATAAATGTTTATAATAGTTGTACTATTTCAAAGATTAATTAAAAATATCAAATCTTACAATGAATTTCAATATAAAAACCTCAAACTTGCTTACAAAATGTCATATTGACATCTCCATTTCTGTTGCAATGTGACCAACTTAAAATAAATCTGTTTAAATGTTCCATTTCTATTACGCAACTAGTGCTGTAATAGACCCTATTACAGCACTAGTGAAATAAATGGTATGATTACGGTACTAATTGCAAAAAATCACTTAATTTTATTAATATTACCTATATGTTTCCCCGTTACTAAATGTTGTTTTATAACGTACTTTGTATAACAGAAGTTTAATTACTGTTACTATCTTCCTTTTCTTCATAAGTTATTCTATGTTGTAAATATATGTTACTGTGTGTCAACATTCACCGGTAGATGTTGAAATGCAACGTCTATTCGGCGTATGTCCAAAATATTTTGTAAAATATTCTTGGTTCTAACTTACACCGGTGATTATTAACAATCGCAAAGCATAAGTGTTGAATGTTGAATTAACAATTGTATTCCATTAGAAATAAACTGACATGAATTTATTAAACAATAAAGCAAGACTGATTCAAAAATATTAGAGGATACGAAATGTATTTGACACATTCTATTTGTTGTGATGACATTTTGAGTTGCAAAGTAATCCCATATTTTCGCAGCTACACTTGCCAGTAGTACATTTTTTGTTGCAATTGCAACGTTTTGTAGCCCTGGCCAGCACTATTTGAATTGGCAGTAGCCGCTTCTCGCGAAGATATGTCATTTGATAAAATTTCACCAATAGTCAGTAACTTCTCTTTACAAAGTGTGAACTGATTTCAGGTGCTTGACAGTACCGCTTTTGCTTACTAATTTATAAAAATCGAATACCAGTACGGCCTCGGTTAACATCTTCGATTTGGACTCGTACGATATCACTAACTTCAAGGGAAGAAACCTTGTTTTTCAATAATTGCAATATTCTCGTTGCCTGTAATTCGAGATTTTCTCTTGCGGCCGCCCTTTTCGTATAAATTGCTTCGTGTTCTACATTCAACTTTGCACGTAGAGAAGAGTCACATATGTCTTCACCACTATTGTTGTCATTTCCTTCAACATCACCTTTGCCCGCGTGAAAACGGTCTCGATCTTCTTCAACTTCATTAGGGCATTCATCCATTAAATTTTAATATCCAAAAACATTGCTAACAAATTCGTCAAGCTGTTCCTCTGTTTCATTGTTTCCAATTTTCTCACGAGGGAGAGTGGATGATGCTATTCTTCTTTGGTTTAGCCATGTTTGGGGACTTCGTATGCAGTCTGCCGATTTTCTTATGGTAATACTTGTTTTTGGCAGACTGAACAAAATATAAACATTCCGACAACTTTCATCTATCGTTGTCATCCATCCGAGCAGTTAACATATTTTGTATATCTTGGTTGGTTCTTTCCACGGAGTCTTGTGTTTAGTGGCATCGGTTTACTTTTTTCTTTACCAGCAATCATTCAACTTAAAAATGTTGAAGACTTACATTGGTTAAAATACGAATAAGAGTCTTGTCGTTAAATTTTGACTAAAGTGTTAAATTCTTCAAGAAATTGTTCACGGTTTACTGCTGTAACCATTGTAATATAGAATTAGGTACTTGAATGACAAAAACCATGTAGTGGAATCTGTGGTAGCCTGGTGAAACGGAGAATAGCTGATTTGGTGGACACCACGCACGCTCATACTTCTACAGTTACTAATTGAACAACATTCACCATTACCGATCGTTGTACATTGACATACACTAGTGAATGTTACAATACAAATAATCTTTCGGCCTCTCACTGGCGTATTTGGTGAATGTCGACATTTATCGATGAATCATTTAGTACTGTTGGTCTTTCACAGTAACACAAACGGGTATTTCTACCTGTAATATATCACGTTTTACTGAAGAAGTTGGCGAAACAATTGTCAAATTATTATCTTATGGTTTTATATGACTATGAGATTTAAAAAACTATGAATTTTTGAAATATTTAACTAATGTCAATGACTAAAGAATATGAATAATATGTATAAAAAAATATTTGGTATAATTTCAGAATATAGAATAATGTAATTAGATTAATTAGGTATTAAAGAAAAGTATAAACAAACTTTAATAAGAAACTAGTATCTCAAAGGAAAAGAATTATTATGATGAAAGAAATGTTAAATAATAAATTAGCAAGAACACCTGCATAAAACAAGAATTCAAGTTGCCTGGGAAAAATAAATGTAAAAGAGATAAAAAAATTCTAGTAAAATTAAAACAAAAAATACAAATACGGAACAATAAAATTCGTTTAAAGCAACTAACATAATTAAGATAAGCATTATATTTTGAATATCCAGACAGTAAGAGAAGATAATATTTAAAAATTCAAGTCAATAGATATTTTTACAATTTACAAGAGAAACGAATAAAGAAGGAGTGAGAAGTATACATTTTAGAAAGAATATAGACCAGAAATTTAATTTAAAATGACTTCATCAGGAGAGTACGAAGAATTGATAACAAAGTAATAAGGGAGGGATATGCGCTAACAGAAGATTTTCTAATAGACTTTCCAAATATACTAATGTTTCAGAAATATATTTAATGGTTAACACGAAACCGACCCAAATATTAGAACATCGGGATACATACACATTTCAAAATCTAGCAAGAGATCCACCATCACCAACTTGCTGGAGCACTGCGGCATTAAGCTTGTCAGATGACAGGAAATGATCCTTTTTCCAAGGTTGAGAATCGCCGTTTCGATTCTCTTTTAATGGAATTATTTAGTCCCACGTGCTGACTGATAATTTCTGAGCCCCTTCAACTAGTGACCTTTTCCTACCGAATATCTGAGAAGCCTTCCTGGAAAAGTTGTGCGTTTGCCTATCGATAAATACGTATACCCATTCCACAAAAATTGCATAATTTTTGTGCTTAAATATCACATTACAACATTGAAAGTGAAAAGCGGTGTCGCGTTTGGGTAGCAGATCTCACTGTGATGTTCTCACAGGCATTTATGACACAAGTCGACATATTGCGATCCTTGAGTTGGTCATTGCTGGCAGTTCCACGTACTCTGACGAGGCTTTAAAGGCCAAAATACATGTCTGTGTATTAACTGCTTGTAATGGCACCTAGGTGTATGTTGAATATACCGTTTGACTGAAATAAAGGTAGATATAGGGAAACACAGACACGCACACATGTGCATGCAAACATGAAATGGAGGAGTACGATAAGAGGGGAGTACAGATGAGTTCATACCGGGACACCGGGTACCGGGGCTTCAGTGCAAAACGTTGAAAGCTAGTATGCAGACGTTTGCTTTAAGGAATTGCTCCGCTATGTACGGCTTTTGTATAATATTTTGGGAATTGATGTATAATGTATTAACATTGACTGAAACAAAACTCTATAAAAATTGTAACTAAAATAAAATTCTTATAAAAGATTAAATAAAATTCTCACATTTAAAACGAAACAAAATATTATAATGAACTATACAAAATTTAATGTTGAAGATGTTCAAATATCTGTCCCTCTTGCATCAAGCAGTACCCTAAACGATTATAAAACCCATTTCGTACATTCGATAGCATTTTAGGAGTAATCATTTGTATGGCGTTAAGAATTTGTTCTCTTAAGCCACCCAAATCAATCGCTCTATTTCCTTCATCGGTATAGATTTTCGACTTCACGTGTCCCCACAAAAAAAAGTCACAGGGTGTTAAATCCGGGGAACGTGGAGGCCAACAAATGTCTGCATCCCGACCACCAATACGTCTTTCCGGAAAAATGCCGTTGAGATATTCCCCGGCAAGCCGGCAGTTGTGAGCGGGACAGCCATCTTGTTGGAACCAAACATCATCGAATCTAACACCTGGTATTGCTCGAATTGCAGGAATTACCTGATTTTGCAAGAGATCGAGATACCTTTCTCCATTTAGCGTGCCATTAATAAAGAATGGTCCTACAATATTATCCCCCAAAATACCAGCCCAAACATTCAGTTTTTGCGGGTATTGTGTGTGAGCGTTGTAGGTTAGGTGAGGATTTTCCTTAGCCCAACAACGGGCTACAGGTGGGTTATGTCGACCGTGTAATGGAAATGTCGATTCATCAGTAAATATAATGTTACTAATAAACCGATCATTCCTGTTAGCGATTTCCATTACACGTTCACAAAACTCCATCCGACGCCAGTAATCATCGGGAAATAGTGTATTTGACCTATGCCATACTTCTTCAATGTTTTTAAAACCATTTCTTTACTAATATCAAACCTAGCGGCAATTAGCCGACAGCTTAATGAAGAATCTTCTATGACATTTGCACAAATAAGAAATTTCTGCGCCTCTTGTTCTTCTGTGACGTTACGGTGTCTTTTAGTATGCAGTGAATTAACACAACCTTCTGTACGAAATTATTTCACAATCTTATGGATAGCTGGCACAGAGGGAGGTGGACGATTTTCATACGCCGCAACAAATAAATTTTGCACGTCTTTGTACGAATTATCCTTCGCATACCATAACACAATCTGTATTTTTTCCTCGACAGTTAAGGGCATTTTATTTTAATATTTGCGAGTTTGCTAGACACAATGTAAGTTCATGCTCTAAAGATACGGAACGAATGCCATGCGCGCATGGTGTCCGCGCTCTCGGTCTCCCCACACCACCGCTCTTATGGTGGTGTGGGTAAACCGAGAGCCACATTCTTGAACTGTTGTATACATACATAGGTATGTGTGTGTATTTGAAGATGCATATTAACTTTTAAATACGACAATCTGTATATATATATAAAATTGTGTGAAGGATTTATTACTTCTTCCTTCTTTTTTTAGCCGTTTTTATTGTATAATATACAGGGTTTTCACCTAACCCGTTCGTTAGAACTTTTCTATGTTAACGACTTAGGACAGTTTTGAAAATTTGTAGCACGTAATGTTGATACTTGGTCTGTTAATATAAAATATTTACACTCATTAACCACTTTTGTTTATAAAGGAAGTCATAGCCAACTTTGATTTTTTAAATGGAATGTTGTATTTTTTATTGCTTTTTTTAGATTCCTTGTAGAGTGCTGTATATATATATAACTGTATATAACCTAATTAAATGTGTTAATTAGGTTTTATTTTGTGAATAATTAACCGTTTTTGAATTATTTTGATTTTTGTCAAATTTTTTGTTTTTTCAATGCACTTTTTAAAACCACATATCTAAGGCGTATTTGAATAGAATTACGTCATATTTCTACTGCAAACAGGGAAAGGTATAAGATTATGAGTAATGTCTAAATATTTAGTAAATCTCATACAGAGTGTTCGAAATTTATCGATTATTTATGTAATCTTAAATTTAAGAAAAACCGTTTTTTTTTAAATGAAATAGCCTGTAGATGAGCACGCCCTAGTAACTAGATGAATATCTTGCATCATACAGATGTAGGTTTCCCTATGCCTATCTCTCACAGTTTTAGAGAAATTAATGATTATTTTCTAAATTGAGCATTTTCAAGAAAAATCGTAGTAGTAAGCCTTGAAAAGTAAATTTGATCTGTCAAAATTGAAAGGTAGTACATTTCGTTTCTAACTGGTTTTAAGTTATTCCTAAATATGCAAGACGAATTCAATAATTATTCTAACAGAGATATTTTAAATTTATTCTACATTCATGGTGAATCTCTCCAAATAATTGATAGAACATGTCGACTTTTTAATGATAGATACCCACATTTACCAGCAATGAATAAAACTAAATTTAAACGAATAGAGTCAAGTTTCATTCGTTTTGGTATTCAAGTCAAGAAGACAGTTCCAAAACCGATTACGGGCGACTATGGTAATGAAATCGTTGTTTTGGGATATTTTCATGCACATCCAACCAGTTCTATACCGGCGGCATTTGCAGATGTAGGAATTTCATGTACATCTATACATAGGATTTTAAAGAAAAATAAGATGCACCCTTATTCATTTCAAACTGTTCAGGCTTTTCGTCCGGGAGACCAAGATAGAAGAATTCAGTTTTGCGAGTTTATTATAACTAAAACACAAGAGGATCCTGATTTTTTATCAAAAATTATCTGGACAGATGAATCGAAATTTAATCGTGAAGGAATAGTTAATAGAAGAAATTGTCATCATTGGGCACAACAAAATCCACATACCATTAGAGAAGCAAATTTTCAAGACACTTCTAGCTTCAACGTTTTTGCAATAATTGTAGGTAAATAACCGCGTTGAATACGAAATTTATAATGAGAATTTGACGAGCGTCCGGTACCTACAGTTGTTAAGAGAAGTGGTACTGCAATTTTTGAATAACATACCACACAATTTCATACGGCAATGTTGGTTTCAAATGGATGGAGCACCCGCTCACTTTTCACATGAGGTATATCGGAAATTAACAAATATCTTTGAGGATAGGTGGATTGGCCGCAATGGACCCTCGTTATGGCTACCTAGATCCCCCGATCTGACTCCCCTTGATTTTTATTTATGAGGTCAAATAAAAAATGAGGTTTATGCGTCTCCCGTGCAAAACAAAGAACAGCTTATAGCTAGAGTAAGGGACGGTTTTCGAAACTTGAACGCTGAGACTAAAAAAAACAACTACAACAGAGTTAAGAAGAAGAATTATGATTTGTTTAGAACGGAACGGAGATCATTTTGAACATTTGTGAATATCATTTGTCTTTAATAAGTTGATTTTATTCACATTTTAGATTGTTATGGTTATTTTTGTTATCTCATATTTTATTAAAGCCATTCTAAGTTTTGCTATTTATTTTCTTTTTAACCTTCTCACACAAAGTTTGATGGATCAAAAACAATTGGTGTAATTCCAAAACTATTAATTTTTTTTTCACAGTTTACTGTTAATAATGCTCAATTTAGAAAATAATCATTAATATCTCTAAAACTGTGAGAGATAGGCATAGGGAAACCTATATCTGTATGATGCAAGATATTCATCTACTTACTAGGGCGTGCTCATCTACAGGCTATTCCATTAAAAAAAACCGATTTTTCTTAAATTTAAGATTACATGAATAATCGATAAATTTCGAACACCCTGTATGAGATTTATTAAATATTTAGACATTACTCATAATCTTATACCTTTGCCTGTTCGCAGTAGAAATATGACGTAATTCTATTAAAATACGCCTTAGATATGTGGTTTTAAAAAGAGCATTGAAAAAACAAAAAATTTGACAAAAATCAAAATAATTCAAAAACGGTTAATTATTCACAAAATAAAACCTAATTAAGTGTGTTACAGCACTCTACAAGGAATCTAAAGAAGCAATAAAAAATACAACATTCCATTTAAAAAATCAAAGTTGGCTATGACTTCCGGTATACCTAAAAGTGGTTAATAAGTGTAAATATTTTATATTGACAGACCAAGTATCAACATTACATGCTACAAATTTTCAAAACTGTCCTAAGGCGTTAACATAGAAAAGTTCTAACGAACGGGTTAGGTGAAAAACCCTGTATAGATAAAATTTTTTGGTAATATCGGCTTCCAGTATTATATGAAGGTTAGGTTATATTAAAAGACGTTTTAACGTTTCGATACTAATAAATAAAATCGTTTACATCATGGTTTTTTAGATAATACAATATACGACTTATAGTAATTTATATAGTTACATTTCTTTTAAAATTGAAGGTGAAACATTAATAGATAATACTTAATACAATGCAATATTATTGTAAGTATTATCTATTAATTTTTTTCTGCCGTTCGTCCTTTTTGAAATTTTTTTGTTTGTCTTATTTTACAGTGTTACGATGTTTCATTTTCAATTTTAAAAGAAATGTAACTATATAAATTACCATAAGTCGTATATTGTATTATTCAAAAAACCATGATGTAAACGATTTTTATTTTAAAATGTAAGTACATAATTTTTACACATTTAACAACCATAAAATGAGTCTTTTATAGTTTTAACTCATATTTTTCTGATGAAGATATTATAAATAGTATCGAAACGTTAAAACGTTTTTTAATATAACCTAACCTTCATATAATACTGGAAGCCGATATTACCAAAAGTTTTATCTATACAGGGTGAATCATTAGTAGCCGCTTCTTCGATTGTTCATTTGCGTTTTAAATAAAAGAAAAAATAATTAGTGGAAGATCAATGGTTGCTTGTGGCGCATATTGTAAAAATACTTTAAGCTCTGACGCACTTCCGGTTTTACCGGAAATGCACGGAACTTAATTTTTTTAAATGACTCACTCTATATATTTTTGGATTTTCTTATACTGCTTTAAGCTCTCTGTTCAACTGTTTTTTCTTTTTCAAAATTGAGCCAATAGTTTTTGAGTTATTAATTTTTTTTTGAAAATATTTGACCAAAACATGTTCAGAAAAGAATCATTTTCACATTGTTTTTAAAAGTAAAAACATTAACTTTGGGCGTGCTTGTAGCCAAGAAAATTCTGCATCGTACGGTAAAATATGCACTCGACAATACCTCAAAAAACTTTGTTTTTTCAAAGCCTACTTCCTGAAATTTTCACATACCAAAAACTTATTTTTTTTAAATGGAACACCCAGTTTTTTATTGAGGCATTCTGTTCCTTTTTTTTATTCTCTTTCATTTTTGTTAACAATGTCCTATGCCTATCTTTTGTAATTTCTGAGATAATCACTATAATAGTAATTAGCGGTCAAATAAGGAACTACGGGTGCTGTTCTATGCACCCAAATATTCGTCCAATAAAGGCTGGAATGCGGCTGACTGCCTGAGTCAACTGTTAAAGAAAGTCGGTATACATTTATTTCAAACTTATAAAAGCATCGCTATTAGTTATCATCCAAATGAATTATTCTTTTGAAGAGTTAATAGATATGATTGACGTTTTGGGTGAATCTGAAAGAAATTCTTTGCTAGCATCCACACTTTATGCACAGCGATCCCTGGTAGAAGTCAACCGAAGCCAGAAACCTTCGAAAGTATGAAGTGGGCTGTTTGAGTGAACAGAAAGTATTGAATATGAAAAAAGAACGGAAAAAGCAATAACTGGTGAGGATAAGACGTTTATGGTACTTGCGAGTGTAGTCGAACACCCCCATACTAGTACTACGAAAATTAGTCGTCAGTTAGATGTAAGTCAAATTTGAGAATCCAGAATAATTGATAAACATGAAATTCACCCGTAGCATATTCATACACAGGGTTAGATGAAAGAAATTTTCAGAATCGCTTACATCGTTGTCAATTGGCAGCAGGTAAATTATCCTGGCTTTCTCAATTTTTTTTTTGTTTACCAACGAAGCCACCTTCTATTAAAGTGAATACGTTCATCGTCACAATTTCCGTTATTATAACACATAAAGCCCCCCGTTTTATCACACCTGTAGACTTTCAGAATCGTTGGTCATTAAAACTGTGGGGAAGAATACTGAGTTGTTACATAATCACACCTTATTTCTTTGATGAAAATTTTAATGGAGGAGAGTATCTTCGCTATCTATGGACGGATTTTCAAAGCTTTTTGAAGACATCTTCAAATATGTCAGTAAACATAACCTTTATTTTATTTCTATGTTAGCCAACACAATCAAAAATTAAATACTGCAACCGGACATTGCCGGAATTAAAAAATTGAAATGCGATGCGCTTCATTCTGTAAAATTATGACTTTTGGGATAGTTGGATTTAACATTTACGTTGTTTGATAGTTGACTAAGGAAGTCAAGCGCCATTCCTGCCTTTCATTGGTTGAACGAATATTTTGGTACATAAAACAACAGCGCTCGTAGTTTTTTAATTGGCCGCTAATTGCTCCTACAGTGATTATCTCAGAAATTACAAAAGATAGGTATAGGACATTGTTAACAAAAACGAAAGAGAATAAAAAAAGGAACAAAATGCCTCAATAAAATACTGGGTGTTCTATTTAAAAAAAATAAGTTTTTGGTATGTGAAAATTTCAGGAAGTAGGCTTTGACAAAACAAAGTTTTTTGAGGTATTGTCGAGTGCAACTTTACCAAATGATGCAGAATTTTCTCGGCTACGAGCGCCACCAAAGCTAATGTTTTTACTTTTAAACACAATGTGAAAATGATTTTTTTCTGAACACGTGTTTTATTCAAATATTTTCAAAAAAAATTAATAACTCAAAAACCATTGGCTCAATTATGAAAAAGAAAGAACAGTTGAACAGACAATTTAATGCAGTACAAGAAAATCCAAAAATATATAGGGTGAATCGTTTAAAAAACTTAAATTCCGTGTATTTCCGGTGAAACCGGAAGTGCGTCAGAGCATAAAGTATTTTTACAATTTGCGCCAGAAGCAACTATGGATCTTCCACTAATTGTTTTTCTTTTATTTGAAACATAAAAGAGCAATCGAAGACGCGGCTACTAATGACTCACCCTGTATATATTTTATACAGGGTTGCGATTATGTATGGAACCGGGTTCGTTATGGTAAGACTGTCTGAGCTAGAATACTGAAATTTTAAATAGACACAAGACTTAATTAGAACTACTAATTACTTGTTTTTATTTTTGTTTTAATCCATAAGTTTTTGAAATACAAAGCTTACTTGTTTTTTTTTAATGGGTAAATGGGCTAAATGTAACATGATTAAAAAGGTTATTTTTCCCCGAATTAAATGGTATTATAGGTTTGGTGATTCTTTTGATAGAATTTTAGAAAAAAATTTAAACTTAATTAAATTAAAATAAAACACGCAAATCAAGCAGCCTTTGCGCATTCGTCAAAAATTGGAAGAACGTAACAATGGCAGTAGAGAATGTCCCATTGTCATTATTGCCTCTATCATTTCCCATTGAAACCCCAACAAATGCTTGCAATTAAACTAAATAAACAAAACTAGACAAAGCAACAAAAATTTAATAAAACGGTTCAATTAATATTTAAACAAGAAGTTTATAATTTATAAACAAAATCTCACTTCAGAATTTAGATTATAAAAGATGTTCAAAGTGTTCTCCATTTACTTCCTGACAATAATGAAGTCTGTGGATAAATCCGTCTATTATATTATTTAACCAATTTTCAGGAATATTTCTTATTTCTGACTACGTAATTTTAATTCGTCCAAAGATTCTGGTTTGTTGTTGTACACTCGGCACTTTAAATATCCCCATAAGAAAAAGTCTAGGGGATTCAGATCAGGTGATCGAGCCGGCCATTCAATAGTTCCTCGCCTCCCTATCCACCTTTGAGGAAATGTATTATTTAAGTAATAACGTACTTCACGTCCATACTGTGGTGGAGCGCCGTCCTGTTGAAACCAAATTTGATTGTTGTGGTTTGGGAAAAGATGTATAATTTGAGAAACAATATTTACTCGCAATAATTGTAAATACTTTTCAGCAGTTAGATTTCCGTCTATGAAAAACGGGCCTATGATATTATGGCCCATAATTCCGGCCCATACATTGACTTTTTGTGGATATTGGGTATGTACCGTCGCCATCCAATGAGGATCACTATGAGACCAATATCTACAATTGTGCCTATTTACAATACCATTTAACTGGAACGTTGCTTCGTCTGAGAAAACAATCCTTTTAACAAAATTTTCATCGCCGCCAATCATCATCATTCTTTCACAGAATTCTAATCTTTTGTCAAAATCATCCTCGTTGAATTCGTGTACTAGATGAATTTTGTATGGGTGGTACTTTCCTCGTTTTAAAATATTTTGAACAGATTTTCGAGACATATCATGATTTAAAGCCACTTGTAGTACAGACGTTTTAGGGTTCTCGGCGACATCTAATAAAATATTAAAAGAATTTTCTTCGTTGGTGCATGTTCTTGGCCGTCCTAATTTAGGTTGGTTTTTCACACTACCGGTTTGATTAAATCTTCTTAATGTTTTTGTCACTGTTGACTTACTTATTGGATTCCTATCTGGATGGGTGTCGTTAAACACTGCACATGTTTCTTGGTGACTTCGTTTTCTATCTCCATACCCAATTATCATGAGAATGTCTATTCTTTCTCTTTCAGTTAAGTCATTCATAATTATTAGTTAGTTTCTAATACAACGTTAACTGATGACAATTAACTGTCAAGAATTTTATGTTTGACGGATTTGCAAAGGCTGCATGATTTGCGTGTTTTGTTTTATTTTAATAATGTTTTAATTTTTTTCTAAAGTTTTGTCAAACGAATCACCAAACCTATTATACCGTTTAATTCGGGGAAAAATAACCATTTTAAACATGTTCCATTTAACCCATGTTCCCATTAAAAAAAAACAAGTAGGCTTTGTATTTCAAAAACTTATGGAACAAAACAAAAATAAAAAAAAATTAATAAGTAGTTTTAATCGAATCCTACGTCTATTTCAAATTTCAGGATTCTAGCTCAAACCATTGTAGCATAACGAACCCGGTTGCATACATAATCGCAACCTTGTATATATATCATATGAATAGAATGAATTATGATCCTAAAATAAAAATTATTTTCAGCATTTGCAACATATTATACAAGATAGTCAAGAATCAAATTCTATTATGACTGGACGTTCTTCATCAGATCTACAGTTTATTCCCAGTGTCAGTGAGACGACGATAGACAATGAATTTACGTCGAATTAAAATACACTGTTTTGTATAATAGAGTAAAATAAAGTGATTATTTTAAATATGCATCCTCATTCCAAAAATATATACAGCCCACAACTTTTTTATGGATACGGACAGACCAATTTAAAAAAATTACATATTCAGAGGTTTTTTATAATTAACCATAAAACACACTTATAGTCTTTATAAATTAACTTACATTATATTTTTAGAAAAATATAAAAAAAACTTCTTTGTTAAGAAGAAATAGTTACTTCGGAAAGTGTTAACTTTATGGTATGTGTAAAAGGAAACGAATTGTTAGTGTTTAATAGTTACACATTCTCAAAAACCAACGAAACAAAGTGCGGCCAAATCTATTGGAAGTGTTCTAACAAAAAGTGTTAGGCCGAATTTATATTTATAGTTTAAAGAAAAGTTAGGTGCTTGATACTAAAGAAGATCATTGTGATAATACTGATAATAATTTTCTCAGGAAATTTATTAGTAATAATTTACTGAAGCAAAAGGCCTGCGATGACTTTTTGGAGAGATCAAACAAATTAATAAATTCAGAACTTAAAAGATATGCAGAATCGAAAATTGTTACCGATGCTGCAAATTGCATTCGAAGAAACATTTATATCACTCACAGAAAAACTCTTCTCACACTACATAAAAACCGAGGAGAAGTGATTGCACATTTGAACACGGCACGGTTCAAGACAGCAAGAGAAGAACAAGTGTGAATACAGTGAAAGACTTTGTTATTTTTTGTGTTATACCCTGTATATACAGGGTGAATCATCCCCGCGGTAAAGGCCGATTGTGACTTTATGAGAAAGTATATTTAGAAGTGGTTTTCCTCCTAAGCTAGCCATTCATGAGAAGCGCCTCCTACAATTATTTCGTATCATACAGAGTGTTCCATAACTTGGTGACTGACAAATGTCTATATGTTATTACATTTTTATATCCCCCGTATAATTCTTTAAAAAAATTATATATTTCGAAAACGACGCATCAGGAGGCCACAAGTTTTGGTAATGTCGTTCATGATAAAAGGACCTAACGCAAGCATGTTCTATTTTTTTACAACTTCTAATTGTTTCCTCGGAAAACGGAATTAAATTACATGACAATTTTGTCTAAAAGTATTTTTTTTTCAAATAGAACACTCTTTACATCTCTTCATTTTAAATAAGATATTGTTACTTTAAAAGTAACCAATGCTGAGCTATTGTTATTTTTTATAAAATTTTGCCCATTTTATTTCTTATTTGAATACGGTATGTGGTACTGGAGGAATGTCAAAGAAATTATTTATTAGCACAGAGAGTACTAGCAGCGTTACCCTGGAAGGAGATTCTCAGGACAGATGCCTTTTAACTTGTAATGGACACTTTCATTACTATTGTTAGTATTGCTTATTCAAAACCACCGAAACCTAAATATGTGATAAATGAATTACGAATTCTTATGGCAACAACAGAAAATCCTTACATCAGTACCCGTGAAGTAAGTGGTTTTGCAGGATGATAATAGCCAAATGAGCGTGGCATGGGCCTCAAAATAAAATAAATATCATCGTAGAAAATACATTTAAATTCTAAGTTACTCACCCATTATTTTAATGCTAGAAGAGTGTTCTACTGCTAGGTAATAACTAAAGTTAATATATCCATGCAATCCCTTTTGATAATGTGTTATTTACAGATAAAACTACTTTCCATACTAGAAGAAATCTTCATTATTATTCAAATGAAAGCATTTACTTCACTAGTAAATAGATCATTGGTATGAGTGGAGCATAAATGTATGGGGAGGCATTTTTGTTGATCGGACGATAGGTCTGCAAAAAATATTTTAATTTACAATTTCCAGGAAAGTGGCTAGCTCGTGGATACCCTATTCTCTAGCCTGGTAGGTCTTTGGACATCACAGAATTATATTTTTTTATCGGGCTATGTAAAACAGCAAATATAAAGTATACCTATAAACACAAAAGAACCTACGCATGGATATATTCGACAAGTATTTAGAAATGAAAAATCATATCTCTAAGCCTATTTTTAGAAAAATTCATTATAAAACATTTGCTTTATTGGGTTAGCCACCTTCTTTTTGAAATTATAATCACATATAACAATACAATTAACGTTTCGACAATTCTTTTATTTTGTCTTTTTCAAAAATGTTTTTCTTTATATATCGTATTTGTAACATAATGACCTATTGTTACACCTTTTTTTTTTGAATCCTATACCTTATATTAGACATTATAATTTTGGTACATTTCCGGCGAGTGTCGCTGTATATTTGTCTTGAACTCGTTCGTGCGTATTAGGTTACGCCTAAAATTGATCTATTGTTTTACTGTCGGAATTACGTATAATTATTTTCTGCGGGATGTGGAATTTTCATCTAATTTATTTATATTTAATTTCCACGTGTAATTAAGTGGCTTCCTTCATTTTTAATTAATTTGGGTTATTTTTCCTTCAAGTTAGTCATGCTGGCGCCATCTCGTGTGAGATCCATTTACTTCAATCAGTGTTCACTGTAATTAATGGACCGTTAAATCGTGCATAATTAAACAGTGATAAATATGATTTTTGGTAGTTAATTAGTTTTCAGCTGCAATGGTGCAGGATTTTCTTATTGTTGAAGTAGATCACTGGATCGGTAAGCTTAATAAGTTTCTTAATTTCTCTTTCTCCTGACTAATGCCTTGTTTCATATATTTTCCCTTTTAGCTTTTTATTTTATACCGTACTGTCGATTGCATTTATGTGCAAACACGTGTCGAAATTCCGGAAGTAACGCCGCCATCACGCTAGCCTATCTTTCACTAAGCACGTGACGTTTAACTATATATTGAAATTTTTGAACCATCCGCCGCCTTTGTGGGCAAATCTTCATCATTTTGGTCCCGGAATTAACATATTCCATCGTGGATACCTTATTAAAAACCGATTCCCCGTGTGGATCAAATGCACTGTCAAGTTATGTATATATAGTTATTCTTATTTGGAAACTTATTTATCTGTTCTGTTTTAATAAATTTCATTAGAATACGTTGCGCTTTTACCTGTAAATTCATTTTCATTAACGTTTTGAGTAGCTATTCAATTTACTTGCTAGTTAATTTCCGTCAGGTCAGTAGCCTATTTTGCAGTTTTAAATTAATTTTTGTATTCGGGAGTGTTATAGCTAATTAATTATTTGTTTTTTTTAAATACACATCTACAGCATGTAATGACTGTAAGGGTTTAAATGTAAAGCGAGATCTCGTTCCGCCTTAATTTCTTTTGTAAGTTAATTAATTAATCATTAATCATCATAATTTCATAGCTTATTTAAATTTTAGTCAGTTGATTTGTTTCAAATTTAATTTAATTTAATTGTTAAGCGCATTTATGCTCTATTGGCGTGGTATAGATGTTTTAAATTTAGACAGTTGTTGATCCACCCATTTGTAGAATTATTATAATTTTCTTGGTGCATCTTGGCATTCTATAATTCCAATGCTACTTAATAAACTTGTTATTATTGTTGTTTATATCGTATATGAATGTCTTACTATACCTAGTGTACCAGAGTTATTTTCGCAGTCGGAATAAGTAACTTATTGGAATGGGCCTGACAGCTGGCGCCTAAGAGTCATCCACCTTCAGTAATCTAGTGACCCATCCCCTAAATCCGAGAGTTAGAGGCACAGGCTCCACCCCATCTTTTTCAACGCACACTAGTAAAGTAAGGTAAGGCAGGTTGAAGGTGACACACAATAAATTTCCGAAACTTTTATAAATTTTAACACTATAACAAACAAACGTACTTATTGAAAAGGAACCCCTTACGAAAAGCCCCATATTGTTGAGTGCCATATTGAAAAAGAACAACTATATAAAAATTAATAACGTATTGAGACATTAAGACTAAATTTTTATGTTTAATTCTTTATATATCATTCAATTATAACATTTTTTAAATACCTTACATGGGTTCTTTTTCTTTCTTGAACTGAAGAACGTCTTCTTATGGTCGGTGTGTTCAATTGGAGTCTTACCATCGACGAACAAGACATCTGTAATTTCCGCGAACTGTTATTCGTAGAACAATAAATGTTTACTGGAAGATACAATGATCTGAACACTGAAATCACTTTGTTAGCGATCGATCTCTTTTTGAAACAAGAACCTATTTATTTACTTTAAGGTTCTAACTATAATTTCATATTTTATTGACCGCTATATATACATACTTGTGAGTCGATATACTTTTAGACTAGAGGACCTTATCACTTTGCAGTAAAACCAAGGTATCTACCCTGGTGACTGATCTCATTGAAGGACCTCAGTCGACTTCCTTCTGGAATCTCATTGTTCACATTTTATAGTTTCAAGCTTGGGGTTCCCCTCTTTCTAGGATACCCGTGTATCCCCATCGTGGTTTTCACACGAAATGTCACGTATACCGTGCGAGATTGTAAATACCACGTCACTAATCTTGAACTAAACACAAATATTCTATTAGGTGCCAATGTTCTTACACCTACATGTTTATCAAACTAACAGGTACTTATTTTATTCACAGACTAACATATAAGAAATAAAGTTCTAGAAATATATACCTTTTGATTTCTAATATGTAATCATAAAAACACCAAATATATATATATATATATATATATATATATATGAAGCGTTGTTCTTCGGGATATTTCGCCGCGTTTGGATGATTTTGCCCTGATAAGGACATCTTTCTTCCTGACGTTTCGGTGACATCACTTTCACCTTCTTCTTGAGGATCTTCTAAGTTCGACGGTTTCTTCAAGAATGCCCTCTCTGTTCGAATCGCCTTGTATTTCTAGTGCCGTGGTAGTGGAGGGGCGAGTGCGGCTTCTTGTGATTGGCCCGCTGATTGTAGTGTTGTTCCCTCTCTGTCGGTCTTTCTGTGTTCGGTCCGTGTGGTTTACGTTAGGCGGTGGGATGCTGTTGTTTCGTCGTTTATTTCTAATTCGTCTGTCCGATAACGTTGATTTCCATATGTCAGGTAAACGTTGTGCGTCGTCACGTTTATTCATGCAGTCCTGTCGTTTTTCTATCTCTATAGCCTCCCTTATTGTCCGATATGTCCAATTCGTACTACGGGCTATAGTTTTTGTACGTTCGAAATCAATTGTATGTCCGGAATGTAGTACGTGTTTGGCAAGTGAGGAAGAAACTGCCTTTTTAGACACAGCATTTCTATGTTCTTCCCTCCGTACGCTGATTCTTCGATTCGTCTGGCCTATGTATGTCTGATCGCAATCTTGGCATGGTACTTCGTATACACCCTGGTCTTCTAGTAATATTCTGTCCTTCGTACTTGGTAGGACGTCCCTAATTTTCTTATCGGTGGTGTATATTGGGTCTATGTCGTGTCGCCGTAGTATTCTACCTATTTTCTCTGTTGTCCCTTTCACGTAGGGAAGAAATGCAACTCGTGAAGGTTTTTCTCTTTTTCTAGTTGTGTTGTTGTTGCTCTGAATTGCTCTGTTAATTGTGTGTTGCGAATATCCGTTTGCTTGTAGTATGTTTCGAATTTTCCCCATTTCTTCTTTCCTATGTTCTGTGTCCGCTAATATTTGTGATCTATGAATTAGTGTTTTCACTACTGAGTTTAGTTGAGCCGGATGATGGTGTGAGGATGCGTTCAGATATCTGTTCGTGTGTGTAGGTTTTCTGTATACTGTGTGACCCAGGGACCCATCCGGTTTTTTAATTATTAGAATGTCCAGGAAGGGTAACTGGTTATTTTCTTCTGTTTCGACGGTGAATTTTATTTTTGAGTGTCTGTTGTTTAGGTGAAATAAGAGCTGATTCAATTTCTCTCTTCCATGCGGCCAAATCACTAAGGTGTCGTCTACGTAGCGCAGCCAGAGTTTCGGTTTGTATGTAGCGTCTTCTAGCGCCTTTTGTTCAAAATCTGCCATAAACAGATTCGCTAGTATAGGTGACAACGGTGAACCCATGGGAGCTCCATCTGTTTGTCTGTACCATTGTCCGCCGTATATAAAATATGTATTGGCTAGGCAGTGTTTCGTTAGCTCTAAGATGTGTTGCGGTAGGTGGTATTTTGTATCAAGTAGCTCGGTTGCTTCACCGATCGGTATTTGTGTAAATAGCGAAGTTACGTCAAAGCTTACTAACATATCTTCGGGTGCCATTGTAACTCCTTTTAATATTTCGGTGAGATGTGCTGAGTTCTTGACATATGATGGTATTTCTTCCGCTAGCGGTTGTAGTTGTTGTGCCAAGAAGCGGGCCAGAGCTTGGGTGGGTGATCCGATGGAGCTCACTATCGGTCTTAGAGGTACGTTTGGTTTGTGAATTTTCGGGAGTCCGTAGAATTTCGGACATCTCGACGATTTCTCCCTTGGGATTAGCCGATTTTTGAGTTCTTCTTCGAACGGTGCGCTTTTAATCTTGGCCTTGGTCGTTTTCTCTAGGTATGTAGTGGGGTCATTCGGCGTTGACTTATACATGGAATCCTCTAGTAGTGCACGTATTCTTTGGTCGTAATCGTTTCTATCCATTATAACCGTGGCATTTCCTTTATCTGCGGGCATTATAACGATGTCTTTGTTTTTCTGCAGGTGTCGCAGCGCTTCATTTTCTTCTTTTGTTATGTTCGGCTTCGGTGGTTTGGCCGTTCTCACTATTTGACATACGTCTTGTCTGATGATTTCTGCTGTTTCTCGGTCTAGAGATTCGATTGCCGCTTCGACTCCGCATATGATATTTTCAGTTGGTATATTCTTGGGAGCCACGGCGAAATTGAAACCTTTTTCGAGGATTTTTGTTTCCGTTTCATTGAGGTTGTATTTCGACAGATTGTGAACTACCTGTAGTTGTATGGCTGTAGCTTCGCTGTCTGGTCTTTGTCTGTGTCGTAGTTGTGCGAGTTTTCGCTGTTGTTTTTTCGTTTTTGTGTCCGTTTCTGTGTCAGCTCGAAAATAAGACAAGATTTCGATTTTCTGCCACAAAACAGGATGTATTTTGTTGCTTAGTTCTAGGTGTATGTTTCTAAGTCGTGTACCGGTTTCATCTAATCTTCTTCTTGTTTGATGTATGAAGTTCCGTAGAAGAGCTTGTCCGGTTCTATTCAAGATGTTGTTTATCTTAGCTGTCTTCGTATGAAAAGTCACTTTGCAGCACGTTGGAGTAAGGTGTTCGTCCCGGCATTGTCGTAGAAAGGTCAAGTCGCACAGCAGGCGTGCTCTCTTGGTACGTATCGTTTCGAATAACTTCGATTGGCGGTAAACATCCTCCCCGTAGAGGTCTATTAAATTTCTTCGAATATTTTCGCGGTCGTTTGTTGAAGCGTTGTTCTTCGGGATATTTCGCCGCGTTTGGATGATTTTGCCCTGATAAGGACATCTTTCTTCCTGACGTTTCGGTGACATCACTTTCACCTTCTTCTTGAGGATCTTCTAAGTTCGACGGTTTCTTCAAGAATGCCCTCTCTGTTCGAATCGCCTTGTATTTCTAGTGCCGTGGTAGTGGAGGGGCGAGTGCGGCTTCTTGTGATTGGCCCGCTGATTGTAGTGTTGTTTCCTCTCTGTCGGTCTTTCTGTGTTCGGTCCGTGTGGTTTACGTTAGGCGGTGGGATGCTGTTGTTTCGTCGTTTATTTCTAATTCGTCTGTCCGATAACGTTGATTTCCATATGTCAGGTAAACGTTGTGCGTCGTCACGTTTATTCATGCAGTCCTGTCGTTTTTCTATCTCTATAGCCTCCCTCATTGTCCGATATGTCCAATTCGTACTACGGGCTATAGTTTTTGTACGTTCGAAATCAATTGTATGTCCGGAATGTAGTACGTGTTTGGCAAGTGAGGAAGAAACTGCCTTTTTAGACACAGCATTTCTATGTTCTTCCCTCCGTACGCTGATTCTTCGATTCGTCTGGCCTATGTATGTCTGATCGCAATCTTGGCATGGTACTTCGTATACACCCTGGTCTTCTAGTAATATTCTGTCCTTCGTACTTGGTAGGACGTCCCTAATTTTCTTTTTTATTTTTAGAAAAATATAAAAAAAACTTCTTTGTTAAGAAGAAATAGTTACTTCGGAAAGTGTTAACTTTATGGTATGTGTAAAAGGAAACGAATTGTTAGTGTTTAATAGTTACACATTCTCAAAAACCAACGAAACAAAGTGCGGCCAAATCTATTGGAAGTGTTCTAACAAAAAGTGTTAGGCCGAATTTATATTTATAGTTTAAAGAAAAGTTAGGTGCTTGATACTAAAGAAGATCATTGTGATAATACTGATAATAATTTTCTCAGGAAATTTATTAGTAATAATTTACTGAAGCAAAAGGCCTGCGATGACTTTTTGGAGAGATCAAACAAATTAATAAATTCAGAACTTAAAAGATATGCAGAATCGAAAATTGTTACCGATGCTGCAAATTGCATTCGAAGAAACATTTATATCACTCACAGAAAAACTCTTCTCACACTACATAAAAACCGAGGAGAAGTGATTGCACATTTGAACACGGCACGGTTCAAGACAGCAAGAGAAGAACAAGTGTGAATACAGTGAAAGACTTTGTTATTTTTTGTGTTATACCCTGTATATACAGGGTGAATCATCCCCGCGGTAAAGGCCGATTGTGACTTTATGAGAAAGTATATTTAGAAGTGGTTTTCCTCCTAAGCTAGCCATTCATGAGAAGCGCCTCCTACAATTATTTCGTATCATACAGAGTGTTCCATAACTTGGTGACTGACAAATGTCTATATGTTATTACATTTTTATATCCCCCGTATAATTCTTTAAAAAAATTATATATTTCGAAAACGACGCATCAGGAGGCCACAAGTTTTGGTAATGTCGTTCATGATAAAAGGACCTAACGCAAGCATGTTCTATTTTTTTACAACTTCTAATTGTTTCCTCGGAAAACGGAATTAAATTACATGACAATTTTGTCTAAAAGTATTTTTTTTTCAAATAGAACACTCTTTACATCTCTTCATTTTAAATAAGATATTGTTACTTTAAAAGTAACCAATGCTGAGCTATTGTTATTTTTATAAAATTTTGCCCATTTTATTTCTTATTTGAATACGGTATGTGGTACTGGAGGAATGTCAAAGAAATTATTTATTAGCACAGAGAGTACTAGCAGCGTTACCCTGGAAGGAGATTCTCAGGACAGATGCCTTTTAACTTGTAATGGACACTTTCATTACTATTGTTAGTATTGCTTATTCAAAACCACCGAAACCTAAATATGTGATAAATGAATTACGAATTCTTATGGCAACAACAGAAAATCCTTACATCAGTACCCGTGAAGTAAGTGGTTTTGCAGGATGATAATAGCCAAATGAGCGTGGCATGGGCCTCAAAATAAAATAAATATCATCGTAGAAAATACATTTAAATTCTAAGTTACTCACCCATTATTTTAATGCTAGAAGAGTGTTCTACTGCTAGGTAATAACTAAAGTTAATATATCCATGCAATCCCTTTTGATAATGTGTTATTTACAGATAAAACTACTTTCCATACTAGAAGAAATCTTCATTATTATTCAAATGAAAGCATTTACTTCACTAGTAAATAGATCATTGGTATGAGTGGAGCATAAATGTATGGGGAGGCATTTTTGTTGATCGGACGATAGGTCTGCAAAAAATATTTTAATTTACAATTTCCAGGAAAGTGGCTAGCTCGTGGATACCCTATTCTCTAGCCTGGTAGGTCTTTGGACATCACAGAATTATATTTTTTTATCGGGCTATGTAAAACAGCAAATATAAAGTATACCTATAAACACAAAAGAACCTACGCATGGATATATTCGACAAGTATTTAGAAATGAAAAATCATATCTCTAAGCCTATTTTTAGAAAAATTCATTATAAAACATTTGCTTTATTGGGTTAGCCACCTTCTTTTTGAAATTATAATCACATATAACAATACAATTAACGTTTCGACAATTCTTTTATTTTGTCTTTTTCAAAAATGTTTTTCTTTATATATCGTATTTGTAACATAATGACCTATTGTTACACCTTTTTTTTTTGAATCCTATACCTTATATTAGACATTATAATTTTGGTACATTTCCGGCGAGTGTCGCTGTATATTTGTCTTGAACTCGTTCGTGCGTATTAGGTTACGCCTAAAATTGATCTATTGTTTTACTGTCGGAATTACGTATAATTATTTTCTGCGGGATGTGGAATTTTCATCTAATTTATTTATATTTAATTTCCACGTGTAATTAAGTGGCTTCCTTCATTTTTAATTAATTTGGGTTATTTTTCCTTCAAGTTAGTCATGCTGGCGCCATCTCGTGTGAGATCCATTTACTTCAATCAGTGTTCACTGTAATTAATGGACCGTTAAATCGTGCATAATTAAACAGTGATAAATATGATTTTTGGTAGTTAATTAGTTTTCAGCTGCAATGGTGCAGGATTTTCTTATTGTTGAAGTAGATCACTGGATCGGTAAGCTTAATAAGTTTCTTAATTTCTCTTTCTCCTGACTAATGCCTTGTTTCATATATTTTCCCTTTTAGCTTTTTATTTTATACCGTACTGTCGATTGCATTTATGTGCAAACACGTGTCGAAATTCCGGAAGTAACGCCGCCATCACGCTAGCCTATCTTTCACTAAGCACGTGACGTTTAACTATATATTGAAATTTTTGAACCATCCGCCGCCTTTGTGGGCAAATCTTCATCATTTTGGTCCCGGAATTAACATATTCCATCGTGGATACCTTATTAAAAACCGATTCCCCGTGTGGATCAAATGCACTGTCAAGTTATGTATATATAGTTATTCTTATTTGGAAACTTATTTATCTGTTCTGTTTTAATAAATTTCATTAGAATACGTTGCGCTTTTACCTGTAAATTCATTTTCATTAACGTTTTGAGTAGCTATTCAATTTACTTGCTAGTTAATTTCCGTCAGGTCAGTAGCCTATTTTGCAGTTTTAAATTAATTTTTGTATTCGGGAGTGTTATAGCTAATTAATTATTTGTTTTTTTTAAATACACATCTACAGCATGTAATGACTGTAAGGGTTTAAATGTAAAGCGAGATCTCGTTCCGCCTTAATTTCTTTTGTAAGTTAATTAATTAATCATTAATCATCATAATTTCATAGCTTATTTAAATTTTAGTCAGTTGATTTGTTTCAAATTTAATTTAATTTAATTGTTAAGCGCATTTATGCTCTATTGGCGTGGTATAGATGTTTTAAATTTAGACAGTTGTTGATCCACCCATTTGTAGAATTATTATAATTTTCTTGGTGCATCTTGGCATTCTATAATTCCAATGCTACTTAATAAACTTGTTATTATTGTTGTTTATATCGTATATGAATGTCTTACTATACCTAGTGTACCAGAGTTATTTTCGCAGTCGGAATAAGTAACTTATTGGAATGGGCCTGACAGCTGGCGCCTAAGAGTCATCCACCTTCAGTAATCTAGTGACCCATCCCCTAAATCCGAGAGTTAGAGGCACAGGCTCCACCCCATCTTTTTCAACGCACACTAGTAAAGTAAGGTAAGGCAGGTTGAAGGTGACACACAATAAATTTCCGAAACTTTTATAAATTTTAACACTATAACAAACAAACGTACTTATTGAAAAGGAACCCCTTACGAAAAGCCCCATATTGTTGAGTGCCATATTGAAAAAGAACAACTATATAAAAATTAATAACGTATTGAGACATTAAGACTAAATTTTTATGTTTAATTCTTTATATATCATTCAATTATAACATTTTTTAAATACCTTACATGGGTTCTTTTTCTTTCTTGAACTGAAGAACGTCTTCTTATGGTCGGTGTGTTCAATTGGAGTCTTACCATCGACGAACAAGACATCTGTAATTTCCGCGAACTGTTATTCGTAGAACAATAAATGTTTACTGGAAGATACAATGATCTGAACACTGAAATCACTTTGTTAGCGATCGATCTCTTTTTGAAACAAGAACCTATTTATTTACTTTAAGGTTCTAACTATAATTTCATATTTTATTGACCGCTATATATACATACTTGTGAGTCGATATACTTTTAGACTAGAGGACCTTATCACTTTGCAGTAAAACCAAGGTATCTACCCTGGTGACTGATCTCATTGAAGGACCTCAGTCGACTTCCTTCTGGAATCTCATTGTTCACATTTTATAGTTTCAAGCTTGGGGTTCCCCTCTTTCTAGGATACCCGTGTATCCCCATCGTGGTTTTCACACGAAATGTCACGTATACCGTGCGAGATTGTAAATACCACGTCACTAATCTTGAACTAAACACAAATATTCTATTAGGTGCCAATGTTCTTACACCTACATGTTTATCAAACTAACAGGTACTTATTTTATTCACAGACTAACATATAAGAAATAAAGTTCTAGAAATATATACCTTTTGATTTCTAATATGTAATCATAAAAACACCAAATATATATATATATATATATATATATATGAAGCGTTGTTCTTCGGGATATTTCGCCGCGTTTGGATGATTTTGCCCTGATAAGGACATCTTTCTTCCTGACGTTTCGGTGACATCACTTTCACCTTCTTCTTGAGGATCTTCTAAGTTCGACGGTTTCTTCAAGAATGCCCTCTCTGTTCGAATCGCCTTGTATTTCTAGTGCCGTGGTAGTGGAGGGGCGAGTGCGGCTTCTTGTGATTGGCCCGCTGATTGTAGTGTTGTTCCCTCTCTGTCGGTCTTTCTGTGTTCGGTCCGTGTGGTTTACGTTAGGCGGTGGGATGCTGTTGTTTCGTCGTTTATTTCTAATTCGTCTGTCCGATAACGTTGATTTCCATATGTCAGGTAAACGTTGTGCGTCGTCACGTTTATTCATGCAGTCCTGTCGTTTTTCTATCTCTATAGCCTCCCTTATTGTCCGATATGTCCAATTCGTACTACGGGCTATAGTTTTTGTACGTTCGAAATCAATTGTATGTCCGGAATGTAGTACGTGTTTGGCAAGTGAGGAAGAAACTGCCTTTTTAGACACAGCATTTCTATGTTCTTCCCTCCGTACGCTGATTCTTCGATTCGTCTGGCCTATGTATGTCTGATCGCAATCTTGGCATGGTACTTCGTATACACCCTGGTCTTCTAGTAATATTCTGTCCTTCGTACTTGGTAGGACGTCCCTAATTTTCTTATCGGTGGTGTATATTGGGTCTATGTCGTGTCGCCGTAGTATTCTACCTATTTTCTCTGTTGTCCCTTTCACGTAGGGAAGAAATGCAACTCGTGAAGGTTTTTCTCTTTTTCTAGTTGTGTTGTTGTTGCTGCTCTGAATTGCTCTGTTAATTGTGTGTTGCGAATATCCGTTTGCTTGTAGTATGTTTCGAATTTTCCCCATTTCTTCTTTCCTATGTTCTGTGTCCGCTAATATTTGTGATCTATGAATTAGTGTTTTCACTACTGAGTTTAGTTGAGCCGGATGATGGTGTGAGGATGCGTTCAGATATCTGTTCGTGTGTGTAGGTTTTCTGTATACTGTGTGACCCAGGGACCCATCCGGTTTTTTAATTATTAGAATGTCCAGGAAGGGTAACTGGTTATTTTCTTCTGTTTCGACGGTGAATTTTATTTTTGAGTGTCTGTTGTTTAGGTGAAATAAGAGCTGATTCAATTTCTCTCTTCCATGCGGCCAAATCACTAAGGTGTCGTCTACGTAGCGCAGCCAGAGTTTCGGTTTGTATGTAGCGTCTTCTAGCGCCTTTTGTTCAAAATCTGCCATAAACAGATTCGCTAGTATAGGTGACAACGGTGAACCCATGGGAGCTCCATCTGTTTGTCTGTACCATTGTCCGCCGTATATAAAATATGTATTGGCTAGGCAGTGTTTCGTTAGCTCTAAGATGTGTTGCGGTAGGTGGTATTTTGTATCAAGTAGCTCGGTTGCTTCACCGATCGGTATTTGTGTAAATAGCGAAGTTACGTCAAAGCTTACTAACATATCTTCGGGTGCCATTGTAACTCCTTTTAATATTTCGGTGAGATGTGCTGAGTTCTTGACATATGATGGTATTTCTTCCGCTAGCGGTTGTAGTTGTTGTGCCAAGAAGCGGGCCAGAGCTTGGGTGGGTGATCCGATGGAGCTCACTATCGGTCTTAGAGGTACGTTTGGTTTGTGAATTTTCGGGAGTCCGTAGAATTTCGGACATCTCGACGATTTCTCCCTTGGGATTAGCCGATTTTTGAGTTCTTCTTCGAACGGTGCGCTTTTAATCTTGGCCTTGGTCGTTTTCTCTAGGTATGTAGTGGGGTCATTCGGCGTTGACTTATACATGGAATCCTCTAGTAGTGCACGTATTCTTTGGTCGTAATCGTTTCTATCCATTATAACCGTGGCATTTCCTTTATCTGCGGGCATTATAACGATGTCTTTGTTTTTCTGCAGGTGTCGCAGCGCTTCATTTTCTTCTTTTGTTATGTTCGGCTTCGGTGGTTTGGCCGTTCTCACTATTTGACATACGTCTTGTCTGATGATTTCTGCTGTTTCTCGGTCTAGAGATTCGATTGCCGCTTCGACTCCGCATATGATATTTTCAGTTGGTATATTCTTGGGAGCCACGGCGAAATTGAAACCTTTTTCGAGGATTTTTGTTTCCGTTTCATTGAGGTTGTATTTCGACAGATTGTGAACTACCTGTAGTTGTATGGCTGTAGCTTCGCTGTCTGGTCTTTGTCTGTGTCGTAGTTGTGCGAGTTTTCGCTGTTGTTTTTTCGTTTTTGTGTCCGTTTCTGTGTCAGCTCGAAAATAAGACAAGATTTCGATTTTCTGCCACAAAACAGGATGTATTTTGTTGCTTAGTTCTAGGTGTATGTTTCTAAGTCGTGTACCGGTTTCATCTAATCTTCTTCTTGTTTGATGTATGAAGTTCCGTAGAAGAGCTTGTCCGGTTCTATTCAAGATGTTGTTTATCTTAGCTGTCTTCGTATGAAAAGTCACTTTGCAGCACGTTGGAGTAAGGTGTTCGTCCCGGCATTGTCGTAGAAAGGTCAAGTCGCACAGCAGGCGTGCTCTCTTGGTACGTATCGTTTCGAATAACTTCGATTGGCGGTAAACATCCTCCCCGTAGAGGTCTATTAAATTTCTTCGAATATTTTCGCGGTCGTTTGTTGAAGCGTTGTTCTTCGGGATATTTCGCCGCGTTTGGATGATTTTGCCCTGATAAGGACATCTTTCTTCCTGACGTTTCGGTGACATCACTTTCACCTTCTTCTTGAGGATCTTCTAAGTTCGACGGTTTCTTCAAGAATGCCCTCTCTGTTCGAATCGCCTTGTATTTCTAGTGCCGTGGTAGTGGAGGGGCGAGTGCGGCTTCTTGTGATTGGCCCGCTGATTGTAGTGTTGTTCCCTCTCTGTCGGTCTTTCTGTGTTCGGTCCGTGTGGTTTACGTTAGGCGGTGGGATGCTGTTGTTTCGTCGTTTATTTCTAATTCGTCTGTCCGATAACGTTGATTTCCATATGTCAGGTAAACGTTGTGCGTCGTCACGTTTATTCATGCAGTCCTGTCGTTTTTCTATCTCTATAGCCTCCCTCATTGTCCGATATGTCCAATTCGTACTACGGGCTATAGTTTTTGTACGTTCGAAATCAATTGTATGTCCGGAATGTAGTACGTGTTTGGCAAGTGAGGAAGAAACTGCCTTTTTAGACACAGCATTTCTATGTTCTTCCCTCCGTACGCTGATTCTTCGATTCGTCTGGCCTATGTATGTCTGATCGCAAGGCGCTAGAAGACGCTACATACAAACCGAAACTCTGGCTGCGCTACGTAGACGACACCTTAGTGATTTGGCCGCATGGAAGAGAGAAATTGAATCAGCTCTTATTTCACCTAAACAACAGACACTCAAAAATAAAATTCACCGTCGAAACAGAAGAAAATAACCAGTTACCCTTCCTGGACATTCTAATAATTAAAAAACCGGATGGGTCCCTGGGTCACACAGTATACAGAAAACCTACACACACGAACAGATATCTGAACGCATCCTCACACCATCATCCGGCTCAACTAAACTCAGTAGTGAAAACACTAATTCATAGATCACAAATATTAGCGGACACAGAACATAGGAAAGAAGAAATGGGGTAAATTCGAAACATACTACAAGCAAACGGATATTCGCAACACACAATTAACAGAGCAATTCAGAGCAACAACAACACAACTAGAAAAAGAGAAAAACCTTCACGAGTTGCATTTCTTCCCTACGTGAAAGGGACAACAGAGAAAATAGGTAGAATACTACGGCGACACGACATAGACCCAATATACACCACCGATAAGAAAATTAGGGACGTCCTACCAAGTACGAAGGACAGAATATTACTAGAAGACCAGGGTGTATACGAAGTACCATGCCAAGATTGCGATCAGACATACATAGGCCAGACGAATCGAAGAATCAGCGTACGGAGGGAAGAACATAGAAATGCTGTGTCTAAAAAGGCAGTTTCTTCCTCACTTGCCAAACACGTACTACATTCCGGACATACAATTGATTTCGAACGTACAAAAACTATAGCCCGTAGTACGAATTGGACATATCGGACAATAAGGGAGGCTATAGAGATAGAAAAACGACAGGACTGCATGAATAAACGTGACGACGCACAACGTTTACCTGACATATGGAAATCAACGTTATCGGACAGACGAATTAGAAATAAACGACGAAACAACAGCATCCCACCGCCTAACGTAAACCACACGGACCGAACACAGAAAGACCGACATGTTACCAACAGCCTCTTCCGATGGAAACAAATAAGACGTTTTCCCACAGAACAAGTCCAGGCCCAATATAAGTGTACATGTTTTATTCCTATCTTATCCCGTTCTTCCAGAATAAATTAAAATCCCAAAACATTCGTAAAATTACAAATTTCGCGTAATAACCTTTTAAGACAATTTTGGTACGAATCATAGGCTCCGCCCACAACCAATCAGAACATTTGTAAAGTTAGAGAAATTTCGCGTAATAACTTTTTGAGACAATTTTGGTACGAATCATAGGCTCCGCCCACAACCAATCAGAACGCTTAAATACAAAATTTGTTTTGTATTTTCTTTTGGGATACGAATCACAGGCTCCGCCTACGGCCAATTAAAACGCTTAAATTCCTAATACACGCAGAAGACGTAACCCTGTCTAGGCCCCAAGGGAAATTACCGTGACATAGATACTTCTTTGTTCGTCACCTGTGTCACTGGGGTTCCCAAATTAAAACGTAAACACATTTGGAAACCTATATAAGCTGAGGCAAATGCCTACACGATATCGAGTCCTCTCTCGATCACCTGCCTGCCAGCATCAACCTCCTGGACCAGCAGATAACAGGCCACCGATACCGAGCGGACTCTCCAGAAAGCCATCCAGCGGAATTGTATTACTGCTTACGTAATACAAGGGACCAAAAAGGCACTTCCAGGTCATTGGAAGTACTCGGCGAAACGTGTTCAGGAGAGCACGTGGACCAAGAATTCACTAAGAATTCCGGAGGAATTCTTTATTTCGGACGGCTTCTTCATCGGAATCCAAACTCATCGACGTCCGAAAATAGATCTACGTGGTGAAATACATCCAACGCATCGCCTAGTATTGACCGAAGAAGTTATAGGAGGATCCTACTACTGCTTACGTAGTAGCGGCCGTTTTAGTTATTTACAGTGCGTTTATTCCGCGTAAAGAAACCAAACTTAAGGTCCCTCTTTAGTGTTCGCCCATAGTATTAACTTCAGTGCACCAGGACAAGCTACAGCTGCTTACGCTGTAGCAATTAACCGTAAGTGCAGTGAAAGACCTATTAAGCCCGCGTTTTTATTTGACATTGTTGGTTGAATGCCAGCACCTCCACCAAAACATTTAAATTCAGTGTGCGCCTTTGTTAATGAATTATCATATTAACTTCACGTGGATTCATTAACAACATTGTTATTGCTAAAGTGTTAATATTAAATTCCACGCGTTAGTGAAACATAACCTTCAAATATCCAACCGATATCTTCCCTTATACATACTATTTGTTTATAACAATATTATTATCCAAGTTCGTTGTTACTGGTACCCATATGCAGCGTGTGTTTAACTTTTATTCCAGTAACAACCATTTTATTTGACATTGTTGGTTGAATTCCAGCACCTCCACCAAATTATTTAAACTCAGTGCGCGCCGTTATTAATGTATAATATTAATAAATTCACGGTGGTTCATTAACTATATTGTTGTATTCGGAGAGTTAACCTTAAATTCACGCGCTAGTGAAACCCTAACCTCCAAATACCTAACCTATATTTATCCCTATGTACATTATTTGTTTATAACATTATTAATATTCAAACGTATCGTTATTAGTACCTATATTCAGTGTGTGTTTGACTTTTTAACGGATAACTTTTATTTTATTATTGGTTAATGCCAACTCCTCCATCATTGTTAAGCAGTGTGTGTATTGTTGCTATTTCATAATATTTAGTTGTTTCAAAGTGTACAACAACTATTACTCAGTGTGCCCGTTTGTATTTAAACCTCGACTGTTAACATTTATTCGCGATACGACTTGTTTTTGGTTATAGTGTCGTTTATTAACACAGGTCGTTATTAACATCGGGTATCATTACGTATCATTAAGCTTTGAATTATTAAAATATTATAACATTGTGGAAAATTATTGTTTTAATTAATAACATAACCCAACTTTACCCTAAATTCAATTAATACCTCCTGGAGGAGTCTTTTGCCGCGGCCCCTTTGTTTGTTTGTTTGTTTTACAAATTCCCAGGATTAAGGGGAGGTATTAGACAGAGAGGGAACAACACTACAATCAGCGGGCCAATCACAAGAAGCCGCACTCGCCCCTCCACTACCACGGCACTAGAAATACAAGGCGATTCGAACAGAGAGGGCATTCTTGAAGAAACCGTCGAACTTAGAAGATCCTCAAGAAGAAGGTGAAAGTGATGTCACCGAAACGTCAGGAAGAAAGATGTCCTTATCAGGGCAAAATCATCCAAACGCGGCGAAATATCCCGAAGAACAACGCTTCAACAAACGACCGCGAAAATATTCGAAGATATATATATATATATATATATATATATATATATATATATATATATTTGGTGTTTTTATGATTACATATTAGAAATCAAAAGGTATACAGTGTGTCCAGATTTCGATGCTCACCATTGGTATATCGGTTATTAGAAGAGATAGAGGAACGGTTAAATGGGGAATGTTTTGCAGAATTCAATGCTCGCAACAAATCTCATTTCAAATTCATTCGGACTTTTTACAATTTTGAGATATTTTGAAAACACCGATATTTGCCGATTTCAATTCTCGTCAATAACTCGATAACGCCTAATGCGATCGCTTTTAAACTCTAACATTATTCAGACACTTTGTTAAGACAAATTTTTTGGTGTTAACAGTAACCCCCGATTTTCACTTGTTTCCAAGTTCTTAGCGCTATCTTTTGTTTTTCTTATGGCGGCCATATTGGATTTTTAATTAGTTAGATAGTCCTTAAAAATAGCTTTTCAATAGTGTACAACATGCCTAATAAATCTTTATTTACACGAGAGATATGAACATTTGAATAAAATTTCACTCTAATACGGAATTAGTTGGCTATGAAATTAAATGTTAGTGTAAAACAGACGATAAATAAGCTCTGTCATTAGTCACATGTAAAAGTGCAGTGCAATTGGTGGAAGATTTAGAACTTTGTATAGTAATTATTGATAAGTAATTCATTTGTTGCCCCGTTCTTAGCGCCATCTTTTGTTTTTCTTATGGCGACCTTATTGCATTCTCAATTAGTTAGATAGTCCTTAAAAAAGCTTTTCAATAATGTACTACTTGCCTAATAAATCTTCATTTGTATGACAGATATGAACATGTAAAATAAATTTCACTCTAATACGAAATTACAAGTTCAGATTTACTTAAATAAACTGTTCAATATGGTGACCATTCTGCTCCACACACTTTTGGTACCTTGTTTTAACAAAGTTACAAACTCTACGTAGTGTGTTTTCGTTTAATGATCTGCAGCACATCCAGCACTCGTTGTTCTAAAATTTCTCGATTCTCTGATGGTTCAAAATTGAATACTTCGTTTTTAGTGGCACCCCACAAATAAAAATCAAGGGGGGTAAGGTCGGGCGATCTCGCAAGCCATTGTACTGGTCAATTATTTGAAATAACTCTCTCATTGAAATCTTCTCACAAAAAATGTCGCACGTGACTATCATTATGGGCAGGGCAGCCGTCCTGCTGAAACCAGACGTTTTGCATGTTTTTAGGGTTAATAATTTGTCTTACGGCAGCCATTATCTCATTCGTTAGTAGCTCTAAATATCTATTACCAGTTAAATTGTAATCAAAGATGAAAGGACCTATTAAGTGATTATCTAAAATGAAAAAACAAAAACTCAAACAACAAAGAGGTTGTCAATAAAAGTTCGTACCAATCAAACCACACCAGAGATTAAAACCAACTCGAATTTGAAACCTTCTTTGATTTGCCAAATGTGGATTATCAATTGACCAGTGATGATAATTATGCCTGTTGAACACTCCACAATTGGTAAACCGTGTTTCATCTGTCCAAAGTATTCCTAGGAAAATCAGTATCATCGTCACATTTTTGTTGATATCACCTAAATTGTAATCTTCGCTGATAGTCATTATCGCTTATACCCTGTACAATTGTTGGTTTGTATAGGTGGTATTTGTTTTTCCTCAACTTTCCATGAACACTAGATTTCGGAATTCCAGTTTCTCGAGCCACTCGACGTACTGATGTACTTGGATTGTTTATAACATTTTGCAAAATATTATTTTGACGTACATCAGCATTGTTAACTTGATAGATGGATCTTTTTTGTTCGAAGCTTCCATAGTCCACTAAATTTCTGATTATTCTGTTAAAAATTGTCCGGTGTGGTTGTGGTCATTCCTGAAAACGCTGATCGTAATTTGTGCAAGAATTTTCAGAGTTTCTATTTGCTTTGGTATAAACTTCTAACATATCAACCCTTTCTTCATTTGAAAATGTATGTGCCATTATCAGTTCTTATCTAATCGCAATGCTTAACGGTAATTACTTATCAATAATTACAACACAAAGTTCTAAATCTCCCACCAACTGCACTGCACTTTGACATGTCAACAATGACTGAGCTTATTTATCTATTTATCGTCTGTTTTACACTACCATTTAATTTCATAGCCAACTAATTCCGTATTAGAGTGAAATTTTATTCAAATGTTCATATCTCTCGTGTAAATAAAGATTTATTAGGCATGTTGAACATTATTGAAAAGCTATTTTTAAGGACTATCGAACTAATTAAAAATCCAATATGGCCGCCATAAGAAAAACAAAAGATAGCGCTGAGAACTTGGAAACAAATGAAAATCGGGGGTTACTGTTAACACCAAAAAATTTGTCTTAAAAAAGTGTCTGAACAATGTTAGAGTTTAAAAGCGATCGCATTAGGCGTTATCGAGTTATTGAGGAAAATGGAAATCGGCAAATATTGGTTTTTTCAAAATATCTGAAAATTGTAAAAAGTCCGAATGAATTTGAAATGAGATTTGTTGCGAGCATTGAATTCTGCAAAACATTCCCCATTTAACCGTTCCTCTATCTCTTCTAATAACCGATATACCAATGGTGAGCATCGAAATCTGGACACACTGTATATTTCTAGAACTTTATTTCTTATATGTTAGTCTGTGAATAAAATAAGTACCTATTAGTTTGATAAACATGTACATCATAAAAACACCAAATATATATATATATATATATATATATATATATATATATTTGGTGTTTTTATGATTACATATATATATATATAAATAATTTACTATGGTCATCATGGGTCATCTCAAAATTGTTATCTCGAGAGACTAAGCCATGGCCCACCTATAGTGGACAAATCGAGAGATAACATTAGCCCCCTTTTTTTTCGAAAATCGAAATTCTGACGGTTGTTCTAGGTTGTTCTAAGTTTGTTTTAAATTGTTCCAAAGGATTTCAAAGAAAAAATCGAAATTGCCCAAGATAATAGGTAAAACGATTTTACAATGGGCATTCCGCCCAGTGCAAGTCATTCCGACTTGCACTTTCCGAACATTATAATGTAGTTGAAGGTTTCCGCATGCAGTGCTGCTCTATACTCGCAGAAAATGAATAATAATACTCATTTGTGATTCAGAATAAACATCTATACAAGCAGTAAATATACACACATATATTTTCCCAAGTAATATAATTCATTTGTTTCAAAACAATTATATATACTAAAAGCGAGCGGCCGTTTCTTTTATTCGGCGTGTGAAAAGACGGCTTAACCGGGCGCCCGAAATCGATGAAAATTCGTAAAACGCGAGAAAGTACTCGTCTCTGGATAAGCGAAATTAAAAGTTGTCTCTTTGCGTGCGCTTTCGGACACCTTTAAAGGGTTCCTCGACGGAGAGTTTTTTCTTTTTATCGGAGCGTGAAGAGAGATATCCGCCGTCAAAGAGGAGCGTGCAAATATGTTGTAACAGAAAAAATGGCTTACGTTATTCAAATGTATTGGTGAACACGAAAAATTGACGTTACTCGAATCTGACAGGTACATCGAGAAATTTTGCAGGTGTGACTTTTAAGCGTGAAATACGAAATTTTGAAGGTCGCGAGGGTCCAACAAGACCCGCGGTTTTAACAAACGGGCTTTTTGGCATCTTCTACATGCTTATTTCGAGTCGACAGACGCACGCAACCAAGGGCATGAGCACTTTCAAATTCGTTTGCACGTGGATTTGGTAAGAAAAATGGCCGAAATACGTCACAGATTCAATGTGCATGTGATTCAGTGTACTACGGTCGGGCGAAAAATATCAGATTAATGTATCCGGTCCGACGAGTTCGGCATCTCAATCTCGACATAATGCACCCGCTTGACTTAGCATTTCTATAGATATACAGGTTGATTGTTCGGTTAATGATTATATACATATTTGAATTATTAAAATACGTTAATTCCAGAACGCGCACGCACAGTTTCCTTAATAGGGAAAAAGATTGCTTTTAACATTTATGTGCCCTTATGACATAATTCTATTTAAACGATTACGCAAACGTGCACAGTGGGCGGAGCTGGCTGAAATCAATTTCTCTCTCTTTTAATTAAAAGTAAAATTAGGCACTTGGGAGTTTTTACGGCCGCCCATCACTGATTCAAATGTCAGAAGAAAACAAAATGGCCGAAGGATTTTTTGAAAATTGACGTACGAATGTGAAATCTTGGATACGGAGGTGTCTTATGTGGCCGATCACAAATCCAAAGTCAAAAAAATAAGACGGCCGAAAAGTTTTTTGAAAATTGACGTATGCATGTGAAATATTAGATACGGAGGTGTGTGCGGACGCCGATCACAAATCCAAAGTCAAAATGTCAAAAAAAACAAAATGGCGGACGGTTTTTTGAAAATTGACGTATGAACGTGAAATTTTAGATACGGGGGTGTGTGCGGACGCCGATTACAGATCCAAAGTCAAAGTGTCAAAAAAAAAAAATGGCGGACGGTTTTTGGAAAATTGACGTATGAATGTGAAATTTTAGATACGTGGGTGTGTGCGGACGCCGATTACAAATCCATAGTCAAAATGTCAAAAAAAAACAAAATGGCGGACGGGTTTTTTGAAAATTGACGTATGAACGTGAAATTTTAGATACGGGGGTGTGTGCGGACGCCGATTACAAATCCATAGTCAAAATGTAAAAAAAACAAAATGGCGGACGTGTTTTTTGAAAATTGACGTATGAACGTGAAATTTTAGATACGGGGGTGTGTGCGGACGCCGATTACAGATCCAAGGTCAAAATGTCAAAAAAAACAAAATGGCGGACGGGTTTTTTTAAAATTGACATATGAATGCGAAGTTTTAGATACGGGGGTGTGTGCGGACGCCGATTACAAATCCATAGTCAAAATGTCAAAAAAAACAAAATGTTGGACGGGTTTTTTGAAAATTGATGTATGAATGTGAAATTTTAGATACGGGGGTGTGTGCGGCCGCCGATCACAAATGCAAGGTCAAAATGTCAAAAAAAACAAAATGGAAGACGATTTTTTGAAAATTGACGTATGAACGTGAAATTTTAGATACGGGGGTGTGTGCGGACGCCGATTACAAATCTAAAGTCATAAACTCAAAAAAAACAAAATGGCGGAAATTTTTTGAAAATTGACGTATGAACGTGAAATTTTAGATACGGGGGTGTGTGCGGACGCCGATTACAGACCCAAAGTCAAAATGTCTAAAAAACAAAATGGCGGACGGGTTTTTTGAAAATTGACGTATGAACGAGAAATTTTAGATACGGGGGTGTGGACGCCGATTACAAATCCATAGTCAAAATGTCAAAAAAAAACAAAATGGCGGACGGGTTTTTTGAAAATTGACGTATGAACTTGAAATTTTAGATACGGGGGTGTGTGCGGATCCCGATTACAGATCCAAAGTCAAAATGTCAAAAAAAAACAAAATGGCGGACGGTTTTTTTTAAAATTGACGTATGAATGTGAAATTTTGGATACGGGGGTGGTTGAGGTCACCGATTACAAATCCAAAGTCAAAATGTCAAAAAAACAAAATGGCGGACGGGTTTTTTGAAAATTGACGTATAAACGTGAAATTTTAGATACGGCGGTGTCTTAGGTCATCGATCACGAATCTATAGTCAAAATGTCAAAAAAAAAATGGCGGAAGAGTTTTTTGAAAATTGACGTAGGAATGTGAAATTTTAGAACTTTTAGATACGGGGCTGTCTTAGGTCGCTGATCACGAATCCATAGTCAAAATGTCAAAAAACAACAAAATTGCGCATGAGTTTTTTGAAAATTGATGAATGTTTGTGAAATTCCGGATACGGGGATGCTTGTGGCCGCTTATTACGTCTTCAATTTGGCGATTCTTCAAACGTGATTGAACAGGGCTTAAATTTAACACTTCATTTTTTCTTTAACAATAGTAGATTCGAAAACATCAGAATAATATTGTACACTGTCTCAATGAAAATGTTGCGCTCTTTGAGCTCATTGTTTCTTTCGATACTTTAACATGACATGTTTAACATTAAATTACCTTTCTCGCTCTTGAGTGTGTACCAATTTGTGTGAAAAACAGTTCGAGAAGAATTTTAAATAAAATATCCTATTCGCTTAACAAAATATATGTATATACAGGGGCGTTTCAAAAGTTTATAAAAGTGGATATTCTAAAATGCGTCATTCCAGTGGTCGCCTTTTACAGGAAAGGCGCTTTGGCTTACATTTAAAACTTGGGCTTTCTACTTTTATTAATATTTTGTGCTCTTTTATTAACGATAGTGGATTTCGAACAGATTTACAGACATTTACACTTTCACATCAAAATAGTATTGTAAACTGTCTTGATACAAATGTTGACCTTTTTGATCTTATTGTGTCTTTGAATACTTTAACATTAAATTACCTTTCTTGATCTCGAGTGTGTACCGGTTTGTGTCAAAAACAGTTCGAGAAGAATTTTAATATACTATTGGCTTCACAAAATTTATGTATGTACAGGGGTGTTTCAAAAGTTTATAAAAGTGGACATTCGAAAAAGCGTCATGCCAGTGATCACTTTTTACAGGAAAGGCGCTTCAATAGGGCTTCACTTTAAAACTTGGGCTTTTTACTTTTATTATTATTTTGTGCTTTTTTCTTAACGAGAGTAGACTGCGAAAAGGTTGACATGCTTTTCCACTATCACATCAAAATAGTATTGTAAACTGTCTCCATGAAAATGTTGTGCTCTTTAAGCTCATTGTTTCTTTAGATACTTCAACATGACTTATGTTTCACATTAATTTACCTTTCTCGCACTTGAGTATGAACCGGTTTGTGTAAAAAACCGTTCGAGAAGAATTTTTAATAAAATATACTATTGGCTTCACGAAATATATGTATATACAGGGGTGCGTCAAAAGTTAATAAAATCGGACATTCTAAAATGCGTCATGACAGTGATTGCTTTTACAGGAAACTATGAAAAATCTGTAAGCGGGCGCGATAAAAGCGATTCAAACTAAGAGAGATTGACGGACCCGCTGGAAGTGGAGGACCCGCTGTAAGCGGAGGACCCGCTGTAAGCGGAGGACCTGCTGTGAGCGGAGGACCCGCTGTAAGCGGACGTTAGAGCTAGTTATACTCTATAAAAGCGCACGGCCGTTTCGTGTTAATTTCTTGAGAAAAGACGGCTTAACCGAATCACCATGGTAACCGAGCGGACGGTTCAAAATGGACGAAAATTGGACGCACGGGGCGCAGTACTCGTCCCTGGAATCGCGAAATTAAAAGTTGTCTCTTTGTTTGGCCGTTCGGGGCATTATTTCCGGTCGACGGAGAGATTTTCCTTTTTTTTTGTTCCCGTGCAGAGATATCCGGCGTCAAAGAGGACCGTGCAAAAGTCGGTATTCCGGCGTGGCGAACAAATTCTGACAAACGGAGCTGGCGGACGGAAAATTCACGTGAAACACGTTGAAAATCGCTAGAAACGTCAAACTGACAGGCAAACTGAGTGGTATCCGCATGTTCACATTTAAGCGTGAAATACGAAATTTTGAAGGTCGCGAGAGTCCAACCAGACCCGGGGATTTAAGGAACCGACCTCTGGGGACCTTTTGTATTCCTATTGCGAGTCGACGGTCGCACGCAACCAAGGGCACGAGCACTTTGAATTTCGTTTGCGGGTGGATTTTGTCAGAAAAATGGCCGATTCAATATGCACTGATATCAATGCATTCCGGACGCGCGAAAAATATAATCAGATTCTCACGTGCACTGCCGGTCAATATGTTACGGTTCGGCGAATGTTCGTCATAGCGGTCCCGCTTGATTTAATGCTTTCTTCTATACAGGTGTTGTCGAGTAATATTTTAATAATGATTTGAATTAAAATACGATAATTTCAGAACGCGTATTTCCACAAAGGGCAAAAAGGAGGAGGATTGCTTTCGACATTCATGTGCCCCTACGAAATAATTTTCTTTAAACGATTACGCAAACGTGCACGGTGGGCGGAGTTGGCTGAAATCAATTTCTCTCCATTCTGATTTAAAGCAAAACTGGGCACTCGGGGAGTTTTTACGGTCGCCCGTCACTAATTGACGTAGGAAAGTGAAATGTTAGATACGGAGGTGTGTGCGGACGCCGATCACAAATCCAAAGTCAAAATGACTAAAAAAAATAAAAGGCCGAAGAGTTTTTTGAAAATTGACGTATGAATGCGAAATTTTAGATACGGCGGTGTGTGCGGACGCCGATCACAAATCCAAAGTCAAAATGTAAAAAAAAAATGGCGGAAGATTTTTTGAAAATTGACGTACGAATGTGAAATTTTAGATACGGGGTTGTCTTAGGTCGCCGATCACGAATCCAAAGTCAAAATGTCAAAAAAAAAAACAAAATGGCGGAAGTTTTTTTGAAAATTGACGTATGAATGTGAAATTTTAGATGCGGGGTTGTCTTAGGTCGCCGATGACGAATCCAAAGTCAAAATGTCAAAAAAAAAAATGGCGGAAGTTTTTTTGAAAATTGACGTATGAATGTGAAATTTTAGATGCGGGGTTGTCTTAGGTCGCCGATGACGAATCCAAAATCAAAATGTCAAAAAAAAACAAAATGGCGGAAGTTTTTTTGAAAATTGACGTATGAATGTGAAATTTTAGATGCGGGGTTGTCTTAGGTTGCCGATCACGAATCCAAAGTCAAAATGTCAAAAAAAACAAAATGGCGGAAGTTTTTTTGAAAATTGACGTATGAATGTAAAATTTTAGATGCGGGGTTGTCTTAGGTCGCCGATCACGAATCCAAAGTCAAAATGTCAAAAAAAAAAAAATGGCGGAAGTTTTTTTGAAAATTGGCGTATGAATGTGAAATTTTAGATACGGGGGTGTCTCAGGTCGCCGATTACGAATCCAAAGTCAAAATGTCAAAAAAAAACAAAATGGCCGAAGTTTTTTTGAAAATTGACGTATGAATGTGAAATTTTAGATGCGGGGTTGTCTTAGGTCGCCGATCACGAATCCAAAGTCAAAATGTCAAAAAAAAACAAAATGGCGGAAGTTTTTTTGAAAATTGGCGTATGAATGTGAAATTTTAGATACGGGGGTGTCTCAGGTCGCCGATCACGAATCCATAGTCAAAATGTCAAAAAAAACACATGGCAAATGTAATATGGTGGAAAGGTTCGTCGAAAAGTGCTTGGATCTGAGCACATTCTTCCTTGGTGACTTTAACATGATTTATGTTTAACATTAAATTATCCTTCTCGCTCTTCAGTGTTCAGTGTAACGGTTTGTGTAAAGAAGTAAAGAAAAGTTCTAAATAATATATACGATCGGCATCACTAAATTTATGTATATACAGGAGTGGTTCAAAAGTTTATAAAATCGGATTTTCTGAAAGGCGTCATGACAATGATCGCGTTCTACGGGAAACGGTAATTGCAGACAAATTTGTGTTGCTTGGATGACAAACTTCAAAAGGTTATTATGATTAATGTAAAAAGGTGTATTTATAAGTCTCGAAATGGCATGTGTAGGTAGGATACTTGACAGGTAAAATTTTGCAATATTTCATTAAAGTTGACATAATATTTCAATGTAACCTTCAACATTAAAACGCCCGAACAACTACAATGGCAAATTTAGACGTATTTTTAATTATTTATATTATTGCACTGTATTAGTTGATTAAGTTCAATTAAGGGTCGGTTTTCCCAATTCCGATTAAAATGCCGATCAGCGTACTCATTAAATAAAATACGGGATAGTACGTTTTTACAAAAATCGGTTGGCGCTAACCATTGATTAAAATACCGGTTAGTATGTGTTTCCAACACCGGTTAGCGCTAATCATTGATTAAGATCGTTATTAAATGAAGATATTTTAACCGGTGTTTTACCAAACCTGATAAAATATTAAACAGTAATTGGGATTACTTACACGTGCGCATAACCAAGGTGATTTGGATTTTTATTAGTATTGACTGCGATTATGTTTTCTTATGCATTTGTAATTAATAATTATTTTTATTAGTGATTTAGTAATTGTATTGCTTCTTCTATACATGAAATTAACAGTATACTTGAAAATAAAAACATAATATTGAATATGTGTAACTTTTAGCTTACTACGGAAATATTTGTGTTTTGGAAGCTATTTAATTCAGTTACATTTCCGGGACTTTATCTCAGTTGCTAAAAATTCTAAGTATTTGTAAAAATTTATGCTTGCGCTTGCTCTTTTCTTCTTTGTACTTGCTTTTAACAGCACCTTATGAAAATTTAATTTTATATGAATATATTTGAGACTCACACTGATATGTAATTAACATATTAAAACTACATTTAAAAGTTACATGTGAAATTGAAAACATTGAAGAAATTCTACAGAAGCTGGCAGGTTCACATTGAAAACTTATGCAAACACTGTATAAAGTACTCTTGATTTAATTGGGTTTGGATGAATAGTGTGTTCGTTAACGTGTAGTTAAATTTTAAAATAATAATTATAATTGGCACTACAAAGATCGTTCCGATTCCTCCAGAACATAACGTTTTGTAAGTCGAAATTCTGGAAACAAGGTTTTCTCAATCAACCCTCTTTGATTTAAGAAATTTAGACAAAGAATCTGTTAAAACGTATAGTTTTTAGTAAACATTTTTCAATCAAAGTTTCTGGCCTTATTCATCCTACATAAATTTGGTGCAAGTTAAATTGTCTGAAATATGGCAGTTGAAATTGCAATATCTAATACTGTTAGAATATAATTGATAATACAGTTTATGACCGCAGATGCAAGTCTTTTCTTTTTCAACAAACTGTCCCTATAGTTCAGTCGCTCTCGCAACCGACATGCGCCACTAAATTAAAATGACGTCAAATTTTAAATGTTGCAAAATCTTACCTGTCATGTAATATAACCTACAAAATACATTTCAGGACTGTCACAAATAATAATATTTGTACACCTTCTGACATTTGTTATAATTATTTGTTGACGTTTGTTATAATTGTCATCTAAACATTTTAAAACAGTACAGCCAAATGTTATGTAAAATATAGGTGTAGGAAAGTAATATTTAATACCTTTATTTATAATATTTAATTTGTAACTGGCTTTCATGTAATAGTATTTTACTATGGGACGGTATACATCCAGAAATATTGATTAATTACCTTAAATTTTTCATTTTGAAATTATTCCGGCCAATCGAAATTTGTAGTGGTATTGAATTGTCGTCTTTAGTTCGTACTTTTGCCGAGTCCGTTGCCAAGACGACTCGAATGTATTTTTATAACTTTTTCTCTGTGACGGGAAAAGTTTGACATTTTATTTTTCTTAATAGGTAACAAAATGTCACTTTAAAAGCCGAGAAAGAAGTACTCATTTTTCCCCGGGAAAAAGATGAGTACTTTCTTTCCGGATATGTACACATAAGTAAGAACACGGACATTTAATTTTAATATATTTTATTATACAAAAAGTGGCATTTACTTATGTATGCCAATAGCACCGTCTCCGAGAAAGAACTGCATTTCTTTTTCAACTTCCAATCAAAATAACTAAAAATCAACTTAAGTTCGCAAATTTTTAAAACCAAACACAAAATTAAATTGACAAATATTTGAATAATTTACAGGTTTCCTTAGCAACGCAGCTGTAATGCTGCTATTATAACTACAACAGCCTACCAATTTAAAACTTCAAATGTCACATCGATTGATTTTCTGAGTCTTTTTCATCATTATTAAATCATCGTTTTTCCTGTCACAGAAAAAAATAGTGTATTATACACGGGAAAAAACCTTAGATTTTAGCTCTCGGTATTTTGTCATTATCTCGAGCTAAAATCTAATACTTCTTTCCCTTGTATAATAAATAACTTTTTTTACAGGTCATATGTAATAATAGAAAACATAGGGAACGTATATAAATTCAATCTTATGAGACTCAAAGTAACTTTTGCCGTTTACACGTCCTTGCTTGAATTTCTTCAGGTTGACATTTTCGAATTTTGGAGTTAAGAGATACCAATAATTTAGAAAATATAAAAGTAGCATATGTACGAGCATATATAAATATTAATCTAATTGTAACGTATATAAAAGACTATAGATAAAATAACTAAAAATTGGTTTTAAAAAAAGGTAAAAAGTAGGTACATTAAATTTATGGTGAAAAGGGGATTCATTAGGAGGTGAATGATTTGCACGTGGTCATTAAAAACGCACAATTTCGTTATATATCATGCAGTCACCCTTGATCACTAATGCTACACGCTCACGTACAATATGTCTTAATTTTAATGTGTCAATCAGTGACTTGATTTCTAATCACAGCAGAACTAGACACGTTAATATCTCACGTCACGACCACCAAAATAATCTCTGTCCAAAATCACTAAAAATTTATTTGGTGCTATATTAATATGCTTATCGACTTCTAACCATAGTAGAAGCATAAAAACATTCATATGTCATAGTACGACCACCAATATAAACTCTTTACATGCCATTTAAGCGGGTTCAATCTACCCCTAAGGCACTAAAAAAATGATTACTGTTAAACTGCTTTATTTATCGAATTATAGCCACAGCTTAGTTGAGAAACATTTATATCTCACATCAAAAACCCAAAATAACCTCTTGCACGCTGTTCGACAGGGTGCAATCTACCCGTAAGCACTAAAAATTAGATTGGTGCTAAATAAAAATGTTTATCAATTTTTAACTATTTATAACATATAACATATTAATATTTCACATCACAATCACCAACATAATCGCCTACACACTACCAAAAAGGGATGAACTCAACCACCTTATTTCACTAAAACTTATATTAGGGGTTAAATAAAATGCTTATCTACTACTAACCATAGCAGAAGTAAAGAAACATTTATATTTCACATTACAACCACCAAAATAATCGCCTGCACGCCGTTCAAGGGGCTGCAATCTACCCCTAAGCACTACAAAAATTATTATCGATAAATTAATGTGTTTATTGTATTTTAACCATAGCTGAAATAGGCATATGGGAGGTTGTTGGGGTCGCTGATCACAAATTTAAAGTCAACATTTCAAAAAACAAAATGACGGATCTCTTATGGCGGCAAGGTTCTTCAAAACGTCCTCAGATTTGGGTAAAATTTGGTTGGTATAAGGAGGGTTTTGGGGTCGCTGTACACAAATCCGAAGTCGAAATTACAAAAAGAAATGTTGGGTTAAATATGGACAACATCTATAGAAATATAAATTCATTCCGATTGACAACACTAACACTGATCTGTTTACATCTTAATAAAGGGTGACTGCTATGTACACATCGAAATATCTAATAGTAACTATCGTTTGCTAAAAATACTACAGGGCCTAGGAAGTATGCATCCATTAGGTAATTTAACGGGCATTGCATACAGGTATTTTACTAACTAGAATTACTACTAGCATATACTACGTCAATTTTATTTTGCTAATCATTACTGCATTTAGGAATCCAACCAAACACTATGCACAACCCGTAGCAAGCAGAGCAACTGAAACTCTTACTTCACTGACACGCATAAAGTATATCTGATTAGGTTTGCATGTTAAATTTCATTCAATTTCCAATAAATTATATATTGTAATACCTACCACTGATATTATTGTGTGTATTTCTTTTTATGAATGCAATTAAAAGAGCAAACTACTATTGGTATTTCACAATCACTTATCTACGACGCTATAATTTAAATAAAATATACAATTGGCTTCACAAAATTTATGTATGTACAGAGGTGTTTCAAAAGTATATTAAAGTGGACATGCTCAAAAGCGTCATGCCAGTGATCGCCTTTTAGTGGAGAGGCTGCTACCGGATCTACGTCGCATTAAGGTAACGGCAGAATTCGGAAATGAAACGGAGAGTCGCAATAGGGGTTGTTAAACGCAGGGCCGAGCTAACTCTGTCGCAGACGGCGTGACGGTTCAAGAAAATAAGAACACCTATAAGTAGAGCGTCGGTCGGCAACGACGCTTGCGACGTTGTCCGGGCACCAGGACACTATGCTATCTACAGATAACCTACCTGCGCCTCCTACGAACTACCACTGGCTGTGTCCCTCCAGTAGGATACCTATTGAACACCCTGTATACTTGAAGCACCTAATCTTATGTACGTGCTTGTCACAATAATATTCAAGATAAGCAGAGGTAAAAGAAATAAAAGATAAGGTATTCGTAATTAACAAAATTTAATTAAATTTGATGTGCTGTATGTTTTTTTTAAAAAAAAAGAAAAATTTAATTTGTGCAGTTAGGCAATAAAAAAAAAAGAACAAACGTTGGATGAAAAGTTAAATTTGAATAAAGTGTAATTAAGCTAGACAGTTGATAAATAAAAAAAACAAACGTTAGATGACAATTACAAAATTTTGAAAGTATAAAAAAAAAGACTTAATGATTTAACATATACTCTGCGCTTCAGCAGAAGTGGGTCGGTTGCAGAAACGTTTCCTTCACCTCACATAAGGTGTACATGTGTTTTCAAGGACACGCCACAACGGCAATGTCAATACAAAGGTGTAAATATATATAAATTTATAAGCGCAAGAGAATTAATAAGTCAGTACAAAGACTTAGTCTAAAATGAGAAAAATTCGCTAAATATATAAAAAACGCCAGGTTTGATTACATGAACTAAATTAAATTAAATGAAGGTTATTTATTAACAAAGTCAAATATTTAAGTCAAAAGTTAAAGGTAAAATTTAGAAAAGAAATTACATAAAAACAATAAAACCCTGAGCTTCGAGAATCAAAGTTTGCTACTACAGAAAAGAATTAATCTAGCTCAGGTAAATTAATTGATCAACGGAAAGGCAAAATTTACAATCTTACAGCAAAATATAACCGTGCAAAATTATTAACCAATTTTAGATTACTTAAATGCGACACATCATGTAACATACAATTATAGTATCAGAAGAGATAACACTAGGTATATTACTAATAAAATAATAACCACCCAAAAGATAAGGTGATAATATATTATATGTACTAGAATTAGTTTTAATTAAATATCTGCCTCAATAAAGGGCTACAGTAATTCGGTAGTGACAAAACCAAAATTCAGGTTAATCTGATTTATACATAATAAAACAAAGAGAAATTATAACGGTAATTTAAAAAAAAGGATTAAATTGTGACCACGCAGATTACTAAGAGGTGCGATAGTTAATAAACCAATCAAAATTCTTGGTATTAATTAGGCAAAAATAAGTCTTGCACTCAGGCGTAAAACGTCGAAAATCAGACGAAAAATATGAGGTAAAAATTACAACCTTAGCTGACAAGATGGTTGCCGGAAGGACGCTACAGAAATCCCAAAATGGCGGCGACTCCCTTGATGGAGAATTTCCAATTCAACAGGTGGGCTGGATGTTATGAAGCGTCTTCTGATGCGTCGGAAGAAACACCACGCTCTTTGACGTAAATGCGGGGCTATCCCACCAGAATTAGGGCGTCAGAGGGCTTTGTGCCCGACAAAAGAATCCTATTAAAATTTAGAGAGAAAAAAAAACCAAAGATAAAATCCCGAAAATTTAACACAGAGTTTTGAGAACTTACCCCAAGGTTGAACGATGGAGATTCCACGGTAAACGACTTACAAGTCACACATAGCACGAAAATAATTCAAACTCCACCACGTGGCATACGTAAATTTAGATAGCGGTATTGCGATAAAAATAATTTACGATAAAACACCTAATTAAGGTATAGGTACTTAAACTTATTTCATTAAAGCCGCCGAAGCGTTAGTCTAACTTAAGACATAGTGATTAATTCACCAAAAGAAAATAAGCATATCGTGCCCATGCACTTACAACAAGCTTGACTTCGAAAGTGACCCAACCGTGACCTTTTCGGTAGATACGTACCAACCAAGAACACGCACGCTCAATGCATCGCACTGGAAAGGATTCAAACTAAAGGCGGGAGTTTTCAAATAAACATAATAAACACACAACTAATCTGACAAAAAAAGGGAGACGACATCGTGACTTAAACACAATTAAACGTAACCCTACACATAACTTAGACGGAAAAACATAAGCGAAATACTCAACAATTGTGAGTAGAAAATATACAGTCGACAGCTCGAGAGGGTATTTCATGCTCGACGTTGGCAATACCGCGTGTGTAGACAGACCTGTGCAATATGACCGATAGGTTTGACAGACATCAACAAACATTCTTCCACCCGTAATTTCTATTTTACTATGCGAAAGGACAGAATCTCTGCAGGTAAATAACGAAGTACCAAAGCTTTAATATCAAAACGCTGCAAAAGACGGTAGAAAGACCGATCTTAAACTTATGTTACAGAGAAATTACGTCCTAAACCTCTACGATGGTGCTGGGGACGAATTAACAGAAGTTCCTAATACTAGAATATCGAAGATAGAGCAGCAAGGGATCGGCAACAATTAATAGTATGCCCTACAATCCAAGCATTTCTTTAATTAATACTCCTTACCTTTTTTTTTTAGACGGACGTCTGCGAAGAAAAAGAAGAAAACAGAACTAAACGGCCTGCTCGAGATACTGTGTTTGGCAATACGCAAAACATGTGAAACAGTTAACACAAAAACTTGACTATCGTCTCAAAGCGTTTACACCCCACAAATAAATGCATTATGTAGAGATCGGTCGTAATATATATAAGAAGATAATTTATAAACTAAAGCAAGGCGTAAAAGTAATTGCTAATACGGAAAATACGAAACTACAGGTAGGTTAGATTAAGCTAGAGCTAAGATAATTAAAGTTAGTTACTCAGATATAGAGGCTTACACAAAACAGGGTGTAAATGCCCGATCTTACACAAAATATATCTGTCATATTCGCGGTACATGGTTTAGAGCGGTGAGGGCTCAATAGTAGGTTTAATACCCACGGAAGCATACGGCAGGCAGTCTTAGTAACCGGTGCAATAGACAATATACAGGGTACGCTCAAAAAGTCACGATCTTTACACAAAATTCCACGTATTTAGACAAAAGCACACAATCTTTCGAGAACTATAAATAAAGTAAATTTACAACGTAACAAGGCGCTTTAATAGGGCTTATATTTAAAACTTGGGCTTTCTACTTTTATTATTATTTTGTGCTCTTTTATTGACGATAGTGGATTTCGAAAAGGTTGAAAGGCTTTTACACTTTCGCATCAAAATAGTATTGTAAACTGTCTTAATAAAAATGTTGCGCTTTTTGAGGTCATTGTGTCTTTGGATACTTTAACATGACTTATGTTTAACATTAAATTTCCTTTCTCGCTCTGGAGTGTGTACCGGTTTGTGTAAAAAACAATTCGAGAAGAATTTTAAATAAAATATACAATTGGCTCCACAAAATTTATGTATGTACAGGGGTGTTTCAAGCCTTTATAAAAGTGGACATTCAAAAAGCGTCATGCCAGTGATCGCCTTTTACAGGAGAGGCGCTTTAATAGGGCTTACATTTAAAACTTGGGCTTTCTACTTTTATTATTGTTTTGTGCTCTTTTATTAACGATAGTGGATTTCGGAAAGGTTGAAAAGCTTTTACACTTTCGCATCAAAATAGTATTGTAAACAGTCTTAATAAAAATGTTCCGCTTTTTGATCTTATTGTGTCTTTGGATATTTTAACATAAACTACCTTTCTCGCTCTTGAGTGTGTACCGGTTTGTGTAAAAAGCAATTCGAAAAGAATTTTAAATAAAATATACATTTGGCTTCACAAAATTAATGTATGAGGAGTGCTTCAAAATTTATAAAAGTGGACATTCTAAAAATCGTCATGCCAGTGATCGCTTGTTACAGGAAAAGCGCTTCAATTGGGCTTCAAATTTAAAACTTGGCGTTTCTACTTTTATTATTGTTTTGTGACCTTTTATTAACGATAGTGGATTTCGAAAAGGTTGACAGGATTTTACACTTTCAGATCAAAATAGTATTGTAAACTTTCTTAATAAAAATGTTGCGCTTTTTTATCTTATTGTGTCGTTGTAACATTAAATTACCTTTCTCGCTCTTGAGTGTGTACCGGTTTGTGTTAAAAACAGTTCGAGAAGAATTTTAAATAAAATATCCTATTGGCTTAACAAAATATATGTGTATACACGGGTGTTTCAAAAGTTTATAAGAGTGGATATTTTAAAAAGCGTCATGCCAGTCATCGCCTTTTACAGGAAAGGCGCTTCAATAGGGTTTCAATTTAAAACTTGGGCTTTCTATTTTTATTATTATTTTGTGCTCTTTTATTAACGATAGTGGATTTCGAAAAGGTGGTGAGGCTTTTACACTTTCACATCAAAATAGTATTGTAAACTGTCTTAAGAAAAATGTTGCGCTCTTTGAGTTCATTGTGTCTTTGGATACTTTAACATGACTTATGTTTAACATTAAATTACCTTTCTCGCTCTTGAGTGTGTACCGGTTTGTATAAAAAACAATTGAGAGAAGAATTTTAAATAAAATACAAAATTCATGTATGTACAGGGGTGCTTAAAAAGTTTATAAAACTGGACATTCTAAAAAGCGTCATGGGAGTGATCGCTTTTTACAGACAAGGCGCTTCATTAGGGTTTATATTTAAAACTTGGGCTTTTTACTTATATTATTACTTTGTGCTCTTTTATTAACGATAGTGGATTTCGAAAAGGTTGACAGACATTTACACTTTCGCATCAAAATAGTATTGTAAACTGTTTTGATGAAAATGTTGCTCTTTTTGTGCTCATTGTGTCTTTGATACTTTAACATTAAATTACCTTTCTCGCTCGTGAGTGTGTACCGGTTTGTGTCAAAAACAGTTCGAGAAGAATTTTAAGTAAAATATTCTATTGGCTTAACAAAATATATGTGTATGCAGAGGTGTTTCAAAAGTTTATAAAAGTGGACATTCTAAAAAGCGTCATGCCAGTGATCGCCTTTTACAGGAAAGGCGCTTCAATAGGGTTTACATTTAAAACTAGGGCTTTTTACTTTCATTATTATTTTGTGCTCCTTTATTAACGATAGTGGATTTTGAAAAGGTTGACAGGCTTTTATACTTTCACATCAAAATAGTATTGTAAACTGGCTTAATGAGCATGTTACGCTTTTTGATCTCATTGTGTCTTTGGATACCTTAACATGACTTATGTTTAAAATTAAATTACTTTTCTCGCTCTTGAGTGTGTACCGGTTTGTGTTAAAAACAGTTCGAGAAGAATTTTAAATAAAACGTCCTATTGGCTTAATAAAATATATGAATATACAAGGGTACTTCAAAGGTGTATAAAAGTGGACATTATAACAAGCGTCATGCCAGTGATCGCTTTTTACAGGACAGGCGCTTCAATTTAATACTTGGGCTTTTTACTTTTATTATTATTTTGTGCTCCTTTATTAACGATAGTGGATTTCAAACAGATTGACAGGCTTTTAGACTATCACATCAAAATAGTATTGTACACTGTCTTAATAAAAATGTTACGCTTTTTGATCTCATTGTGTCTTTGGATACTTTAACATGCTTTATGTTTAACATTAAATTACCTTTCTCGCTCTTGAGTGTGTACCGGTTTATGTCAAAAACAGTTCGATAAGAATTTTAAATAAAATATCCTATTGGCTTAACAAAATATATGTATATACAGGGTTGCTTCAAAAATTTATAAAAGTAGACATTCTAAAAAGCCTCTCTTTTGCAGGAAAGGCGCTTCAATAGGGCTTAAATTTAAAACTTGGGCTTTTTACTTTTATTATTATTTTGTGCCCCTTTATGAACGACAGTGGATTTCGAAAAGGTTGACAGGCTTTTACACTTTCACATCAAAATGGTATTGTAAACTATCTTCATAAAAATGTTGCGTTTTTTGAGCTCATTCTGTCTTTGGATACTTTCACATGACTTATGTTTAACATTAAAATACTTTTCTCGCTCTTGAGTGTGTACCGGTTTGTGTAAAAAACCGTTCGAGAAGAATTTTAAAGAAAATATGGTATTGGTTTCACGAAATATATGTAAATACAGGGGTGCGTCAAAAGTGAATAAAATCGGACATTCTAAAAGGCGTCATGACAGTGATTGCTTTTTACAGGAAACTATGAGAAAGCTGTAAGCGGACGCGAAAAAAGCGCTTCCAACTAAAAGAGATTGACGGACCCGCTGTAAGCGGAGGACCCGGTGTAAGCGGAGGGCCCGTTGTAAGCGGAGGACCCGCTGTAAGCGGACGTTAGAGCTAGTTATATATACTAATAGCGGAGTAGCCCATGGCAACCAAACGCCCGAAAAATCGTCAAAAATCGGTTGTGCGGTAGGAAGAACTCGTCTCTGGATACGCAAAATAAACGGCTGTCTTTTGGCATGTTGATAGAGGTGACTTTAAACCGCTCAACGACGGTGAGTTTTTCTTCCCGAGTGGAGCATGTGCAGAGATACGGGCTTTTAAAGAGGAGCGTGCACGGGTTTTTTAACAGCAAAATGGCTTACGTCATGGCCGTGACAAGCAATACAAATCTCGGGAAACGTCAAACTGAGTTGTATCCACAGATTCACTTTTAAGCGTGAAATACGAAATTTTGAAGGTTGCGAGCGCCCAACTAGGACCGGGGTGTTATAGAACGGCTTTCTCTGTATATTTCACATGCTTATTTCGAGTCGACAGACGCACGCAAACAAGGGCACGAGCACTTTCAAATTCGTTTGCAGACAGATTTCGTAAGAAAAATGGCCGAAATACGTCACAGATTCAATGTGCATGTGATTCAATGTACTACGGTCGGGCGAAAAATATCAGATTAATTTATCCGGTCCGACAAGTTCGGCATCTCAATCTCGACATAATACACCCGCTTGACTTAACATTTTTATAGATATACAGATTGATTGTTCTTTTAATGACGATATATTTGAATTATTAAAATACGTTAATTCCAGAACGCGTACGCCTTAATAGGGAAAAGGATTGCTTTTAACATTTATGTGCCCTTATGACAACGATTACGCATACATGCAGAGTGGGTGGAGCTATCTGAAATTAATTTCTCTCTTCTGATTAAAGTAAAATTCGGCACTTGGGAGTCTTTGTGGTGTCATTGATCGCGTATCCAAATCGAAATGTCAAAATAAAACAAAATGGCCGAAGGATTTTTTGAAAATTGACGTAAAATGTGAAATTTTAGATACGAGGGTGTCTTAAGTCGCCGATCACAAATCCAAAATCAAAATGTCATAAAAAAACAAAATGGCGCATGATTTTTTTGAAAATTGACGTATGAATATGAAATTTTAGATACGGGGGTTTTGGGGGTCGCCGATCACGATTCCAAAGTCAAAATGTCAAAAAAAAAACAAAAGGGCGGAAGATTTTTTGAAAATTGACGTATGAATGTAAAATTTTAGATACGGGGGTTTTGGGGGTCGCCGATCACGATTCCAAAGTTAAAATGTCAAAAAAAAACAAAATGGCGAAATATTTTTTTAGAAAATTGACGTATTAATGTAAAATTTTAGATACGGGGGTTTTTGGGGTCGCCGATCACGATTCCAAAGTCAAAATGTCTAAAAAAGCAAAACGGCGAAAGATTTTTTTGAAAATTGACGTATGAATATAAAATTTTAGATACGGGGGTTTTGGGGGTCGCCGATCACGATTCCAAAGTTAAAATGTCAAAAAAAAACAAAATGGCGAAAGATTTTTTGAAAATTGACGTATGAATGTAAAATTTTAGATACGGGGGTTTCGATGGTCGCCGATAACGATTCCAAAGTCAAAATGTCAAAAAAAGCAAAATGGCGGAAGATTTTTTTGAAAATTGACGTATGAATGTAAAATTTTATATACGGGGGTTTTGGGGGTCGCCGATCACGATTCCAAAGTCAAAATGTCAAAACAAAACGAAATGGCGGAAGATTTTTTGGAAATTGACGTATGAATGTGAAATTTTAGATACGAGGGCTTTGGGGGTCGGCGATCACGATTCCAAAGTCAAAATGTCAAAAAAAGCAAAACGGCGAAAGATTTTTTTTGAAAATTGACGTATGAATGTGAAATTTTAGATACGGGGGTTTTCGGGGTCACCGATCACGATTCCAAAGCCAAAATGTCAAAAAAAAATGGCGGAAGATTTTTTGAAAATTGACGTATGAATGTAAAATCTTAGATACGGGGTTTTGAGGGTCGCCGACCACGATTCCAAAGTCAAAATGTCAAAAAAAACAAAATGGCGAAAGATTTTTTAGAAAATTGACGAATGAATATGAAATTTTAGATACGGGGGTTTTGGGGGTCGCCGATCACGATTCCAAAATCAAAAGGTCAAAAAAACAAAATCGTGGAAGAATTTTTTGAAAATTGACATCTGAATGTAAAATTTTAGATACGGGGGTTTTGGGGGTCGCCGATCACGATTCCAAAGTCAAAATGTCAAAAAAAACAAAATGGCGGAAGATTTTTTGAAAATTGACGTAAAATGTGAAATTTTAGATACGAGGGTGTCTTAAGTCGCCGATCACAAATCCAAAATCAAAATGTCATAAAAAAACAAAATGGCGCATGATTTTTTTGAAAATTGACGTATGAATATGAAATTTTAGATACGGGGGTTTTGGGGGTCGCCGATCACGATTCCAAAGTCAAAATGTCAAAAAAAAAACAAAAGGGCGGAAGATTTTTTGAAAATTGACGTATGAATGTAAAATTTTAGATACGGGGGTTTTGGGGGTCGCCGATCACGATTCCAAAGTTAAAATGTCAAAAAAAAACAAAATGGCGAAAGATTTTTTAGAAAATTGACGTATTAATGTAAAATTTTAGATACGGGGGTTTTTGGGGTCGCCGATCACGATTCCAAAGTCAAAATGTCAAAAAAAGCAAAACGGCGAAAGATTTTTTTGAAAATTGACGTATGAATATAAAATTTTAGATACGGGGGTTTTGGGGGTCGCCGATCACGATTCCAAAGTTAAAATGTCAAAAAAAAACAAAATGGCGAAAGATTTTTTGAAAATTGACGTATGAATGTAAAATTTTAGATACGGGGGTTTCGATGGTCGCCGATAACGATTCCAAAGTCAAAATGTCAAAAAAAGCAAAATGGCGGAAGATTTTTTTGAAATTGACGTATGAATGTAAAATTTTATATACGGGGGTTTTGGGGGTCGCCGATCACGATTCCAAAGTCAAAATGTCAAAACAAAACGAAATGGCGGAAGATTTTTTGGAAATTGACGTATGAATGTGAAATTTTAGATACGAGGGCTTTGGGGGTCGGCGATCACGATTCCAAAGTCAAAATGTCAAAAAAAGCAAAACGGCGAAAGATTTTTTTTGAAAATTGACGTATGAATGTGAAATTTTAGATACGGGGGTTTTCGGGGTCGCCGATCACGATTCCAAAGCCAAAATGTCAAAAAAAAATGGCGGAAGATTTTTTGAAAATTGACGTATGAATGTAAAATCTTAGATACGGGGTTTTGAGGGTCGCCGACCACGATTCCAAAGTCAAAATGTCAAAAAAAACAAAATGGCGAAAGATTTTTTAGAAAATTGACGAATGAATATGAAATTTTAGATACGGGGGTTTTGGGGGTCGCCGATCACGATTCCAAAATCAAAAGGTCAAAAAAACAAAATCGTGGAAGAATTTTTTGAAAATTGACATATGAATGTAAAATTTTAGATACGGGGGTTTTGGGGGTCGCCGATCACGATTCCAAAGTCAAAATGTCAAAAAAAACAAAATGGCGGAAGATTTTTTGAAAATTGACGTATGAATGTAAAATTTTAGATACGGGGGGTTTGGGGGTTTGGGGGTCGCCGATCACGATTCCAAAGTCAAAATGTCAAAAGAAAACAAAATGGCGAAGGATTTTTTGAAAATTGACGTATGAATGTAAAATTTTAGATACGGGGGTTTTGGGGGTCGCCGATCACGATTTCAAAGTCAAAATGTCAAAAAAAAAATGGAAGATTTTTTGAAAATTGACGTATGAATGTGAAATTTTAGATACGGGGGCTTTGGGGGTCGCCGATCACGATTCCAAAGTCAAAATGTCAAAAAAAACAAAATGGCGAAAGATTTTTTTAGAAAATTGACGTATTAATGTAAAATTTTAGATACGGGGGTTTTGGGGGTCGCCGATGGCGATTCCAAAGTCAAAATATCAAAAAAAGCAAAACGGCGAAAGATTTTTTTGAAAATTGACGTATGAATGTAAGATTTTAGATACGGGGGTTTTGGGGGTCGCCGATCACGATTCCAAAGTCAAAATGTCAAAAAAAACAAAATGGCGGAAGAGTTCTTTGAAAATTGACGTATGAATGTGAAAGTTTAGATACGGGGATGTTTGTGGTCGCTTATTACGTCTTCAATTTGGTGATTCTTCGAAACGTGATTGAACAGGGTTTAAATTTAATACTTAATTTTTTCGTATCAACAGTAGATTCGCAAACATCAGAATCGTATTGTACATTGTCTCAATGAAAATGTTACGCTCACTGAGCTCATTGTTTCTTTCGATACTCTAACATGACATGTTTAACATTAAATTACCTTTCTCGCTCTTGAGTGTGAACCGGTTTGTGTAAAAAAACAGTTCGAGTAGAGTTTCAAATAAAATATACTATTGGCTTAAAAAAATGTAGGGATGCTTCAAAAGTTTATAAAAGTGGACATTCTGAAAAGCGTCATGCCAGTGATCGCCTTTTAAAGGAAAGGCGCTTCAATAGGGCTTCAATTTAAAACTTGGGCTTTTTACTTTTATTATTATTTCGTGTTTCTTTATTTACTATAGTGGATTTCAAAAAGGTTGACAGGCTTTTACACTTTCACATCAAAATAGTATTGTACACTGTCTTAATAAAAATGTTGCGCTTTTTAATCTCATTGTGTCTTTGCATACTTTATCACGACTTACCTTTCTCGCTCTTGAGTGTGTATCGGTTTCTGTTAAAAACAGTTCGAGAAGAATTTTAAATAAAACATCCTATTGGGTTAACAAAATATATGTATATACAGGAGTGCTTCAAAGGTGTATAAAAGTGGACATTCTAAAAAGCGTCATGCCAGTGATCGCTTTTTACAGGAAAAGGGCTTCAATTTAAAACTTGGGCTTTTTATTTTTATTATTATTATGTGCTCCTTTATTAACGATAGTGGATTTCAATAAGGTTGACAAGCTTTCACACCTTCGCATCAAAATAGTATTGTACATTGTCTTAATGAAAATGTAGCGCTTCTTGATCCCATTGTGTCTTTGCATACTTTAACACGACTTATGTTTAACATTAAATTACCTTTCTCGCTCTTGAGTGTGTACCGGTTTGTGTAAAAAACAATTCCAGAAATATTTTAAATAAAATATACAATTGGCTTCACAAAATATATGTATATACCGGGATGCTTTAAAAGTTTATAAAACTGGACATTCTAAAAAGCGTTTTCTATAGGAAAGACGCTTCAATTGGGCTTAAATCTAAAACTTGGGCTTTTTACTTTTATTATTATTTTATGCTTTTTTCTTAACGAGAGTAGACTTCGAAAAGATTGCCAGGCTCTTACACGTTCACAGCAAAATAGTATTGTAAACTGTCTTAATGAAAAGGTTGCGCTTTTTGAGAGCTCATTGTTTCTTTGGATATTTTAACATGACTTATGTTGAACATTAAATTACCTTCCTCGCTCTTGAGTGTGTACCGGTTTGTGTAAAAACAATTCGAGAAAAATTTTAAATAAAATAAAAGGCGCTTCAATTTAAAACTTGGGCTTTTTACTTTTATTTTCATTTGGGCTCCTTTATTAATGATAGTGGATTTCAAAAGGGTCACACTTTACATCAAAATAGTATTGTACACTGTCTTAATAAAAATGTTGCGCTTTTTGATCTCAATGTGTCTTTGGATACTTTAACACGACTTATGTTTAACATTAAATTACCTTTCTCGCTCTTGAGTGTGTACCGGTTTATGTCAAAAACAGTTCGAGAAGAATTTTAAATAAAATATCCTATTGGCCTAACAAAATATATATATATACAGGGGTGCTTCAAAAGTTTATAAAAGTGGACATTCTAAAAAGCGTTTTTTTACAGGAAAGGCGCCTCAATAGGCCTTAAATTTAAAACTTGGGTTTCTTACTTTTATTATTATTTTGTGCTCCTTTATTAATGATAGTGGATTTCAAAAGGGTCACACTTTACATCAAAATAGTATTGTAAACTGTTTTAATAAAAATGTTGCGCTTTTTGAGCTCATTGTGTCTTTGGATACTTTAACATGGCTTATGATTAACATTAAATTACCTTTCTCGCTCTTGAGTGTGTACCGATTCGTGTCAAAAACAGAAGGAGAATAATTTTAGATAAAATATACTCTGCTTTTTTATTAACGATAGTGGACTTCGAAAAAGGTAGTAAGAAAGTAATATACTTTATAAATTAAATTTACTTTACCCATTCGCATACATATGTTTGCGAGCTATATGTTCGAAGTTCATCAGCATTCATTAGCATTCTATAAGAATGTTTGAAAGCGACGCCCATTTACCAAACAAAATTTGTTGTAAACATATTAAACACTATGGAGATACTACGTATATTTGAGCATGTCAATTAAAATGACGAGCCCGCGATAGCGGGCGAGTAGTACATATGTAATTCATTGAAAATTTAAAATGTTCTTCAATACAAGTCCTTCATTTTTAATTGACGAGCGAACTAATTTTGAGTATGTGACAGACGAATATTTCAATTATGCTGACCAAAATTTCATGATGAAAGCGCTGTTCCACTTCAAATAATTTGGGTGAAAATATCTGTGTCAAACTGATTATTAGGTTCTTTCTTATTAATATTGTGCATGCCTGTCTTAAATTGTTTCTGAGCAATTGACATACTTTTTGTTCATATACTAAATTTTTCCACTGTTATTTCAATAGCGTATTATCCCGATTGTCTCAATAAAAATGATGCACTTATTGAGCATATTGTTTCATCGGATACTTTAACATCATTCTTATGTTTAACATTAAATTATCTTTCTCGCTCTTCATTGTGTAACAGTTTGTGTAAGAAAAAATTCTAGAAGAATTCTGAATGAAATATACAATTGGCTTTACAAAATATATGTATATACAGAGTGTACCACAAGTCTATAAAATCTTACATTCTAAAAACCACCACGAGAGTGATCGCGTTTTACAGGAAACTGTAAAAAGCTGTAAGCGGACGCGAAAAAGGCGAATTCAAGCTCGAAAAGATTGAAGCATTAGCTCACAAACATTCAACACAATAAATATTGCAATATATAATAATTGGCCCAATGATAATAGTGTATAGGTAAGAAATTTATGAATTCGATTCCTTATTTGTTTATAAATACTTTCTACTCATTTTTTTCGTCCATGAATTAAGTTGTAAAAATACTTCAAAATATTATAAGATATTGTAAATAGAAAAAAGAAACTAAAATATATTCCTACCAGATTAAACAAGCACTTAATCATGTTGTTACTGTGTCAGGCAAATTGAGAAGTAATATCATACGTATTCAAAAAAGATTGTTTAATTATCATTGATGAAAATGAACCTCCCGCGACATCATCAATTACAATAATTCAAAATAGAAATTCTATAAGGATGTTTTACAGTATTTTCGAATATAACAATAAGTAATCAATATTACCATAATACATATATTATATCTATATATTCCTTAAATTGTAGGTGTACAATGCAAAATAAAATAATTATGTACAGTGTGAACAAGGCTTTACCAACATTATTAAGCATCATACATAACTGACAGTTGTAATACAATTTACCACAAAGAAACACTGCAAATTATAAAAGTATAGGAATGGAAATCATTATAAAAAATGCCAATTAAATAAATATTATTTGTTATAGAACAATGATTAAATGAATTATTTAAAAGTATACATTCGCGTCAACAAAACATAATTCTAATAAAGCTATCTACAAGTTTGTATAAAATAAAATGTTTTTTTTTAAAATTCTAATGAATTTTCATTTAAACCAAAAAGACCAATGGAATCGACATATGTATATAGACTGAAACACTATTAACAAAAACTATCAAACCACATTTTCCAACTGATGCGAAAAACACAGATTTTGAGATTATTCTAATTTTATAGCCACAAACAAAATTCAAACTATAGATAAATTAGGCAAACGTGAAATAAATCATCGGCAAGTCAAGGCACAAAAGCCAATAATAGTAGAAAAATTATAAATAGAGCGAAAACTACCGTCTGTGAGGCACAGGAAAAGTATGTGAAAAATGTCAATATAACTTTAAACGATAAAATACATCTTAATTCATGGACAGCCGTTAAACATTTTCAATTTAAAAACTGCTATTATCACTAAATCTATTATTAATCATTTCATCCGATAAGCATTCTGAATAAAATATTGCATAGTTGTATACTATATACAGGGGTGTATAAAAACAACTAAGCGATATTGAACATCTAAAACACAATTATATTTAGTTATTCGCTATATATCGGAATTATATGGTGTTTCAAAAACTGAAACGCAATAAAGACAAAATCCGCAATAAATTTAGAAGAATAAGGGGGAGCGGTACCTCAACTGTAAGCGGAATAAGAGGCGATAGCGGGCCTTCAAGGCCTGCCGTATTAGCTAGTATTGTTACTAAATGCTGATGCTCCTAACATAAAATAATATTAGGAGAACAGTGACGTTGGTTACATTATGAATGATTATACCTTGCTCATAAAAAGATTAGTGTTTTTCTCAGGAGCTGCTAGGTTGATGTTTCTTTGTTTAATTTTGTTACAGTTCATGCTTTACTTTATTCCTAAAATCTAAAATATATATTTTTTCTGTAAAATTTATTTATTGATATTATTTTATATTACATTCCATAAAAGCGTACCTTCTCTGGTATGCGTTGATAGCTTTGACATAAATAATATATTTTTTATCAATTTGGTATTGTTAAACAGCAGCCTTTCCCAAATCGGCTACTCTTTGACGGATATGCTATCTTATATTATCTATATAGGTACCTATATAATATTTTTTCCAAATAAGTGTTATAGTAATCTTTCAATCGTTTTAGTGAGAAAATTAGACAGCATATTTCAACATGTTTACAAAGAGGGGCTACAAAAAATAAGCATATTTTATAGGAATGTCCACACGTGTTTGCATTCCCGGAGCAAAAACCATGAAAAAAAGTGGCTAGACCACGGCTAGACAAAATAAGTCGCTGTGCGACGAAACGAGATTGTAGTGGTTTACTATAATTAAAATTTTGAAACTTTGAAATCAGTGTTTTATTTTTATTATTATTATACAAAATAAAATAACAAAGGGAGCCTGATATCAGACTTTCCCATTTTGTTTGATTTTAGTTGGGTACACATATCCAGCGATTATGACTTTTTTTGAAATACTTTGAAACTGTAAGAATTTCGATGTTGAAGAAAAGGGGACTGGGGAAAAATATCGTTTTTTCATAGCCGGTTTTGATTTTTTCTTTGAAATAGTTCATCAGCATTTGGTAACAATATCGTTTTGTAATAAACGAACATTATACATATTTCTTGCGAAAATATATATTTATTGCTATATTAGATGTTTATTTATTTAAATAGAACTGCATCATACAAAAACTTCCTTCAACACAGTAATGTTCGGAAAGTGCATCTTTGCAAAATCGTTTTTTCCTATTATCTCCGCCAATTATGATTTATTCTTTAAAATACTTTGGAACAATTGAGAAGAAACCTAGAACAACCTGGAACAACCGTCAGAATTTATATTTTCGAAAAGAAGGGGGGCTAACTTCACACTTTTGGATACTGTTTTTTTTTTTGCAATATCTTTTGAAATATAAGAGATACGGTTCTGATGTATAAGAATAATGTTTAGAACAAATGTAGAACAATCTGGAACAACCCTCAGAATTTCAAGTTTCGCAAAATGGGGTCCGTGGGAAAATCGTTTTTTTTCTATTACCTCGGCCAATTATGATTTTTTCTTTGAAATCCTTTGGAACTTTAAAACAAACTTAGAACAACCTAGAACAACCGTCAGAATTTCGATTTTCGAAAAAAGGGTCACCAGAAAAAAAAAGTTTTTGCTTTTTCTTCGGCCAATTATCATTTATTTTTTGAAATACTTTGAAACAATTGAGAACACACTTAGAGCAACCTGAAACAACTGTCAGAAGTTAAATTTTCGAAAGAAGGGGGGCTAACTTCACACTTTTGGATTTGGGTTTTTGCAATATCTTTTGATATATAAGAGATGTATTCGAACAATGTTTAGAACAAACCTAGATCAACCTAGAACAACCGTCAAAAGTTGCAAAAACTGAGTCCGCCTTCATACTTTTGGCTTTCGTTTTTTCCCATTTTCTCGTCCGATTTTAATTTTTTCTATGAAATACTTTGGAACAATTTAGAACAAACCTAGAGCAACCTAGTGCAATCATCATAATTACAATTTTCAAGAAAAGGGGGGCTGGCAAAAACTCGTTTTTTCCGATTATCTCGGCCAATTTTGAATATCTTTTCGAGATTCTTTGGAACAATGTTTAGAACAACTAGAACAACCTGGAACAACCTTCTGAATTTCAATTTTCGAAAAAAGGGGGGCTGGGTGAAAAAGTCGTTTTTTCCAATTATCTCGGCCAATTTTGACTTTTTTTTTGAAATACTTTGGAACAATTTAGAACAAACCTAGAACAAGCTGGAACAACCGGCAGATTTCCGATATTCGAAAAAAGGGGGGCTAACTTCACACACTCCACTTTCAAACTCCTCATTTACTTCTTGAAATCCTGTTTTCTTGAAACAATTTTTAATTGTATCAGATGAGACATCATCCCATGCTTTTTTAATAAAATAAATCGCATCTAATACGCTAATAGAATTGGTTAAATTATGTACAGAATCAGAACTCTCAAACTGCGATAAGATGTGTTTTAGTATTAAATGTCTGTACCAAGTTTTGAACATTTTTATAAAGCCTTGTTCTAGTGGTTGGCAGTAAGCTGTCGTATTTGGCGGTAAGAAAACAAGTTTAACATTTTGCAACTGTACGTCCTTAGGATGGGCAGCTGATTGTCCAAAAATAATAAAACTTTTCTGTTTTGATCGATCATTTTCCGATCAAATTCACGCAACAACTCTGTCATAATAGAATTAGTCATCCAAGCCTTGTTATTTGAATACCATTGGACTGGAAGAAGAGCAATGCTAATATTTTTAAATGCGCAAGGACGTGCTGATTTTCCGATAACCAACAGTTTTTCTTTCTCCCCTGCCATATTCACTCAGTGCATTATAGTTAATCTTTCTTTCGATAACATGCCGCCCACATATTTTTCGCCTTTTAATGCCATCATCTTTGTTGGTAGTGCCCGAAAAAATAACCCTGTTTTGTCCAAATTATAAATATCGCAGGGTTTGTATCCTTTAATTATTAACGGCAACCTGTTTATGAAAGCTTCGACATCTTCTGGATTAGCGCTAGCGGCTTCGCCAGATATCATGCGGTAATGAATATTATGTCGCTTCTTGAATTTATCTAGCCATCCAGTAGAAGCGGAAAAATTACAATTGCCTAATTTCTCAGTAATTTCCTTGGCTTTATACTTTATTAGTACCTCAGATACAGGCATATTCTTATTTCTAGCTTGCACAAACCATTCGTATGTTAACTGGTCTATTTTGAGGCTTTCAGTTTTAAAAAATCGGCTCTTGATTCCACTGTTGTCATATGTTTGCCACTGCTTTAGATATTCATTCTCGCGTCCGTTTAATGGAAACTTTGCGGTCCAAAAGCAGCTAAATAACTGTCCGCGCCCGTTCAAAGGAGTGTCCGCATAAGAGAAGCCAATTTATTAGGAATTCCCTACTAATAAATTCGGGACCGGATAAAATGTCCGTTTAAGGGAAGTATATATATATATATATATATATATAAAACAAGAAAAAGAGAATATTGGGTAAAATCCGCTGTAGTGCAACCGTAGACACGTGTTTCTGACTAATTGGTCGTCATCAGTACGGTGTAGCGAAGGAATAAGGTGGGATATCCTTGGCGATAGAAGCAATTACGGAAGACCATCAGGTGACAGCCCACCATTTGCAGCTTCAGTTAGAAGATCTTCGGTTTTGAAGACAACAACTAACATCGCCACGAGGAAGACATTGTCAACCTGCGTGCCATCCGAACCCAGGAAAAATAATCAATAAAGGAATTATCGCGGATACATAAAATAAAACAAGAAAAAGAGAATATTGGGTAAAATCCGCTGTAATGCAACCGTAGACACGTGTTAACACATCCTATTCCTTGGCTACACTGCGCTGACGAGAACCAAGTAGTTCGAAACACGTGTCCGCAGTTGCATTTTGAGCGGAGTTACCCCATGAAATTCTATACTTTATTATTCTATAATCCGCAATATTTCTTTTCTTTATTATATATATATATATATATATATATATAAAATAAAGGATGTTAAAACTGTTATGTATATTTAAATTCCAATAAACCAGTTTAATTACTGTTTCGTAACTCCGAAAACAGAATGTATGGGTAGGTATAAAGAAAACACTATATTGTAGCTTATAACGTTTCGGAAATATTTATTTCCTTCATCAGATAATTGCCACACAATGGACCAAAAATCTCAGTATCTAACATTAATTTAAAACAAAGAGTATTTTGACAATCACTAATTATAAAAGTCTGTCAAACATCAAATTTATAATGGCTAGATCGCTAACAAACATCGAAAACAGCACTCTGAATTCAGTAAAACAAACATATTACAAATTTTGGACAACACATCTAAAAATGTCACGAAATGGCAAATACAAAAAGAACGCATTATCAACAGTAATGGAAACAGATATGAAACCTCAGATTTGTTTTGTTTATATCAGATAAATTGAAATTGTAAGTTTTAGTAAATAAAATGTTGAAACAATATGTATGATAATATATATATAAAACAAGAAGACAACAACTAACCATATTCAAAATTATTTGTATAATACTTTATAACTAACCATAATATTTAATAAAATCATACATATTGTTTCAACATTTTATTTACTAAAACTTACAATTTCAATTTATCTGATATAAACAAAACAAATCTGAGGTTTCATATCTGTTTCCATTACTGTTGATAATGCGTTCTTTTTGTATTTGCCATTTCGTGACATTTTTAGATGTGTTGTCCAAAATTTGTAATATGTTTGTTTTACTGAATTCAGAGTGCTGTTTTCGATGTTTGTTAGCGATCTAGCCATTATAAATTTGATGTTTGACAGACTTTTATAATTAGTGATTGTCAAAATACTCTTTGTTTTAAATTAATGTTAGATACTGAGATTTTTGGTCCATTGTGTGGCAATTATCTGATGAAGGAAATAAATATTTCCGAAACGTTATAAGCTACAATATAGTGTTTTCTTTATACCTACCCATACATTCTGTTTTCGGAGTTACGAAACAGTAATTAAACTGGTTTATATATATATATATATATATATATATATATATATATATAATATTATAAAATTTATTAACATTATGAAATGGGCCGTACCATTACATTGTTTAAAATATATCACACTCTAAGAAATACGAAATATTAAATCTCACCTATAAAATTGGTTTAAAAACACTCACAAACATTTTCCTTTTGTCTAGTCTAATTATAATCTGTGTTAATTTTACTTTTAACATGTCTTGTCTTTTTAAAATTATTCGTGTGTTCAGTTTATTCTGCTAAAATTGTGCATGTATGTGCTACGATAATTTTCTTTCATGTTTTCTGTATCTCGTTCATGTCTTTAATCGGTATTGATTTTATTTGTAAATGGAAAATAAATTGTGATTCTTAACATTGTTGGACAAACACAGCGTGTAATTTATTGTATGAGTGGATAATAAAATTTTGAAAGTCCTTTTATTTCATTCCGATCATTAACTGTATTTTAACAATGTTAATCATCTCCAAAATGTTGCGGATTTTTGTGTTGTGTTTTCTAACAATCCGTGTATTGTTAAAATCAAATTTGAGGTTAAATGTTGTTTAATGTTTTTTTAAAGCGGTTTGATTTTTTGCATATTTGTGACCTTTGATTCTTTCTTCAAGTACCTGCTTCGTCTGTCCAATACACACTTTATCACAGTCTCCACACAGAATGTTATAAACTAAGTGTATTTGTTTAGTTGTGGGCATTGGGTCCTTAAATTTGGAGTAGAGAAATTTTAGGTTATTTTCATTGCTGCAATCATTTCTGTTGTTAATATTTGGTTTTATTGTTTTAATCGCTAGTGTTTCTAGATATAATCTTTTGACTAAGTTGCTCTCCCGGAACAAAACCTCTATATTGTCAAAGATTATATCATGATAGGTGTTGTTCAAATGTGCAGCCAAAGTACACCTTTATGGATGTCTCCTGATGTCACTAACATGTAGTGTGTTTCTTTCTCTCAGGCGCTGTTTATCTGCCCTATTTAGTACTGGTTACAGCCCCCCCCCCCCCTCGTATTTGCCCCCATGTATGTGATGGGACCAACATTTTTAAACAGCATCTTTATTTTGTTTGTGAGGCCAGGTATGTATTGAATAATGGAATTGTTTTTTCCAGAATTAGAATTAACCGACACATTAAGTGTACTGGCTGTTGGCCTTGTGACGGGAAATCAGTCGAAAAGAGGATCTTGTTTATTGTTATATTTTTTAAGTTTATTATATTTTTTAAGAAATAAAGCGATACCATCCAAACAGCTTCATTGATTAAAAACAACAAATAATAACAAAAAAAGGACCAAACAAAACTGGTGAGGACAACGAGTTTATGGTCCGAATATAGTTGTAGACTCCCATACTAGAAAAGTTAGTCGTCAGTTAGCTGGAAGTCAAACTTTAGTATCCAGAATAATTATCGACCCTAAATTTCATCAATATCATATTCAATTAACGCAAAAGTTAGATGAAAGAGATTTTCAGAATCGCTCACATTTTTGTCAATTGGCAGTAGATAAATTAGAAGAGCACCCGACTTTCTCAAGTATTTGTTGTTTACCGACGGAGCTACCTTTCATAAAAATGGATACATTGATTGTCACAATTTTCATTATTATGACAAGCAAAATCCTCAATTTATCAGAATTGCAAATTTCAGAATCGTTGATCATTAAATATGTGGGAGGGGGGGATAGTTGTTAGTTACATAATTACCTTAATTTTCGGATGCAAATGTTAACGGATGTTTTCTTCGGACAAACTTTTTGGTTTATAAACGGTGCCTACTACCAAGGACGACATGAAAATTAGAACTAGAAATGCGTTTCCAGGAATAAATGGAAACGTTTTAAGTAACGTTAGTACTTCTTTGGGAAGAGAATACGCACGTGCATCGCAATGGTGGTTATGTTGACCATTTATTTGATGAAATTTGTTTTCCTTATTTTCGTTTGTTGCGGCTTCGGTTAATGTAAGTTATTTAAACTGCATTTTTAATTTTTTTTTTTTTGTTTAACGTCACCTGTCTATAATTTTGAAAAGCAGCAGCCATCTCTAATGAAGCCCTTCAACCAAATGAAAAAATAGGAACAAGAAAACTTTTATGTTATTTCTTAACCAACAGGGTAAAAAATGCAATACTGCAATTGAAAATTACTGGCATTAAATTAACTGTCAATGCAGTAGTCTATAAAATTATTACTTTTAGGATAGTTGAGTTTCATTTGTACTTTCTTTGATAGTTAACTCAGGCAGTAGGGCTTAGATTCGACCTTCTCATTGGCTGAAAGATATTTGGGTACTTAGAACAACAGCGTTCGTAGTTCTTTATTCGACCACTGACGGCTCCTATAGTGATAGCCTCAGAAATTACAAAAGACCATCTTAACAAAAACGTAAGAGAATAAATACAGATACAAATTGCTACAATAAAATACCGGGTGTTTCATTTTAAAAAAAAAAAGTTTGTCGTATGTAATCACTTTGGGAAGTTATAGGCATTGAAAATACAAAAAAATTCTTGATATTGTCGAATGCAGCTTATACCAAACCTTCTTGGCTACAAGGGCCAATAACATTAATCTTTTTACTTTTGGAAACAATGCAAATGTGATTATGTTCGGAACATGTGTTTTGATCAAAAATGTTCAAGAAGATTAATAAATCAAACAGTTGAATAGAAAATTTGATCAAGTACTAGAAAATTAAAAAATACATAGAGTGATACATTTTAAAAAAATAAGTTTAATGCACTGGCGGTGAAACTGGAAGAGCATCAGAACTTAAAGTAATTTTAGAATATGCATCCTAAGAAACCGTGACTCTTCTACTACTTGTTTTTTTCACTTATTTAAAACACAAAAAAAGCAATCGAAGAAGCGGCTACTAATGACTCAAACTATATATAATTTAAATTAATTTAAGTTATCATGAACAAAGATCAGATTAAAAGGCACCAAAAAAACAAAAACAAGGCCTAAAATTTTAACGAAAATCTGTTTGATAAATGTTTCTTCTTAAAATGTATTTTTGATGAAAATAAAATGTTATTAGATCAATTATTTTCGGGATTAGTAGTTTTCTTCATATAAATTTGTTTAGAAATGTATATTTGGCCAAAATAAAGTTTTTGTGCTGTTTATCTAGTTTTTATGCCTTTTTTGGAATTTCATGCCTTTTTAAGTGCCTTCTTTGATGCGGTCTTTAATCATAAATAACATTTTATACGACAGTAAAACATATTAAAAATATAAAACGAATTAATACTGTAAATAAACTTAATAAAATTGTAATTCAAACTAGAAATATTTATATCTTAATTATAAGTTATTTTTTAAGTATTATGTCCATGAATAATATAAAAGGGAATTAGGTATTATTAATCAAAAATTAATATTTAAATGTCATATAAGGATGACAGTAAATTAGAACTACTAACATAGCAGGACAGAGATGATATAGAAAAAAGTCTGATCCAAACCTGATGGTACCTGCGTAGAAAACGATTTTCGGTATTAAAGAGAGCAAGCAGTATAAAATGACAGACATATCTATGGGGAGCGCTGTACACAGTCGGGCGTGAAAACATCAGTCTACTATTTGATCATTTGTCGTTTAGTCTTTGCTTCGTAGTGTGCTCAGATACATTTACATCATTTATATACATTTTAAAATATTTTATAAAATCAGTTTTTTGTTAATAAAAAAACACAAAAGAGTGGAGTGATACTTGTGTCCATGTTAAGAAAATTAAAGATTATATTGTTAAAGAACATACTATGGATGATTTCCACAAAGAATTTATTATTAATGTACATTGTGACAATGATACTAATTCTGTATTTGACTATTCGTCAGATGAAAACTATTATTAAAATTTTATAAAAGTCTAGTTTCTTAATTTAAATTAATCTTTATTTTTACTTTAAATTTATTTATCTAGTGTTGAGGTTTTCTTCTTCATTTGTTTTTGCCATGTGGTTATTAATAATAAAACAAAAGAGTGGAGTAATAATGTACATTGCGACAATAATACTGATTCTGTATTTGACTATTCGTCAGACAAAAACGATTATTAAAATTTTATAAAAGTCTGGTTTTATAATTTAATTTAATCTTTATTTTTATTTTAAATTTATTTATCTAGTGTTGAGCTTTACTTTTTCATTTGCTTTTGCCATGTGGTTATTAATAATAAAACAAAAGAGTGGAGTAATAATGTACATTCCGACAATAATTCTGATTCTGTATTTGACTATTAGTCAGATAAAAACGATTATTAAAATTTTATAAAAGTCTGGTTTTTTAATTTAGTTTAATCTTTATTTTTATTTTAAATTTATTAATCTAGTGTTGAGGTTTACGTTTTCGTTTGCTTTTGCCATGTATATAATAATAATAAAACTTTTCGTATATGTATACTTGCATGATTTAATAGTGTGAGAGCGTTTACTCTCTAAGAATTGCTGTTACATTGCAAAAAATGAGGTGTGGCCACCACACGACTTTCTTATACGTATGAAAGTGTTACTTCCGGTCCGAATTTTGAAATTTCATTTATACAAAAAATATTTCAAATCCAACTCTAAATACTTTTGTACTCTTCATAAATATATATAGAATGCATAATTTACGACATATTTGCAAAAAATCGCAATTCGATAAGAGTAAAAGTGGCACTTCCGGTCTGAATTTTGAAAATTTTTTTATACAAAATATATTTAAAAGTATGTTCTAAATACTTTTATACTCGTAATGTACCTGCCTGGAAAGCATGACTTGCGAGATATTCGCAAAAAACTGATTTTCGATAAGAGTAAAAGACCTACTTCCGGTAGGAATTTCGAAAAACTTTTTAAATAAAATTGTTCTCAATTTTAATTTTAAGTACATATGAATTCTTTATAAATTTGTATAAACTTAGTATTTGACGAAATATTGGCAAAATTCGATTTTTATACCGAAGTAAACTGCTACTTCCGGTCTACCGATTTTACTGAAAAACTAATCAGATCTCAAGAGGGAGATTATACACGTAAATACAAAATTTTGAATTGATATCTCCAGCGGTTTGACCGCTATCGTGGTCACAGACAGACACACAGACAGACAGACACACAGACAGACAGACAGACAGACACACACACAGACATTTTTTTAAAAACCACTTTTTTGGTATCAGGGGACCTCAAAACGTGGACATCTGCAAAAATCTCGAGGTCGAAAATTTTCATCATCACAATACTTCCTTATACTACGTATAAGAAAGTAAAAAATGAGGTGTGGCCACCACACGACTTTCTTATACGTATGAAAGTGTTACTTCCGGTCCGAATTTTGAAATTTCATTTATACAAAAAATATTCCAAATCCAACTCTAAATACTTTTGTACTCTTCATAAATATGTATAGAATGCATAATTTACGACATATTTGCAAAAAATCGCTATTCGATAAGAGTAAAAGTGGTACTTCCGGTCTGAATTTTGAAATTTTTTTTATACAAAAGATATTTAAAAGTATGTTCTAAATACTTTTATACTCGTAATGTACCTGCCGAGAAAGCATGACTTGCGAGATATTCGCAAAAAACTGATTTTCGATAAGAGTAAAAGACCTACTTCCGGTAGGAATTTCGAAAAACTTTATTAAAACAATTTTTCTCAAATTTAATTTTGAGTACATTTGAATTCTTTATAAATTTGTTTAAACTTAGTAATTGACGAAATATTTGCAAAATTCGATTTTTTCACTGAAGTAAACTACTACTTCCGGTCTGCCGATTTTGCTCAAAATCTAATCAGTTCTCAAGAGGGAGATTATATTCGTAAATACAAAATTTGGAATTGATATCTCCAGCGGTTTGACCGCTATCGTGGTCACAGACAGACACACAGACAGACAGACAGACACACACACACACAGACATTTTTTTAAAAACCACTTTTTTGGTATCAGGGGACCTCAAAACGTGGACATCTGCAAAAATCTCGAGGTCGAAAATTTTCATCATCACAATACTTCCTTATACTACGTATAAGAAAGTAAAATAAGGAATTATCATGAAGGCAAAACAAATCAACATTGTATAAATGAAAGGCTAAAACAACTCCAAAAGAAATGTTACTGGCTGAATATGAAAGACACCCATATACTTAAAAACATGCGAAGACTGTAACAGTAATTGATACGATCGACATGCAGTGCATCTCGAGCTCAATTTAAGAGAAAAAATAATAATAATGGTTTATTATCCAAGAGTATTAGCTGCTTATTACCGGATAATACAATGAAATAGAAAAGAGTGTACAATAACAAAATAATTATACACTTTATACAATCTATGTAAATACATACATGATAACAACATTAATAAACAATGTTTAGCTTATGTCTCAAAAAGGTAGTCAGCCCTATACGCGATATTTAAATAAGTCAATATGTGAACATAAATCGTTAGCATTTCTCATCTATCTATACATTGATAGAACCGGCGAAAATAGATAATGTGTGGTATTGGATGAGAGTACATAGAATGTTGGCCGGCTGCTAGTACCAGTTTACGGCATGCAGAATCTCAATAATTCCAATAAAGCAGAGTCCATTACGTCACCATTCATTAACTTGTGTAGGAAAATAGTTCTCCTCGATTGCAAGGACATGAAGCCGAAATTTGTACACAATTGAAGTAGCAGTACGCGTTGTCAGGGTAACTCAGCAACAAGGTGTTTTCTATAAAATAGTGTCATTAAGAATTTACGTTCTACACTCTCGGTTAGGTCAGTACACTTCTTATAACATGGACACCAAACAACAGAGCAGTATTCCACTTTAGACCTAATGAAGGAATCGTAGAAACAAATCAGTGCATCATTATTACGGAAATCTGTAGTATTACGTGCAGAAAACTAAGTAACTTCAACGCTTCATTTTTAATGATGAACATATGCACGTGGAATGTCAACTCGGAATCAAATGTTATTCCAATACTGTTTCGCAATGTGGTAGTTCGACGTTGTTAATCAAGAAATGCTTTCTAGTATATACCTACAAAAACTTTACATTTGTTTATATTTAAATGTAATTATTTTTTTTCACACCAGTTAAACATGAAATCCAAATCTCTTTGTAAAAATTCTTCATCCTCCACCGATTTAATACACCGAAAAAAAAAAATTAAACCATCTGCATACAGCAAATATTTCGAAGAAATACCATCGACAATATCGTTAATAAATACAAGAAAGAGCATCGAGCTTTGAGATACTCCACTAAAAAAATATAATCGAAGGATCTGAGGCCCCGATATTCAACATAGTTGCGTCTATCGGTTAAATATGATATAATTAATTCAATAATGTTTTCCGCAATGCCAAAGTTGTTCACCTTGTTAAGTATTAACGGATGCTGTACCTGGTCAAAAGCTTTAAAGAAGTCAGTTTATATATCGAGTCCACTTGATTGCGCACGATAAACACCCGAACAGATAATGTACAAATGAGCACAAATTAGTCGTAGTAAACCCATGCTGATCCGTTGTAAATAATTCAATACATGGTTGCTTATTCGTTTGAATAGCATCAATTCAAAGACTTTAGACCCGTTCGATATAATAGAAATAAGGCGGTAATTCCTGTCTCATTTTTATTACCATTTTTAAACACTGGTATGACGGGTAGTTTTCCAACAATTTGTATAAACTTTGTTTTAATACCAAATTCAAAATGTGCAGCAGTGGCAGCTTTAAGATAAATCTACAGTCTCTGACAAGAAAGGACGAAAAAAGGTCAGTACCCATAGTTAGAGTAAGTTTTAAGGATGCCACGGTATTCAAAAAATCATCGGCGTTAAATTTGGTAATAGACAGTATCGGCATATATCAACTTTTTCAACATAGCAGGTGCAGTATTTCGAGAAGATGTAAAAGCAGATTGGAAGTGAGTGGTAAAGGTGTGAGTAATATCAGATGGACAGAAAATAGAGTGTTCATTCATGACCATCGTAGCAGTTATCAGAACTGCTTTCTTTTTTCGTTGATGAAAGACCATAATTTTTTCGGTTCTATTTTCATTTTCGTTTCGACGTTGTAACATATTCTTGAAACTCATTTATGTAGTACTCATATTTAGATATCCAGAAATATTTTAAAAAGCAACGTCTTGATTTCATATAGCTTATGGTAGTATAGGAGAACCGCGTTGGAAACTTTAGCGATCGATTCCTATGTAAGGGGTACGGAAACTCGAAAACAATTATTAAGTATTTCGTAGAATCTGGAGTAAGCCAAATCGACGGTCACTATTAAGGAGCATTTCAAGGTGAAAATCTGCACGTCTAAAATTGTAAGAAGGAGCTTCACTGGATTGAAGAGACTCGCTAGCTGCTTCAGTGTAAGACATCAATAATGTGAGGGCCGGATTATGCACTATCATTACGGCAGAATATAAGATATAATAAGCGATTATTAGCATTACGAATTGAATTGATTTGGATGGCTCCACAGGTATGAGTAAAATTAGACTAACGGGACGTGTGCTAGTACAGCCGTCTTATTCAAGTATATTAAAATCACCAGAACAAAAGCACCGTCAAAGAGACCAAGAAGTTGAACAGAAGATGTATTCTTGTAATGCATTTCTTATTTAATTTGACAACAAAATACTGATTTGATTCATCCTGGTAAAGATAGATATTGGTTCTTAAAGAATCTACTAAACGAAGTGTACGAGAATATAAATTATATACGGTTAAATGGATCATGCTGTCATTTGTCAATTCTTGCTGTCATTAATAAAATTTTTGGTTCTGAATGTGAATGTCTATGAAATATATCTGTTATATTGTATATTATAAAATGTTAAAATCAAAACGATATGATTCAGTTCATGCGTCAGATTCTCACTCATCTATTTCAAGAAGTGTAAAAAGTGCTCACAGCGTCAATTCAAGATATCGCTGGCCATCTACTTGGGCGTACATTAGTTCAGTTATGGCATTTTCTTGTTCCATTATATACTTTGATGTTCTATCATTAAAATACAAGATGAATGGTGAGTAAATTCATATAATGATATTAATTTATAGTAGAATTGTTGATTTTATTTAGTATCAACTTATAAAGACTATAGAATTATATAGGTATAACTATCAGTGTTAATTGTAAATACTACCCGGAAGTTAACAGTATTCCTTGTTATATTATTAAATATGTTTAATGTATTATAGACAATCTAATTTACGTGTAAATTCTTATTTTATTGTGGAAATCTTTATAAAGAAATAGTATGCTGAACACATTGACGTATATTAATAACTAGACTAAATATCGTCATCCATATTGAATTCTCATGGGTATTTCTTGGCCTCTGAATCTAACCTCACTTTTGTATTTTTGTATCGGTGCGTTAACCTCATATTTGCTCTAAAAATGGTAAAATATTGTGTAATACCTACATGTGAACAAACTTCATTAAACAATTATGTATCTTTCCATCGGTAAGAAAGCAATTTTATTATAAATGCTTACTTTTACATGCAGAATATGTGATGTAAGTATAAACTCAAAGAGAATAGTACCAACGCAGGAAAATTATCACGGTTTTTGTAGCAATGAGGAAATTGATTATACTGATATATCGTTTTCGCCTTACATCGATAATATTATTGAATACATTGCAGGCTTTGTTGTCCGCAAACTAATAAAACGTATCAGGTGTACATTATGTAAAACTGCGTTGTATGGAGAAGAAAATTTAGCTCAAAGTTTAATTTCATACAAAAATAGAGGAGGTTTAATATATCCATCCAAAAATGTTATCTCGATATGCAAAACTGCTGAAAAGATCTGCAGAGATATATTAAATTCACCACCAAAGTTGAATAATGCGATGCAGTATTTAGTAAATAAATTATTGAATAATATGGATACAGATTTATTTTCTGACTTAAAAGATCATATAATAGATGACTTAAATTTTGAAGCCGATCACCGGTATTGGTCAATAAAAGAAATTGCTGTAGTATACTTTAAAATTAGAATTCATCATGAAAACAAACTCTTTAGTATGAAATTAAAAGTAAATAATTCTCGACATGTATTAACAAAAGCTATATTGTTTCGAAACGAATAAATGCAACATAATACGCATTATTTTGCATTATTTTTATCCAACATCCTCAAAATTCCTATTTTATTGTTTTTTTAAATTTTTTGTTGACTCAATTTAATTTTTACGTACATAGAAAATAATGATTCACATTTAAAATGATTGTGTAATTTCAATGTCGCGCCACTTTCAGAGGGAAAAGAGTGGGGGTTTAGCGGCACGGTTGCTGGTAATGCAGAGTATAGCGTATAGGGCATCTAGTACTCTAATAAGATATCAATGGCTGAACATCTACCCTGTCGAAAAGTGAAGAAAACGAAAATTTGCAAATTATAAACGAATTCCCGTCATCAGTATTTTTAAAATATTTGATTTAGCTATTAAGCCATGTTCAGTTAGTTACAAAAAATAATAAATTATTGCCTTCTAACTCTGATTTTGCTTCAAATAGATTTACTACCAATAGAATGTTTTACGCCTTTAATCACGTATGCGAAGAACTTGATAAAAAATGTTGTTACGTACTTTCTTTATTCGATATTATTGATTTAACTTAGACAAATGTACTGAAATTTACTGAGACAGCTGCAACTGTCACATACAAGTCAAAATTAGCACGTTCAGAATATGTTTGCAGTATTAAATTATCAGGGAACAAACAAGATATATATATGATACAAATTTACTTAAGAGAAAGCATGTACTATTAAGGTAAAAAAACGGTTTATATTGAAAGATATATTTGGTGCACTAACACATAATAATTAGTCTAGTCTTAGTACGGCTATACCTTATTCCAAAGAGAGAGAGACGAAATTCTGAACAGCCCCTAGTACAAATTACAATCTGTAACTGGTGAAATCAATTTTAGGCGGTAAAATTAAATTTAAATATCTGTCTGAAATATGAAATTTGTAGGTACAAAATTTAATTATATATATATTCTTCAGAGATAAACAAACAATGCCAAAGATTTGACAATTGATAGCAATATGCGATTGTAGAGTGTGGTTTTATTTCGCCTTGCTGTCAATCAATCAGAAATAACTCTCACTTGGTCTGTTCAGAATTTCGACTTTCTCTTTTTGGAATAAGGTATAGCTTTTCTGAATGTAAACGTATTCTTACGGCCCGCGAACCATAACAAACTGTCAATTAAATTTCAAAGCCGTAGAACTTAATATGTTCTTAACTAAAATTCTAAAGCTATAACCAATGATAAGAAGCTGAAACTAAATATTTTAGACCATATTATTTATTTATAACACAGTTGAAACATACAGGGTGTAAAAGATATATGCAGCAATACTTACATACTATCCGTCCATCGGATCTTTTGAGTCACATGATTAATTGCGTGCGTTATCAAGGACATCCGCACCTAGAATGTATATATACTCATTTCTTTCCAATCTCAATGACTAGATAAGGATAGAAATTTTAAACTTTAAGGTGGGGTTGTCTTCTCCATAAGAGTAATAAGACAGACAGAGAAAATATACCGCCATGACATGTTACTGCGGTAGTCAATTTATTAAATTTTGACATATAACATTGTGCTTTGCGTTTTGGCACAGGTTTGGGTTTAATTTCGTTATATTGCTTTTCTAATTATCTTTTCAGAACTAAAAAAAAATGTACCTATTTAATACATTTTCTGTAAGTATTCTAATCACTAAATTTATTGGTTATAGGTTAAGAATTTATATTTATTACAGAGATATGCCTGAGAAATGTCTGAATTCACATTCTCAACAACTTGCATTAAATGTCCTGGACTTTTTTGAGAAAAACAAAGTCGTGCACTTCTCATAAATATAAATGCACCTCTTGAGGTAAGAATTATATAATAATTTTTTTGAAATCATAATAAAGGTTTGAATATTGCAGAGAACAGCTGCTGCCCTTAAAATCTCCGCACAAACTATCAGAAATATAAAACAACGAAAAGGAAAAGACCCAGTACTTTCTTCACCCAGTAAAAAAAGAGCTCGTGTCAAACCCAAAACAGAAGATTTACGAGAATCTTTAAAGATGGAAGTACGAAACACTATTTATAACATGTATAAAGAGAGTATGTTATTAATTCATTTATGTTTCACAATTTTAATATATTTGAAATTATTTCAGAGAAACATGTTAGTCTGCTTACATTGAAAAACGAATCACACACCAAAGCAGTAATCGATATTGGAAAATAAAAGCATGATATAGCCCTTTACCGAAGCACTTTTTTGAGGAAGTATACAGATAATTTAAAGTCAAATTCTCCAAGACCGGTGATATTCCTTGATGAAACATGGATATATTCAAAAGATAATTGAGGAAGATCTTGGCATGATACATCTACAAAAAGTGTTCGAAAGCCAGAAGGTTATGATGGCAAAAGGTTTATAGTTTTACATGCCGGAGCTGAATCAGGGTTTATTGAAGGTGCAAGTTTGATATTTGCATCGAAAACCAAAGCAAAAGACTATCATGCTTAAATGAACAGTAAAAAGTTTGAGGAATGGATTAAAATACAATTCATGCCACATTTACCAAACAATTCACTGGCTGTCCAGCAATAATAAGTTTTTCCGGTGAATTCACAAAATATGAATTGTTGGATTTAGTTAGGAGAAACAAACCTGAGAAACTGTATTTAATCCTAATGAAACATCCAGTTCAGATTCAGATTTAGAATCTGAGTGACGTTTTTGTAATATAAAACAATGTGTGTTTACCTGAAGAAGTTCTTATCTGAAAATCCATTTATTAACAACTTCTTTATTTTATGTGGAAATGTACGTGTTTTTGTTTCGGTGAAACATTTATAAGAAGTTAATTTAAAACCAATGGATGTGTAGTGCATTATTATGAAATGTGAATCAATACTTTCGGCTCACTCTACATGCATGGCTGGTAACAGCCGAACATTGTAGTTATGTTGGTGCATTATTATTTCTAGTATACGAAGAAAAAGAAAGCCACTCATGCACTGATTAAGGATTAATTATTTAAACTTGTCTTTAAATTTACAATACCTAACAAAATAAATCAGAGGATTGTTTAATAAGATTTATTTATTAAGATAGTTTCACTTAATTATAATAGAAGCAATAGTTAATAAATAGTAATATGAAAATAAGTTTAATCATATAGAAATATTATGTGTGAGATTATAACAGTTTATTATAGATATTTAGCATACAATATATAACAGTTTAAAAAAATGTAAATAGATTTCCAATATATTAATAAATAAATTTAACTTATTATTAAAGTTTTGTGTTTTGTCTGTAATGAAATGCCTATTTAAATTCTAAAATAATGGCCACGTTGTACAGGAATAAATTAATATTGTATAGTGCCATAACTAATTATAAATACAACATTATTTACAACTTACATATGTTAATTACAGCATTAAATACAATCACAATTTTATCTACTGGTTAATTTTTGCATATTCTTACACTTTCTTAACACATACTGAAATGAGATACTTTAAGGTGCTAACGAGTTCTTCTTTTAGAATAACTAAAATTCACTTGCAGAATTCCTAGTGCTTCCTTTATTAAAAATGCTGTTTCTCCTAGAACAACATATCCTGGATTAAGATTGTTGCAAAAATTACTTCTTCCATTCATTTTTCAGATGTAGGTCACCCCGAGCATCACTAATGTAGCACATACTTCACTGAGGAGTTATTGCTATTAAAATTTCTATCGTGCTTATAAATAGAACAGTACTACTGCTGAGCTAAAGTATTATCTGGTTTTCCAATGATAATTACTCACAAATTGTAAAAATAACCATAAATCAAAAATTATTTTGAACTGAACTGATTTTCCACAAAATAATTCCATTAAAAAATTGTCACTAGAAAATAGGTAGAGGTGCATTTAAACATTTTATGTGTTCTATATTCAGATGACATGATTTGTTGTTAAATATTTTGAGATATTATTCCACTATTATGTTTTTTTTTTCATACTAAGGAACTATACATAACCCATATGTTGTAAGATGAATGAATGACAGACCGGCAAATTTTGTTCATAACTCCAACGGTTATTATTGTTTTACACTGTTTTATTAAATTTCATTATGATAGATATAGCTAATTTTAAGCAATGAATAAAACATGGTATAAAATATAAAAAATATTAGATATAAGCATTATAAGTTCTTTATTTTTAAATGTTTAATTCTATTTTCTAAGGAATGAATTTGAGCCAGAAGTGTTGATTTAATTCATACGGATCAAAATTAATCACGTGACTCAAAAGATCCGATGGACGGATAGTATGTAATAGATAGGTAAGACAGCAATTCAAATCTACAAAAAAAAATTAACCTATCGAAACTTTCACTTTTGCGTAAATTTAAGAACACAAACTTTTCAAATACGGTCCTGTATTCACAGTAAATCAAAATAAATAGAAGTTATATGTTGTCTATTCAAGACAGGAATTTCTGTGTTTACGTTAAAAAAATTCTCGGCACAATGAATTGTAATACAAGCTAGCCCATTATTTACACAAGTGTGTTTGTTGTGTATCTTTTTCTAAACATCCCTTTATTGCCTATCAGCTGCTCGCAAGGCATTGACCTTTATAATAATATCACGCGATAAATAAATGGTACATAATTTACATTACAAATTCTTTAAAAATTCTATTTTTCGTTAACAGATTTTGGTGAAACAGGTCTAATGATTAAAGTAGATGTTCAAAGTGACCGCCATTTGCGTCAATACAAGCTTCTAGCCGTTCGGTAAACTTTCGAAGTAGACGATTGAACACAGCACGGTTTTCACGGATATAGGCCGCAGCTTGAAAAATACGTTGCTGAAGGTCTTCTTCGTTTACAACTTCAATGCCGTTATAAACAAGTGCTTTCATAGAGCCCCACACAAAAAAATCTAGTGGATTTAAATCGGGACTACGCGGAGGCCAAGGAATTCGTCCACCGCGTCCTATCCACCGCGGATATGCGTTATTTAAAAAGTTGCGTACTCCACGAGAATAATGGGCAGGTGCACCATCGTGCATAAACCACATACGGCGTCGCGTATCGAGAGGTACATCGTCTAGATACCCGGGTAGCGAATTCTCCAAGAAATCCAAGTAGCTCTGTCCATTAAGTCGTGCAGGTAGTACGTGCGGCCCTAGCAATTGATCACCGACAATTCCAGCCCACACATTTATTGAAAAACGGTGTTGGAAACGAGATTGATGTATGATGTGAGGGTTTTCATCGGCCCAGTAATGAAGGTTGTGAAAATTTAAAATACCTCCCCTCGTAAATGCACACTCATCGGTAGATAACACCTTTGACGCAAACTGCGGCTGTTGTGTAAGTTTCCGACGAAACCATGTACAAAAATGAATTCGTAGCGGGCGATCGGCTTCCATAAGTTCCTGGACGCGTTGCACATGGTAGGGGTATAGCGAACTCCTTTGAAGAATGTTATGGATTGTTGTATGTGAAACGCCTACCTCTCTCGCAACCGATCGGGTACTTGTTCTTGGATTTTCATCTAGAATATCTAAAATTTCTTCCTCCGCATCTAGTATCCTACGTGGTCTTTCATTACCGCGCCCTTCATAACTTGGGTGAAATGTACCGCGTTCTCTCAATCTGTAGACTGTTTGTAAAATTAAATCCCTTGAAGGACATCTACGGTTCGGAAAACGTTCTGAATAAATACGTCTAGTACCGCTAACATTTCCACCTGTTTCACCGTACAATAATACGATATCTGTTAATTCGTGATTTGTATAAGCCATACTTCGCAGAGGTTCATAACAGACTGATACTAACAGTATGAATCATCGCATCTACAACTCCCACCACTCCGCTTTAGTAAGAGTGACGCTGTTACAAACGAAAGTAAATTTACCAGAGTCGGATCGGGCCACGCGTATTTATTAACAAATTTTTTTTCTTAGATCTCATTCGAGATAGAGCCTTCGTGCATTAACATTTTATGCTCAATATTATTACAGCTGTTACTTGTTACAGTATTGCTGCGTATATCGTTTACACCCTGTATAATCAAGTTTAAATTCGGAGTGATAGATTTCTTATAATTAATTCAGTACTATTTAAAATTTTTACATCAACACCAAATTCAGTTTACTGCTAACGACTGTCCTTGTCTTCAAATTTCTTTTGAAAAATCCTCTTTTTATTTGAAGCCAAATATAAATATTCAATGTTTCGCTTGGCAACTGATGTCGACTGCAACCTGTGATCTGTTTTATTCCGAGCACACCTTCCCCTGAATTTTCTATAGTAATGAAGCTGATGATCGTTGAAATGAATGTCCTTTGTAGGATTGTCTAGTTTCACATAAGGGGCGATCGCCATATCACCTACTTAGTTTCCATTTTCCTAAGAAAAACATAGTTTATACAGAATCCCATCGCCGACACTTCTTCCTTAATATATCTTAGTTTTAGTATCTCCTAATGTAATTAACAGCAACGATAGTAACTCTTGAATATCCTCCATTATCGATGTTTGCAAACTCTTGGCGACGAAATGCAGCGCTAATCCAAAAATTAAAGAAACAACAGAACAACACTGTGTTGTTCTGTACGCTACGGTGTGTAGACAGCGCGATTTTTAATCAGTGCTACTGATGATGACAACTTAGTTGTTGAAATACGTATTTAGCCATTTTTGTGCTTTAGTGTGGTAAGGTGTTTTAGTGTTTTTGTGTAGTTTCAAGCCACAGACTCCAAGTTTAGTTTCTACTACTAGATTTACTAACTTACTTAAAATTCTAACCATAGCGTAAATTGAAAATTCAGTTACAGTATGTATAGTAGTGTTTTCGTTTGTTTGCTTCTTTCGTTTCTTTTTGTATAGTCGATTTTGAGGCTCCTTGGTTCTCTGGCTGAATCGATGTGGGCGGCATAGGATGTAGCACAAACCATAAAAACGGAACACTTTCGCAAAGAGTTTTATTCACAAAAGCATCACTCACATCCTACTAACTGCGCTGGTTAAATAATTTTAAAAAGAATATATGTTTTAAAAATATTTCTTTCTTTCAAATACGAAAGTTGCCATCGGAGGGGTTTATCCTTCGAGAACCTGTACTTTACTTACTTATACATATCGCGATGAGAATCCCAGTGTCGCGTTCTTTGACAGTCAATGGCAGCAGGGTCTCACACTACATGACTAGCACATATAAGTTCAGACAATTGTGAGCATAATGTGCAAGTAGGTAATACTTTTAAATATTTTTTTAATAAAATAGATAAATAATCAACATAATTTATTTAATATTGTTAAACTATTTTCTCTCTCTAGTTTCTCAATCTTTTGTTATTTCTTATTATTTCTTTCATGCCTATTTGATTAAAATTGTAAAATTGTTTTCTTTGTTTATTTATAATTATACAATACTAACGTATTGTAACGAAACCAGTAGACATCCGGGCGGACTTCCGAGCGCCAACAAGAACTTCTTTAAGTAGTAATCGCGCAGACCAAAGTAGAAATAAATATAAATAAATAGTTCTTTAAGTAGTAGTCTAAGAATAAACACAAATATAGTGTAATAAAGACATAAATATTACCGTGTTATATAAATAGAAGTGAAATAAATAATAAATACGGACATAAATATTAGTAATAGAAATAAATACCTGTGTTAATTTAAATCGTAGTAGTTTAAGTTTGATACGTTAGTTTTATATTTTATATTGTAATTAATTTTACGTGTATGAATATACAGACTGTTTTAAATAAATAAATTGCACGAGTTGTTTATTGCGAACCCGAAAACGTTACAGTATTAATAATTTTTTGTACAAAATTTGAACTTTTTTTTTTGAATACTCAAAAAACATATCTTAATAGGCTTGCGGGCCTTGAAAAGACGTTTTATCTTTAGGTAAGTCTAGCAATAATTATATTACACTATTATATAGTATTGCTACAACTTACGTGGATACTTATCTTACTGTTATAATATTTTTAATTTACGAAGCCTGTTTTTTAAGTAGGTATATACCGTTTCTAAATATATTCAGTACAGCGTAAAGTTTTCCATTAGGTGCGTGCGCACCAATTACTTTAACCTCTGGCTACCCATGGCTGTTATGGAATCATTCGGTCGCGTTTATGTGTATGTAAAATGAATAAGACCATTGAAAATTCCTCCGACTGTAAAATACAAGCCTTCTTATATTTTATAAATGGAAGAGAGATGAAGGTGGCCTAAATTCATCGACAGATTAATAAAGTTCATGGTCCAGAAAACCCCCTGGTATGTAAGAAACTCTCAAATACACAACGAGACAAACACCCCCTCTATCCCAGAATTCATCGAGGATCTCTCCCGAAAATTCTATGACTCCATCGACAGCAACGACAGCATAAAACACAACAGAAATGTTATACGATCCAGAAATCTACTTGCCGCACAAAAGACCTAGACTGTCCTTCACCTAGGCCCTCTTCCGGAAGAATCCTCTGAAAGAGTTCATTCCCACCAAGCCACATTAAGATTAATACAGATAAGATTAATAGTAAAAGGCCTAAGGCCTGACTTAAAAGCCACTATAAGAAGAAGATTGAGGAAAAATTATTATCGCTCAACTATAAGAAAATGGGATAGAGGATTTAAAGAGTAGTGTTCCAACGTACATTATGTGGAATGACGTAGGTGATTGCCGTCATTAATGATTTTCTGGTGCTGAAGGTGGTCAGAAAATTTGAAAAAAAAAATTATACTATTTCAGTTTCCTCAAGTTATCAAAAGTGTTGCGGAAATGCTTACGCTGCGTACCAATAATGCAGATTAAGTTGAACAAAACCAGTCGAGATTATAGTTTCCTTTTTCACTTAAAAAAATGAACGTTGGCTGTAATCATGTATTGGTAACGACGTCAAAACGCCAGTGGTTAACATAGGTAAAAATTACATTGATAATTAGATAAAAGTTTAGATTTTTATGTACAAAGCGGTACTTACACAAAAAAATACAAGTAGTATATTAACAATTTTATTTTTGAAAGACGTGTTAGTACATACATATACCTAATTCTTTATTTCTTTCTTTTAGATTTAAGTATATTTCATTACGCTGCAGCATTTATATTCGTTGGTTTGCCGTTATACTACCTAGAAATACTACTAGGACAATACACACAGATGGGTATCACTCTGATCAAATATTTGAGTCCTATTGGCCATGGTGTTGCGATTTCATATATAACAATCATGTACGTTAACTGCGTCAAGAATGGCCTACTTCTGGCTGATGTAACTATATACTTTCTATCATCGATGCGAAGTGTCCTACAATGGATGCAGTGCCCGAGCAACACGGAACTTTGCTGGAATGCATCATCAAAGTGTAAACAAAATTGTCTTTCAAAGACTGTAAGACCATCCTCGTATTACTATTTCGTGTATGTATAAATTCTATAACACAGTAACAACTTGAACTGCGAATATACATCGTTTATGTGATTGGTCGTAGAGAGTAGAAGAAGTAACTGGGGTTGCTGGTTGCTTATTTCATTACTCTTAATAGGTTTTTGAATACAAACGTGTAAAATGTATTAAAGAATGTTTATATTATGGGAAAATAAGTATTAGTTGCAGTTAGTATTGTATACTAATTGCAACTAGAGAATTGTAAAATAAAAAATGTGTCCAACAATAAAAAAAAATATTATCACAATACAATTTTAATAAACAATACTTTCAATTAATTAAGCGTTCGAATCGTGCACCTTGAACTTCTAAACAATACGCCACCCGATCATAAAAACCACGTCAAACATTGGCAAGCATTTCGGGCGTAATCGATACTACGGAATTTCTTATTTTTTGACGTAGTTCGTCTAAATTGTTTGATCGTTGATGTTCGAAACAGTAAATTCTTGACTTTAGATACACCCACCACCCAAATTCAGATCTAGAAGAAACACTAAGCTACGATCCTCATGTACCATGGAGACACAAACGCCCAAAGCAGGCGATAATATAAGATAAATGTTCACCATTCTCCGCAAACTTCACATTAATGATTCACCACATTCAGAATAGCAGTAAAAGGTTCTAAACCTAACTCATAAACAACAAAAAGAAGAAGAAGAGATACACCCACAAGAAAAAATCACTAGGGGAAAAATCATATGAACTGGGCGGCCATTCAATTGTGCCGCCTAGAGAAATAATTCTATTTTCAAAGGTACTTCTTAAACAATGATGCACAATTGCACTGTTATGTACAGGACATTCGCCTGATACCAAATACTTCCTATTTCAATATTGGGTATGCTTTGGATAAAAGAAATAATGTAATTCTGCAGCAATTGTGAATATGTTTGTGAATTTAACAGGCCGTTTATAAAAAACGGACCAATTATATTATTCCCTAACATTCCAACCCATACCTACATTCAATTTTTGACCAATACCTTACTAACATAGGATTATGTCGACCGTGTAAAATAAATAAAGATTCGTTAAAACTGAACTCGGTTATAATGATCTCCAGAAAAAATTTCATTTACTTTTTGTACATGGTACGAACGGTATTTATTTTTCTTTAATACTTTTCTAACAGGGAGACATCGACACTTTCACTGATTTGGCCTAACGTTTAGTATACATTGTCTTCAACAGTAGCGCATATCATGATATTCCGATCCACATTATCATGTGCGGACTTTTTACGTAAAGTGGGAGAGACACATACGTATTTTTCAAAATATTCCTTGATGCGATGAATTGTGTTTAAACAGCGAGCAGGACAATCAATGTAATTAGTTCTCTATATTTCTAAAATTGATGAAAGTGTGTGGCCTCCATAGAACCACTTTATAATTTGCACTTTTTCATTAATTGTGTACTCCAGTTTTAACGTTTTACTAACACCTAGGATAAAGTTTGATGACTCGATAAAGTATGATTAACATAACCAATGATTTTCCTCTCATATAAGCAGTTAATAATACTAAAATGGCTGCATTTAATTTTAACTCCCACTACCCTCTCCTATCAATAGGCTTTCGTAGTTCAAGTTGTTTACCTACTATAGTACAGTATCTATGCAGAGTCGTTCTGACTTATAACGTACAAAATAAATAATGTTAAAATCATATTTAGAAAGCTGCGAAATTGAGTTTACTTTTTAGATTCATTACTGGAATTAATCAGATTGACTATAGTCGAGTGGTTTTGGCAACTAACACGGTCGAAGTACAAACTAAAGATAACTATTCAATACTACTACAAATTTCGATCGTCCAGAACTACTTGAAAAAAAAATAAAATTAAACCAATTAATTTGGATGCATTAATATTTCAGTATATATACCTTCCCATTGTAAATTACTATTACATGAAAGCCAGTTGCAAATTAAATATTTTAAATAAAGCTATTAAATATTATTTTTCTACACCTATATTTTATTTAACATTTGGCTATACTGTTTAGGAGGCAAGCATTATTGAAAAATTTTAAATGTTTATATGATAATTATATCAAACGTCAAAAAATAAATATGACAAATGTCAAAAGGTATATAATATGAATATTATATTTATGACAATCCTGAAATGGCTTTTGTAGGTTATATTATTTGCCAGGTAAAATTTTGCAACATCTCATATTGGACGCCATTTTAATTTAGTGGCGCATGTCGGTTGCAAGAGCGATTCACTATAACTACAAATTGCGTATCAAAATTTATTAAAATTTCTATGGCTACATGTTTTGGACTAAATAAAATACATATTTAGAAATGATATTCGACCAGGTAATTTATTCGAGGATGCACTTGTAATATAATACAAAAACAGATAAGGTGTGATTCCAAAGAAGCTTCAAGATATTTGGCGATCAGGTTTGCCAACATAAAAATGTTTTTGAAATACAATGGCGGCAAAGAAAATAGGTGCAATATAGTGAGTCATAAAATAAATAGAGGCGATGCATACACAATTCAGAAAATACCTGGAAAACTACTGCTGGTAAAACGAGAAAAAGTCGAACAAAGTGTGTGAGATAAAAGAGTGAAGAAGTTATTGAAAAAAGCGGTCCATCGATACGTTTGAGGAAAGATAAGGGTGGATTATCGTGACTTAACAAAAACACCAACCCATACTTGCCACAAATAGACGATACCTTCGATATTATGACCTGAACAGAATGTTTTTTCGTCCTCAATTTAAAAAGTGATTATTGGCAAGTGGGTATGGAGCAAAACGATCGACATTTTTTAGGTTTAAGTTATGCCGTTAGAATTTTGCAACGCTCCTGTCACATTCGAGAACTCATAGATAAATGAGATTACGTACACAATTTGGAACAGATATTGCGGAGGTTAAAAGACACTAAACTTAAACTAGACCTTAAGAAATGTTTTCGGAATGAAATAAAAAATCTTACTGCCGAGGTCTATTGCTGTCGATTCGAAAATGATAGAACTGTGAAAAAAATTGTATTTTTAGATAAGCACAAATTATGAAATTTTGCGATTATTATCTCATATTACAAATTTATTACAAAACCGGTATCCGTCAAAAAAGAAAAAAGTATAATTGAGTTGGATTTATGAATACCGATCATCCTTTGAGCTATTAAAGGAAATTCTTATAAATGCACACATCAGCCCTTTGATACTTTATTGCGATCAAAGACAAAACTTTGGGTCAGCTCTATTCCAAAACATATATGAACTTCTGAGAATTCCAAAAACTAGAAAGACCATTCTTCACTAACAAGATGGAATCAACTACGAACAGAGAAATTAATTGTATGAACACTTACATTTGTTTCTCTGAACATATGAAGCAATGAGGTATCAGGTTGCAGTTTGACTTGAAGTTTTGCAAACTTGGAGACAATCTAGCAAGAAATATTATGGTTAGTTGACGCCAACAAAAGTTAGACGGTATTCATTAACAGCTTTCTCACAATTTCCAAGACTACAGCGACAAAATAAAATAAAGGTCGATATCAGCGCAGCAAGGCAGAAAATTTGCTTTGTTTGTATAACCCAAACATGAGATTTGCCTCTTGTCAATAAATTCCTCCACCGCTTTGTTCAGATATTCATCGGAAGAATAACGTGTTTCTTTTTTTAATTTAGAAAAGAAATAAGAGTCAATCGTTGCCAAATCGGGGCTATAAGTTGGATGTTCAATTTCTACAAAGCCGCACTCGTTGATTATTTGATGTACTTGGCAAGCGTTTCAAATACAATTATCAAGACGCAGCCTAACCTTCTAATCCAAAAAAAAAAAACAAAGTTATGGTACCTTTTTGTTGCATGACAGCTGCCAACTATCTCATTGTTTCCTTACAGACTTCTACTGCTATTGTTGAGCCATTTTACATAAATTGATCAGTAAGATTCCTTCCATATTCAAAACACCGTTGCCGTAAGCTTTCATGATCAATTCTGTGTTGTTTTTTTTTTTGTGGTGGAAATCCCTTTCTGACACACTGCATAGATTTTTGTGATTTCGGTGGATTTCCGTGATACACCCATGCTTCATGGGAATGTATTGCTGGTGCAGTTTTTGTTCAGAAGTATGCAACTTTAGTTTCAATATTCCAAAACCTTATTTATTCTTAAATCTTAGGGCAAATTTTTAATACTTGTTTCATGTTTTCGTTGATTTTTGCTTTAATGGGCTTTAATATTTTTGGGTTCATTTCTTTACTTGGCCAGGTATTTGATTATGCTCCAACGTTATAACTGATTTTTACTCATTTTTTGTTAGTTAAGACTACACAAAACAATACAACCCTTTACATGTGAATCAACTTTAAAGGGGAAGTTTGTGATCGTTGCTTGTTTTTATCATGGCTAGGTAGATATTATAAAAAATCTCTTCTGTAATTAAAAGTGTAACATTAAATATTATTTATATAATATTACTAGCAAATAGTATACTTTAATTAAAAAAAGCGTTAACAAATGTTAACGAAGATGTTTTAAAACCTTATATTTGTAACATTATTTGCTAACAAACAATTAATTTTTTTTTTGAAAAAAAAAATAAAATATATGGAAATACCTCAAAAATAAGTGCATGAATTAAAATACTTAAACATATTTTCTCTATCTTGCAGCCAGATATACATGGAGAACGCTCAGCTTAATCCCAATACAACTAGAATTATTGGAATACCTTCACTTTCCAGAAGTGTGCTTATAACAACCTCCTGGATAATTACATCTCTGATAATTACTTTAGTATATAGCTTCCACCAAAAAGTAAGTTCACCTTTTTACATCAGCATAAATATATTTTCTCATATTGATATAAATATTTATATAAAAAGACTTTCTATTCCTTCCCTTGACTTGAAGTAAACCCTGGTACATTGATAAACTTACTCAAGTGTTATAAAATAGTGCTAATGAAAGATATGAAAATATTGAATCCAATGTGCAACAATTAGTTATAATCGAATTCGCTCAAGCACTTTTCTCGGTAAGAAAAACCTCTGAGTTAGTGCCATGTATTTTGTACAACGGCCAACAGATAGCACTGATATAAGGAAAATGCAAAATTCTCAAATTAATAATGGAAATTCAGTAAAAATTTATTAGATCTATAGATAACATAATAAAACATAATTTATTTAGTTAACTGCGTGGACATATTCTTTAAAATACAATTTAATGGGTTTAAATAGAAATGCACTCAATTGTAGCGATTCACACTTGCTTGAGAAAGCATTACGGAATCTAGCCTATGTTGAAGCAATCACAAGTGAAATAACATCCACAAATGGTCTTGTGCAACAATTAATACTCCTCGAGAACTGAAACTGTCAACTTCACTAACAATTTTCTGCTCACAAGTATATTGCAATACAAACTCGCAAAGATTTCTTGGTTAATCCACTTATTATCAATGTGACATAATATGTACAATTATTATAACTCAAGTTCTATTACTTTTATCTGGCAAACTCAATGTCTTCAAAATAAGTACAACTATTTCTTGTAGTTCAGGTTTGTGACTTTCTTCACTTAAATACACTCTGAGAGTTCGAGTTCCTGTTGTTAACCACCTTGAGTATGACAAGAGACCAAGATCTCGTACAGCCAAAGTCTGTTTAGAGATTCCCGACTTTACTGCCATGGAAATATCGAGTAGATATTGCTGATCCGTACGTAGTATGCTTCTCTCTATTGTGGTGATCTGACAGCCAATACTCTTAAACTAGTCACTAGACGTTTCTCGCAGCCACTTAGCTTTTCACCGATTGGCCCTCTCAAAAATTTCGGAGTCAAAGTATTGAAAGAGATGCTGGAATGACAGTTCATTGAAATGAAGGATTTGTATTTTTTTTCTAAATTTTATTAACTTTGAAAGCAATGCACGACCGGAAGATGATGATGAAATTAATAGTATATTATGCAATGAGCATTTAATGATAGCTATTAAGACACGAGTAAGGAAATTACAATACGAGCCGAAGGCGAGTATTGTAATGAATACCAGTGTCTTAATAGCCATTAAATGCGAGTTGCATACACTATTTTTTCTACGACCCCATAATAAAACATTATTTTTTGAACATTCCATTTCATAAATTTTCCGTACGTTTTTGCGAATTTAGCTGGTAATAAATTGTTTGTGGCTATTAAGGCTTGTTCTATAATTTCTGGTGGAGTCAAATTTTACATTTCACTGTCATTATCCCTCATTTTTACGGTTTATATTTTCAAAAAAACAAAAATTTTAACAACTTTCTAGTAAATTGCAGAGAACTGTCACATTTAATTAATTTTTATATCTGTCAGATATGCAGTCGCCATATTGAACATTGATTCAATATTGGAATCTCGCATTCCTATTGGATATAAACTTGTATCTTAATGAAAAATGTGTATTCCTATGTGAATTTTTCCAAATTTCTACCAAGTTTAGAGCTACCATAAGATATAAACCTATTTTATTTCTTCTTTTTACCTCCTTTTATTCTCCCCAATTCGCAATTTTTCCGCGGTATTACGACTTGAAAACAAAGCTACCCTACTGTATAGTACTTTTTCTTAAAATCTGTAAGTTACTAAATTAGGTGCTTGTTTAATTACTTAATTAATGTATTAATTGGACTTTCATTTCATTGCAACTGAAATAGTAGTAATAAAATATACCATAAAAACCTTTAGCAACTACCAAGTCAAGATTTAACCCAAAGAAGCTATTCACATTTCCGTGCATACAGGGTAGCACCTAAGATGCCTCGGACCGTACCTCCTCTATCATAAAATATATCGAAAAAAGTATAAGAGAATAATTGTCCATAACTACAATCACCATTTCCCTAAAATATTTTTTGTCATCAGTGCCGTGCCGTATTCCAGTGGCGTATCAAACCTATGTTTTTTTAAATGGAACAATGTATATTTTGTGGCTGATTCGGAAAGCCCCCAAAGAGTACTTTTTTTTTCTTATAAAACGTCATACTCCTACTTCAGCGGCTTCGCTTTTATAACGGTTTTTCTTCGCAGTTAGACCGTACTTCGACATTTTTTTTTGGCAGGAACTAAATTGTCCCGGCGTTTCGGTTTCGAATTTAGGGATAAACTAAGACCTCTTCTAACTACTCCTAATTTTTTTTCAAGTGATTTAAGGAAAGACGATAATTTTTGTTTGGGCTTTGCAAATAGTCATTTTTCTCTAAAATATCAAATGGGAACCATATAAAATAATTATATCGTTGGATAATCGAAATTCCAAGTTTTCCATTTATAAAAAAAACACACATTTCATTACAAAATTAAAAAGAAAAAAAATTTGTTAGGTCAATTTGTCGAAAAACGTCTTTTTTTCGAAGTCAGCTGTCATGATAAAACAATAGAAGTGCAACTGTCAATGCAAACGGAAAAAATAACAAGAAACTGACAGAAGCATTATTGTTATCTGATAAACGTTGTGAAAATGCCTGGAACTCAACAAGAAATGGTTGACATGTGTTTATTCTTGGAAAATGTTTCAAAAATTGTTTGTTGGCGTCACGAGTGTACTCTGAGAGATATCCTCTCAGAACGTATCCAAATCCACGTGAGTTTACAAAGGTGTTGGATAGATTTACGTCTACTGGTACTGTTCAACGAGCAAAGAGAGTTAGAACGAAGCCAGTTTTGAGCGTAGAAAACGAGTTGAAAGTTCTGGAGGCTGCTGTTGAAAATCCTCATATCAGTGTCCGCGAAATTAGTAGGAACACTGACAAGTTCCATCCATTTAAAATTCAATTGCACCAGGAATTGCAATCTCAAGATTTTGAAACCAGGCAGAATTTCTGCAATTGGTCGTTGCAAATAGTCATTTTTATTCTAAAATATCAAATCGGAACCATATAAAATAATTACATCGTTGGATAATCGAAATTCCAATTGCAATTGAATTTTAAATGGATGTAACTTGTCAGTGTTCCTAATAATTTTGCGGAGACTGATATGAGGATTTTCAACAGCAGCCTCCAGAACTTTCAACTCGTTTTCTACGGTCAAAACTGGCTTCGTTCTAACTCTCTTTGCTCGTTGAACAGTACCAGTAGACGTAAATCTATCCAACACCTTTGTAAACTCACGTGGATTTGGATACGTTCTGAGAGGATATCTCTCAGAGTACACTCGTGACGCCAACAAACAATTTTTGAAACATTCTCCAAAAATAAACACATGTCAACTATTTCTTGTTGAGTTCCAGGCATTTTCGCAACGTTTATCAGATAACAATAATACTTCTGTCAGTTTATTGTTATTTTTTCCGTTTGCATTGACACTTCTATTGTTTTATCATGACAGCTGACTTTGAAAAAAGACGTTTTTCGACGAATTGACCTAACAACTTTTTTTTCTTTTTAATTTTGTAATGAAATGTGTTTTTTTTTTAATAAATGTAAAACTTGGAATTTCGATTATCCAACGATATAATTATTTTATATGGTTCCCATTTGATATTTTAGAAAAAAATGACTACTTGCAAAGCCCATTCAAAAATTATCTTCTTTCCTTAAATCACTTGAAAAAAATTAGGAGTAGTTAGAAGAGGTCTTAGTCTATCCCTAAATTAGAAACCGAAACGCCGGTACAATTTAGTTCCTGCCAAAAAAAAATGTCGAAGTACGGTCTAACTGCGAAGAAAAACCGTTATAACAGCGAAACCGCTAAAGTTAGGAGTATGACGTTATATAAGAAAAGAAAAGTACTCTTTGGGGGCTTTCCGAATCAGCCACAAAATATACATTGTTCCATTTAAAAAACATAGGTTTGATACGCCACTGGAATACGGCACGGCACTGATGACCAAAAATATTTTAGGGAAATGGCGATTGTAGTTATGGACAATTTTTCTCTTAGACTTTTTTCGATATATTGTATGATAGATGAGCTACGGTCCGAGGCATCTTAGGTGCTACACCCTGTATAAACCTAAAAATGAGGGCACATTTTGCGTAGTGAAATAATGAATTCAGATGTGTAAATTGTAATGAAAACTTTGTAGTTTTGCCAGGTGACAAGTTACAGAGGATGTGTAGCATAGATAAAAAAACATGCTGAAAGACCTTATCTACTAAATGAGTATTATAATGTGTTTGTAAGATACAATACATCTACAATCAAATATATGCAAATACTAAAATAGCTGGTTTAATTTCGTCGGCAACTTGGAAACGTATTTCTTCATTTGTTCTTAAATCATAAGGGCGCGTCTAAATATTTAGTTTACAAAATAGACATCACTTTATAAACAGAATGCTTACATTATAACTATAACATTGCAAATATTATGAAATAGCATTAATAATCCGTAATTTCATCTTGTGTTAAAATTGATTTTTTTATGTTGATAATTTTAAAAATCACTGCTAGAAAACCCGTCAAACTGCGATTATGGAATTATAGTTGCAAATTTCATAACTAATTTGAACTCACACATGCGTGGAATTGTAAAACGTTAAAATCACTAAAAGGCAAACGGCGGTGGCGTAGATCATACACTGACATACGAGGGGTAATTCGCTCACAATATTTTGTACACCAATTCCTAAATGCGAGGTATTTCACATTAATACCCCCCAAATTCTATGCAATACCCCGTAATACCCATTAAATTCCTTGCAATACCCAGTAATACTAATTAAATACCTAGGACTACCCTGCAATACCCAGTAGTACCCATTAAATTCCTTGGAATACCCCGTAATTCCTAAAAATTCCTTCATTATCTCAATACCTTAATAATAAGAACGCCACAAGAGCTAGAAGCAGCGGTCACTGAAGAGTGGAAGCAGGTGGGTCAAGACTACATCAGACGTCTTTATGAGTCTTTGCCTAGGATAGCTGGCGTAATGCAGGCCCAAGAAGGAAATACTCGTTATTCGCGTTTCCATTAATTATTTTTTTACGTTGGTGTTACTTTTTCAATTGTTATGTTCATCAAGTTGCGGTCTTTGGTTTTTCTTTTGCATGTTTTTATTATTAATATGTTTGTGAACTACTTAGTTAGAGAACATAAAATTTTGAAAAAATAAAAAATATTGAAAAAAAATAGGTGAGTCAATAATTTTTTTGCGGAGAGTATATCGAAATTTCACAAATTCATTTTATTCGAAACAGGTTGTACAAACCCAAGGGTTAACTGTTAAAAGAACTTCAAACTGCAAAAAGAAAAACAATACAAACACACACACTTTATTAACACAAATTTCACATCATTATATGAAATAGCAAAAATTTTCGAAATTCGACGCTACTGTAATCTTCCCAAGATCAATTTTAAAAGTTTGTCACTTTTCAAGAGGTAGCTGCCGTTAGGCCCATAATTTAATTGTTTCAAATTGTATACATTTTCCGTCGAAAGATTGATATTTTGCTTGGTTTCCGTCGAAATTTTGCAGGATCCTGCTGCACAATAATCTAAATTCTTAACTATAAATGCAACTTCAACGTCATTCTTCCTGCTACATTGAGAATTAGAGGCTTTCAGTTTTTTACATATATTAGATTCATTTTCTTGTATTCCTTTGAAAAATTTTGCAATCATGAAAATTCAGGATTTTTGGCGTATTCACCGATATAAGTGTGTAGTCGTTCGCTTTCAATTATGTGAGATAATTCTTCTTTACAAAATAGTTCAATTTCTGAAAATTTCTAATTCCTTAATACTTCCCAGAAGGACTTCACTTTCGTAACCATTTATGATTAAAATATTTTTTAGGCAGGTGGGTATATTTACATTTAAATGTTTTTCAAATTGGTCGAAAGGAGAAGAACCCGAAGGCAAATGTGTGTTAGAGTACTCTTCATTTGGTTTTTCTCGAATTTCCGACTGATTTTCCCTCGGATTTTCCGATTCACTTTGTGACATCAAAAAAAAAAATTAATTGAATTTATAGAAACTTACAATCTTTTAGTTACAGCAGTTGTGCAGGAAGGTCTATCAAAAACGAAACAAAAGTGTTTTCCTAGGTTCATTCATTTCTCGGAAAAAACAAATATTTTTTATGTTGTGAAACAATCATTTAATTTTGCTTGTATTTAACAAAGTATTAAACTGAACTTTATACAGGGTGAGTCATCTAAGCGGGTAAGGCCGATTATGCCTTTATGAGTAAAGATATTTCGAAGCGGTTTTTTCCTTGTGATAGCTGTTCATTAGGAGCACATTCTAAAAATATTTTGTATTATACAGAGTGTTCCATAACTTGGTGGCTGACCATAGTTATAGTTTTTTAAATGGAACACCCTATATATTATTACATTTTTGTATTCCCCGCATAATTTTTAGGCAAAAAGTTATAATATAGTATAGGACTAAAGTCTAAGGTTTTTGACTTATTAGCATTTTTCTGAAAAATTCAATGTTTTTATAAAATTAGATTTCTCGAAAACGACGTATTAGATGAATACAATTTTTGGTAGAGTTGTTTATAATAAAAGGACCTAATACAAGCATATTTTATTTTTTTGCAATTACTAACTGAATTTTCAGTAAACTGGATTAAAATTACATGACACGTTTTTGTATAAAAGTCAATTTTTTTAAATGGCACACGCTGTATATCAGTTCATTTTTGAATTGTTTATTAAATTTCATGTCAGAAACATGTAAGACGTTAATACTTTAAATGTGACTATTTCTGAGCTACTGTCGTTTTTTGATATGCTTTTGTTAGTTTTTGCAAAAGAGTCATTTTTTTCAAACGGAACTCCCTGTATATTATTTCATTTTCGAATTTCTTATTAAATTTCACATCAAGAACATGTAAGACGTTAATACTTTAAAGGTGACTATTACTGAGCTATTGTCTCTTTTTGATATAATTTTGTCAGTTTTGTGGTTTTAATTAATATAGTATAGTACTGACAAAATTATATCAAAAAGAGACAATAGCTCAGTAATAGTCACTTTTAAAGCATTAACGTCTTACATGTTTTTGATGTGAAATTTAATAAGAAATTCAAAAGTGAAATAATATACAGGGTGTTCCATGTGAAAAAATTGACTTTTTTGCAAAAACTAACAAAAACATATCAAAAAACGACAATAACTCTGTAATAGTCACTTTTGAAATATCAAGGTCTTACATGTTTCTGACATGAAATTTAATAAACAATTCAAAAATGAACTGATATACAGGGTGTTCCATTTAAAAAAATTGACTTTTATACAAAAACGTGTCATGTAGTTTTAATCCAATTTTCTGAAAATTCAGTTAGTAAATGCAAAATATAAAATATGCTCGTATTAGGCCGTTTTATTATAAACAACTCTACCAAAAATTGTATTCATCTAATACGTCGTTTTCGCGAAATCTAATTTTATAAAAACATTGAATTTTTCAGAAAAATGCTAATAAGTCAAAAACCGTAGATTTTAGGCCTATACTATCTTATAACTTTTTGCCTAAAAATTATGCGGGGAATACAAAAATTCAATAATATGGGTGTTCCATTTAAAAAGCTATAACTATGGTCAGCCACCAAGTTATGGAACACTCTGTGTAATACAAAATATATGAACAGCTATCACAAGGAAAAAACCGCTTTGAAATATCTTTACTCATAAAGGCATAATCGGCCTTACCCGCTTAGATGACTCACCCTGTATACTCGGGAGAGGATTCCCCTTTTCCCTGAATTTTTCCCACGCCTAGCACGCATAGGATAAAGCACTATTTTAATCATTTGTTAAATAAAATTAGGTATTAAGATGTTACGTACCTGGATTTGATTGCTTATTGTCAGATGAGAATTCGTTTTACTAAAAGGTTAGCAAACAATTGTATTTACCTATAGTAGGGGCATTGAACTGTATAATAGTACTGAACGAGTACGCAAGCGTAAGCACTGGCCGAAAACTGTGACCACTGAGTTAATACGGGCACGCTGCATTTCTATCATATAAGCGTTTGAATGGAATAAAGATAGGCACCCCCACCACGGCAGCTATAGTTCAGTGAATCAGCGTTATAATTTGTAATAATAGCGCATGCGCAATAGAAAAACTCCTAAATAATACCTCATATTCCCTCGCAATACCTAACAATTCCTTCATATTACCTTGCAATTCCTTCATAATACCCTTCAATTCCTTTTTAATACCCCACAATTCCTTGTAATACCCAACATTTTCTTCATAATTCCTAACAATTCCCTAATATTTCCTCGTAATACCCACTAATTCCTGAAACCTGTACACCACAATACCTCAGCGAATTACCCCTCGCTGGCATATATATAAATAAGGAAGTGCCTTCGTAGCCGGCGCCGGTTTTAAGTATGGTTGCCGGCACCGGCATATCGTATCGCTACCGGCGGTTATGTGTATATGTGATTGAATCTCCACCCTCTTTTACAACACTTATAACTAAAAATTTCCAACTATTTTTGAAATTTTATCTACAACTATCGCATAATCTATGAATACTAAGATAATTTTGGCAAGTTATAACAGCGATTATTCAGTCAGTTGAATAATAATGACAGCGATTGAGTTATGGTTATATCTCAATCGTTATGTCAATATCAGTTTCTTTCCGTGAAAGTTGTAGATAAACTACATATAATATTCGATTCGCGTGTTGTGGCTATAACCCACGAAGATGACATGCACCATGAGCGACAGCGCATGGTGTAAGCATCTGAGGTTCTCTTCCATCGTTGCAAGCAAATGTTTTTCATCAAATAAAGAGTGGTTGCACATAGATCGAGGTTTGAGGATGTGAAGACAAGGTAACTGGACGGAGGTCCAAAACATGCACTGACAACTATTAGGTGTTTTGCCTCTAGAAGACCTTCAATAGTAGGAGCAGGATATTTTTCTTCCTCAATAAATTGAAAATCTTTGCATTTAGTCATAGATTCAAGTTGTTGTTGAACCTTTTTAAAGGCGGAATTCCTTAAAAGTCTAGAATACAAATCTTTCGCAGACAAATTATTTCTGGATAAGAGTCAAACATATGTTTCATCTCAGGATCTTGAAAATAGAAGTATTTTAAATTTGCTTCCACATCAACGTTAATATGAACGTTACATTTGTAAGTATTTCGTAAAATTGATACACATTCATCAAACTTCATTCTGTTATGTGGTTTTCTGTTTAGATTTGTTAAGTCTTTCAAAGTCACAAGGCACCCGGATTCATTAATGATATCATTTTGTACGATTTTTTTGTTGGCGCGAGCCTGCAATGCTGCTACTGAATTAACCTTAAGCTGATTTGAAATGTTCAGTCTTTGCTGGGGTAAACTTTTAAATAAAATTAGTGATACCGGATGAGTTTGGTCTTCATTCAGTACCTTTATCTCTAAAAATTTCCCACAAGAAGTTAATTTTAAAAACATACCGGCTGGACACTTCTGCCTAAATGTAAATGTGTTTTTTGTTTTATTCCTAGGTGTGTGCATTCTGCCACCTTTAATGCAAGATATTCTTACATAATGGTAAATTAAGTCTTGTTTTGCTTGAGCTGCCACACTTTCAGGATATCTTTTAGCCTGCGTCTTGATGGTTCTAGAATCTCTAACCCAGTAATCATTGAACACTTCATTTTTGTATTTTTGTAACTGCTTGTTGAAATTCTCGTAACTTTCAAACTTATCGCTCACTTTCAACATTCTACAATTAGAAGAACATCGTTTTTAACAAAAAGCATAGCTACAGGGAAAAACATCTGCGAATTTAGATAAATTAAAGAAAATTAACACTAAAAGTGAAGCCGTTCACGCGCGCAATATGGAAAACAGGGGTTATGTTGATATGCTGGTAACGATTAGTGATGTTGAATTCAGTTACTTTTCAATACTTGTAACTATCCGTTACTTTCGAATTCAATATCCGTTACTTTAGTCGTTACCGAGTACTCGTTCAAATGTGCGGTGCGGGCATATGTATAGTTAATATATGGTACAAACAAAATGTTCCGTTACACAGAAAAGACTGTATAATACAGGCTATTAGAAATATAATCGTCGGTATTAATTTTTGTTTTACGCATAGTGACAGCAAAAAAATTTAATACACAGTATTACACAAATTTAATATGAATCTCTTAATACAGATTATTATAACTATTAATTATTCGTCTTCTTTTTTACTTGAAATATTTTTCAATTAAAGTAACAGGAAGTAAGTTAATTAGCACAATCTCTATAGTTGTCTCGATTGGTTCAGCCTATATACAAAAATTACCCGATTGTCTTTCATTACGCCGTTGTCATCTGCAGATTAATTTGATCGCCATCGTGTTAACATCAGCAAAGTTGTGTATGTATATACAAAATAAGCAAATATGGAGTGGTCATCCACAAAAAAAACAATTTAGGAAACGACAGGTGCACCACATCATATTTCGATTGTTATACCCAAACTTTCAAAAAGAGCTGCGTCCAAACCGTTACTGTTTTTGGGAAGGTTAGTGTTTAAAGCAATTTTTGAGGTTTTGTTTTTCTGTAGCTATTCCTTTTCATTGCCTGGATTATTGTCTTTTTCAATATATTTGAAATTTGAAAGCACTTAAATTTTTATACACGCCAAAACTTTATTGTTTAGTAAATATTAAAGACATTGTATTATATTTGTAATATAGAGACAATTAACTGGACTATTCAATTCACCTGTCATTGTTCAAATATGAACCAATAAAATAGCAAATATTTACTTTCGTATCATAGCAACAGGAAATTTCAGCGATTATATCTTCCTAGAAGGTATTCAAATGGATATTTTAAACAAGTGAAAGTTTTTATTAATGTAACTCATTTACTAACAATATTGAAGGTACAATTAGAAAAACTAACATTACTGCAGTGCTGCAGCAGACATTCTGGAACAGAGCTATCACTGGGAGTACCCGAGGGAGTACCTTTCTCTTGTAGCTTAATACCGTCACTATTACTGACAGATGTCGAAGTTGTACATGACACATTTGTTGTTGTAAAATTTCTTCGCATTTTGGTGATAATCGACTCGTGGTGCTCATCATCAAGCTGCAAGTACGATTTTATGGAATTCAGATTTTGGTGTCCCGTTATTTTCATCAGTTGTTGCTCTCCGACTCCAGCTTTCGCCAGAGATGATACAGTTGAAGAGCGTACCGAATGATTTGATATCTTCCTTCTTTTAACATCTAATCCAGTTTTTTCAGCTAATAACTTCACCCATTTACTGATCTCACATATACCAACTGGACTGTTCTTATACCACACCGCATTCTCAACTTTATCCGAAAACGGATTCGGTGTCAAAAACATCCTTTCTGTTTTCACATTTTTTCCTCTCTTCGATTTCAGTAGATAATACAATCTAAATAACAGAAGAATATTAATTATACCGTCTTGAAATTAAATATAAATAGGTTACCTAACTGGACACATATCGGTATTGCTTTTATTCTCTATCAACCACTTGCTGCCTGTCAATGATTTAGTTCCCCCCTGCGCAGTTTTCGAAAATACTGGATTATACTCAATTCTACCAGTTCTTCTTCCCTTGTTATCGAGTTCCTCCTTGAAGTAATAGGTGAAACAGTTGCTCCCTTCTCCTCCCCGCCAAGCTAGTTCGTAAGATGCTATTAAGAAAAACTTTTTCTGTAAACCGTCTGGGGTACTCTCATCTAATATGCGTATCATATTTAAGTATTCTGGTTCTGTAAGTGCCGCCGCGTTGCTGGTTCTTTTTTCAGGACACGCTTGCAGTTTTCTTCTTGTAGCATCCCTGGCGTCACGTGCTGACTTAAATATTGCATCAGAAAACGGGTTTACGTTTATTTTCCACTTATTGAAGAACATTTCTTGAACCATTTTCGCCGTCACGTTCCACATGTGCTTGATGACGCCTTCTTTATAATCGGACCCATCTTTTTTCTTCATATTACATGCCCACGACTTTAAGATGACATTTAAGTCCACAGGAGAAGTAGATTGATCCAGTTTATAGCCTTTTGCTGTTAAAAATGTACTAAATTGTCTCCATACTGAATCTTTGGATTTCTTCGTGTTCCAAGGGATATTTTCGCAAATTTCAGCATCGATTTCGTCTTCAGATTTCGTGCCAAATCTTTTCTCAGTTCCCATTATTTAGAAACACCAGTTTTTATTCAACGAAACGAACTAAATAGGAACACGATTCCAAAAATTTTAATGACAAACATAAATGTTTTTTTTGTTGACATGGAAACGTAATCATGTGCAACTAAATTTTGAGTCATTTTAATATGAAAAATTGATTTGGTTCATTGAATAGTCTCTCGAATACGATTCGTAGTCAAAGTTGAGTCTACTATTTTTGTGGTGCTTTACACTCATGTCTTTCATAATTGCGAATACTACTCGTGCTCCGCACTCGTAGTATTTAAATGCAATCATGAAACATTCGTGTAACCACCACAAAAATAATCGACATAACTTTGACTACTCATGGTATTATAAGTGATTATTAAATATTAATAAAACTTATTATAACCGGTATTATATTTTTTCTATAATCTAGACTGTATTAGACAGTTTTCTCTGTGTATATACTAATTTTAATATATATTACGTTAAATAAATAAAATTCCTTAAAAGTATCATACAAACCATTCCAACTCAAAATTAAAAGAAAAATGCCAAAGCCTTAAGTATTTTTAAGGAGCAATTTTATTTACGATAGGGGAACAAGAATGCATTTTCTAAAAGTTATATATTATGAAAGTAACTATTTGGAAAAGTAACGATTATTTGAAACCAGTATTCGTTACTTCGGATCTTATTGAGTAACGAGTACTTTAGTAACGGATAGTTATATTTGCAACACCACTAGTAACGATACGTGAAGCCGGCTGCCGTCCGCAATTCTTGATGCCGTAGCCGGCATCAATATGCATACAAAACGGAGACCGGCGCCGGCTATGGAGGCACTTCCTATAAATAACACTCTAATACTAATTATGATTTTCTGCTATAGTTGAGTCGCTCTTGCAACCGACATGCGCCACTAAATTAAAATAGCATCAAATTTGAGATGTAGTAAAATTTTATCTCTCAAGTAATATAACCTACAAAAGTCATTTCAGGACTGTCATAAATAATAATATTCATACACCTTTTGACATTTGTCATAATTATCTTTTGACGTTTGTTATAACTCATCTAAACAATTTAAATTTGTCAACAATGCTTGCCTCCTAAACAGTATGGCCAAATGTTATGTAAATTATAGGTGTAGAAAAAATAATATTTAATAGCTTTTTCTATAATAATTAATTTGTAACTGGCTTTCATGTATATATATTGTTGCCAAAGCGATTCGACTATATGCTTTGATAATTTAATTATGTATGTATATTTGATTTAAAAAAATTAACTACGGGTGAGATTCGAATAATTGTGATTTTGACAATGAAATTATGACTACTTATGCCTATTTATATACTGTATATAATGTTCGTTACAAAAATTTCAAGAGTGAAAAGTTCACTAAGTGCAAACAATGAAAATGCAATATACCAAAGTGTCTGATGCTTTTACGGAATATATTTTGTTTTGAAAATCAAAACAGAAAATTTTAAATATTTTTTAGCTTGTACTACGCAACTCTCTAGTAGGTATATTAAATTTTAATTTCAGTCTTTGTTTTAGATATACGTATCGATGTGGAATATATCGTTCTGCTTGATAATGTTCAATGCAATAACTAGTCAACTACATACCTCAGGAAATGTTGCAACTAGGTTCGCTTGCCTTGTTAATAAGGATAATTTATTAGATCTCGAGGTAAAATGCTTTATGTTATCACCACATACATATGTAAAAGACTGTACTATGAGTTAATTTTTATACTAAAGTAATATCGATTCGCCGTGTCATTTATCTCTATTATTAATAGAATTATATGCTATTTATACTTTTCAGTTATTTGTCTTGGATTAATAAATTTTCTAAAAGTGTTCAAATTGATTATCAGTCCAAGAAAAAACAGATCGCTGGTGTTTTAAAATATAATTTGTCATTTACAAAATCAAATTATTTTAGGGCTTGTGGAAACTGGAAGTACTTTAAACTTGCTCAAAGCTTCCATCTTCAGATTTCCATATAGTATCTGACGAACACATGTATGTGAATATGATTATGGGTTAACCAACGCTAATTACAAAGGGTCCCTCGTCATAAGGGCTGCTATTCGTTTAACACAATGGCAGTGGGTTTCAAATGCAGGAGAATTTTCAGCGCATCCTACTGTTGCTCTATTTAACGCTCATGTAAACTATGTACCACACTCTCGCAACAATTCCACATATCCCGGGAAAGTTTCGGTGAACGGCGTTATTGTCAAAGTTAACAGTTGGCGGTAAATATTCTTTTCAGTAACTTCAATTTCAAAAATAATTCTGCTCGGTTTTGTACCTTGATTTTTGAAGTGAAAACTTCTATGGGCGCGTTGATGCATTGATTGCTGGGCACTGAACGAGACTGAGCCGTCACGCTCGGAATGAAACGCTAGTTCGGGTAAAGTCGGCTCCACGCTCGGCTTTGTATTATAATACTAACTAGCGGTATTTCATTTCAATTAAATTGAAATTTAGAATAAATACGCGAAACATAGTATTTTTATTTTCTGAAAAATTCTTGTCCGCGTGCAGATGCGAACCTAAGCCGCCCGGGTATAAGGCCGGCACGTTACCATTAGACCAGCACGGGTACTGGTATGAGAATTATAATATTTGTATATATACATGCGACGTATGAATTTTTGAAGTGAAAACTTGATCAGACCGAGCGAAATGTTCTAGAATAATGTATACACAATAATAATAAATACATATTTTTTAAATGTAATATAGAACAAAAAAAAAAGTTGTATTTCATATTATTAACCTCGCCTTGATGAAGTTTTCACTTCTGCCGTGTGGTCTTAAGCACACCCTTTTTAGAAGAATAACGAAAGAATCAACGATGCTTTAAAGTTATAAATTCTTCGGCAAAAGGGCTTGCCACGATAAAAAAAAAAGCTCAAAATAAAACAAGTAACTGAATAAAAAAGTTTGAAACACGCCAGTATAATGCTGGTTCCCCTTAGACGAGATAAGGTATAACAGGAAGTTTGATATTCCGTGTTTGGAATTTTCTATTCGGTAATTTGTTTATTCCAGTATATTCCATTCATGGAATTTTCCAGTTGGGGATTTTTTGGTTAGAGAATTTTCCATTCGGAAATTGTTGGAGTCAGGAAATTTTTCTCTAAAAAATTTTCACCGGTGATTTGAAATCTTCCAGCTTCCACAGTTTCTGACAACAATTAAATTGTTTTACAGAAAGAGTTCTTAACTAATTTTCAAACATTTTAAATTTTCATAAAATACAATTTCAAATCTATTTCATCTAGCAAAAGTTTATTTCTTTCAGATATGGGCAATAGCTATTACCAAACCAGTATTTTATTTAGGCCTTGGGAGAGCGTACCATATTGTGCACGGCTCCTATATGTCACCTAACGCCTCTTCCGGTATTATGGCCTCTTGTTTGATAGCATTTAGTTTTGCAATGGCATATATGTGTGGTTTATTTGTAAGAGGACGACTTCTTGCACTGGCAAAATTTTCACATTTGGACAAGGACAATACATATGTATTGTGGGAACCTGGGATAGTTACGTATTTTGTAAATATACCAATGAGTTTTGGATTACTGAGTAAGTAGTTTGTAATAAGACAATTAAATGCAATAATAGTGTTTCTAGTGTAATGAGTAAAAAAAGAACAACAATTTTATGTGCATTTTAGAATAGTAAAAATAATTAGAAAAATGTACAATTGTACATATCATATGTCACATAATTAAAGAATTTGCATTCAATTGGTTTTTCATTGTATGCAGTCCAATTTTGAATATCTATGGATAGTTTGGTTTGACCATTATGCGAAATTCTACTTGTGTTAATTGCACTTAGTTATTTGTTTCTACTATTTTTTCCATGCATATAACGTATTGACTAGTGTATCGTTATAATAAAAAAATATACTATTTTAAATCTCATGTAATTATTAGCTCATTTTGATTAGTTATGAAAACTACATTACTTAAGCAAACGCTTCACAGTAAGTATTTAAATTGTTGGGCGTTGATCCCCAATCGTAAATTAACTTTTCTTGACATGTTTAAATATGCCTTGGAGTTTTTGTTAATCTATACTATTTATCTAACATGCAATAGCTGCTTGTAAGTTTTAAAATACTCGGTGCTCATTCAAATTTTCGTTTTAAATAACTAGCCAGATAAAAAGACAATACTTCCCTACCACCTGAATCATCAGTGGTAATGAAATAAATTGAAAGTGAAACACAAATTCTAAAATTCAAAAGACTATATGAGTTTGAACAAGAAGCACTCACTATAACTACACTAGTGAACATACGAGTACATCTAGGAGAAACAACTATTTTGATTGAAGCTTGTGAACGGAAATATATCGGTCAAAAATATATGGAAATACAGTGTTGGAAAGCATAAGAGAAAAGCAAGATCAAAAGAGAATTGAGATATTACATTAACAAGAAGTATAAGGAAGACAGGAAAATCTATATCAGAAATAAGTGCCCTGCCTCGGAAAGATTTATGCGCTCATGAAATTTGTGATATCATGCAAATCGTGATGTGCACTGATTCTTACTAGTTGGCCTATCATCATAACATATCTCGTGCAACAAGGATGATGTTCCTCCTACTGGAAATATCTTGTTAGAGATTCATGGTTTATAGACTGACATTGAATCAAACAGTTTCATGCAATTATTGTGCCTTGCAGTTTTTGTTAATCTATACTATTTATCTAACTTACACAATATCTGCTTGTAAGTGTTAAAACAATCGGTGCTATTTGGAACTTTTAAATAACCGATCAGATAATAGTATATTATGCAATGAGCATTTAATGATAGCTATTAAGACACGAGTAAGAAAATTACAATACGAGGCGAAGCCGAGTATTGTAATGAATACGAGTGTCTTAATAGCCATTAAATGCGAGTTGCATACACTATTTTTCTACGACCCCATAATAAAACATTATTTTTTGAACATTCCATTTCATAAATTGAGGTTAAAATTTTCCATGCACCTTTGCGAATTTAGCTGGTAATAAATTGTTTGTGGTTACTAAGGCTTGTTCCATAATTTCTGGTGGACTCAAATTTTACATTTCACTGTCATTATCCCTCATTTTTACCGTTTATATTTTCAAAAAAGCACAAATTTTAAGTACTTACTTGTAAATTGCAGAGAACTGTCACACTTATTTAATTTGTATATCTGTCAGATATGCAGTCGCCATATTGAATATTGTTTGAATATTGGAATGTCGCATTCCTATTGGATATAAACTTGCATCGTAATGAAAAATCTGTATTCCTATTGGATATAAACTTGTATCATAATGAAAATCTATTTCGTAATGGACATCATTAAAGTACAGGTTCGGCATATCTAATAATACAATTAAAGTATGAGAGTAGAAAAAAATACATTACTTACCTACCTACCTGAATCATCAAGTTCGAAAATTCTAAAGACTAATTTTTAATCATTTTTATTGGCGGCAGGTGAACCAATTACCATGACCTACTCAATGAAAATATTTTCAAGAAGGTTGTACCTTGTATAGCAGAAATCAATAAAAACATTTTTATTTTAAATGGAATGATGACATTTTTATACTATTTTGTAATTCCAAAAACAATTTAAAGAAAACTTCCGTTAATTTTTACAACACAAAGTTAACCCATTGGGAGATATTTAATTTTTTTGGAAAATAATTTGTTCAACACTAAGATGTTTAACGCCGCTCACTGCCGTTCGTTTTAGAATGGAACAATTAATATTAACATTATCGCTAAGACCGCAACGAGGATTTTGCACTGAGTGAGCACTCGTACGATCACTTCTAATTAGTATTCTAGCTTCCGCTTGTTATTTATACGTCGACAACTCTAATTCCGTCCTTACGTCTTTACACTACAAATTTTCATCGTTTGATCTAATGCCATTCACCTAGACGGTTGGAAACGCTGGATTGCTTACGCCGTCGTGCTAGGCGTCTTGGTTTCTATCAGCAACATAAGCAAAGATTCATGTTGCCTTCCCAGTAACCTCTAATACTGTACAGAGTGTTGAATTTAATGACCGATTCATTTAATACCAATTAATACCAATAAATTAATAAATGATATGTCGGATTATTGTAGAATTGGTGCTAGCTTAGCTTCTGTGAAATGACTAACATAATTGCCAACTTGGGGCGTTTATATTTCCATAAGGTGCGGGGGTCATAGTTTAGAGATTCGGTGATGCTGGTATTGTAGTGGCTTTCTATCTTGTTGTAGAAGTCAGTGACTAGTTCCTTTATATGCGTGTCTATTTTTTCGATGCCTGTTTCGGAGTGAATTTAACTATTCCTCATGTAGCAGGGTGCTCATAGGATCATTCACAATAAAATATTCTGAATTATATGTAGATTTATGTGTTTACCCAGATGCGTCTGCCACAATGGGTCTTACGATCTATTTATGTATACGAAGTTTAAGTTGTGTGAAAATAAGCTGCATTGGTGATGGTATGGTGTACGAGGTGTGGCAGACAAGTAATGAGACTGGCAACACTGCAAGCTATCTGGCAACGCTGTACTGTTATTCTTGATAGAGCACGTATATCAGTACCCTCCCATAGCTCAGTGCGAGTTTCAACTCTGTCCGTGAAGCACGTGATTTTTGTGACTGCTATTAGCGAAGTTGTGTTGTGGTTGTTCGTCACGGAAAATGGAACAGCGGAATTTGAAGCAACGTTGTGCCATTAAATTTTGTGTTAAGCTTGGAGAATCGGCAAGTGTGACGTTTGAAAAGCTAAAACAGGCCTACGGGGAACATTCTTTATCCCGAGCTCAAGTTTTTCGCTGGCACAAATCATTTTTGGAAGGCAGAAAACACGTTGAAGATGAACACCGTTCAGGGAGGCCTCAACTTCGAAAACCAATGAAAACATCGAACGTGTGAACACTCTTGTGATATCAGACCGTCGTTTAACAATAAGAATGTCGATTGAACAATTTAAAAGGGTCATTCCCGTGAGACCAGACATTGCAAACAAATGGATGCTCCATCATGACAACGCCCCATATCACACTGCCCTCTCCATAACAGAATTTTTCACCTCAAAAGGCATTCCTGTGTTTCCCCAGCCCCCTTATTCACCTGACCTCAGTCCGTGTGACTTTTTCCTTTTTCCTAAACTGAAAAATGTCCTCAAAGGACGTAATTTCGGAACTTTAGAAAACATCCAAAAGAGTGTAACGGACATGCTGAAGACCATACCGATTGAAGACTTCCAGCGCTGCTACCAACAGTGGGAACAACGTATCCATCGGTGTGTAGCTGCCCAAGGGAACTACTTTGAAGGGGATAACATTGATGTTTGAAAAAAATAAAAACTTTGGCAAATAAAAAATCAGTCTCATTACTTTTCTGCCACACCTCGTATGTGAGTTGCGTATGACAGTCTTCTCTCTAGTAAGACTGCTAGATATTTGATGTGTTTCTGCCATGGGATTGCTTCGTGATGATTGTAGATTTAACCTATTATGGGTTTTGTTTTTCTTTGAAAGATTATTGCTTGTGATTTTTCCCACACAATTTTAGAAGAGTGTCAAGAGGTATATGAAGATGGGATATGGCCAGTTTGGGTGAGAGTGACTTTGAAAGAAGTGCAGCAGTGTCATCTGCATAGCTGGCTAGTGTGCAATTGTTCGTCTAGGTATGTCTGCCGTAAAGATGGCATATAAGAGAGGAGATAACGCTGAGCCTTGGTAAATCCTTGCTGTTATTGTTCTTGTGGTAACATAAGTGTTGTTAATGCTTATTTGGAAGTTTCTTCTGTGGATGTATGCTTGAATTATTTTGGTGAGATGTGGTGGATAGCCGGATGAGTGCATCTTGTATATGAAGCCTTGATGCCATATTGTCGAATGCACCGGAAATATCCAGGAATATTGCTGCCGTGGTCGTGTTTTTGTTAAATCCATCCAGGATTCTGTAACCCTGGCTAGTTAAGTATTCTTTTCTGAATCTATGTTGCTCGTCAGTAATGATGTGTTGCTCGATAGGATGTTTTTGAATTAATTGGGGGATGAATCTGTCTGCTACTTTACGGGGGGGGGGGTAGCTGAATTTTTTCTTCCTGGTTTGGGGAACATGATTACTATAGCTAATTTCCAGATTGTGGAGTAAGTTTGAAGTCTGATTATGGAGTTTATAATTGAAAGGAGGAACATGATAGCTTTAAATGGTAAATGTTTGATTATTTGGTTAGTAATACCATCCGGACTGTGTGGAGTATTTGGTTGCTTTGAGATGCGGTTGAAAGTTTTATGCACATGGGCTATGTGTGGCATGTTCTATTTGCGTAGCCAGGGTTTCAGATTTTTCTGTCTCTGTGATAGATTGTCTGCTATTAGCAGTGGGATGAAAGTCTTTTCCTTCTTGGAGGCTCTTGATATCTTCCAAATGCCGTGGAGGCCTTCTTCGATATCCTTCAGTGTGTTTGCCCATTTTAAGTCTTTATGGGTTTTGTCTTTTTGACCTTAGCCTGCCGGATCTAGCGTTTGGTGGAATCTTCTTCTCGCCGCAATCTTCTCCATTAACGCCGACACTGGTCAGGTCTGCTTATATACAGGTATCTGACTATATCGTCATCATAGGTTCTGAATGCGTGGTTTACTTATGTTTGATGAGTGATGTATTAGTTTCGAGTGACGCATGATGTTTTTAGAAATTCAGACGCAGCTGAAAAAATAAACGTGGAAAGTAAAAGTAGAGATTTTCTATGAGCTCTTAAAACAAAATTAATATGATGTTCGTAAAATCCAAAAATTCTATTACTAGATTTAATTATAGAGTCGGTATTAATTTGGGGTGGTATTTGTTTGCTAAATTCTGCTCGTCATTTAAACGCGTATTGCTAGAATACAATACTTAAAGAAGAAAGGCAATCGTTTTAATTTTTATTCTTACATGAAACAAAACAAATAGTAGAAATAACATAGCGCAAATAGCACAAAAATATAAACACCCAACAATATAATACTTTCTATTAGAGCTTACGTAATTTGATTTTGGACGTTAATTTATCAATTTAGTGAATCAATATAAAAATATGATGTATCTAAAGAATCAAAACTATTTCCATACTCGTATAATTTGTATATTAGTTTATGACAAGATATGGCGGTGTTTATTGATCTGGCACCGGGATATGTTAAACTTTTAATATTTGTAATGTTAAAGAGTGATCTGTGGATATTCAAAATAAAGCCAACTTCAAAACATGAAAAGTACTAAAAGCTATGCGAGAATGCATTAAAAAAACTATATATGCTTATATTATGTTTCAGGTTTGGCACATTTCTGGTTGCTACAGTATTTCCTTTTATGTATCTTACTACTACTAAATAATCAAATTACCCACATAATTACCTTAGAAGCAATTCTATCTGAATTTTATCCAGCACTAATTAGATACAAGAGATACATTCTGGGAAGTCTAGCTCTGAGTGCTGGTTTAATTAGTATAACCTTATCCTCAAAAGTAGGTTTCTCAATTACCTTACCATCATTTGTAACTAAGACTAAGTACAGTAAATAATAACCCTTCATCATATATGATTAAAAAACAATCCTATATTTACCATTTGTTAACAGAAGTCCTTATACGGCCGACATTATCAGGCTACTTTAAAGACAACCTTGATTACTTTATGATTGAATACGGTGTATGAATTCGTTAAAAAAGACTTCAAAATGCATTTGTAACTTGAAGAACTTAGCTTATAAATTTAATTTTTTTGTTTCTTATTATAATAAATAAATTTAAAGTATGAAGAACATAATTACGTACAATTACCGTTTTAAACATATATTGATAGTTACAATAGTAATCTATATATAACGAATTTAATATGGAAACGACATCAGTTAAATGTCTGATTTAGATATCTACAAAAAAAAACTTATGTTTTTTCCGCAATGTTGGGTTTCCGATTACACCATACAACAAAAAGCACTATTTGCTTTTTTATAGCATTAAAATTGGTAATAATAATTAATTGTATTCCTCCTAAATATGACTCCATATTTTCTCTAATCTCTCCATTTCTTCAGAAAATTACAAATATATTCGCCAACATTTGTTAGATAAAAACGGAAAAAGAATACATTAAGCTAAACTTTTAAATAAAGAAAATACACGTACAAGAATTATAATCCCATTTTGAATCCTTTTTGAAATTTTATTGAAATTTCCCTAATCAATGCATCTACATAGTATGTGTATTTTATGAATTTCAGTAGTCAATCAACATTACGAGATGAATAGAATAATAATAATATTAAGGAAAATTTAATGTTAAGGAAAATCGAGATATTTCATCATAGAAAAATTGCACTCAGTAATATGATTATTTTGTTATCTTCAACTTTATAAATTTATCTATGTAAGTAAGCACCATATAAGCATGACTCACTAAATTAACTGTAATGAGCGTGCCACCGATTTGTTGAAACACCGAATACATGAAGTTTGATGTAAATAAAAATGATTTTATTTCTGACACAACCCAAATAGATACGTAAACTTTCCTCGCCTGCTGAAATTTAACATAATTGACAAATTTGACATTATAATCCTATAAGCGCCGTTTAAATATTCTTTTTGTACTCATATCACATAACATACAGTTTTACGCATTCATGTGGGTGCGGGAAATTCTATTTCCCACACTCGTGCGGTAAGTAAAAATTAAATGTCAATTCAAATAATAAGTACTGCCAACTCAAAATTTTTGAATTAATATGAACAAATTTATAGTGTGTCGTAAATGATAACGTATTTAACAGTAGGTATTATTTAAGTATTCGTACAAAAATATTGTACAAACTTCGTGCGTGAAACATTTAGCGAATTCGTGTCCATAAAGCACTCGCTTTCGGCTCGCGCTTTAAAAATGGCCACTCATTCGCGAAATTTGTTTTCCCGCCCTTGGTTCGTAAATAACTATTTTGTACTCATCACCTGTAAAGTGACATTTAGCGCATGTGTCGCTTGACCAGGATAGAGTATTTCCCGGTCGAGGCGACTGTAAAAATTGAAAAAAGCACTGGCCACTTTGGGACATTTAAAAAAAATCTAACTTGATACTAATAAAATTTAGTTTCTAAAATACTATTTCCCTCGACTATTCTTCTTTAAAAGTTGAGGAAATAGGAGTGATAATTAAAAATTCACAATAAATTTGTGGCGCCATCTATTTGATGACATCTTAGGCGACATTTTAAGTGACATTCAAGCGCCATCTATTTGACCACATTGACATCCATATTGGCAGTTCATATACTATCTGTCCATCGGATCTTTTGGGTCACGTCATCAATTGCGTGGCGTTATCAAGGACATCGGCACCTAGAATATATACTCATACTCATTTCTTTCCAATCTCAATGACTAGATAAGGATAGAAAATTCTAATTCGTTTTTGTTCCATCTTGCAAATAATTGTTCTTTTCAGAACAAAAAAAAACTGTATTTAATACATTTACTGTAAGTATTCTAATCACTAAATTTATTGTCACATGTCTGGGAAAAGTCTCAACAACTTGTATTAAATGTCCTGGACTTTTTTGAAAGAGAAAAACAAAGTCGTGCACCTCTTGAAGTAAGAATCATATACATATATTTTTTGAAATCATAATAAAGGTTTGAATATTGCAGAGAGCAGCCGCTGCCCTTAAAATCCCCATACAAACTATCAGAAATATAAAACAACGTAAAGGACAAAACCCAGTACTTTCTTCACCCGGTAAGAAAAGACCTCGTGTCAAAGCCAAAACAGAAGATTTGCGAGAATCTACAAAGATGGAAGTACGAAACACTATTTCTGTATAAAGAGAGTATGTTTATTAAAAGATATTGGATTTAAATTCAAAAAGAAAGACAACAGACTAGCATTGATGGAAAAGCATGATATAGTTCTTTACCGAAGCACTTTTTTGAGAAAGTATACAGATAATTTAAAGTCAAATTCTCCAAGACCGGTGATATTCCTTGATGAAACATGGATATATTCAAAAGGTAATAGAGGAAGATCTTGGCAGGATGCATCTACAAAAAGTGTTCGAAAGCCAAAAGGTTATGATGGTAAACGGTTTATAGTTTTACATGCCGGAGGTGAATCAGGGTTTATTGAAGGTGCAAGTTTGATATTTGCATCGAAAACCAGAGCAAAAGATTATCATGCTGAAATCAACAGTAAAAAGTTTGAGGAATGGATTAAAATACAATTCTTGCCACATTTACCAAACAATTCATTGTGATAATGGACAATGCACCATATCATAGTGTAGTATTAAATAAAATCCCAAATTCTGCATCGAGAAAACAGGAAATAATAAACTGGCTGTCCAGCAATAATATAAGTTTTTCCGGTGAATACACAAAATATGAATTGTTGGATTTAGTTAGAAGAAACAAACCTGAGAAACTGTATTTAATTGATGAAATTTTAAAAGGTAATGGACATGAAGTATTAAGATTACCTCCCTACCACTGTAAATTTAATGCAATTGAATTAATTTGGGCTGCGACTAAGGGCTATTATGATAAAAGCATTGATAGGGATGGCTATGGGGATGATAAAGTATTAAATATGTGGAACGAAGCATTGAAGCACTGCACAGTAAATACTTGGCAAAATTGTATTCGTCATATAAATAACTTAATCACTAAATGGTATCACCGAGAGAGACACTTAGTTGATGTGGATATTCAGCCAATTATAAATCCTAACGAAACATCCAGTTCAGATTCATATTTAGAATCTGAGTGAAGTTTTTGTAATATAAAGCAATGTGTGTGTTGAGTTTATAAACATGGTAATGCAGAGTGATTACCTAAGAAGATCTTATCTGAAAATCCAGAAGTTGGAGTAACATTTTGTTGAAATCATCGTAGAAAATAATTATTCGTGTGAGAATGTATTTTTTGGCAGCTATCAGATGAACATTAAATTACTTGATAATTTGGATCCATTCACTCTTGAAATTAGACAATTTAATAGATGGTATTCCACCTGTGTGCCAAGTACGGATATTGTATATTTGATTTTATTACATATTTATTACACTAAGGACCAAATGACAGTGTTCAGGAGTCTCACCGCTTACATTTATTAACAACTTCTTTATTTTATGTGGAAATGTACGTGTTTTTGTTTAGGTGAAACATTTATAAGAAGTTAATTTAAAACCAATGGATGTGTAGTGCATTATTATGAAATGTGAATCAATACTTTTGGCTCACTCTACATTGTAGTTATGTTGGTGCATATAGTATACGAAGAAAAGAAAGCCACTCATGCACTGATTAAGGATTAATTATTTAAACTTGTCTTTAAATTTACAATACCTAACAAAATAATCAGAGGATTGTTTAATAAGATTTATTTATTAAAATAGTTTCACTTAATTATAATAGAAGCAATAGTTATTAAATTCTAATAAGAAAATAAGTTAATCATATAGAAATATTATGTGTAAGATTATAAAACAATATATACAGTTTAGGACTTCAAAAATGTAAATAGATTTCAAATATATTAATACATAAGCAAATTTAACTTATTATTAAAGTTTTGTGTTTTGTCTCTAACGAAATACCTATTTAAATTCTAAAATAATGGCCACGTTGTATAGGAATAAATTAATATTATAATAATATAGTGCCATAAATAATTATAAATACAAAATTATTTACAACTTACATATGTTAATTAGAGCATTAAATACAATCACCATTTTATCTACACTGTTTAATTTTTGCATATTATTACACTTTTTTAACACAGATACTGAAATGAGATATTTTAAGGGGCTAACGAGTTCTTCTTTTAGTAAAAGCTGGAATAACTAAAATTCACTTGCAGAATTCTTAGTGCTTCCTTTATTAAAAATGCTCTTTCTCCTAGAACAGCATATCCTGGGTTAAGATTGTTGCAAAAACTACTTCTTCCATTCATTTTTTAGATGTATGTCACCCCGAGCTTCTCTAATGTAGCATATACTTCCCTGAGGAGTTATTGCTACTAAATTTCTATCGTGCTTATAAATAGAACAGTACTACTGCTGAGCTAAATTATTATCTGGTTTTCCAATGATAATTACTCACAAAATCTAAAAATAACCATAAAAGAAAAACTATTTTGAACTGATATACTGATTTTCCACAAAATAATTCCATTAAAAAATTGTCACTAGAAAGTAGGTAGAGGTGTATCTAAACATTTTATCTGTTCTATTTTCAGACTGACTTTTTTAATATTTTGAGATATTTTCCACTATTATGTTTTCTTTTAATAAATATATACTAAGAAAATATACATAACCCATTTGTTGTAAGGTGAATGAATGACAGACCGATAAATTTTGTTCATAACTATAACCAAATATTATTATTGTTTTATTAAATTTCATTATGATAGATATAGCTGATTTTAAGTAATGAATAAAACATGGTATAAAATATAGAACAATTTTTGTAACTAACGAATTTGAGCCAGAAGTGTTGATTTAATTCATATGGATGAAAATCAATGAGTAAGCCAAAAGATCCAACGAACAGATAGTAATAAATTGTAATTGAACAAAAAAACGCAATAAATGTCATATAAATTTATAAATATAAGAATAAATACCTCATGTTCGCCATGTGTAAGAATATAACTAAATTTGAAGGTAAAGTGAGTAATAGTTACGTACATGAAATGTTTAAATTAATTAGGTAATCTATTTTAGGTTAGGTATGGTACTAATGACATTAAATCAATAATATTTTTTTAAATTAATGTTCGTACAAAAAATATTGTACAAACCACTTGCGTGAAGACATCTTCCACGCATTCGCGCAATTAAATAGTCTTCCCGCTCTCGGTTCGTAAATAACTATTTCAGCAGTGATTTATGAATTAGAAAGTACTGGTTATTATTGCAATTTTATCATATTGACAATGCTATAGTTATACGTAAGCATAATCATATAATTATAAAATAATGTTTAGTTTGTAAATTAAATATGTAGGTACGACTCCATAGACAGAACATAGAAGACATTTTCCAGTTGCCGATTTAATAACTTGAAAATTTCGAAATTGTAATGAGTAAGTCAATTACAGACGCGCGTTAGGTACAATACAGGTTAAGTACGAAGAAAAAAGAAACAAATACAAATACTGGAAACTATCTCTTTTATCTGAATACCGACATTTACGTGTCATCTAACCCAGGAATGATAAATCAATAAAGGAAGTATCACGAATACATAATAAAAATAGAAAAAAGAATGTCGGGTTATTCCGCTGTAGTGCAACCGCAGACAATAATTCAGACTCGTTGGTTATTGTCAGTACTGTGTCTGCTGTTGCACTACAGCAAAATAACGTGAAAAAATCATTGTAGATGGGAAGATTATAATATTCAGTAATTCTTACGCACTGTGAAAAATGTTTTATTTTATGATATAGAAAACTCGTTTCATAAGCATATTGTCAGATTTGTCACTTAGGAAAATCATGGCTTGAGCGATTGTTTTCTAATTTCTTACCCGCGTGATAAACAACCTTATAAAACTCGTTTCGTAATATTTAATATATGTTACATTATCTAGCAAATAAATATAATAATGATTTTTATATAATAATGATTATTTTCTGCATAAAATATTATGTTTAACCTTTGCGTGACCAAGGGGGTCACTCTGTTACCCCAGTGGGTATTATTTTATAATAACTTTTTTGGGAGTTTTCGTTTTTTTGTAAAATCTTTGCTATTTGCATTTAAGTTAGTGATAAACACATTTCAGAATGAATTTGTAGATATAAATTTCTAGATAGTTATAAATTTTCTATTTTGAAGCCGTGGGGTAACTAGATTACCCCCTTGGTATTTCTTGGTTCGAAATGTTAACCATACTACGCGTGCGCTATCACAGCTGATGACTCTACAGCGCATCTCATAACTAGTGTGTGCTATATTGTTTCACGATTATCACCATTTTTCATCAAGATATCACAAAAATAATGTCAAAAAAAAGGTACTGTAATATCTAGAGTTTTTTTATCCATAAGTAGTATGGTTTCTGGTTTTCACATAGGTATACTGCAGAAGAACTAGAGGCCATACTCAATGCTGACGATGTAGAAGATTTACCGACTGAGGACAGAGACATGTACTTTGCAATAACTGAAAGTGATGTTGAGGATAATTTGTCTGAAAATAGTGACTATGACGATGAAATAGATCAACGTGATATTGATGTAGAATTGGACGATAACGAGACGCCTGTGTCACAATGTGATGTAGCCGAAAATATTACTTATAAAGGAAAGAACGGATGTGAGTGGAATTCTGTTCCTCCTAAAGGAAGCAAGAGAAATGTTCACAATATAGTTACTAGTAAACCTGGTGTAACAAGTACTACTAAAAATGTTGGAAATATCATTGACACTTTTTTTCTGTTTATACCACAAAATATGGCGGCACTAATTTGCGGGTATACTAATATACATGGTAAAATGATAACCCAACATTATAATGCAGAACATCCTTCAAATCAACGACAGTGGATTGACATATCTGTTGAGGAACTCAATGCTTTTATTGGAATTCTTATAGCAGCCGGTGTAACACATTCAGCAAAAGAATCGATTTTTGAGCTATGGACATCTGATCCAGCTTTCAGAATACCGTTTTTTTCGGCAACGATGTCTAGAACCCGATTTATTACAATTTCATCTGCACTACGATTTGATGATAGGAAGACTAGAGCTCAGAGAATTGAACAAACTGGGGATAAACTGGAAGCATTTAGAAAGGTTTTTGATACATTTGTTTCGGCTTGTCAGGCACATTTTAGCCCGTACGAATCTCTAACTGTTGATGAACGTCTTGCCGTGTTTAGAGGCCACTGTCCATTTCGTGTATATATGAAAAGTAAGCCAGGACGATATGGGATCAAAATATGGATCTGCGCGGATAGCAGTTCAGGGTATATTTGCAATTTACAAATTTATACTGATATGAAAAACAATCAGCGAGAAGTGAATCAAAGCCAAAGAGTTGTAAAAGACATGACAAAACCCTTTTTTGGTACGGGAAGAGGAATTACTACAGACAACTTTTTTACCTCTGTTCCATTAGCCGAATTTTTGTTACAAAACAAATTGACTTTGACAGGCACTCTACGAGCAAATAAAGTTGAAATTCCCAAGGAATTTCTTCCTAATAAAACAAGAGAAGTTGACTCAAGCTTGTTTGGGTTTACCAAGAATATGACTTTAGTCTCTCATGTACCAAAGAAAGGTAAAGCCGTTATTCTTCTCTCCACGCAACATAATGATAAATCTATCGACAATGAAACCAAGAAACCTACAATCATTTTGGATTACAATAACACTAAAGGTGGTGTAGACGTGGGTGACAAAATGACTCGACAATACAGTTGCGTACGACAGACCAGAAGGTGGCCTTATCGTCTTTTCATGGAAGTCATTGACATGGCAGCACTCAATGCTTTCCTAATATGGAAAGAAAAAAATCCTGATTGGGAAAAAAAGAACAAATCTAACAGAAGAATGTTTTTGCAAAAATTAGCTCTAGAACTAGTACGGCCTCATATCAAGACTAGATATAGTAACCCTACAGGGATTCACCACTCGATAACTACGGCAATGGAAGCTGTTTGCCCAGACTTAAAAAATGAAGCAAGAAACGTTGCTGCTGCTGAACAGCCATCAAACTTATTGTCAGGCAAGCGATGTGAGTTTTGTTCAAGAGCGAAAGACAGAAAAACTAGAATTTGTTGTGCGGAGTGCAAAAAACCAGTATGTAAAAATCATCGCACAGAAATGATTTTGGCAAAATGTATTTCTTGCAATAGTCATTAATAGTTTTATAATTTCACAGTATTTTTTTACTCAATTAATGAATAAATGTTCAAAATTTACTGTTGTTTTATTTTCTTAACAAAACAGTATAAATAAATCTAAAAATATGTTATTAAAGTATGGGGTAATCAGATTACCCCCTTGGTATTAAGCGTATAAAAAATACCTTGATAACGCAAAGGTTAACAAGGTTTAGGGAACTCATATAATGTTGAAACGTGTGTTTTAGGAAACCTACTTGTTATATAAATCAGTATCATCCCACATTATGGAAGCAATAGAAATGGTGAATGCTTTGGCTTTAAGCATTCTGGTATGTTACATATATGGTGTACAGAGGATTTGCGATGATATTCATTTCATGAAAGGAGCTCAACCATCAAATTTTTGGAAAATTTGTTGGTATGCTCTACCTATTATATTAAGTGTAAGCATATTTTGATTTATATTATATAGAGGCCTACAATTATTGACTTTAGTTTAGCCAATACCAATTATCTATTATTCGTAAATCCGTACAAAATGTAATTGACGCTGTAGACAAGTGGATATTTTACATTTTTATCAGTCCAATGCCTATTGTTGCAATTGTTGAAGTATTTCGCTACATCAGGAAACGGGTAAGATTAGCCTAGTTTTATTTATTATTCGTTAGGAAATATGCGAAAACTAGCAGTGCAAGTCATATTATCTCTTGAAGCACGATGACGTCATAATATTTTTGCTATGGATTACTGATATTTACGAGAAAATTAGTATGCTAGATAGAGGAGTCAAAAACTTTGCCACGCCCGTGCCTGTGAACGGAAGATCTAGCCCTAAAACCAAACAGGTCGGAAGCGCAGTCAAGTATGGCGCATACGCGAACAAAAATTCTCATCCGTCGGAAGCTCGATATGTCAAAATAAACTGAAACTACTTTAGCTTTGCTCATCAATTGCAAAATTTAAACTACGTTTCGGAGAGTGATGTACCACCTTCAAGACACCTTACCTTTGCTTCCCAAGTGCGGAGAAAAACAGAGGTAAAGATTGTGCCTTTAGCTCAGTCGTGTGGGCGTGTGTTCCGTCGGTACGGAGGTGGATGAGAGAACCAGCGCCAACTCTTGTAATAATCAATTTTAATCCCAAGGCAAATTGTCCCCAAGAGCAGGGTCAATTACAAGCACTCAGGTTGCAAAGTTACGAAATCAAACCTTCAGAAGTCTACATAAAAGATTTAATCAAATCTAATATCAAATGACAGACACTTATATATATATAGTAGAAGTTAGAATTTAATAAAGTGCCAACACAAAAGAAAACAATTTACATTGTTAAGCAAAATATGAACGGATGGTCTGATATAAAGAAAAGTATCAAAATTGATTAGTGTACAATTGTGCACAAATTAGGAATCAATATTAATCAGAGTGCAATTTTGTACAAATCAAGAAACATCATTACTTAGTGAGCCATTATACACAGTTTAAAGTAAAATAGAATTAATTAGTGTGCAACTCTACACCAGTTAAAGCAACCAAAACAATGGGTTTGCAAGCATACACTATTCAGGGAAAACAAGTACTTGTCTTTTACAAAAGAAGATATCTACGGGTTACCCCCTGTAGATATAGATATAAACTTAATTACACGATTAACAATAGAGTACTGCAAAAAAGAAATGGAAACATATTGTACGTTGCAAATTATTAAAACAAGATGCTAACCTCGTAAGGCAGCTTAAAACTAAATATCAACCCTTGCTTGCCAATAGGTTATCCAATTCAAATAATATAACCTCAATTGCAGGTTAAATTCAAAACATGATATAAATGAAACACTAAGCTATGAATAACGTTAGAATACCAAAAATAAATTGACAGTTCGTTAGGTTGGGACACTATTATACTGGCAAAATTAATTATACAGTCAATAACTCTAAACAACGTTACAATATCAAAACTGATAGTGAATTCTTGGAATATCTCCAAAAGATAAAGCAAACCATATACATACATGTACGAATTAAAAATTCATACATGCATGCATGAAATGGATGCACATCTGCTCCAGAGCTGGCATTACAGCAACCAACGCACAGACACAGTGTTTCGGTCTACTATGACTTCGTCAGTGTGCGACGTGGTCCGCTGTAATGCCTAAGAACTCTAACCCTCCAGTTTCTGCGTCTGTTTACATGACGATGTCTGTGAGAAAACCTCAGCGACATCTGTCATGCAAATGCAACGCGCCAAGGAGGTGTGGTCTATCGATAACTAAGTTATCATTCAAGACCACTGCAGATATATGTGCATCCACTATCCCGCTAATAGGTAGCGTACCAATATCAAAAATGATAGTGAATTCTTGGAATATCTCCAAAAGATAAAGCAAACCATATACATACATGTACGAATTAAAAATTCATACATGCATGCATGAAATGGATGCACATCTGCTCCAGAGCTGGCATTACAGCAACCAACGCACAGACACAGTGTTTCGGTCTACTATGACTTCGTCAGTGTGCGACGTGGTCCGCTGTAATGCCTAAGAACTCTAACCCTCCAGTTTCTGCGTCTGTTTACATGACGATGTCTGTGAGAAAACCTCAGCGACATCTGTCATGCAAATGCAACGCGCCAAGGAGGTGTGGTCTATCGATAACTAAGTTATCATTCAAGACCACTGCAGATATATGTGCATCCACTATCCCGCTAATAGGTAGCTCTGGAGCAGATGTGCATCCATTTCATGCATGCATGTATGAATTTTTAATTCGTACATGTATGTATATGGTTTGCTTTATTTTTTGGAGATATTCCAAGAATTCACTATCATTTTTGATATTGGTACGCTACCTATTAGCGGGATAGTGGATGCACATATATCTGCAGTGGTCTTGAATGATAACTTAGTTATCGATAGACCACACCTCCTTGGCGCGTTGCATTTGCATGACAGATGTCGCTGAGGTTTTCTCACAGACATCGTCATGTAAACAGACGCAGAAACTGGAGGGTTAGAGTTCTTAGGCATTACAGCGGACCACGTCGCACACTGACGAAGTCATAGTAGACCGAAACACTGTGTCTGTGCGTTGGTTGCTGTAATGCCAGCTCTGGAGCAGATGTGCATCCATTTCATGCATGCATGTATGAATTTTTAATTCGTACATGTATGTATATGGTTTGCTTTATCTTTTGGAGATATTCCAAGAATTCACTATCATTTTTAATATTGGTACGCTACCTATTAGCGGGATAGTGGATGCACATATATCTGCAGTGGTCTTGAATGATAACTTAGTTATCGATAGACCACACCTCCTTGGCGCGTTGCATTTGCATGACAGATGTCGCTGAGGTTTTCTCACAGATATCGTCATGTAAACAGACGCAGAAACTGGAGGGTTAGAGTTCTTAGGCATTACAGCGGACCACGTCGCACACTGACGAAGTCATAGTAGACCGAAACACTGTGTCTGTGCGTTGGTTGCTGTAATGCCAGCTCTGGAGCAGATGTGCATCCATTTCATGCATGCATGTATGAATTTTTAATTCGTACATGTATGTATATGGTTAACGTTACAATGTCAAAAATTACACAGTTATATCACTAAAATTAATCAACGTTAAGAGTCCCAACAGTAAACAAAAATGTAATATTACAACCAAGGCCTAGAACCTCCGATTTTTGCTAATACGGGGCTCAACTCAACAAATACAGGCTATAAGGTATAAAATAAATTATTATTGACATCTGGACACTCTGGCCACAATCTGAAATAACAAAAATTAATCTGAACTAGATTATAGAAGTTCAAGAAATTAAAATCTGCTACCTGACCTCAGGAACATGGACTCTCACACCAAAACGGCACAAATCCAATAAAATGATGTCCCGATGTCGAAAGCAGGAATCGATCGTCACCAGGTATTGCTTACACCATCCAGTTGAAGGATATCCTTCACTCGGATTTATTTGCCAGGCATGAATTACAATGGCATCGAAAATGGCGGCGGTCGGTCCTCGTTACATCGGAAATTAACACCTAACGTGCTTTTAAATCTGGACTCATCCAAGCCATCCAAACAGGTACAAATAAGAGGAACGAACGGAGAAATTAAAAATGAATCTGAATAACGTTATGACGCTAAAGATCTTACCAGCGTTGACTGTCCTATATAATGTCGGCAAACCAACATCCGTATCACAACGAGCAGGGAAAACGGAGAAATTCTAAATACTCCTGTGCATCCGCTATTACTTAGAGCAACACTAAATTAATACGACAATAACTACTAAAAGTTCACTAACAAGAGTATCAGCTGACATTAAATCAATCAAACGCTGCAAGCGCTAGTCACGTTCCAACCTAGATGGAAGACGGAACCGAAAATGACAACCTGCAGGCCGGCTCGACCAATGGGAGGGCCCGATGCCGTCGAATGCCCTCTATGCAAGATCCACGGAAACGTCTACTGTTGTCATTCAAATATGAACCAAAAATGGTAGGCTACTTACATAATACAAGAAGAAATACACAACCAACAATATATAACAATTAGGATATGTACGATAGTCGAAATAAAAAGAAAATAAAAGACATTTATACGAAATCAACGAAGCGCATACACAACGTTACTTCCGAACCACGCCAGGTGACGCTAGTATGTCGATCTTATCATTAAGCAATTAGAAACCAACAAATAAAAACGTAATTACTTCCTATGAAAACTGCAAATAAGTCAAGGAAAATACAACACTCCCGGAAATAAAGAACTAACATCCAAACCGTGACTAAAAAGTAATTCCTAGAATATCGACCACGCCCTGGACGCATTCAAAAGACTAGTGTACAGCAGCTCGCTGGAAATACACCAAAATTTATAAATTGCAAAAATAAGACATAAAATACCCCACCAAAAAAACGTAATAACTTCGTATATGTACATTTCCTAAGCGGACAACTCACACCGAAATTCACAATTATTTTGTGTTAACTGTTATACATACATACATATTTCTGTGGTTCGCAACATTATAAAATTTATTTGTAAATATTTTCATGCACATGCTTTTGTATATTTGGTATTATTTAAAAATTTAGATATTTTTAAAATCTTAACTTTATGTTTATTTTGTAAAGTAATAATTATTTTGCGTGGATTCCAAATTGATTTAACAGTATAACAATTGGCATTTTACTTTTGTGAAAATATTCTGTATTTATTATCATGAATAATAGTTAATGTAATAGGAATTACCTATATAACATTTTTGTATTATTTGATAGCGAAACATATTTCTAGTAAAAAAATGAGGTGTGGCCACCACACGACTTTCTTATACAGGGTGGCTGACAAAAGACGCCCCAAGCCGTAGCTCCGTTATTTACTATCCGATTTTAAAAAACAAAGTATCAAATAAAATGGTTAAGTAAATACTATCAATTGGCGTAATCGAAATATTATTAGGAACAAAAAGTTTGAACATGCGATAGTAAATTTTTTTTTTTTAAATGGCAACGTATATTTTTAATTAATGAGCGGGCCATTGAATTGGTCCATTGGTCCCTATCCACCTCTCAGCAAATGTCGCATTTAACCATTCAACATTTATTAAGGCATTATGAGGAGGGGCGCCATCTTGCTGAAAGTACATTCTGTTTAGCTCGGCAATTGGCAAATCATCTAAAAAGTTTGTAATGTTTTCACGCAATAGTTGATGGTATTTTGCTTGATTTAAGATGCCATCTATGAAAAATGGGCCAATTAATCGATCACCCCAAAGACCGCACCATACATTTAAACTGAATCTGTGCTGAAAATTATTCTCAATTATAATTCTTGGGTTTTTTTGGCTCCAACATCGATTGTTCTTTCTGATAAAAATGCCATTATTACTGAAACTGCATTCGTCCGACCAAATAATTTTTCGATAAAAATTACGATCTCGTTGTGTAACATTTAAGAAAAAGTTGCAAAATTGCATTCTTCGACCATGATCATTTTCCAATAGTGCTTGTACTTTTTGAGAGATGTATGGTATGAGCTTGTGCTTTTTGAGTATCGCTTGTGTTGTTTGGTGCGATACGCCGACCTCATTTGCAATTCTCCGAGTAGAAGTCCATGGACTTTCTTCCACGCATAAAAGAACATCCAATTCTGTATTTTCCTTAAACTGTCGACTCTTACTTTTTGGCATTTTGAAGGCTCCATATTTTCTTAAATTCTGTTCGATTCTTCCGAACTTACGACGTGTAATAACCGACTAATCGACTAGACCTCGTACATTAAGAACATTTAATATAATTTAACGAGGATAAGCATTACCGCAATACTTGCTAACAGAAGTGCATATTTAAGCTTTTCTCCGATGCCCATATACGGTAATACACGGACAATGTTAATGCACCCGTGACGTCAGTAATTTAAATAGGTTAATATTGCAATATGTTATAAATAGTAGTGTAAGTTAGTTTTAAGGCATTCACGTTAGTTTCACGATTATTATTGATTAACGTTCAGATAATGTATTGACTTTCAATCCGAACATGTACATTAATATATACATATAGTTAGTTAGTTAACGTGATGTGTTTTAATTAGAAACCCTTTTAACAAATTCCCTATCTCGATCCGATTCGCGAGAGCTAATCGAGATGACGATCGAGTAAAGGTAAGCCCTAGGACCTGGCTTATCACATGGCGATCCAATGCCAGTCCATTAAAGGCATATAAAAATGGAAAGATGGAACGAACCACTAAAGAATAGAACATAAAAAGCACGAACAAAGAAGAAATAAAAATGGGTAACTCAGAGACAAAAGAAGAACTAATAATAGCCCAAGCCGGAAACAGCGGAGGCCAAACCTCCTCATGGGGAACGTCCGACGTCCTAGCCGTTTTAGCTTTTGCAGGTGTAATTATAATTTTCGTATGTTGCTGCTGCGCCGCCGGATTATTCTTCGCAAGCCAAAAATTTAAGAAGGCCGTCAATAGGAAGATAAGAAGAGAAATAAGCAGAAGCCAAGATAAATTATGAGCTAATGCCAGTTCCGGAACAATTCCGAAAACTACACGAAGAAGTGCAGGTATTTACTAGAAATTTAAGGAAAGACAATTTAGATAGACGTAAGAACATAGATATAACTAATTCTAAATATGAACAGTTAAATAATTATAAGACAAATATTGTTAAACTTAGGGAGTTATTTAATAAAGGGGTACATAGCCAAAAAGTAATCGACGACACGAAAGAGTGCGTCAAAGACATATTCAAATATTTAAATGAAATAGATAGTATTTTAGGGTCTAGGTTAAGTAATATAGATAAGGATACAAATGTTATAGAAATAATGGCGGAAAAATTTGATTTAAAAACCGCTGCAAATTTGTTGCCTGTAATGAACGACAAACAAGATGTCACAAAGCTGCTGATTGACTCGATTAAGTTGTACGATTCTCTGTTAGATGCAAACGGTAAGAAAACTTTAACCCAATACGTATTAAAAACTAGGTTAACGGAAAAGGCCAAAATCAGATTAAATCGGGATTATGATAGCAACGACAACCTAATAGCTGACCTGAAAAAACATTTCATTACTACAAAATCGTTTACCGCTCTAGCAACCCAACTTATTCACGCGAAACAAGGGGGAAAATCAATTGAAGAGTTCGGACAAATAGTAGAAGATCTTTTCACAGATCTAACAATCGCACAAGCGGGAGACGACAACACGCTAACAGAAAAATTGCGCTACATAAACGAGAAAATAGCCATAAATACATTTGCAAACGGGATAAGACATAAAGATTTAAGAATATTAGTAAAAGCTCGCAATCACGACAAACTAAGCGCCGCGATACAGCATGCATCAGAGGAACAACTCAATTTTGCAGAAAGCTCGCAAGTATTTCACATGCATGGAAATACTCGCCGACTGCGGGGTAATTCCCAAAATTTTCAATCACGCGTACCGTATACCTCTCCACATAAGACTTGTCCACAACGTAATTTGTCACTTAGCAACAATTTTAAACATAATAACACCATACGCCCGCAATCAAACACCTTCAGACAGTACGGTAGAGGAAATAACAACAATAACAGAGGAAATTATAATAATAGACCTAATAACAGGAATTTCAATCGACGATATCTACAAAACACGTTTTCATATAACGTAGAAAATAAAACCCACCATAGTCAAGTAGGGAACAAAAATCAGTTTTTCGTTCCTAAGGGAAATCGACTCCAAACCGTAACAAATTTTAATCTTAACGGACTTACATATATTCATATTAAATATAATAACAAAATTTTAAATTTCTTAATCGATACAGGTGCGTCATCGACTATTTTTTTCAAAGATTACATTTCACATAGCGAACATATAGATGACTCAGCGAATGTCACGATAAACGGTATAGCCGGTAAGACACATTCTTTAGGATCAGCGAATATAGAAATACACATAGGCGATGTAAAGGTAGGTCACGAATTTTTAATAATAAGCACTTTTATTAATGACATACACGGAATCATAGGTTCAGATTTCTTAGCGAAACACCGAGCAAAAATAAATTACGAAACATTTGACGTTTCATTTCAGATAAACAACCAACAGGTAAAAGTAAATTTACAGTCGAACTACGACAAATCCTTATCAATCCCAGCAAGATGCGAATTAGTCACACATTGTACGGTTAACATTGAAGGAAATTGCGTTATCGAAGCCGGAGAAATTGCACAAGGTATTTTTATAGCCGGAACAATAGTGTCATCAAAAAATAACAAGATACCTATCCGCATATTAAATACGCGAGAAAACGATATCAAATTAAAAAACTTCACACCGACTTTAACAAGTCTAGACGACTACGATATATGTACATTTAACGGTCCCAAATATAAATCAGTCGACCGCGTAGACACAATTTTGCGATCAGTTAATAAAAAACATTTAAATAACGAAGAAGATATCGCCTTGCAAAAAGTTCTTGCGAAGTACGCAGACGTATTCCATTTAGAATCGGATAAATTAACTTTTACAAATATTTATAAAGAAAAGATTCGTTTAAATAAAACCGCGAAACCCACATATGTCAAACCTTACAGACTGCCGCATGCCCAAAAACCAGAAATAGACAGACAAATCGGAAAACTTTTGTCAGACGGTATAATAGAAAAAGCCAAATCAGCTTGGTCATCACCAATTTTATTAGTACCAAAGAAAAAAGACAATCAAGGTCATCAAAAATGGAGATTAGTTATAGATTATCGGTTATTAAACAAACAAATAGAAGACGACAAATTCCCTTTGCCTTCTATAAACGAAATTTTAGACTCACTGTCAGGAGCAGTGTATTTTTCACATTTAGATTTAGCACAGGGGTACCACCAGATAGAACTGGATACAGAAAGCCGCCCATACACAGCTTTCACCACAGACAAAGCTCAGTTCCAGCTCACACGCCTACCCATGGGATTAAAAATAAGCAGCAGTGCTTTCACACGCGCCATGACAATAGCTATGACAGGTTTGAATTACGAAAATTGTTTCATTTATTTAGATGATTTAATAGTATTTGGAAATAGTTTAATGAATCACAATCAAAATTTAGTAAAGGTTTTAGAAAGGTTAAGAAAGGTTAATTTAAAGCTTAATCCATACAAATGCGATTTTCTGAAAAAAGAAATATTATATCTCGGTCACGTTATATCATCCGAAGGAGTATCACCAGACCCTTCCAAAATTATCACACTGAAAAATTATCCAGTACCAAAAGATGCGAAGGAAACGAAACGCTTCGTCGCATTTGCAAACTATTACAGACGTTTTATTCCAAACTTTGCAAAAATCGCTTCTTCTTTAAATAATTTATCAAGGAAAAATACACCTTTCATTTGGTCAGATCAATGCCAAAAATCATTCGAAACTCTAAAATTAGCTTTACAAACACCTCCCATATTGCAGTATCCAAATTTCGAAGACGGGAACACATTCATTTTAAAAACAGACGCATCAGGATATTCAATCGGTGCCGTTCTATCAAACAAAGACGACAAGCCAGTCTCATACGCAAGTCGCACATTAAATAAGGCAGAAAGGCATTACTGCACAATCGAAAAAGAACTTCTAGCCATATGCTGGGCTGTAAAACACTTCAGACCCTTCCTATACGGAAAGAAGTTCGAGATCTACACAGATCATCGGCCACTCGTCTACCTTTTCGGTATGACGAACCCTTCTAGCCGTTTAGCAAAATTTAGATTAACCCTAGAAGAATACGACTTTGTTGTAAAATACATCAAAGGCTCTGAAAATACGGTAGCAGACGCTTTATCGCGAATACAGATAGATTCAGAAGATTTAAAGAATGTCAGTAAAGATGCATGCAACAGTATTTTTGTCACGACACGTGCACAGTCGAGGCAAGAGGCTTTTGAAGGCATCTCTACAAAAGACACAACAACAAGTACTACTACAACCGGAATTGATCACCCGGGTGTCGTGGAACTATTGAAAAAACCTAAAGAATCCGTCGAACTCAGAATAGTAAGTAACAATGACTTCAATGACATGAAAAATAATGACACATGCATGTATGAATTAAATTCAAGTTATAAATCAAAATCAATGTTATATAATGATAAATCAAAAATCATTTTCATTGACGAGTATGCAATTACAGTGAAGAGAGCATTTCGTGCAACACTTGAGCAACTCGAAAATATTTGCGCAAAATACAATATATACGAAATATGTATAATTAAAGATAGTTCTTTAAACAGTCAGTTCATAAAGAAACTAATTCCATGGAATAAAGAAAAAATCAAAAACTTAAAAGTTAAAATAAATGTCATTAACGGAGCTCAAAGAATTGATAATAAAGAAGTCAAACAATTAATTTTAAACGATTACCATATGTTACCTACAGGAGGACATAGCGGAATAAACCGTATGTTCAACAACATAAAGAGATTTTATTATTGGCCACAACTAAAGAAAGACGTAGAATCATTCGTAAAACGCTGTAACGATTGTCAAAGACATAAATATTCTATACCTAATAAAGAACCAATCATTGTCACCACGACCGCAACACATTCTTTTCAAAAAGTTTTTTTAGATTTAGTAGGTCCTATACACCAAGACATAGAGGAAAATAAATACGTTTTATCCTTACAATGCGAACTCACAAAATTCGTAGAAGTGTATCCACTCAAAAATAAAGAAGCTCTAACTGTAGCCAAAGCTTTCGTAGAAAATTTCATCTTACGGTACGGAATTCCTGATCAAATAGTATCTGATTAAGGAACCGAATTTATGTCGCACGTTTTAAAAGAAATATGCAACATATTAGGCATAAAACAACTAAAATCAACCGCGTACCATCACGAAACATTAGGGTCATTAGAAAACACACATAAAAATCTAGGAGCATACCTCCGAATACAACTTGCTAAACACACAGACAACTGGTCCACATGGATACCATTCTGGAGCTTTGCATTCAACAACACGGTTCATACAGAAACTAAATACACTCCACACGAGTTAGTGTTCGGAAAACATAACCCTTTACCTACTTCAATAACAAGCTTAATACAACCTTTGTACAATTTCGACAACTATGCAACCGAATTAAAATACAGACTACAATCGGCATGTACAGAGGCTCGAAACAATTTAATCGATTCAAAAACAAGCAGAAAAGAAGCTCTCGACAAAAACAGAGCAAGTGTTCATTATAAAATTGGAGACAAAGTAGTTTTACAAAATGAATCAGGAAACAAATTGCAAGAATTATATAAGGGTCCCTTTGAAATTGTAAACATTAACGATCCCCCAAATGTTACTCTAAATATAGACAATAAGTTAGTTATAGTTCACAAAAATAGAATTAAGAAATTTAACGATTAAGAATATGAATTCTATGTATATAATAAAATTAATATTACTTCTTGTAAGTGTAATACAAAGAAAATATATGGACTTCGTCATAATTTTCTTTTTCCCGCCCGCGAAAGGTGTAATAACCGACTAATCGACTAGACCTCGTACATTAAGAACATTTAATATAATTTAACGAGGATAAGCATTACCGCAATACTTGCTAACAGAAGTGCATATTTAAGCTTTTCTCCGATGCCCATATACGGTAATACACGGACAATGTTAATGCACCCGTGACGTCAGTAATTTAAATAGGTTAATATTGCAATATGTTATAAATAGTAGTGTAAGTTAGTTTTAAGGCATTCACGTTAGTTTCACGATTATTATTGATTAACGTTCAGATAATGTATTGACTTTCAATCCGAACATGTACATTAATATATACATATAGTTAGTTAGTTAACGTGATGTGTTTTAATTAGAAACCCTTTTAACAAATTCCCTATCTCGATCCGATTCGCGAGAGCTAATCGAGATGACGATCGAGTAAAGGTAAGCCCTAGGACCTGGCTTATCACAGACGGTCTGGAACCTCTCTTGTCGGATAACGATAACTGTAGTCTCACAGCTTCAGCACTATTTCGATTACATTCAAAGTATACTTGCAACATGTCGGTCAGTTGATTGCTATCCATGTTAATGATGAATTAAACTCACAGAAAGAATCAGAACGTTGAACTAATGTCACACCGATACACAAATGTCACAATGACAGTATTTATTAACATTTACGTTCTAATTGACAGTATTTATTACTTGATGCATTTGATTGCTATTCACGGCACACTTGAAACTTATGTTGAAAAATTGACGTGTTATACATCATCAAAATCAGGAAAACATTCTTCATCCGAAACATTAATTAAAAATATTCGTTGCCATTTATAAAAAAAAAATTGACTATCGCATGTTCAAACTTTTTTTCCTAATATTTTGATTACGCCAATTGATAGTATTTACTTAACCATTTTATTTTATATTTCGTTTTTTAAAATCGGATAGTAAATAACGGAGCTACGGCTTGGGGCGTTTTTTGTCAGCCACCCTGTATGTATGAGCGTTTCAAATTATAGAATTTTAAGAATTTTTTTACAAAAATTATTCAAAATCCTATTCTAAGTACTTATATTCTCTTAATAAATCTCTATAGAATGCATACTTTGCAAGATATTATCAAAAAAGTGCTCCTCGCTAAGAGTAGAAGTGCTACTTCCGGTCCGAATTTTGAAATTTCATATATACAAAAAATATTGCAAATCCAGTTTTAAATATTTTTGTACTCTTGATAAATTTATATAGAATGCATAACTTACGACATATTTGCAAAAAATCGGTAATCGATAAGAGTAAAAGTGGTACTTCCGGTCTGAATTTTGAAATTTTTATTATACAAAAGATATTGAAAGTTATTTTTGAATACGTTTATACCCGTAACCTACTTGTCTAAAAAGCATCACTTGCGAAATATTCGCAAAAAACTTATTTTCGATAAGAGTAAAAGACTTACTTCCGGTAGGAATTTCGGAGAACTTTTTAAATAAAATAATTCTCAATTTCAATTTTAAGTATATATGAATTCTTTATAAATTTGTTTAAACTTAGTAGTTGACGAAATATTGGCAAAATTCGATTTTTTCGCTGAAGTAAACTGCTACTTCCAGTCAACCGATTTTACTGAAAAACTATTCAGATCTCAAGAGGGAGATTATACACGTAAATACAAAATTTGGAATTGGTATCTACAGCGGTTTGACCGCTATCGTGGTCACACACAGAGAGAGAGACAGACATACACACACACAGACGCACAGACATTTTTTAAAAGCCACTTTTTCGGTATCAGGGGACTTCAAAACGTGGACATCTGCAAAAATCTAGAGGTCGAAAATTTTCATCATCACAATACTTCCTTATACTACGTATAAGAAAGTAAAAGGATATTCCGGGATATTCATTATCTATACGTTTATTTCTATTTGTTTTAACAATGTATTTCACCTTCATATTTGTAGTTGTAAATCATTACTTACTCTAGAAAATCATGTTGAGCGGTTTTTACTTTTATAATCGTTTATATACAGGCTGTTATAAATTAAGACTGCATTATTGCTAACTTTGTTATTAATGAAGCTACAGTATCGGTTAAATTAGCAAAGTAGTAGTATTTTTATGTTGTATAATGATGGAAGAACCGAAAAGACAGTTGATCTTCTAATTTTCGCGCTTTTACAAAAGTTACTTTTTTTTTAAATGGAACACCCAGTATATTTTTGCATATATGAAAGAAGAGATTATTTTAAAAATGAAAAAAATGAAAGTTGCGGCAGTTATCCATTATTTTGTACAGCAATTGATATCAATAAAATCAAAATGGCTATGACTAATGACGCACACTCGGAGGAGTGGGAGTGGTTTTTGCATGTTTAAATTTTGTTTCTTAGGTTAAGTTAAGTTAGTATTGAATTACTATTGATAAGTACAACATCGTTTCTTCGCATTATCGTTGTTGTATTTAAGTTTGAGTTGTAACTTTAAAAAAGTAATTGACAATTGTATTTAATCATTTGGAAAAGTGTGATATGTTAGAAGCGTATATCGTGTGTCGTAAAAACTCTGTAGGGACCCAAGAATATTACGCTCAGTGTTATCCTCTACGCCCGCAGCCAGATCGACGCTATTATCAAACACTGTATCGACAATTCAGAAAAGATGATAATGTTTTCAAAAAAAAACTAGAACAAGAAAGGACTACGTAATTAGTGAGAAAATGGAAATTGACGTTTTGGCTTACTTTGAAGTGCATCCCAATAATTCTATAAGAGACGCTGCTCGGGAATTAGATGTAAACGTTAATTGTATGCACAGAATATTAAGAAAATTTAAATATATCGCATTTAAGTACCAGCCAGTGCAAATATTATTCCCGAGTGATCAAGAGAGGAGACTAACGTTTTGTCACTGGTAGCTTAATTATTCAGCGCAAAATGTAAATGCATTTCGTCATATTTTGTGGAGCGATCAATCAAATTTTTCTAATTTTGGAATTTGGAATAGAAAAAACCATCACTATTGGTCACGAGAAAATTTATTGCTGGAACGGCCCCATTCTCCACAAATACGGTTTAGTTTTAATGTTTGGTGTGGATTAATTGGCTCGACGATTGTCGAACCATTCTTTTATAATGGTACTTTAACCGGGCAAACATATTTACAATTCATGACTGAACATTTAGGAATATTTTTCGATAACCTAGACTTGGCTACTCGGCAACATATACATTTTCAACAAGATGGAGCACCAGCGCATAATCATCGTGAACTATAAAATTTCTTGAGCGAAATGTTTCGGAATAAGTGGATAGGTACGAATGGACCAATTCAGTTGCCACCACGGCCCCCGGATCTAAATCTTATGGGCTTTTGTTTTTGGGGATATTTAAAAAATGAAATTTACAAAGGGAGATATGAAAACGTTTTAGAGCTGAAAAATAAATAATTACTATTGCAATAACATAGACGCAAGATCGATTTCAAAAGTAACTCGCAATGTACATAAACGAATTGTTTTCAAACATCTATTATAATAAATATACAAAATACACAATGCTTGTTTAATATTTGCTGCTGTTTATCACAGCCATCTTGATTTTATTGATATGAATTGCTGTATAAAATAGTGGATAACTGCCGCAACTTTCTTTTTTAAAATAAGTCCTTCTTTCAATATATGCAAAAATATACTGGGTGTTCCATTTAAAAAAAAGTAACTTTTGTAAATAGCGCAAAAATTAGAAGTTCAACTGTCTTTTCGGCTCTGCCATCATTGTTCACGATAAAAATACTACTACTTTGCTAATTTAACTGATACTGTAGCTCCATTAATAACAAAGTTAGCAATAGTGCCGACTTAATTTATAACACACTGTATATGTTTTCTTTCAGATTTCCGCGGGTAGTAGTATGTGTTGTCACTGTATTCCGGGTTTTCTTCCGTGTTTCCACTGCTTGGTGTTTGAAAAGACCGGTGTTGGTTTCTTGACGACGTTTCGGCAAAATCACACTTGCCATCCTCAGGTCTGCGATAACCGTCTGCTTCTGCTTCTTGTTATTCGTAAAACTGTTTTACGAATACAAGAAGCAAAAAATCAGCACCGGTCTTTTCAAAGACCAAGCAGTGGAAACGCGGAAGAAAGCTCGGAATACAGTGACAACACATACTACTACCTGTGGAAACCTAAAAGAAAACATATATATGGGGCACCACATTCTCGTCGGTTTATATACGAAAAGTGGCAAAACATTTTAAAATTATTTTGAAATATACAGAGTGATTCAATAAAACGTTGCGCACAAAAGTTATGAAAATGTAAATGGAACACTTTGTATATTATGGCATATTTTGATACTATAGGCTAAACAAAGGCCAGTTGCTGTTACATTCTCTATGCCTAACTCAACTTATTTTCGAGATATTTAACTATTTTGGAAAATGTAGATCAAAATTTAAGAGGCATTTCTGTCTTACATATTTGAGCAAATTATTTTAAAACATATTTATTGTTTACTCAAAGCATCAGACTTTAAGATGAGTTAAAGTTGATATCTAAAAATTATACAGGGTGTTTAAAAACAAAATTTTGTTGTGACTAACATTCAAAATAAAAAGCTTTCTTGTTTTAAATGGAACATCCTGTATTTACTACCATATTTAGATTCTAACTTTAATTGCTTGTAAAACTGCATTAGGGTTTCCTATACCTATCTGGTTTATTTTTTTAGTAATTTACAACTTTCAATTTCAAACACTAATTCCTTGCAATTTATTTTTCAAAACTAGGCTTTGACGATGTTATTATTACTTCAAACAGATAAATTATTTGACAGTTCCAGTACATATTAGTTAAGACATCATCGCTGTTCGACGTCGTTTAAATAATTTTAATTATTTAAAATGAGAACCTACTCTCAAAGAGAAAAGGTGAATATAAAATCATATCCACCTTTTCGCTTTGAGAGCAGGTAATTGGAGAGTGTGACGAAAATTGCTTGCTAGCAATCAAGAGTTTATGCTCAAAAATATCCTAACAGGCGGTCATTAGGAAATTTATTGCAAGTTTTCCGAAGAACAGGAAGTGTGTTATCAGAAACCAGAACGGCAAAGACCTATTATAGGAAATAAAGAAAATGATTTTGTTGTTATCGAATCTCTGGTAGAAAACCCGGATACAAGTCAGCGAAAAATAAGTGAAACCAATGGAATAAGCAGACGGAGCGTCGGAAGAATTATAAAGAGGCACAACTTTTTCCTGTATCGTATTCAATTACACCAAGCACTTTTGGAAGTAGATTACGATCGTTGAGTCGTATTTTGTTTATGGATTCTAGAGAAGTTTAGTAAAAATGAAAATTTCTTGGATTTTGTACTTTTTATGGATGAGTCATCATTCCACAATAATTGATCAGTTAATAGACATAATTTTCACTATTACATTGACGAAAATCTCCATTTTTTTAGAACTGTGAGGTGAAATAATTGGAACGCTAGTGATAGGTCCGTTCTTTTTTGACTTAAACAGCACCATGTTTCTTCGATTTTTAAGAAACAATTTGCCTGCACTTTTGGAAAATATACCAATTAATATTCGTCAAAAAATGTGGTTACAACTAGACGGTGCACCTGCGCATTTTCAAGTAAATGTTAGAAATGAATTGGATAGGTAATATATCAATAGATGGATAGGACGAGGCGGTCCACACAATTGGCCAGCAAGATCTCCAGACCTAATGAGTCCCGACTTTTTTTTATGGGGATACCTCAAGAATATTGTCTATGATATACCACCAACCACACCCGACGATATGACAGAAAGAATACGAATAGCGTTTCGTTCTATAACACCAACTATTTTAACAAAAGTTAAACATTCCTTTCACGAGAGAATTCTTTATATATTGAAACATATGGACATCATTTCGAACACTTGTTAAATAAAACATTAGTTTTCTTTTACAACTTAAGTTTGATATTTGTTTAATAAAGTATGTATTTGTTATTTACCGAGTTATGACGCCTTTTAAGGGTGCCCATCTGTCAAATAAAATATCTTTTCGTAACTATACGACCAACCATACAAAACGCACTCAGGTAAAATTAACAGCTGTCAATCAAGAGATTAAAATATATTATTATTGTGAAACAAAACCAACCAAACCGTACGGTTAATAAATATTAGCCTTTTAAAAAATGAATTGCAAGGAACTAGTGATTGAAATTGAAAATCCTAAATTACTAATACAGTTTTTTAGTAATAATAGTAAATAATGTATCTCTTTGAAGTAATAATAACACCGTCAAAGCCTAGTTTTGAAAAATAAATTGCAAGAAATTAGTGTTATCAAAAATTCTTTTGAATTCAAACAATTTTTGGATAAAGTAGACACCGAAAGGGATCATAAACTAATATCCCTAGATGTGACATCTCTATATACTAATATCCCTTTAGACCTGGCAAAAACTGTAATACAAAAGAAATGGAATTGCATAAAGCAGTTCACCGATTTACCTCAATCAGAATTCATAGAAGCAATAGAAATAGCCTTGTCAACAACTTATTTTCAATATAATAACAAATAGTATAAACAAATAGAAGGTGACGCAATGGGAGCTCCCATATCCAGTGTGGTAGCTCAGTTAGTATTGGAGCATGTCGAAGAGTGTATAATGAGTGTTTTAAATTTCACCCCTACTTTTTTCAGGAGGTACGTAGATGATTGCATTGTTCTAATACCGGAAGAAAAAATAGATTACCTACTTAACCTTGATCAAACAATGAAACAAGATTTTAACCAAATGGTACAAAAAAACCAGCACATCAGGGAGATACAGTATGTACAATGATACTCAACCTGTAGCATATAAAAAAAATGTTGTGATAGCATTAGTCGATAGAGCCATAGGATTAACTAGTCCCTGCTTTAGGCCAAAAACTTTGGATAATATCAAAAACATTCTAGAACAAAACAACTACCCTAGATCATTTATAAACAACATAGTAAGGCAAAGATTACATAAGTTTTATAACAATTCACAAGCATTAAAAATCCACAAAAATCAGATCAATCAATAAAGAAATATATAACTGTTCCTTATATAAAAGTCTATCAGAAAAAATAAATAATATAGTAAAACCGCCCAATTTAAAATTAGCGTATGTTAATAAAAATAACCTTGGCCACTTATATACACGATTAAAAGATCCCATTCCAATATCACAAAAATCCCATGTTGTATACAGCATTCCTTGCATCGACTGTAATAAAAAATATATCGGCCAAACTAAACAACTTTTGGAAGAGCGAATAAAAGGGCACAAATACGCCAAAAATCCTACATCTTTAAAAAAACACAAAGATAAAATGAGAAACACGATTTTAATAAAGTAAAAGTTCTCCAAAAAGAAAATAACACAAAGGCTAGAAATGTCCTTGAAATGATAGAGATAAAAAGATCACAAGATGCTGTAAATTACAGAAATGAAGTCTAGGATCTATTTCCCTATATTATAAAATAGCACAATTAAATAAATAGAGTACCCTGTATCTCCGATGTCCTTCAACGTTAATATAAAGTCATACAAAACAGGAAAGCGCAAAAACAAACAACACATAAAGAAATAACGCTTTGGAATAAATCGCATGCTTAATATTGTAATGAAACAAGCCCACAGAGAAGCAGACATCCGGGCGACGACCAAAGAAAGTCATCTATTCGGCGCGACTGGTAAACAGTCGTAAAGTAATAAATCATCCATTTATATATGTACTGCGAAGAGACAGAATGTCTCTTGTATATTCTACAAACATCGAGAAGAACACTAGCGTTTATCTGGTGTGTTCCAGATGTTTCGAACGAGTATATAAAGGCAGCTGAACCGATAGATGAGTCAATTCCGGAATAAGAAAGTCCTTAAGTACTCGTCGCGCGGAACAGACTAAACTAAAAAAAAATATAAGAAATAAATAAATAGTTCCTTGCGTGGTACGGTGTTATATAAATAGAAGTGATATAAATACGGTAGTGTTACATAAATATTAGTAATAGAAATAAATACCTGTGTTAATTTAAATCGTAGTAGTTTAAGTGTCATACATTAGTTTTATATTTTTGTATTGTAATTAATTTTACGTTTGTGACTATACAGACTGTTTTAAATAAATAAATTGCACGAGTTGTTTTTTGCGAACCCGAAAACGTTACAATTGGTGTCAGGTGTGGCGTAAACAAAATAAGTGCAAATAAATAAATAAATAAATAAATAAATGGCTACCAAACGCTTGGAAGAATTAAAGGTCTCCGAGTTAAGGGCAGAATTGGAAGAAAAGGACGCAGATACGTCTGGAAAAAAACAATTCTCCAGGATAGGCTTCGTGACCTTTTAATAAATGAAGGTAAGGATCCCGAGAAATACATATTTGTTTCAAGTACAGGCTGATCTAAGCTTAATATCGGAGACTCTAAAAGATGTTGCAAAACAATTCGAGACTAATATGAAGACTTTAAAAAATGCAATTGCAAATAATTTTAAAGCTTTAAAAGATGAAATTGCAAAATAATTCAAAAGCTTTAAAAGATGAAATTGCAAATTATTCAAAACAATTCGAGACTAATATGGAGACTCTAAAAGATGTAATGGCAAATAATTCAAAACAACTCGAGACTACTTTTAAGGAAGACATTCAAAAGAATTCATCGAATGGGAGACAGGAATTTTCTGGGGCCATCGAAGTCGTAGAACAGAAAGTTGAGGAGCGCGTGTTCGGAATGGGGGACGAGTTTGGGGTTCAGCTTCAGTTGCCAGCGATGAACGACTGCGGTCCCCATGACACCTCAAGCGGAACCCTGGAGATCTTCCGAACAGCAAAGGTAAAGGTAAAACCTCCCACCTTCGATGGGAAGACGTCATGGATGACGTACCGGAAACAATTCGAAGCCGCTGCAGGAGCAAATGGGTGGACGTCCCAGGAGAAAGCTACTGCTCTGATTGTGTCGTTAAGAGGAGAGGTCAGTGACATTCTGCAGACCTTACGTCCGGAAGAGTGTCAAGACTACCTTAAATCAATCAAGCGCTTTGAGATGAAGTATGGGCATGCACACCTGGAACAGGTAGTCCGACGATTGGTGAATCAGGTGCAACCTAAGAGAAGAACGCTCCGATGCTGGAATTGGAAATGGAAATGGAAAAGGGCCATGTGCATAGTAAATGCGGGAAGGAGCCCAAGAAAACCATAGCGGAGCAGCGAAAACTGAAACGGGTCGATGAGAAGAGGCAATCGTCGACCCAGTATCGTAGAGCCTCAAAATCAATAGCGCGAATTGCATATGTGCAACACCAAAACGCTGATGGTGTTGCAAGGAGACCACGTCCAGAAGACTGCAGGCATAGCAACCGACTAGAAGAAAAATCGGCCAACACCTTCAGAACTACTGTGGTTGACGATCAGTGGCAACCTGACAATTTGCGGATCGGTCAAGAAGCTGATGAAGACCTTGGTTCATTGATGGTTTGGAAAGGTACTGGTCGCGGACCGGTTTATCAAGAAGTAGCTCCTCGCTCACAGGGACTGGAATCCTACTGGGCTCAATGGGACTCTCTGAAGGTGGAGGATGGCCTACTCAAGCGTGTTGTGGAGAACACAAATGGAGAAGACTACGTCAGCGGACCCAAGCGAAGGTTGGAGGATGCCCACGAGCGAGTACGCTATTACACTTAGGATGCCAGCGACAGGACGAAGAATCGTTACGACGTGCAAGCCGAGAGAGGTGGTTATCGAGAAGGGGACCTTGTTTGGTTATATAATCCTCAACGTCGCCGAGGCCTGTCCCCAAAGCTCCAACAATACTGGGAGGGACCATGCGAAATACTAGAGCGAATAGATGACGTGGTTTATCGCATAAGACTAACACCCCATAGTGAGCCAGGGGTGGTGCGTTTCAACCAATTAGCCCCATACCATGGACGTGACAGCGGTGAAGTGGCGGATGTACGACAATTTACCGGAAAACCTAGAGAGCCAACTTATGGGAATCCCTTGTCGATTTACGAGGACGAGCACTCGAACAAAATATAAGGAGGCTGGCAATTCAGAAGCTGGGCTGCGGATTAGACCGTCTGGAATGAAGAATCACAAGAAACATGCTGGAGGCGGTGTTCCGGTATACTGGTATGGAAATGGTCGTGTGCGGCTGTCGGCCCAATCAGCCCGTTGTGCCGCCTGGGAAGGTGGATTGCCATTTCCACAAGACGGCTGGGTACATCCGTGGGTCCCCGTATGGATTTCGTCATCCGCCAGCGACAAGAACATGGAATAGCGTGTTTCGGGACGAAACGCAGTTTTTAAGAAGGGGGCAATGTAATGAAACAAGCCCACAGAGAAGCAGACATCCGGGCGACGACCAAAGAAAGGCAAATATTCGGCGCGACTGGTAAACAGTCGTAAAGTAATAAATCATCCGTTTATATATGTACTGCGAAGAGACAGAATGTCTCTTGTATGTTCTACAAACATTGAGAAGAACACTAGCGTTTATCTGGTGTGTTCCAGATGTTTCGAATGAGTATATAAAGGCAGTTGAACCGATAGATGAATCAATTCCGGAATAAGAAAGTCCTTAAGTACTCGTCGCGCGGAACAGACTAAAGTAAAAGTAAATATAAGAAATAAATAAATAGTTCCTTGCGTGATACGGTGTTATATAAATAGAAGTGATATAAATACGGTAGTGTTACATAAATATTAGTAATAGAAATAAATACCTGTGTTAATTTAAATCGTAGTAGTTTAAGTGTGATACATTAGTTTTATATTTTTATATTGTAATTAATTTTACGTTTGTGAATATACAGACTGTTTTAAATAAATAAATTGCACCAGTTGTTTATTGCGAACCCGAAAACGTTACAATATTATAAAACATTGATTCTGTGAAAAGAAAATATTCATACGATGCTAAAAAATCATAATATGTACATAGTATACAGTCTGTAAATATAATTTATACAGCAATGAAGTTCCTTTGTGCACAATTAAGAAACATAATAACATAATACATGCGTGTGGTGTGTTTTCAGGAAGTGTCTCGGGGTGAGATTTTTTTGTAGATAATTGTGTTTTTTATTGCAGTATTAAAACAAACAAAAATGAATTTTAATATGTTGTGTATGTACAAACTGAAGAAGAGAATATACAATTGTCGAAAGGTTTTTTATATATGACTTTTATTTCACCATGTTAATTATTGAATAATGGTATATATATAATCGAAAAACCAAAATACCCGAAGGTGTTGGTTATTACTTTGTCTATTTTCTATTTTCATATATAAACTTTGCCCACTGTTTTTTATCCCTTGTCAGCTCCAGCGCTTCTTTCCACGTTTTGCCCCTTTTCTCCAGTATTGCTGCTATCTCCCCGTTCCATGTTTTCTTAGGTCTGCCCCTGCTCCTCCTGCCGGTTATCCTCGCATCCCATATATTTTTTATTCTTTCATTTACTTCCTGTTCCATGTCACCATGCCATTCTATTTGGACTCCCAAGTATTTGAATATATTCACTTCTTCTATTTTTTGTTCTTGAATTTCTATATTAATTTCTTCGTTATCCTTGCCGATGACTAGTACTTTTGTTTTATTTGCGTTTATTTTCATGTTCCTTTTGGATAACTCCTCATGCCATATTGTGATGTTCTTCTTGAGATCTATTCCGCTTGGTGCACATAGCATTATATCGTCGGCAAAAGCGCAATTCGAAATTGTAACTGGACTCAGTCGTTTGTATCCTACGGATACTTTCTTAGTTTTGTCATTTGTGACTTTAATTACGTCGCCCATCACTGTTATGAATAGCAGAGGGCTAAGGACACCACCCTGTCTCAAGCAATCTTGGATCTCGAACTCCTCGGACTCCATGTTGTTCTTCCTGACGTAGCTGGTGTTTTTATCATACAGGCTTTTTATTGCTGCTCTTAAATGCTCCTGGATGCCTCTTTCTTTTAAACTGTTCCAGACTATGCTTTTCGGTATTCGGTCGAAGGCCTTCTCAATATCTATGAATGCCATGTATATTGGTTCGTTTTTCCCCCTAGCTTTCTCTATTAATTGTTTAATTGTGAAGATGTGATCTTGTACACTTCTGCCCTTCCTGAACCCACTCTGGGTTTCTTCTAACTGCCTTTCTATTTCTGGTCTTAGTTTTTTTCTCCAGGGCACTTTCGTATATTTTAGATACTACACTTAGCAAGGTTATTCCCCGGTAGCTTGCGCAAACTTTTGTATGTCCTTTCTTATGTATAGGGACGATTGCACCAGTTTTCCAGTCCTGTGGTACTTGTGTTGTTTTCCATACTTGATTAAGAAATTTAACTAGCATTTCTTTGCCTTGTGGGCCCAGGTGTTTTAACATTTCCGGAGTTATCTTATCATACCCTGCTGACTTTCCTCTTTTGGTATTACTAATTATTTCCTGTATGTCGTCTATACATTTATTAGTTCTCCATCTCCTGTTTCTCTCCTTTCTAGTAGGAAGTGATCACTATAAATTTCCGGTCCTCTCTTAACTCTCACATCCATTATTTCTTTCCTTGTTGCTTTGTTTGTTAGTACATAATCTATTACTGACCTTTCATTTCTGCTTTTGACCTCTCTCGTGTACATGTGTATGTCTTTGTGTGCAAAGAATGAATTCATGATTGCTAAATTGTTTTCTTCGCAAAAATGTATTAGTCTAGTGCCATTTTTGTTTCTGTGAAATTTGCCGGATGGTCCTATAACATCACTGTCTCCTTCTTTTCTTTTGCCTACTCTACTATTGAGGTCGCCCATCACTATTAATCTTTCTTCTGTGTTTTCTATAGTATCTGTTAAGTTTTCCCAGAATTCATCCTTTATGCATGTCTTTTCGTCTTCCCCTGGTCCATACACTATTACTATTGTTATTATTTCCTGGTTCTTCCACTTCATTTCAAATTTCAAAATTTTCTCTGATACATATTCTCATTTCCCAAGTTGGTTTACATGTTGTTTGTTTATTATGCAGCCTACACCTTCCCTAGCTCTTTCTTCCGGTCTGACTCCGCTGTACAGCAGTACATGTCCGCCCTCCATTTCTGTAATGCCTTGCCCTTTTTTCTTTGTTTCGCATATTGCTAGTATATCTAGGTTCGCTTTTTCAAATTCCTGAATGAGTTCAACTTCCTTACCATTTATACTTCTTATATTCCAGGTACCTATCTTCATTATTTCCTCCGTCGTAGTCCTATGCATAGTATGTTTATTCCTTTCATTAATTGTAACTTCGCTTATTTTTTCCGCATTCCAGTCCTTGTCCACTGCCCTTATCATCCTCTTTTTGTTCGTTGCCTTGACGCACCTTAGTTTTTTGATGTAGATACCACTTTTTTTCTTTCCTTATCTTTACTCCCTTTGTATTTGTCGCTGTTTCCTTCGTTGTAGGTGCTATCTTTCTTCAATTCATCCCAGCCGTAAGTTTCGTTATTAATTGTGATTTTTTGGTAGCTTACTTTTGCTTCCTTTCCTTTATCCCTTTGTTCCTTCGCTACTTGTCTTAACTTTCTCTGTATTTCCCTTTCATGTGTTGTCATATCGTTTTGTATATATATGTTTGTTCCTCGCAGTTTCTGCTTACTCTTCATTATCATTCTCTTTTGCTCCCAGTTTTTAATCATAGCTAATATAATTCCTTTGTTTATTTCATACGCTTCTAAAATTGTGGTTTCTGTATTAAGTTCATCTCTTAAGAAGCTTTCCATTTCCATAACCATGTTCTTCCCAGTTACCTCGGCATTCCTTATTATTATGTTATTTCTTTTCTTTTCCTTTTCTTGTTTTTCCATTCTTTCCTCTAAGACCTGTACTTTGACAATCAATTCTTGCTTTTTTTTGCACCATTCCTCCTCTATATTTTTCATTTCGTTTTTAATTTGTCTCAGTTCTTTATTTGTCTCCTCTAGCTCTTTTTTCAATGCCTCGTTCTGATTGTTACTTTTTTCAAACGCCATATTCATATCGCTTCTCAACTCTTGAATTGCCCTCAGCACTTCCTCCATTTCGTTATTCGTCTTGTCTACTTTCGGGGGCGATCTGCCAGTAATTACACTTTTCTTAAAAATATTATTTGCTTCCTCCTCTTGGTTTTCCAAACTTGTACCTATCCAGTATTTTCCGTTTCGGCTCTCTTCCAGTCATGAGTTTGCGGTATTAATTTATCTTGTATATAGTTTTCTATATATGCAACTTTTATCGTACAGTTTTTGTGTTAAACTGGTTGCCTATTCACTATCGCGTTCCGAAAGATTACTGGCCCCGCTAGTTAACCTTATCTCTTCCGTAGTGTCATTATGTTAATGTATTATTTAAGATATTTAACTCTTTTGCTAGTTAGTAATTACAGTCAACTTGCACTGCTTTCTTTTCTCTATGTTCACTATTTCGTGTTTATTTAATGCTCGTAGTAGTTCAATTTATGAATTTTACTACGGAGCTCAAAAAGCAGTTGTGAATAATGGTAATAAATCAATAAATGGTCGCAAATGCCAAGAAAGATACATTTGGATTTTTATGTTTAAAAGAAACGATCAAGAACAAACAATTTTATATATATATATATATATATATATACAGGGTGTCCAAAGTTATCGGTGTACTATTGCTATCTCCGTTATTTCTTGAGCTACGATTTCGGTTAAATTAGCAAATTACTAGTGTTTTTAACGCTGATTATTATGCAGTTCATGAAAAAACAATTGAATTACGTACTTCTGAGATATTTGAAAATTTATAATTTTTTTAAATGGAACACCCTGTATATTTGTACGTATTTTGAAAAAGCATAATATTTTGAACAAATAATATCAAATACATAACTATCTTTAACTAAAAAATAAACAAATGGCAAGCGTTTAAAGCTTAAGAAATTTGTTAACATTTAATTATAAGTAGGTCATGGAAAATAATAATGAAATATAATGTTCACGGTACAAACAAACATAACTAACTAACTTAGTAAATGTTCAAAGACATTGCCTTGTTCTTCAATGCATTTTTCGGCTCTCACAATAACGTTATCTGTAGCTTTTCTAATAGTTCTACCAGAAATATTATTTAGCGTTTGCCTAATACTATTTTCAAGTTCCATCACATTTCGATATCGCTGCTTGTACACCTCATTCTTTACAAAACCCCAAAGATAGTAATCCAGAGGTGTCAAGTCAGGAGAGCGTGCAGGCCAACGAATGGGGGCGTTGGTTCCTATCCATCTTTGGTTAAACGTTTCGCTTAACAAATTGGTAGTGTTGACGTAATTATGAGGAGGTGCTCCATCCTGTTGAAAATAAATACGGAGCCTATCAAGCACTGGCATATTATCTAAGAGACCATCCAGAATTTCTGTTAATAACCGCACATAGCGGTCTCCAGTTAAGGTACCTTGATAGAAAACTGGACCAACAATACGGTTGCCCATTAATCCGCACCACACATTTAAACTAAATCGGTGCTGGGGATTGCGTGGATCAACTCTCAGAGGATTTTCTCTACTCCAATAATGTTGATTTTTTTTATTGCACATACCTGAATTAGAAAAATTTGATTCGTCAGACCATAGAATATAATTTAAATTATCTGGACGTTCATTATAAAAATTTCTTAGCCAATTACAGAAAACTATTCTTCTGTCTGCATCGCCGGGAAGTAATGTCTGAACTTTGTGGTGTTTGTATGGACGCAACTTATGCTTTTTTAAAATACCATGCACTGTACTCTTTTTCAAATCTAATTCTCTGGTACAACTTCGAATGGTTTTTTCTGGATTAGTTTCAAAATAAGCTAATACATTTACTTCCGTTTCTTCGTCTATTACAAAATCCTTTTTCCTTCTTCGTATCTTAAATGTTTCTTCGTTACTTCGAAATTTTCTATACAGTCTTAGAAAATAAAACTGATTTGGTAATTGACGATTCACATATGTGTTTTGATAGTAACGAAGCGCACTTCTTGCATTTTTTCTACAAATAAGATATGCCTCTAGCATATCACATTTTTCTAAATGCGTAAACGGCATTGTTTTTAATAAATATGGAAGAATAAACCAACTGCTTTAAATAACTTTTCGTGCGAGAGAGAATCAAACACAGTACGTGACTGACAACTTTAGTTGGCATACTATTTTTTTGGGGTTAAAGTGAAATAAGCCTACTATTAATAATATTTCATTGACATCAACTAAAATCCAACACAACTGCTTTATTATTGGTTTAAGGACAATAGTGTATTGGAGCTTTTATATCACAAATAAAATTATCTTTCTAAATATGTACAAATATACAGGGTGTTCCATTTAAAAAAATTATAAATTTTTAAATATCTCAGAAATACGTAATTCAATTGTTTTTTCATGAACTGCATAATAATCAGCGTTAAAAACACTAGTAATTTGCTAATTTAACCGAAATCGTAGCTCAAGAAATAACGGAGATAGCAATAGTGCACCGATAACTTTGGACACGGTGTATATATATATATATATATATATCAAAAATGACGTTTTTCGCGGTTATGTGATGACAAATTGATATTTTGGGTTATTTGCCGCGTTAATTCAAATCAAGTATGCATATACGAAATAATTCGTATATGCATAAGTGATATGAAATGTAATGCATATCTACACCACCAATTGCTGACATTGCAAATATCAACGTGCAGACAGCTGTTTCGATCTAACCTGGATCTCGTCAGTACACGAAGGTGATATTTGCAATGTCAGACAAAGTTGGATTTCCTGCCTATATACTTGATTGGGTACCAAATGCCTATGAGAAGACTCCCAGCGGCATCTGTGATCCAATAGCAAGAACGCAAGGAAATGTTAACCCTTAGTAGAACATCTACTTTATCGGGCAACTGTAGATATGCATTATGTAGGTGACTTTACCTACTTAATAAACTACCTCCCCAGAAAGGTAATGTCAAAAATGACGTTTTTCGCGGTTATGTGATGACAAATTGATATTTTGGGTTATTTGCCGCGTTAATTCAAATCAAGTATGCATATACGAAATAATTCGTATATGCATAAGTGATATGAAATGTAATGCATATCTACACCACCAATTGCTGACATTGCAAATATCAACGTGCAGACAGCTGTTTCGATCTAACCTGGATCTCGTCAGTACACGAAGGTGATATTTGCAATGTCAGACAAAGTTGGATTTCCTGCCTATATACTTGATTGGGTACCAAATGCCTATGAGAAGACTCCCAGCGGCATCTGTGATCCAATAGCAAGAACGCAAGGAAATGTTAACCCTTAGTAGAACATCTACTTTATCGGGCAACTGTACCCAATCAAGTATATAGGCAGGAAATCCAACTTTGTCTGACATTGCAAATATCACCTTCGTGTACTGACGAGATCCAGGTTAGATCGAAACAGCTGTCTGCACGTTGATATTTGCAATGTCAGCAATTGGTGGTGTAGATATGCATTACATTTCATATCACTTATGCATATACGAATTATTTCGTATATGCATACTTGATTTGAATTAACGCGGCAAATAACCCAAAATATCAATTTGTCATCACATAACCGCGAAAAACGTCATTTTTGACATTACCTTTCTGGGGAGGTAGTTTATTAAGTAGGTAAAGTCACCTACATAATGCATATCTACAGTTGCCCGATAAAGTAGATGTTCTACTAAGGGTTAACATTTCCTTGCGTTCTTGCTATTGGATCACAGATGCCGCTGGGAGTCTTCTCATAGGCATTTGGTACCCAATCAAGTATATAGGCAGGAAATCCAACTTTGTCTGACATTGCAAATATCACCTTCGTGTACTGACGAGATCCAGGTTAGATCGAAACAGCTGTCTGCACGTTGATATTTGCAATGTCAGCAATTGGTGGTGTAGATATGCATTACATTTCATATCACTTATGCATATACGAATTATTTCGTATATGCATACTTGATTTGAATTAACGCGGCAAATAACCCAAAATATCAATTTGTCATATATATATATATATATATACATATGAAACACACACATATATCTGTATACGTGCGAGTAGATTTCTTGAAAATTTGCGGCTTATATTAAATTGAAAATTACTTGCTTTCTTTAAGTTAATTAATGAACTTATTACTTAAAGAAAGCAAGTAATTTTCAATTTAATATAAGCCGCAAATTTTCAAGAAATCTACTCGCACGTATACAGATATATGTGTGTGTTTCATATGTATTAACAGATACGGCTAAGAATTTGATATATGTGTTTAATGCATATTAAATACATATTAAATTAATATATATATATATATATATATAGGGGAAAAGTAGGGTAATTGTACGCAAAAAAACGTAACCAGACTTGAATACCTAGCTCTGAAAAAACTTAGTAACGACGAAACCATCACGATTTTACCAGCAGACAAAGACAATGCGACGGTTATTCTAAACAAATATTAAAATTAGGACGTCATACATTTAAAAATATAAAATATTAAAATCTGTATTATAAATGTCCATACATATAAAAGATATAACGTAGCAGGCATGAAACCAATGTACACATGTTGTATTTTTATTCACCGTGTTTTTAATATTCGTAATAATACAAGGGAAAATAACGCAACAGGTGTGTATCCAGGCCCCAGCCAAGAATGTCCCCACTGCAAATAAATCCCTTTTATTTAGACAACTGAGTAATAAAAGGGCTTTATCTGGCATGAAACCAATGTTTTATGCCAGATACGTTATATATTTTATATGTATGGACATTTATAATACAGATTTTAATATTTTATATTTTTAAATGTATGATGTCCTAATTTTAATGATGTTTATAGGTGTGCTGAACTTGTTTTTAATATGTTGAAACCTGTAATTTATACACAACACTGATGTTATGTGAGTATTGCTTTAACACGATGTCATTATTTAATAACTAATCTCGTTGTTTTTCCCATTGGGGGTTTGTTTAAAAAAAATAGGTCTGATGAAGATTTAAAATAAATTAGAACGTCACAATACATCGAATTATTGTGTTTTATTTAACTATAAACTCATAATTCTGTTTTTAAAACAGTAATTTTAATTTTTCTGTATATATACAATACATACAGACATATTATATTTGTTAAATGTTCATTGTTAGTGATATTGTGTTTTTATATCTTTAAATTATGACCATTGTCAACCAGTTCAGATAAGAAGAGGATGCTACTTTCTTTATACAACTTGAATTAAATTGTGAGTAATTTATAAGATTATTTTCTGTACTTTTGTTAAATGTTGGGAAAGAATTGTTTACAAAGCTTGGTATTTGAAAAGAGTTATGTTTTGATTTGCCTTACCCAAGAAACATTCCTCATTCTACAATATAGACAGTCGCAAAAAATACACTTTCGAAATTCATGCCCGAATGTTAGCAAAATAATTTTAATGTTATTTAATATACTTTTACCTAATACAAAAAATAGTTACTGCTCTTGTTGACAGAGCAATTTAAGTGACGAGTGCGAAATTTAGGAAAGACATATTAAATATCATTAAAATTATTTTACAAAATAACAACTATCAGTCATCCAATTGCTTTTGCATTTTATTTCAAACTATCAGTCAAATTTCATTCAAAAAATAGTAAAACAATAAATTTAAAAAACCAACACAAAAGGAGAGATCAAATGCTTGTTGACGTTACAAGTATGTTTGTTTACCGTATGTCCAAGGTTTATCCGAAAAATTGAACAAAAGTTTAGCTCCATATAACATAAATGTAGCTCATCGAAACTATAATAATATAAAACATTTGTTCACTAAGACCAAAAATAAAATATCGATTGAGCAAGAAACGCATGTAATTTATAAAATTCCTTGTGCTAATTTTTGTGGTATATACATCAGACAAACATGTATCAGAAAGGTTAAAATGCAAATAATGTACCGTCGTTAAAGAAAAATTGTAATATTACAGGACATACATTTAATTTTAATAAGACTAACATTTTAAATAAGGTACAGAACGCTAAAGCATGAAATGTTTTATAAAGGATCCAAATAAAAAAAACATGTGATTAATGATAGAACTGAAAATATATTTACTTTGTAATTCTTTAATTACTGCATTGATCAGGCTTTTGACTCAAAGTTTGCTTGACCTCCAAATAATGTTTAGAATGTCATTAGTTTTAAAGCAATTTATCATCTAGTTTTAATAATTATTTTAAACAACAAAACTAATTTAGTTTGTACAGTTTATAATATATGTAATTAGTTTTAATGAAGGGCTAACATAAGTACATTTCTTCAGAATATATTGGGACTATTTCAACCTGAGGAAATGTATGGACCACCTGATCCAAAAGAAAGATATTTGCGACGATTGTTTAATCCGCGAAAGGAAACGCGGGCCCTAAGAAAATCAGAATTATGTCAGCATGAATGTTTATTAAACAGTAAGGTAAAAAATTGATAATACTTTCAATAAAAGTACAGTACTCGTTCGTTAAATATTATATATAGACAAGACCACAAATTATGATTAATCATAAGTCAAAAATTGCTTGTGTATATTCAGAATAGTTTGTAATGTGTTCTTCGGTTCAAGCTGTAAAGTAATAAGGATGTAAGTCATTAAAAACTTCAACTAAAGGCAGCACTGCAGATTATTCTACAAGTTTTTGGAAGATATTTAGATGTCGGTTTATATTGTGGTCTTACTATTTCATATTTTTTATGTTATATGGTGTAATTGATTTACACATTGCGATTTAGAATTACTCATGTTAGTAACTAGGGAACTTCGAAACGTCTTTCTTCATTTTTTTTACCACCGGTGTCGTGCTAAATATTTCATTTACAATATAAACATAATTTTAAAATTATATGATAATATTTACTTGCAACTATTAACATTGCGAATATGATGTAATAGCACCTGGAATTTCTAATTGATATTCTGTTAACGTTCTTAGTTTATGTTGATGATTTTCAAAATCACTGCTAAAAAACCTTTAAACAGTGCTTATGATATTCTAATGTCAAATTTGACAATTAATTTTTATTCAAGCAGAGGTGAAAACTGTGAAACGTAGAAATCGCTAAAATGCAGATGGCGGCGGCGTAAATCATTTAGAGACACATTAATGTGGATATCAAAAAATGTAGCACGTTGTACACGAAAAAATCAAAAGACTGCTTGTAGAGTTTGCGAATACCATTCTTTGTCAACGAAGTATTATAAACCGCCATTTTAATAATCAAACAGATACTTTATAGTTTCTTTCTGAAACTTTCTTTTTATGTTTTAAGTGCCTTCTACAAAGTATTGGAAAAGGGTATCGCAAAAGGTTAATCGTATGTCTCACTTTGATTTTAGGCAGAGACGATGTACAATACACGTGATAGTGGAGTTTTTTTAATAATTTGTAAGAAAAGCTAGACGGGGAGTCACATGTATGGCGACGTTTATTGATCTTAGTAAGGCCTTTGACTTGGTCGAGCATTCAATCTTACTAAAAAAAAAATTAATTGTTGCGGCATTAGGGGTTTGACATCGGAAAGAATACACTGTGTAGAGCGAGAAAATTCATTTGTCTTACAGTTAAACAGAGTATGCCACTGGAAAGTATCCTTTGCCTACTTCTTTATATTATATATGTTAACGATGTAAATATGGAGGAATTTTTATTCAAGCTAATGACACGTCGTTATTAGTGCATTCAAATTCAAGAGAGATGATCAACTCTAAGATTAATAGTGCACTAAATGAAGTAAATGATTATTATGTAAGCAATGGGCTGTTTCTGAACTGTTGGAAATCCACATTTTATTTATCAGATTAATGGTTTATTGCAATTGCAGTTGGACTGAACATATACAAATGTTACATTGTCTATGAGGTCGGCAATAGATCGGAGATGGAATTAAATCCTTCTTTAATTAAAATGTTTACTTCTCAAATTTTTACTCATTCATTTCTTATTGTATGTTTTGCTTGGGGAGCTTCGGCTGATATGGTGAGAGTCTTTAAATTACAAAAACAAAAGTGTTATTAAAATGATGAGTGGTGTAAGTAAAGGAACCAGTTTTAGAGATCTGTTTATACGGATATGCATAATGACGCTGTCCTAGATTTACTTGTTTCAATTATATGTGAGAAAAAAATAGAACAAGTACACTAAATTGAGTAGCTTTCATACATATTGTACCCGTAATAAATTGTTATTAGAGATACCAACGTATAGTTGCGCTTTTAGTGAGAATAGTCCAATGTACATATCTGTAAGGATCTACAATAAATTACCAAGCAGATATAAATTGAAGCCGTACAGAAAATTTAAATATGACATTAAAAAAAGTCTACTTCTAAAGGGCTACTACTCTTTGGATGAATTCCTCAATGACAGCTCTATGTAGTCAAACTGTAATTTTAGTTATTTTATGTCTACAAATGCTTTACTGCTTTTATGTATAAATGCGACAATTCAATTAATATCTGCATTATACTTAATTGTAAATTATGAACCACTTTGCTTTATGAACAATTTCTTCATGACACCTTAATTTATTAATGTCCTATATAAACTTAATTTTTATAATAAATTCTGTCATTCGACAAGCCGATTTGTTTATAAAGACTAACTGCATAGTAAAATCGACATAAGGCTTTTGCAAAACAAATCCTGTGTTTGTGTTAAGAAGTCTTTAATATTCCATTACCTAATGCGAAATATATTCATGTCTAGCACATATTGTTGCTTATTTTTAATATTACGCATAGAATGTGTTAGTATCTATCTAAAATAAAATAGTTGCACATATGTATGATCACATAATTACAATACAACGTTTATTTTGTAAATTAAATACTTAAGCAAGACTCCGGCGATAGAACAAATGAAAGAAGTTTTCAACTTACCGATTTAAGTAATTGCATAATGCGCAATGCGTAAGTCAATTATAGCACCCGTTATAAAGAACACTTAATTTGTATGTTTCGTGGTAATGTATTTTATTTACTTTATGTGTAAATATTAAATAGATACATTGAAAGTTTCATAATTCTATTTATTTGATGCTTGCAGGTTTTAAGGAGACTCAATCAAGAAGAGATTATGTATAAACAGGGTACTAAAGATACTTGATTTCGTATTGCTTGAAAAATTGTTGCCTCCATTAAAGAGTTTAAATCATTTATTAATAATATATTTTGTCAAAATTAAATAAAGTGTCGAATCCTTTGGATAAATATAATTGAATTAAACTTCCAAATTGAATATTTTCAATATGAGCATGTGTACGAAACTGTGTTTTTCTAATTGAATCGTTTATTTTTGAAAGGGCATAAGTCATATTTTACTGTTTTGAGAAAATGAAAATAACGAATACCTTCATTAGACCTATAGTTATTTTGCTATTCTGCTGGATATGTATAGTGGACAAGATTATAATATTGGTGATACGCGCAATTTTATTTTTTAAGCTTATAATTTCTTAAAAATTAATTTTGAAAGTAACTGACTTAAGCCGTCTCTGAAATTGACGTTCGATAAAACATTTAAATAAATTATTTTATTTTCAAAAATTCTTACAAAATACATTGTCTATAATATATATAACATTTAGATCTTTATTTTATTTTGACCTTGTCCTCCAGTTGTTTATTATATTTTGATAAAACGGATGGTTAATCTCCGGTACCCACTGAATTAAGTCGCGTAAATGTTGCACTTTTGTTTCTAAAATAGGTACTTGCCCATCAACATACGCTGTATTCTTTGGCATTTGTATTGCGTTGCCATCTTTTTTAGGTAAAGAAAGTTTAAACTGTTCAAAGGTAAAGCCATTAATAAATTCGCTGGTTGTCACATATCCTGGAGTTCTTTTTTGGTATTTAAAGTGAAAATGCAAAACAAGATTTTTCTTTTCTAGGTAAGTTTTTTTTCTCGCTTTCAGCGGACAGACACGTCTTTTTATACCATTTTTTCCACCACTGCTTAAAATTCAAAATATCATTGGTTTCGATCTCTTTTACAGTGAACAAGTTCTTTGCACTGGATTTAATAATAATTTCAGAGTATTCATGTAGATCAAAAATTCTATCACACTTTTTTAGAGACCTTTTTAAAACCCCGAATATTCTGTCGCAGGGCAGGAAGGAGTGGTCACATATAGGAAAGAAATGTTCAATGTTATCAAATTTTCCGCTGTCAACAAGCGCTAATAATAGGCGTACCATAAGGTGGTGGTTTATTTTGCCCTTGGCAATTGTCGCAAAACATTTTTAGTTTTTTAATAGACGAGTCCACGTACGTATCTAAAAACTCTAATAAAAAAGTACAAACTTTATTGGGGCCTTTACTGGCCTGACCTTCATGGTAATTGTAAAAGTATGATCTGTTATTTTTCATATTATGAATACAAAATACGTTGATAGTGAGTTGAGTTTTATAAAACACGTCCCGGACAGGGATGTGGGGTAAATGCAAATTTTGCATACCTATAATCGAAGGTTAGGGCCAGACAATCATCTTGAATTTTGCATTCTTCAGTAGCGTCCTTTAAAGCAGTATAACATTTTTTTGCTCGTCTTTTATGAATTAAAAGTTCAGTAGTTGCTGCTTTTTTTGCTGCATCACCTAATGTTGGGCTTTTGATCTTTAAATTCAGTTCTTCACATTGTAAACACGTATCAATCTGCGGTCGCCCAAATTTAAGATGAAAATTATCGTTGAAAAATTTATAATAATAATGATATTTGATTTGTGATTCTGGATATTTTTCTATAAACATGGAATACATGATCTTTAGGTTAAGTCTGTCATCAAGGTAGTTATATTCCTTTCCTGAGTGAATACGGGTCACTTGCGCTCGGCGCACTTGCGCTCCTACCTGAAATCGACCTATTTGCGCTCTGACCCTAATGACAAAAAATTAATCATATCTTCGCCGGCCGACTTGCGCTCCCGTTCTCTGGGGATATATACATGTATAAATACATAAAACTTAGGATATATATTGTACATAGTGCTTTTCATATTAGGTGATCTACCTTATTGAGGCGAGTATATGAAAATTACTTATTGTAAGTGTTTATAAAATATATATACCTACTCGCTTCAATAGGGTAGGTCATTTAATATGAATGTATATATACATAAAACTATACAAGAATTATTTTTTTATGTATCTCTAACCTGACCAAAACTGTTTGCTACTTCAATTAGTATTTTTATTATATAATTAGGTGACTATGTATAGAATAACTCAAACCATTTTTTCTTGAGTATTTTGCCAAATTAATAATAATAATAAAACAAGCAATTAAACAAGAGAATTATAATAGTCAGATAAAAGTTAATAAAACAACACTTTCCTTCACATTTCATCCAGAGTTAGGACTGGCAAAGTTTAATACATAAATATAAACTTTGGTATGTTTAAAGATGGAATAATCGCTTAAATAAGCTAATAATACCACATTCCAATATATACCAACTAATAAAAAGTCTACTTAAAGAGGCAGAATATTGCGATCACATATACGACAGAAGCACTCTAAATTTAGAAGGACAACGGCGCAAAAGAAGATATGTTTTAGTTGATTGCAGAATTTCAAAAACTTTAAAAAAATATGAAGAAACGAAGGACATAGGACTATTCTTAAAAACGATGGCTTATATTCAAAAGCTAGAATAAAGTTACAAACTTACATATAATATACTGACGATTTCTTTATTCAAAAAGGAAGACATACTTACTTACATACAATGACATGTTTTTCTACAAAATGCATAAATATTGACGATTTCTTTATTCAAAAAAGAAAGACATATTACACACTCTTAAACATACCAAAGTTTATATTTATGTATCAAACTTTGCCAGTCCTAAGTCTGGATGAAATGTGAAGGAAAGTGTTGTTTTATTAACTTTTATCTGACTATTATAATTCTCTTGTTTAATTGCTTGTTTTATTATTATTATTATTAATTTGCAAAATACACAAGAAAAAATGGTTTGAGTTATTCTATACATAGTCACGTAATTATATAATCAAAATAGGAATTGAAGTAGAAAACAGTTTTGGTCAGGTTAGAGATACATAAAAAAATAATTTTTGTATAGTTTTATGTATATATACATCCATATTAAATGACCTACCTTATTGAAGCGAGTATATAATACGAAATAAAAAACTGGAATTGACACGACCGATATCAGTTATAAATTTTAGGTTAGGATTAATACATAATTCAAATTCCAATTCTACAACTGTTAGTACAGAAAGGAACTAAGTCAAATGACTTATGCCCCATTCAGCACTAAACCAGTTTTTTATATTGCATTTTTCTATGGAACAAGTATGCTGACTTACTCCTTTTCTGCACCTAAAGGTGCAGCTTGGTTCAAATATCATTTTATTATGTCTGACTGGGAACCGTCAAAATATGACAAAAATAAACGATTCAATTGTAATAAGTGTATTATGCCTTCAGATACGACCAGTACAATAATAAAGAAATGAACACTCTTCCTCTTATATGAAATAACAAAAAATTACCATTGTTTCTTGAATTTTACTTCGGTTATTAAGAACCATCGACGCAACGAATTATATGAATTATGGGACGAGAGTTGGTATACACACGGATCAAATGCCACATCTGTTACTGAAGCACAAATCTACTCTGCTACACATGGTAAATATGGTAAGATCGCCAAAATCGTATCGGTTCGTAAATCGTACTTTTCGTTTATTAATACATTGGATGAGAATATACCGTCATCTGTTCCTATTTTCTGGTCCTTTTTACGTCTTGTAATATGGAATAACAAAGCGACATTAATCATAGATTACCTATACTCTATAAATGGGCATCTTTTGTACATAAAATGAAACCAAATACGAGACACCAAACAGAACTTTTTTCGATTAAGTCGGTTATACCGCGAAATTCAATTACATGTTTTTTTTGTAACACTTTTCTTTCTACTTTGTTCACATTATTTCCAATTCCGAGATTAATAAATATGCATTTATAATAAAATTGTATTAATAGAAAAAACAGCTTGTCATAATCACTTTACATAGAAAGTAATGTGGTTAATTTTAATAAAATTAAATTCGCATTCCTTTTAATTTTTCTTGGATGACAAAAATATCAATTCATGAAAATATTCAGCTTTCAAAATATATGGTCTTTATTTCCGAAAAAGTAAACCAAATAAACAATAGTCTTATTTAATATTACATATGTGATTTTGGATTCAATGCCAATGACAACAGAAGAAATAAATCTAAGAAAGGAAATCTATGCACTAAAGAAAGGTTTTTAGGTTTTCGAGATATTCTGTTTGAAGTATTTTAAATATATTCGAGTATTTCGTATCTGTATTACAGCAAAATGTGTCAAATCTGAGATTTGATGATTGAGGGCATATGCAGCACTTTTAGTACACAGTATCTATATGTAAGGAAATATTAGGTTTCTTCCAACATAAAAGCACAAACAAGTCAGAACCAATCAAATGTTGTTAAAGCAATCAGAAACTAGTTAGTGATTCAATTAACCAATCAGATTGTTCCTGACAAGCCCGTGATTTGTGTTGGAACCTATTGTGTCCAAGTGTTCTCAGACAGAAATAGCTTAGCAAACCATTCCACCGGAATATCACAATATTTCGTTCTGCACAACGTATTGTAACTTTGTTTAGATTAGTTAAGGAAACGTATCTAGACCACTGGAAAAAAATAATTTACATGGAATTCGCCATAAAAGTTCCTTTTCAACAACTAATTCATGCCAGTTTGCTCTATCTTCTGAAATGAAATTCTTTACACCATATATCACAAGGGTACAAGCTTTTTATACACTTACACAGGTAGCCACTTACATATCCCAAAGAATAGCATCGTCTTTATTAATATTTTCTTTGCTTATATTATTTAAGACAGCCTGTGGAATGTGTGTAGTATCCATGCTCTTCATCGGGAGTCACAACACTTAAAAATTTTTGTACTGTGGTCAACAAATCAGAACAATCTTCTTCGCAATTTGCATTCATAGAATACCTGAATGACAAATTATTTATGAGTAATGATTTATAATGGTTTTTGAAATGCATTTGTTGTAGGGTTAATATTGCTTGCTTCCCTAATTCACATCTGTCCAAAAAGATCATCAAGAAGGTCTTGAATAAATCTTCTCAATTTCAAAAAATATTTTCCTCTCTTATTTGTATAACTATGAAGCAATTACTATTTAATGATGGGCAAGATAGGGGAATTTCAATGCGATTAGACAGGCTCGTGTTTTGCCGGCTCGAGAGTCGTGTTGCCTATCGGTTTCCCCGAGAGTCGACAAAATGCGATGTCTAATCTCATTGAAAAAGTACTCGTATTCCCCTAACTTGCCCAACACTACAGTTATTATTGCTCAAAATATAAATAATCTAGACACTGATGGTGGACAGCAGAGAAGTTAATAGTGGATGGAATGCTTTTCAAATGATTTAAATAAAAGGATATAAATAACATTAATAATAATTTATACTTACAGTCGGATTCAAGGAAGATGATCCCTGCTTGTCTTCTGCTTGACTTATATATGATTCTATCAAAGAATTGTGTGTATATCTAAAATAAGAAATAGTATCAACTCGTATAACAAGGATAGCATAAGCGAATACATGTGTTTCAGTGCGATACAAGCACGACATACGATTCATAGAATTTATTTGAACAAGACAATGACAGACTGATTACATGCGCTGTGTTATTTCATACACTTCCGTTTTGCGTTTGGACACGCTTGGCTTTGACATTTCTATAGTCCGTCTCAACCCCATTATGCAGTACAGGTTTAATAGGGACATTGCATCTCTTATTATCTATAGTAATCTCCTAATAACCCCATCTTTATATCCGGTTGCCTTGTTGCAAATTCTATTATACAAAGTATTTGGCTATTATGCTATGGTGGAAACGCGTTACATTCAGTTGCACGTCATACTAGATCCATGACGACTCGCCTTGTATATGTTGCCGGATCTATTTTTATTTCTGTCAGTGACATTTGATATAACAAAAAAAAAATATTCACTGTACAATAACTATAACGTAATATATTTAGTAATTGAAATGCTCTAAGACTTCAGTCTTTCTCAACTTAATTATTATACCTATTGATTTAGATTGTCGAAAAACGTATCCATAATATAATTTAAAATAAGCAATACTTACGCTTTTCACATTAAATTTAACACATGATTATAGAAAAGTTTGTAAAAAGGCTCGACTGTTTACAGAAACCTTTCGGCATTATATTCAATGGACGCAAATAAATAATAAATACACTTCTAAGAAGCACTGTTTTTAAACAATTTATATCAAAGCAAAAATAAACATGAAAAATTTGACACGAAGAATATACACAACGCACGTCTTTTTGACAGATATTATTTATCTGTCAACACCGAATTGAACTATTAGTCTATTAAAAATATGTAATAAAGAAAATTAATATTGAAACGGAAATTATGTGTTTATTTGCCATGAATACGTATATTACGATCAATTTATAAATCTTCTATTTAAGTTAATGAAATAAATGCCCTTAAGTATAATTTAACAAAGTAACTTTTTTAGTTTCTCTAATACAGTTATGAAAACATGTAAACGGCATCGATGACTTGCAACTGAACTTAACGCGTCTCCAGTATATACATATTTGCTGTCAATTGTCAGTTTTTGCCGTAGTGTGTATACTTTTATATTGTTTTTACCTATATACAATTTCTGGTTAATCGTTCTTTTTAGAACGCGTATTATCTTTTATATATATATATATATATAAGCGGGGGTCCTACAGCGTCAGCCGTTTCCCGCATTTCGATCTCCATCTCTTCCTGTCTCTCCAGATGTCTTCATCTATTGCTCTATCTTTCATTGTTTCCATAACCCCACTTATCCATGACTTTGCCGGTCTTCCTCGTTTCCTTCTATTCGTTGGGTTGTATTCTAGAGCTCTTCTTGGCCATCTGTCTTCCTCCATCCGTCTTACATGTCCGTACCATATCAGTTTCCTCGTTTCTATTCTTTCTGACGTTCTATGTATTCTGTTGGTTCTTTGTCTGATTTCCGTATTAGGTATATGTTCAGTTCTTGATATGCGACAGGCTATTCTCAGGTAATCCATCTCAACAGTGTCCACTTTTTTCTTTCCTTTCTCAGTCATTTGCCAGCATTCGGCTCCGTATGTAAGGATAGGCTCTACAATTACTTTGTAGATTGTCATTTTGGTTTTCAGTGTTGCTCTTCTAGCCCACAGTATTGCGTTCAGAATTTGTACACTCTTCCGACCTTGTTGTACTCTATATTCGATATCGCGTTCTGTTGTTCCTTTACTAGAGATGATACTTCCCAAATATTTGTATTCGTAGCATCTTTTCATTTGTCTTAATTCCAAACCTGGGTCTTCGTCTGCGTTACCTATATGCATATATTCCGTTTTTGCCATGTTCATGCTCATTCCCCATTTTTCGTACTCATCTCTGAGTTTCCTGAGCATATAATCTGCATCTTCTTCACAGCTTGCAGTTATCACCTGATCATCCGCGAAGAACAGCGTTGTCAAATCATGGTCGTTAATCTTCAGTCCCATTCCTGCGCACTTCTGTCTCCATTTGTATAGTGCTTCTTGGATATATATTTTGAACAAGGTAGGAGAAAGACAACATCCTTGTTTCAGACCCTTCGTTACTGTGAAGGTCTCCGAAAGAGTATTACCTATTTTAACCGTGCTTTGAGGACTTTTATAGATATTAAGCAGTGCTCTTATATATGTTTTGCTAAGGTTTGTCTTCGTCAGAACATTGAACAACAGTTTCAAGGGGACTGTATCGTAGGCCTTCTCCAGGTCTATGAATATTAGATGCGTATCGAGGTTCCGAGCTGCTCGTCTTTCGATTATTTGTTGAAGAGTGAATGTGTTGTCCGTGCATGATCTGCCTGCCCTGAATCCACTTTGTTCTTCAATCTCATTATACTCCTCTTCTATTCTTTTTTTCAATATGCGACCATACAACCGTCCCAGTGAGCTAGTCACGCTAATTCCTCTGTAATTTCCGCACTCTCTTCTGTCTCCCTTTTTGTATATGGGGCTAATGTAGGCCAAATTCCAGTCTTCTGGAATATTTTGACCCCCCACCAGGCATTTATTAAAAATGTCTACTAGGGTCTCTAGAAGAGCGTCTGGTCCGTGTTTCACCAGCTCAATGGGAATGTCTCCAGGTCCCGAGGCTTTTCCATTTTTCATTTGTGTTAACTCTTTTCTCAATTCTTCCTTATCTATTCTATGTATCTCTATGTTTTCTCTTAGTGTGACGTTGTCTATACCTCCTAAAAACTCATGTCTACTTTCTGTCAGAAGTGATTTGTAGTATTCCGCCCATTTTTTATTCTGAATTAGATTTATGTTTCCACCATCTTTTCTTTCTTTCCTGAGACTCCTTATGAATTTCCAGGCCTGCGTCACTTTCGTTCCCCCTAAGCATCGGTCCACCTCTTCACATTTTTCTTCCCACATCTCGTTTTTTCTCATGGCCACTTCTTTCTTCACTCCTCTATTGAGTTTGCTATAATTTATGCGGTCTTCTAAATCATTCGTGTTTAGCCATTTATGGTAGGCGCTCTTCTTGTTATCTATTAGTCTTCCTATTTCTTCAGTCCACCATTCCGGATGTTTTCTTTTGTTTGCTTCCTGATATCCCAAAGCTTCTTTGGCCGCCTGATAGACGCATCTTTTTATATTTTGATATTCTTCTTCAGCAGTTTCCCTCCGGTTCGAGTTAGCAAGTTTTGAAGCTAGTCTTAGTTTATAAAGAAACTGTACCGATTCTTGTTTTAGGCTATCGATATTGTATTTAATAGTTGTGGATGTTAGTTCGTCCTCATTGTTGCCCTTATTTTGGTTTCTCGTGTTTCTGTGGTGTACAGTTATTTTTGCAACCACCATATAATGATCTGATCCACATTCGGCCCCGCGATACACCCTCACGTCATTAGTTTGGAGCTTTTTGTTTTCTGGTTGAATGAGATAGTCAATTATAGATCGTACCTTTTTCTTTGGCTGTTCCCAGGTAAATTTATGTATATCTTTGTGTGGATAAAATCCGTTCATTATTTTTAGCTGTAAGGTTTCACATAGATCAACAAGTCGCTCCCCGTTGTTGTTTACTTTCTCTTCGCCGTATCTTCCCACGACCTTGTCTTTCATTTTTCTGCCTACCCTGGCGTTAAAATCCCCTAATAGGCATATTTCTTTAGAGCGGCTCACATGGGTTAACACGTCGCTTAGTCTATCATAAAATTCATCTTTTATTTTCGTCTCTGCATCGTCACTAGGGACATATACTCCAATTACTACTATCGTTTCTCCATACATCTCTATGTCCACCTTAATAATCTGTTCATCTACCTCTTCCCAACTCTTAATATTTTTCTTAAACTTTTTGTGTATGGCAATAGACACACCCCTTCTTGCTCTCACTGTTTTCTCTACCCCACTGTAAAAATGAATATAATCGTCCCTTATTTGATTACCTTTCCCTTTCTTTTTTGTTTCGGTAAGGACGCAAATGTCTATTCTTTGTCGCTTTAGTTCCTGAAACACTTCAGTTTCTTTGGTTCCCAGACCTTGTACGTTCCATGTGGCCAGTCTCATGATCCTTTTCCGTAGCAGTCGTCGTCTTTTATTTCCGTCCGTTTTCCGAGGCTTTTGATCGAAATTTTTAGCGTAATACAGAAAATTTTCCAGAAGAGGGGGTGCTAGCCCTTCGTTCAAACCCCCTAACTTGGAGGACCAGGATTTTTTTTCGACCTTTTCTGGTCTAGTCTGTTTTGGTCCGCGGATGGTATTTTATTTCCCACCAACCCTGCCGACATAGTCGGTGCGGGCGATCCCCTATCCGCCACCTGGGGACGCGTCCGATGGGAGACAGACAACTCCACACGGTTATTATCTTTTATATACATATCTTATTCCAGTATTCACTTTCATTATGGAGCTCGCAGCCAGAAAGCGACAGAAGGGAGAGGCAGATGATTATGAATGCATATAATTATTTTAATACATCCATGACCGTGATTTCTGCTATTCAAGAAGCAAGTAAAGCATATGTTGTTCAGTGCGTACCATATATAATGTAAAGAGGGAACAACAAGTGGGTCAACTATTAAGTCCGAAGAAAGCAAAAAAAGAAAACATGTACAAATAAATGATCGACTTCATTCATATGATGACAATATACAGGCGTAAAGTGCATGGCTTCTTCTTATACAGAATACACTTCCTACTTTAAATACTATCTTGTTGCTGTTAATATTGATGACGATCTGCCTAACTTCGCACGAGCAACATTTCACATATTACTATATGATATGGGTTTTGAATTGCAAAAAGTGGGACGTAAGAGTATTCTTATTGAAAGAGATGACATCATTAGGTGGAGGCATAAATACTTGCGAGACATTAGGAAATTCAGAGACGAAGGGTAGAACTAAAATATATACCGATGAGTCATGGGTGAATGCAGGACACTCAGCAAATAAAAAATGGACTGACACTACTGTTCAAAGCAGTCGACAAGCTTTTACACAAGGATTCAGCACTGGTTTAAAATCATCAAGTGGTCTTGGGCTTCGATTTGCATTCCTTTATGCTGGAGGCGAGCAAGGTTTTGTTGTTTGTGCTGAATGTACATTTCTATGTAAGAAAAATACTGCTGATGTTCATAGCGAGATGGATGCAGGTACATATGAAGATTGGTTCAAGAATAAATTGCTTCTAAATATACCAGAGAATTCGGTTGTTTTTCTAGAAAGGTTCCAACAGTAGCATGGAGAAAGGACTGGCTTTTCGAGAAGAATATACCACTAGATAATGACATATTAAAAACAGATTTACTGGCTTATGTGTCAGAGGTTAGGTCTCAGTATGACAGGAACAAAATTGATGAATTTGCAAAGAATAAAGGGCATTATGTTCTTTGGCTTCCACCTCATCATTGCGAATTAAACCCAATTGAAATGGTGTGAGCACAAGTTAAGCACTACGTTAAAATGCACAATACAACATTCAGACAAAGAGATATTGAACTATTAATTGTGGAGGGATATCAGAATGTAATAATATAATGAACACCTGGCAGAATTACATTGGCCAGTAAAAGACATCGAAAGCAAAATGTGGATAGTAGATAACTTGCTAGACGATGTTGAAGAGTTTAGAATTAATGTCACACATTCATCATCAGATCAACATTCTTCAAGTGATTGAATTGAATAAAAGAATATGTGTACCTACTCCTTTGTATGATCATGGTTAGTTTTTTCATAAATGTTATCATGTATTTATTAACTTGTTCTTATAAAGAGGAAAGTATATTTCGTGTGTTAATCACAAACATGTGGATTGAGTTGTAATTTGTCAAGATTAATTAGATATTGTCGAAAATTGGAAAAGCTCGTAAAGAGGATGTTTTTTTTCCTGACTGAAGGTTCTTTCGTTGCTGTAAGTACATTTATTGTTGGGTTTTATGAATGCTAATTGCGTTATCTTCTTTCCGTTCCGTCCTTTTTAGTTTGCGATTTATGTATGGTAAATTTGAGACGCAGGCCGTGTCATCTATGGAAATTTCGTATACACGTGCATCACTGTTTCAGCCATTTGTAAATTTAAAAGAAGGCAAATTGCAGATCCTTATTTGTATTTTAATTATCTGGGTAGATATTCTGACGTTCCGATGATGTGTTAATGGAAGCTTTTTAACTGCCGCCCTGTACCTCGTGGAAAAGCCTTTGAGGTTATACCTGTTGAGGAAATCTTGTGACAAGTCCTTTTTGTTACTGTGTGAACAGTTTCAGGTATTTGTTAAACAATTTTGTAGCTGTTTAAGTGTAATTAGTGTGCATAGAAACATTACCGATTAATTTAATTAGGCACAACCACTTGTGTCGTGCCAATAATAGTTTTCCGGAGTATATCGGAGTGATTAAGTAGGTACTGTTTCATTGTCAGTGCATAATTTCAGTATCGTAAATTTAACTATTATAATTTTATGGCATTTAGGCCTTGTGCAATTTCAATTTAGTCACTTATCATTCAATTTTTAAGATAATTTAAACCTCTTTGTGGGGGGTTTTCGAGTAATTTTTGCTCGTGTTACTGTCAAATTTTTCAATTCTTTTTAATTCTTTGAGATTTAATGTGCTACTTAAATTGCCACATCTAGTGTTTTATTTTGTAGTTTATAAACCAGTGTAATTTTGGTACTTTTGATCTGAAGGTATATTTTTTTAACGATTTAAATATTATAGTGTATTAAATTAAGAGGCCACCGGACGGCTTGAATTACGGATTTCCTTTTTTTCAGCTTATTTCTGCATCAAATCGAAAACGGTTTTCACAAACATGTTTAAAAAGTAATACTGAATATGTGTATCTATTTTTTTTTTCTAAAATGAACAAAAAACATTTTTTATTTCTTTATTAGTGACTAAAAAAAAAAATTAAATGGATAGACAAATTGAATGAATTATTGTAGAATATTTATACCGCATATCAGCTATATTAAATGTTTTATAAATTGCTCAAACGTAATTTACGATTAGCAAATTTTGGACCAGGGAGGTGCTGCTCTCTGGCGAAGGCAATGTGTATATCAATTTTCGTAACTTCATTGGCAACGTTGCTAACATAAATCTCGTGAGACGATTCTAAAATGCACTGGTCTAAACTAATCCGCATGCTCGCGAAATTGTGTACAAACGCGGCAATATACGATTTTAAAAGATGTGCATGAGTTAGAATCATATGGTTAGAATACACTGACGTATGACGGCTGGCTTATACTTATAATAGACATGTCAGACATAGAGTACACGGAGACACGAGGTGAACGTTGTTGAGTAGTATGTGTTTGAAATACATATAATAAATAATAATAATATATAATATATATTTTGTATACATACCGGGCAATATATCTATATTTTTGCAATGGTATAGCATAAAATTTCACAACCGATGAGGACGACGGTGTTTTTGGATTCATGACAACCAGTAAAATTCTATTAGAAAATGGAGTAAAAAAGAATATCATTATCCACGCAGATGCAACGTATAAATTGATTTGGCAGGGGTTCCCTGTTTTCTTAATAGGAACAACTGACCGCGATAAAAAATGTCATTTACTGGGAATAGCAGTATGTACCATAGAACGAACTGCCGATTTTCAATTTATTTTTCAGAAGCATGTTTACAGCGTCTGAATGTCAATACTCGCAGTTTAATATTGAATATGGACAACAATTTAACACAACATTACAACAGCATTGTCTGCAAATTTACGGGAGGAAAGCGAATAAACTTTGCGTTAAAAGGCTCACATCAAATGCGTTGTGAAGCTGCTTCCATTTCTTTCAATTCGGGTGGTGAATTTCATAGAGTATTACATAAAGCTTTGACTCAAACAAGTCCCCATTCTTATACTAAACGGTATATAAAAAAAAAATTAAACAACGGCGACTAACGTCAGTGAAACGACAAATATTTAACACCAGAAAGAGGAAAAGCCACTCTGTAGTGACTTGTGATAAAGATTATGGCCCAGAGGCTAATGAATCAGTAAGAGATGATTTTTCAATGGAGGAATACAACCGAAAACGGGAACAGTTCCTTCAGGATTTGAAAAAATCAAATGAAGACATTTTGTACATCGAAAGTGCGACAAGAAGCCAAAAAACTTCTAAGGATAAATGAAAGATCTGTTAGAGTTACCGCGTCAAACTTTGGCAGTATATGCAAATTGCACCCTAAAACATCTTGTGTCAACACAACAAAAACATTGTTATATAATTCCTTCGATGGCAATAAACATACACGGTATGGCAATAGGAGCGAACCATTAGCGAAAGCTGCTTTTCGAGAGCGATAGGATATCGAAAAAATTATTGACTGTGGTTTATTTATCGACAAGGAGAATTTCTACGTGGGCGCGAACCCTGATGGGATAATCGGAGAAAATCTTCTTGAAATAAAATGTCCATCCGTCTCACAAAACATGGATCCCCTAGTGGCCATTCAAGAAAATCAAATTAAATTTGCAACAATAGAAAAAGGTCAATTAAATTTAAAAAGAAGCCATGATTATTACTATCAAGTGCAAAGTCAATTAGCAATAACTAAAAGAAAAATGTGCTATTTTGTTGTGTGGAATAAGCATGGCATGCTGGTGGAAGAAGAAAGTATAAGTTTGTGTCGGTACAAAAGCAACATGTAAAACTTTATTTTGTAGATATGGAGAGATTCAGATTTTTTCAAAAATGTAATGCTTCCCAAACTTGAAGAATTTTTTTACATGTGCTTACTACTAGAATTGGTGGATCCCCGCTATACAAGAGGCCTTCCAATTAGAAATCGCCCTAGAAAACAATCGTTGATTTTTATAAAAAACCGTGTTTTTTGAATTATTTTAAATTTTGAATACTGATACTTTATAAAAGCGTCTTAATCTATTTACATAAAAAATGGTGGAGATCTCAGAAGAATGTTCCAGAAATTAATCAAGCATTGGATATCATTGTTCCGATTTTGTATGCAAACGCTTCTTCTGCAGATGTCGAAAGAACTGTTTCATCATATGGGCTTGTCCATTCAGAATTAAGAAATGCAACATTGCTAAAAATAGTATTTTTTATTAATATGAAACACACAGTTTTCTTATGTTTATTTATGTTTTCTTTGTATTTGAAAATTTTTATGTAATGTTACTAAATAAATGTAAGACGAATTTCTTTATTTTTCTGCTTAAAATAATTATATAAATATAATAAAAACTATAAGAGACTATTACAAGAAGAAAAATAATGTTTTTTTAAATAAAAATCACATTGATTTAAATAAATCATAATTTAAACTCTGATTTTATTCAAATGATTTAAATCATCTCAACTCTGAATATGAATATAGGATTATGTATCTATTGATAGGTAGCAAGTGAAAGTATTATTTAACAGTCATGAATAATTCTTTTTTTCTTATAATTTTTTATTTTATTTTGATATCGTAATAACTAAAACATTCTATCGGCCCATAATCTAATAAATTATACCCTTCTTATATAAATAACTATTATTACACTGATTCTCGGATCACACATATTTACGCGGTATTTCGAAAAATGAAAAAGTCAAAACTATCAAAACAATAACGTGCAATGTGTTGAATGTAATATATTTTTGTTGAATAACCTTTCATTTTTTTCTTAGTTGGTTCGGATCGAAATTTTCTGCACCAAATTTTAATTTTATGTGTGTATTATCTATATTTTTCTGATTCAAACGACTCAATAAGTGCGCGCCCTACGTTTATCCTTTATGCCTTTTTGTATATCAACTCGTATCTATATCACTAAACGCACGGAAGAGACGAATCGTCTCATTCTCCTAATATTTGGTTGTCGTTAGTATAAATCAACGATGAATTATGTACCCATTCCCACTCTTTACAAATCAATCCTCGCTGTTGCCAAATTGCCACATCTGTGGCTACTTAGAGCAGTCTGAAGGGGAGAGGGGTTAACGAGCATCGAAATATTTTTACCGTCCGGAGCGCTCTTAAGGTTATCTGTTTCTGTAAGGCGAGGATATCTAAGCTATATTCAATACCACCTAGAATCTTGCTTATAGTCGTCACACAGCTTGGCGTATTGCCCCTGATATACAGGCTGTTTCACATGCTAGTGTTTTGGTTCCGTAATTTAGCGACCAAGCTGCTCGACTACTATAGGTTTAGTAATAATAGTTGCTTTCGCATTTATTTAACCTCATTTAATATAACTTTTCAAAATTAATTAAGTCAAACCTTTTGTAATTTGTTTTATCATTTAAATTAATGTTTTAATTTTATAATTTGACTAGGATTGCTTATACGTTAATTGTATTTAGATTTATTGATATTCAAGCAAATGTTTTATTTGATGTGTCTTCATTATTTGATGTGTCTTCATTAACCATCCTATTTGTGTGGGAATTTAAGAAGTCGATAATTGACGTTAGTAATTTATTTCATATTTTTGTCTGTATTATTCCTTTTAGTAATTTTCTTTGTGACTATTTCATAATTTTGTTGTATTTAATAGTGTTGGGTGACTATTGCATAATTTTGTAGTTATTTAATCATTTCTGGTGACCCCTTTTATTGACTTTTGATACGAATAAATAAATTCTTGTGATTAAATTTGAATGTGTGTGTGTTTGGTTTTACCAATAATTTTACCTGGGGTTAAATATTGAACTTGGTCCGGAGTTTAAAGTATCAGGTTGGTAGATAGTAAATTACTACGGACTGGCGCCTTGACAACTTATGACCTTCGAATTGTACAGTGTTCGAACCTGCGCTCGCGACTAGAGCAAGAGGCCCTACTGTCTGTCATATTTGACAGAGAGATTTGGAAGAGTGAAGGTAAGACCATAAGTGTCGTATAAGCTGGCAATAAATCAATAGGCAAGCATCCCTTAAGATATTTTAATTTAGTCTCTGGTAATTTTTGAATAGAAGGCTAGTATCGTGGTGGCGTCATACTTTCTGTCTCCTTGTATTTTTGAAGCAAGGGGGTAGCAATCCATAGGACCTGTACTGAATAATGGGGTTGAGACGGACTATAGTAGTTTGATCGTTTGATTTCGTTTCACAATTTGTTCGTTGTTTCAATCTTTATTAAACCAGAATGTCACGACGTGGTAAAACAATACGGTCACAAGCTTAAGGACTCGTTTTAAATTTATTACCATATTTCGAGCAAGAGAAGGTTAATGGTGGTCCTCTAATATCCCTTACATCTGTACAACAGGTAAACACTGTGAGATTAAACATTTTACAAATTCTAATGAATATCTTTTAGCGAGTAGCAAATGCATTGATAGTAGGAGTAGCTACAGTAAAACGGATTAAAGCCCGATCACTAAATAGTCCTGTTCTATGTAGTCCAGGGAAGAAAAGGCCCCATATAAAAACTAAAACAGACAATTTGGCAGAATGCTCTAAAATGAGTATCCGAAATACATTATACACAATGTATTTACAGAGTAAGACCTTAAAAATGTTGAGTATTGAAGTAATAATATCTTTAATTTTAAAAGAGCATGTTACAATACAAACTTTAAATGCAGAAATTGCTGAAAACCATATTTTATTGAGTAGAAGCAGTTTAAATCGTGTACTTCATAATATTGGCTATAAATTTAAAAAGGAGAATAATCGCCGAGTGTTAGTGTAAAGATCCAACATAACTGAGATGAGATTATTATTCCTGAAGAATTATCTAAAAACATTAATTCTCCTTTTCAGAGAGAAGTAATATTTCTCGATGAGATTTGGGTATTCTCCAAGGGAAATCCGAGCCGGTCTTCGCAAAACGATAATGTACAGAGTGTTCGTAAACCTGAGGGTTATGATGGCAAGCGTCATATTGTAGTACATACTGGTTTAAAGTCAGGCTTTGTGGCAAGTACTTCACTAGTGTTTGCATCCAAGTCACAACGAGATGATTACCATGGTGAAATGATTGGAGAAATGTTTAAGAAGTGGATTGAAGAGTACTTAATATGTAATTTGGCAGAGCCAGTTTTAATAGTGATGTGCAATGCTCCTTATCATTTATAATTAGTAGAGAAACATCCTACACCAGCGTGGTGTAAGAAAGATATTGTTACATACTTGTGTTATGCTGTAAAATTCACTTGTGTATATAGTTCTCGTAAGATTATGTGTCTTTGTTTAAGTGCGTAGAATATGTCTGAGCGCGAGACTTTTCGAACGCACCTTGTATATCTTTTGGTTCACCGTGTGAAAAAGATCGTTTGCTGTATATCTGTGCGTGTGCTAAACCTAATATTGTGCTCTCGGAGCCCTGAGTCATGAACCGTGTAACTGACAGATAACTGATGTGTAATATCGGGCAATACACTCTTTATGTGTAAGAATTCTGTATCTTATGTAACTACTTCTAACTATCTTATCTCTAGCTTATTTTAACCTACCTGTAGACTCGAATTATCTGCATTTGCAGTTACTTTTTACGCCTTGTTTAAGCTTTATCAATATCTGCTTATTTATTACTTCCGAACTCTACGAAGTGCATTTATTTGTGGCTTTAAATTTTTCGAGACATCAGTCAGCCTCGTTGTATTTATTGTCGCTTGTATTTATGCGTATCCCTAGACACAGACTCTCTTGTAGGTCTGATTGATATTCTTCCTTCGTGGTTATGTCACTAAAATGTAAGGGGGGTATTAAATAGAGAAATCTTGTGTATTCACGGGCATACTTTAAATTGTTGCCGTGAACTGGTTTGTTCACAGCAATCATCCACCTTTCTTGGTTGCCTTGTTGAGCATCTGTTGATATCTTTCCTTAGGAGGTTATGGCTTCGCGGATTTAACCTGCAAAACATTGCGAGGTCGGTTCTTTAACCGCCTGCTCGGAGCGCGAATTAAGAGTTTGGAAATTTCAATGATTACCTGCAGAATTCGGGGTTTCTTCCGTAATGATTTGTGTCTACATCTTAGGTTTGTTTTGTTTGCTATCTGTCAAGTGTTAGTTGCATCGTCGCGGTGTGATGGATGCTTCACGCATTGCCAACTGTCTAGCGAGTATTTTCCTTTCACATTGTCTGACTTATAAATTCTACGTGCATTGAAGGGGTGTTTCAGTTATTTTCTTTTCGTCTAAGTTATGTGCAGGTTGTGTTTAATTATATAAGTCACGGTGTTGACTCCCTTTATTGTCAAATTTAGTTTTGTGCCTGCTATTTTTATTTGAATTCTCCCGCCTTTCATTCTGAGGTATTTCCGTGTTTTGATGCTTTTGGAAGGATGCGTGTAGCTGACGCGCATTAGATATGGAAGGAAGTTCACGTTTTCGACTTCACTTACATAATCTCTTCTCGTGTGAGAACATTGTTGCAATCTGCTTGTTTTCCTTTTTAGTAACTTGGGTACTATGTCTGTGTAGATATTACGCGTAAGCGGCTTTAATGGAATAAGCAGCGAATGTCGATACCTTAGTTTTGGTTATTTATCGTGAATTTTTATCGAAATACCGTTACCTAAAATTTACGAATTACCACGTGTTGGTCTTTTGAATTTAAAATTTTGCACCTTTGAATGACTTGTGAAGTCGTTATCGCGGAATCTCCAATACCATTTGGGGTAAGTGGTTGAAACTTTGTGTTAATTTTCGGGATTATATCTTTGTTTCTTTTCTCTTCTAATTTAATAGGATTTTCATTGACGGGCACAAGATAGCCCTCAGTAGCCATTTTCTGGTATTGTCACCCCACATTACGGTTGAAGAACGTAGTGGTTTCCATCGTTGCTGCAATAGTTGCACCTATACGTCCATCCTGTCTTCTGAAGTGGAATTTTCATCGTCCAACGAGGGGGCCTCCGCCATCTTGGCTACCGTTAGCGTGCCTACCTGCGTCCGACTTGACAGCTAAGTGCAACTATATTTGTAGATATCAACGTAACTTTCGACCGATTGTCGATATCTTTGTGCCAGAGTTCTGGTCATTATCTTAAGTACCTTACTTTGACCTAAGAATATTTGAGTGGCTAAAATACCTAATGCACCACTTAGTTATCTGCAAGGTCACGTGTAACCCTAATTAAATTACCGTTATTTTTCTTGTTGTATTTATGCAAATTGATATTATCGTAATACTAATTCTCGTTGACGTGTTGTATAATTAATTCATTAATAATTCTAGTAATTTCATTACCGTAATACTAATTCTCATTGACGTGTTGTATAATTAATTCAATAATAATTCTTGTAATTTCATTACCGTAATACTAATTCTCTTTGAAGTGTTGTAGATTTAACTCAATTATAATTCTAGTAATTTCATACCGTGCTAATATTTCTCTTTGATGTGTAGGATATTTAATTTTATAACTAATCTACTAAATTCTATACCGTAATAACGTTTCTCTTGATGTGTTGAAATTTTAATCTTTAATTTGATATTAATTCTAGCACATTCATTATCGTAATTTAGGAATTTGACTTTCATGTATGTTTTTTTAATTTCTGAGCTATTGAAATTATTTAATTAATTGTAAAAGTCTATACCGTAAGCTCAGTAGATTCTTTTGTGCTATTACTGGATTCTCCATTGAATCTTTTACTAGTGCCATTTAATCGAATAATAGATGTAAACAGTTTATTTAATTATTACAGAATTTTGATCTTGTAAATTTCACGCTTTACCTTTCACTTAATTAATTAATTAGTTTAGTCCTGTGCGCTAACTTAAAACAAATTTTCTTGTAACTATTTAATTTAGAAGATCGCCGTTGGTGGCGCTTAATAACATCCAATGTATATTGGCCTGTAAGGCAAGGAAACGTTTCTGACGCCGACCAACCTCCTGCCGAGGCGCAGAGGTTCTATTGTTTTTTTATTTATCTTCTAAATTTTCATTACTATATTTAAAAAAATATATATCAATTCTTACGATCTAACTGTCAACATTTTAATTATTCAAAAAAAAATTATTAATATAGCACCTTTCTTCACATCGTAATTTCTTTTTTTTTTTATACCTCAACATATCTTACCTTCATCATTTATTATTGTGACGTGCAGTTGAATAAGGTTTGGCATAAAACCTATACAGGGTGATCCGTAGGAGTCCCGCTGGAGGGACACAGCCAGTGGCAGGTCTTAGGATACGCAGGTAGGTTACCATAAGGTAGCATAGTGTCCTGGTGCCCGGACAACGTCGCTTGCGTCGTCGCCGACTGACGCTTATATCTTAAGTTTAGTTTTTCTGAACCGACACGCCATCTGCGATTAGAGCTAGCTCGGCCCTGCGTTTTCCAACACATTCTACCTCACTAAAGGATCTCCTGTTTTAACAACTTCCATATCTTATTAATAAGTTTCGACGTTGTTGCGGGTGTAACACTTGCTCAAACATAATAAAACTTGTGATCCAACTCTAGTCAAAAATGAGCTTCTAACCTTGGTTAAACATTTGAACAAAGAAAAACTGTATGTAATAGATGAATTACTACAATGTCATGGACATGAAGTATTGAGATTGCCTCTATACCATTGTGAGTTTAATGCTATCGAAATGATTTGGGCCCATGCCATGCATGATATGGAGACGATAAAGTGAAGGCTATGTGGAAAGAATCACTAGAGCAATGTACAGAAGAAATCTGGAAAAACTGTATCAATCACATTGAAAAACTTATACAAGACTGGTATGACAGAGAAAGCCGTATAGATTGTGAAATCGATGACTTTGTAATTAATGTTAGTGATTCTTCAAGCAGCAGTGATAGGGAAGAGAGTGCCACAAATGACATCTAAAAATGCGTTTTACATAGAAAATGTAATGATGTGTTTACATATAACGGGTAATCGAAAATGATTGTCATGGTCGCTCCTGTGATTCTGCGATAAGTTGTACACACCGAACCCAATAATAATGGAGGTAGTTACTACAAACTTTTTGTTGGCATGCTGGTTGATAATATTTTTTAGGTTAAAGTATGACATAGTTATTGTTTATAAAGTTATAACTCTAAAGCAAATTACACTTGTTTAAACCTTATGTGAGCACCCGGGTACCCACCTCTTCACATTTTTGCTCGCAACATACTGAAAATTTTTTTTTTCGATTCGGGCCTCCGGCTCTACAGAGTTTAACTCTTTACGAAGAAATCCCCATAGCTATATCCCGAAAAAAATATTTTTTGCAATAGAAAAATGGACTTGAAGTAAGGTTAATCCCAGGGTGCACCTAGGGTACCCGGGTACCCACTGGAGAAAAAATCGATATATTCATCTGTAAATCAATGGTAATGTTACTAAATGTTTAATTGGGCAATACTGTTTAATAAATGAACAAATACAATAATTTACGTTGTAAATATGATGAAAATTTATTTAATTGTCGCAGTCTACACATGTAATTTTCGTCACTGATCCCCTCCTTCGATCTCTCTTTGTAGCAACTACACGCTATTTTTAAACGTGAATATAGCTTAATTCATTTTCAATAATGTTTCATTAATTAAATAAATCGATTTATAGCGATTCTGTTCACATCTGAACTCAAAAAGTGATTAAAACTATACTCCGTCTCAACCTTATTATGCAGTACAGGTCTTATGGGAATTGATTTCATGGTTGCCAAATCGTCTCATTGTATAATGTCGTTACAGTTCCGGTTCAATATCTGACATTTTTTGTAATCAAAACATAACCTATACGAGTGTTTGTCATTCAATTGGCATACAAATAGTAATTTGTAACACTAAAAGGGGAGAATATATGGGAAGATGGATTAGTTAAAATATTTGTAATAATATAATCCTTTGGGATTGTTCTGTAAAAAATTATTTAAAATCTAACTGAATATAGTAAGCCAGAGTAAATGAATTAATATTTCAAAGAAACACTTAAGGTATACAATTTTCTTCATTACTGAATATTGACATTTTAATCAACTATCCACTATAAATTCAGACCAAGACAAAGTTAGTCACAAGTTTATTTTTCATAAAAAACTTATTTATAAAAACAACTTAAATAATACATATTTATGAAAAGAATAACAATAACCACACACAACATGTACTTTTATTTTTTAATATGTTACATGACATATAGTCTTATTGAATATTAATATGTTAACCTACATTGCATTATACACATTTAAAGACACAAATTCCTCACAAATTCATTTTGCAAAAACATATTTTCCCATTTCTAAGAACAAGTTAAATGATAACATTTATAAAAAAAATAAACATTACCATACAAAGGAGTAGGTACACATATTATTTTATTTTTCTCCATCACTTAAAGAATCTTGATCTGATGATGAATGTGTGACGTTAATTATAAACTCTTCAACATCGTCTTGCAAGTTGGCAAGGTGGCCAATGTAATTCCGCCAGTTGTTCACTGTTACATTCTGATAACCCTTCACAATTAATTGTTCAATATCTCTTTGTTTGAATGTCGTATTGTGCATTTCAACGTAGTGCTTAACTTGTGCCCACACCATTTCAATTGGGTTTAATTCACAATGATAAGGTGAAAGCCGAAGAACATAATGCTCTTTATTCTTTGCAAATTCATCAATTTTGTTTCTCTCATACTGAGACCTAACCTCTGACCACAAGCCAGTAAATGTCTTTTTAACATGTCATTATCAAGTGGAATATTCTTCTCAGTGAGCCATTCAATAATTTGGTCTTCTCCGTGCTACTGCTGGAAACTTTTCTAATTTTCTCGTGTGATATGAGGCATTATCGAGACCAACAACCGAGTTCTCTAGTATATTTGGAAGCAATTTATTCTTGAACCAATCTCCATATATCTGCATCCATTTCGCTATGAACATCAGCAGTATTTTTCTTACAAAGAAATGTACATTCAGCACCAATAACAAAACCTTGCTCACCTCCAGCATGAATTAATGGAAATCGAGGCCCAAGACCATTTGGTGATTTTAAACCAGTGCTGATTCCTTACGTAAAAGCTTGTCGACTGCTTTGAACAGTAACGTCAGTCCACTTTTTATTTACCGAGTGTCGTGCATTCACTCATGATTCATCAGTATATATTGTAGTTCTACCTAAAAATAAAACAATCACAATCAAACACAAGCAAATAATAAATTGCGTAACGAACATAAAAGTATAACAAATTAAATGATAAACTATACCTTCGTCTCTGAATTTTCTGATGTCTCGTAAGTATTTATGTCTCCACCTAATGATGTCATCTCTTTCAATAAGAATACTCTATCGTCGCACTTTTTAAAATTCAAAACTCATATCATGTAGCAATCTGTAAAAAGTATATGTATAAAAATATAGGTTATCACGTTTATCAGAATTATAGATATAGGTATGCATACTTACTTTTAAATCCTTGAAGAAGATAATATGCTTGCTAAAAAGAACGATTTAACAGAAATTATATATAGGTAAATTAAAGACAATATAAAAGTTTACACACTACGGCAAAAACTGACAATTGACAGCAACGATTACTCATATATCCATCATATACTTTGCATAATAGAACTTGCAACAAGGCAACCGGATATAAAGATGTCGTTATTAAGAGACTACTAAAGATAATAAGAGATGCAATATCCCTATTAAACCTGTACTGCATAATAAGGTTGAGACGGACTATAGTAGTGGGTACCCGGGTACCCACTACCAAATTTCAAATGAATGAATTAAAAGAGGTGTAAATACAACTATTGTTATATAAAGAAAAAGACAAGAATTTGGATATAAGATTTTATTTTTGAGAAACATCCAAAAGAAAAGTAAAATAATCACTGAAAAACAGTCGTACATTTTCTCCAATTACTGTTGAATTAAATTGTTGCGTCCTTATTTTGCATGTCTTCTCATAGAATCTATAAACTATATAATTATTAATTACCTCCAACTACACAGAAAAAGAACAGTAATCAGTTTATTATAAATTAGTGTAACAAAATATTATAACTAAAATTCAGTTTTAACTTAATTGCTTTGGGGAACAAATCTTTGATTTGGTTTTATAGTTTATCACATCTTTATATAATACTGAGATTTCCAGGCTCTACACAGAGAAAAGTGTATAATACAGGCTATTAGAAATATAATAGTAGGTACTAAATTTTGTATTACATACAGTGACGGCAAAAAATTTAATACACAATATTACACAAATTTAATATTAATCGGTTAATACAGATTATTATAACGTATGATACTATTAATTATTCGTCTTCCTTTTTACTTGAAATATTTTTCAATTAAATTAACAGGAAATAAGATAATTAGCACAGACTGTATAGTTGTCTCGATTGGTTCAGCATATATACAAAAAATTACTTCACAATATTTTAAAAAATACCCTATTTTCTTTAATTACGCCGTTGTCATCTGCAGATTGATTTAATTGCCATCGTGTTAACATCAGCAAAATTGTGTATGTATACAGGGCAATCCAAATTAAGTGTTCACCATTGGTAACTTTGTTATTATTAAAGATACTAGCTGTCCATCAATCTCTTCGAGCTTGAATCGCCTTTCGCGTCCGCTTACAATTTTATTACAGTTCGCTGTAAAACGCCAAAAAAAATCATTTTTGATTTTCTAAACTTTTGGCACACCTTGTATAGACGTATATTTTTGTCCACGAAGTACTGTCACGGTGACAGGTGAACGACAATTTAAAGCATCTTAACGTCAGTCTGACTTTTCGTTGTTGGAGTTTGAAATTTAGATGCTATTTAGCGTAATACTAAGACTTGACACTAAGAGATTCATAGTTTTATTAGTTTTACACAATGAAAGGACTAAATCATTATTGAAAATGTAATATCAGATTTATTTTAATTTTGCATAATTTAACCTGCCAATTATCATGGCCCGCAAACATACTTTTGACATACCTTTTGAGCTTTGTTATAATGCAAATTTGTGAACAATGCATGCCCATTACACAGAAGAATCAAGTTTTAAATAAAATGTTGGTATAGAATAAGTATGACTTATTACTTTTATTTATAATAGTGAATTTATAACTGGCTTCCATATTAATAATTAGTTTCATTTGTCTGCTCTGAAATTGTTCCTGTCAAAGTGAGTTTGCAGTGGCATTGAGTCGTCGCCTGTAGATCGTGCTCTGGCTATGTCGGTTGCTGAGACGATCCTATTATAATTTAAATATTTAGTAGTGACGCTGGTAGTTGAACTAAAAACAATAACCAAAAATAATACTGACCGACGTTGGAATATCTGTGTAAACATTTTGCTTACACACACTGTAAAAAGAATATAATTTGTAATTGTTGGATCATTTTGTGATTTTTATTAAGTATTTAAGGAAAAATAACACAAAAAGGTAGTTCATGATTACAACCAATCCATCGAAATAAGAGCCACCAGCCTGGGACACGATCATCATCAACCATCATCAGAATGTTTGATTAACAATTTGATTTAATGGTGTATTTTCAAACATATCGCATTAAATGATTGAACGCTGCCCATACTTCAAACTTTCTACTGACAATCAAACTATTTAGTAGAAGTAATTGTTGAATTAGACCGGAATATTTACTTTAGTAAATTGAATAGTTACAAAACAATTGTCATTACATTGGAATTTGATTCGTCTGTCACCTAGTAATAATAATATAAATCATATTTTAAGGTAATTGTCTAATACCGTGCCGTCAAATACTTTCCGCATTAGAGTAGGCTGTTTTTGAAGTTTTTAAGTAATCAATGTTGGTGTACATGCTAATTTTTTGAAAACTTCAAATTCTGACAGTTGTCATAATTAAATTCAAATTATAGACACCTATTATTATTTATATGACATAACCAAACTATTAAAATTATGCACTGTCACCACCCATTAAAAAAAAAAGCATGGCGGTCTCTAATGCGGAAAGTATTTGAAGGCACGGTATATAGGCAAAACTAAAATGGATCTGATAGCACTTTTCTCATTAATATTTTAGTCATTTCGCTGTATAAAATTTGTAATTTCATATCTTTTTGTGTCAAAGTCTACAATAAATATCGATGAAGCTTAAAAACATGAACCATGAAATATCAGACAGATGTCAGGGTGTTTAAACTTTTTTTTTGAAATAATTCAAATGAATCATGAAAGCAGTTCAGATTTCATCACGAACTGAAATCGATTGATCGTTTTGACGTTTTATAACCTGCAATTAAATTTTTGTGAAATTGCCAACATTAATCAAAAGTCAGATGGACTTTTTCTAACAATTCTGACGTTTCGTGTAACATTTAAGCCACCTAACGTGAATGTTGAGTTGACCAACATTTCGCGTATGCTCTAGTTAAATATATCGGTGTTAAAATAATAATAGATGAGTAAAGATGGCTACACCCTTTAACTGTTACGTAATTTTAGTTTAATAATATACTATGTTCACCAATTTTGATCAGCATCTGGGGCGTAATGCTTAAGTTATTTTTTCTAAGGAAGGGATGCTTTTGTGTAATAAAGTAGATCGCGATCTTAAAGTAACTGATAATTAGTGAATTACCATGTATGATAAATTTTTAAATCGCATTCTCTTTATATGTAGTAGTAGTTCCACGTTTAAAATAGTAATTACATTACCCTTTAAATCGTTAGATTAAAGGTGATATGTGTGCATGATGTATTCGTTTCTTTGAATTACAATTAACGTAGGGCTTCCGGGACAATAGTCAATAGAAATAAATTTATATGACGTTCGTTGCAAATAATCAAGCTCATCAGTGCTCCATAATGTTTGTCATAAAATGTCGATATAAGTCATCAAGTGCTGATTATTCAATTTACTCTTTCCCCCTTTTTTTTTTTATTTAGGACACATTAATTTAATAGAATACTTGCTCTTTTTGTTATTCCATGTAACCTAAGATGGTTGTATGATCAAGATTTGTTGTATCATATATAAATTTCTTTGTTTTTTAAATTTGGTAGTACTCTAACTCTATTTGTCTCAAGTTTTATGATAAACGTTGCCCATACGTTAAATTTTCTTGCAAACTGTCATCGTGGTGACAGTTCGATCTATTGCGAGAATGAATTGCCAAATTGAATGTCATTGTAGACATACCGTGCCTTCAATTATTTTTTTTTAGAATAACCTACGATTTCAATATTAATTTGAAAACACTGTGGAACTTTTCAATTAATTGACTTAACTATGACAGTAGTCAAAATGAAAAACATTACTGTAGCACAGTATTCCCATATTAATATTGATATCATAAGCTACTCTAAATTTAAATTAAAGACGCAGTATGTATAATTGTATGTAGAAAGATGACAGAGATGTGTCCAAGACATTAAAGATACGATAAATGACCGATACAATAGTAATAATAATAATAATTGATAATGCAATAAAATGTAAATATTAACGGTTATAATATTTCTTTCAGTGGACGTTAAATGTTATTAATCGCGCCTTTGCTTTAATTTTTAAAACTACGATATTGGAAACTGTACCCGAAAGACCGACAATGTAGAGTAATACAACCGCAGTTCAGTTTCTTCTTGTTTATGAATGAAGACGCATATTAAGCAAAATGTCTCTTAGAAATAAATTAAATATTATTGTGACATTTATAATTAGTGGCAAATGAATTTATTTATTAAGACTTTGCCCACAAAGCGAACAACATTTCTATATAATTTACTGAACGCTGATATTTAGAAAAATTTTGTTGACATTCAGGTTTTGTATCAATTGTGTGCATCTTCTTCTTCTTCTTCTTCTTCTTTATTGTGGCTTTGAGTTAGACTATTTAGTCTTTTACTCTTCATCTGAGTGCGGTGAATCTTGGATTGTTGAAGTTGAATTTGATTAGCTATTGTTTATCTTTATTTTGATTAAGAATTAAAGTAGAACCATTTTAGGTCTTTTGTGTTTGAAATTTTCATTTCCATCATATGCAAGTGCTCTTTTAAGATTTTGATTTGAGTGGTTTTCCATCTGGTTATAGAAACTGAGCGCTCTTTCCTTGATGTAGTCAATAATGGTTGGGGTATTTGTTTCATTCATTATTTGATTATTTCTCATATACCATGGAGCATTTAGTATCATTCTAAGACTGGTGTTTTGTATTATTTGCAGTTTTTTGATGTTGGTCTTGCACATATGCATGGGCATGCATATGTGAATATTGGACCTAATACTTGTTTGTAAAGTAGAATTTTGTTGTTCGTGTTCGCTGGCTTTTTCTGCCTATAAGAGGCCATAGTTGACATCTTGTTTGTTTGGTTTTGGTTATTCTTTTTGCTCTGTGTGTGTTATAATTGAGCTTTATATCCAGGTATATTCCCAGGTATTTAATTTCTCTACTCCATGGTATAGTGTTGTTGTTGATGGTTATTTCGTTGTCTGTTGTTTCAGATTCCTTTGAAAGATTATTGCTTGGGATTTGTCTTCGTTTATTGTTGTCCTCCATTGTTTGAACCATTTTATCGTGTTGTCTAGGTGCGTTTGGAGTTCCTGTACCGCGTTCGTCGGAGATCTCGATGTTGAGAGCAGTGCCGAATCATCTGCAAAGGTGGCCGTATTTAAATATCTTGTAGGATTTGATACTGGTATGTCGGCTGTAAATATTGTATATAGGTGAGGTGACAGGCATGAGCCCTGGGGGATTCCCGCTGTTGGATGTTTTATTGAGGAAAGTGTGTTCTGGATGCTCACTTGAAAGCAGCGTCCTTAGAGAAAACTGTTCGTGATTTTTATGATGTGTGTTGGGTAATTGTGTATTATCATTTTATATATGAGTCCCTGTCTCCAGACTTTATCAAATGCCTTTGCTATGTCGAGAAATATAGCTGCTGTCACTTGATTTTTGTTGAATCCTTCTTGGATAATCTCAGTGACTCTTGAAAGTTGTGTTATCGTTGAATGTTCTTCTCTAAACCCATGTTGATCTTCTGGTAGTATGTCTTGATTGTCAGAGTGGTACTTTATCTTCTGTAGGATTATTTTTTCTATCACTTTGCTAATGGATGGTAACAGGCTTATGGGCCTGTAGCTGCTTGGTATTGTTTTATGGTTTTCCTGGTTTAGGTATAACTATTACTTTGTCATGTTTCCATATCTTTGGGAATGTTTGGAGTCTGATAACGGAGTTTGCTATTGCTAGAATTGACATTATTGCTTTTAGGGGGAGGTTTTGTAGTGATCTGTTGGTGATGTTGTCTATACCAGGAGCTTTTTTGGGATTTAATGCTTTAAGGATTGCTTTTAGGTTCTCGGCTGTGACTGGGTCGTTGCTAGGGGAGTGGGGTTCACGTATTTCTCTGCTTACTACTTTGTGAATCTGCACTACGTGTTGCATGTCTAGTTCATCCAAGTTCGGAGTGAATTGCTCTTCTAGTGATTCCGCTAGAGCTTCTGCTTTTTCTTCTGCTGTGACTTGTGTGAAGTTATTGAATTGAAGTGGTGGGATTTGTATTTGTTCTCTTTTGATTGCCTTGATTATTTTCCATGTCTTAGAGGGGTCTGCACCTATTTCTTCGAGTGTTCTTTGCCATTCTACATTTTTCAGTTCCAGTAATTCCTTATGTACTTGATGTTGAAGGTTGTTTAGTATAGTTTTGTCTTCTCCTAGCTCTGTTCTTTTCCTTTATTAGTTCTTTAATATGTCTTCGTTCCAAGTTATTATAATTGGATTGTGATCAGAGCTCATGACACTTTCAGTTTCTATCTTTATGGTTTTGTTAATGTTTTTACTGATTGCTAAGTCTAATTGTCTAACTGTGTGCTTCTAGGCCAAGGTGAACGTCGACAGACAAAAAAAAAACCAAGACGGTTCGGCATTTAAATGTTGTTTCATGTTATTCGTTCTATAAAATTGATAGTACCATGCCTTGTGTCAAGTTTACGATAAAAATAGTGTATACTTCAAATTTTTTGACAGACTGTCATCGTGACATTTATACGACAATGAAAAGTTGATGTTTAACCAAATTGTCGTTCCACCTGTCATCGTGACAATACTTCGTCGTAGTGTATTCGTTCACACATAAACTTGTGAGATCGAAATGTCAGACGGACAGTGCTTAACCAAATTGTCTTTCCAATTGTCAAATGAAATTAACAACATAACATGATGAACTTTAACAAAACATGTTTTAAACTTACAGGTCATTGAGAGAATTAATTAATTTTCATATTACGCTTTAATAGTATATATATGTACTTTGTAAAACCCAATCAAAAATCTTGCTGGCTCCTAATACCATTTAACCGAACCCGCATAGTCGCATACTTTAAATGCTTGCTTTTATAACTGAATTGATAAACGAATAAACGAAATTACATAAATGCTTATGGGAATTTTACATAATTGATGTATTTATGTTATTTCGAAGTGTTTCGGACACATCTGACAAATAAAGAAAACTCAGATGATTCTTTATTTAGGCTTGCTTCGGTACTTCTTTCGCGAGAAGTGACGACATTTCGATGACATATATAATTTGTATTTCATATATCTTAATAAAATATAGAAAGATCGTTATATTTGTCACTGTACTTACGTGCGATAATACACTTTAAGTTTATTTTATCATATCCGTCGGCATTGTTCATATATTCATAAATAAAAAAGAAATAGTAACAATTGATAATAATAACACTAATACGTGTCTGAAAGGTACCATATTTCCTTCATAATCCCTTTAGTTGTCGGCCTTCTGACATTTAAACTTGACAACCGATGGATGAACGTGAATATATATAGTCATTAATGACACGCAAACTCGTCATCGCGAGATTTTTATATCCTGCAGAAAAGCCTTAAATGAATCGCACCTTCGGCAGCGACAGATTTGGCACGTGGACAGTGCACTCAATCGTCGCGGAAAAGTCCACTCTTTTGGTTTCCAACCCTCTTTCCGCACTCTAAACCTCGACGGCCTGAAATTTCTTCGTCAATGTGAAACTTTTACATTTCTTTCGCGCGTGCCTGTCATACCTGACATTTTTACGATTTTGATCGGTTGTCACGTGAATCGTCATGACGTAAGCCATTTTTCTGTTAAAACACCGAATGCACGCTCCTCTTCAACGGGCGATATCTCTGCACACGCTCCACTTGGGAAGAAAAACTCTCCGTCGAGGAACAATTCAAGGTCGTCGGTAACTTCACGCCAAAGGGCAGCTTTCAATTTTGCGTATCCAGAGACGAGTTCTTCCCCCCGCGTACCCAATTTTCGTCGATTTTGACCGGGTTTGGTTGCCATTGATTACTCGGCTATTAGTATATATAACAAGATTGTTTAAATTAGCAAACTTGTAGTACTTTTAACGCTCTTTAAGATGGAAGAATAAAAAAAACAAATGAGCAACGCGTTTTCGAGTTTTGCTGAAAAATATTTTTTTTCAAATGGAAACCCCTGTATATTTTATCATTTTCTGCTAGAACTTTAATTTTTAAACAAAAAATCTTATAAGAATTTTTTTACTGGGATTAAAAATACTTGAGTTATAATGAATACACAAAAACAGCTAAGTCAAGTGCATTTCTATGTATCTATGAAAACGACGATAAGTCTTTCTACCAAACGTCAAATATTAGTACAGTTTTATTATTTTTTCACTCATAAGTTTCATTGTGCTAGTTATTAATTTGACAAAAAAATGATTTTTACCCATTCAGAAAAATGTGATAAGTTAGAATCTTATTTAGTGTGCATACTTGAGTTATAATAAATAAACGAAAACAGCTAAATTAGTTTTATAAACTTTATTTTATACATAAACTTATCATTAAAAGAAAATAAAAACCACTGATTTTTTCATAGAAGATGTTCAAAAATACCACCTTGTAGTTCAATACATTTTTGTACACGCTTCCGAACTTCTCGAACTGCCTTCAGTATGGTCCTACCATCTATTTGGTTTATCTTTTCACTAACTGCAATCTTTAGGGCGTTTACGTTTTCGTACCTTTGCTTATAAATCTGGTTCTTTAAATAACCCCATAAAAAAAATCAAGCGACGTTAAATCTGGCGATCGGGGAGGCCACTGAATAGGACCATTTGTTCCTATCCATGAAGTGTTAAAAATAGTATTTAGAAGTTGATGAGTACCTCTGTAGTTGGGCGCAGGTGCGCCATCCTGCTGAAAATGCAGATTCTGTCTACTTATGAGATCCAGATCGTCTAAGAAATTATTCAAAATTTCAGTCAAAAATTCTATGTACCTTTCACCAGTTAGAGTGCCCTCATAAAAGAAAGGACCAACAATCCATGAACCGATTAAACCGCACCAAACATTAAAACTGAAACGGACTTGTGGACGTCTTGGATTTACTAAAAGAAGATTTTCCTTTGACCAGTAATGATGATTTTTTTTTATTGTACATTCCAGAATTTGAGAAATTCGATTCATCGGTCCATAAAATATAACGAAAGTTGTTTACATTTTGGCGACAAAAGTTAAGATACCAGTGGCAAAAAAACATTCTTCTCTCTGGATCCCCTGGCAAAAAAACCTGAACTGGTTTGTACTTATAAGGAATGAATTTGTGTTTCTTCAGAATCCTATGCACAGTACCGTGACTCAAATCAGATTCATTGACAATATCTAGTATGGAATTCTCACGGTTGGCCTCAAAATATGCGATAACTGCAATTTCCGTGGCCTCGCTTTTTATAAAAGTCCTTTTTGTCCTTGTTTTGGCAAAAACACTCTCATTGCCTCTAAATTTTCGGTAAAGTCTCAGAAAATATTGCTCATGTGGTTGTGTTCGGAGTGGATATAATTCAGCGTAGTGTTCTTTTGCCCTTCTAGAGGATTTTCTGCACACTAAATAAGATTCTAACTTATCACATTTTTCTGAATGGGTAAAAATCATTTTTTTGTCAAATTAATAACTAGGACAATGAAACTTATGAGTGAAAAACTAATAAAACTGTACTAATATTTGACGTTTGGTAGAAAGACTTATCGTCGTTTTCATAGATACATAGAAATGCACTTGACTTAGCTGTTTTTGTGTATTCATTATAACTCAAGTATTTTTAATCCCAGTAAAAAAATTCTTATAAGATTTTTTGTTTAAAAATTAAAGTTCTAGCAGAAAATGATAAAATATACAGGGGTTTCCATTTGAAAAAAAAATATTTTTCGGCAAAACTCGAAAACGCGTTACTCATTTGTTTTTTTTATTCTTCCATCTTAAAGAGCGTTAAAAGTACTACAAGTTTGCTAATTTAAGCAATCTTGTATCTTTAATAATAACAAAGTTACCAATGGTGAACACTTAATTTGGATTGCCCTGTATACAAAATAAACGAATATTGAGTGGTCACTCGCAAAATAAAACAATTTAGGAAACTACAGGTGCACATATCATATTTCGGATGTTATATCCAAACTTTCAATAACAAAAAAAGAGCTGCGTCCGAACCGTCACTGTTTGTGGGAAGGTTAGTGTTTAAAGCAATTTCTGAGGTTTTATTTTTCTGTAGCTATTCCTTTTCATTGTATGGATTATATGTCTTCTTCAATATATTTGAAATTTGAAAGCACTTACATACAGGCCAAAACTTTATTGTTTAGTAAATGTTAAAGACATTGTATTATATTTGTATTATAGAGGCAATTAATTGGATTAATAAGTGCGAGGGCGTATTTTTATGTTATCTACCTAGCCATGAAACAAAAGAGTGACGATGTCAAACAAAATTGCTGTCACTGTTAGAAGTACATGTGCTAAATTGTATTTAGTTTATGCTGTGTATAGAGATTTGAGACGGTCCATTTCTCGATAAAATGAGTGAAACTAAAGTTGAACATCGCAGCGTAATAAAGTTCCTGACAAAGGAAGGCAATGGTCCAAAAGCAATTCATGAAAGAATGGTTGCTGTATATGGGGAAGATACACCATCTTATTTCCAAGTAAAATATTGGTCTAAACTCTTTCGATGGGGCCGAGAGTCAATCAATGATGATCCAAAGTCCGGACGACCCGTTGAAGCTCGAACTGAAAACATTGTGCGAAAAGTCGAAAATTTGGTACTGAAAGATCAGCGTGTAAAGATCTCTGTCATTGCAAATGAAGTCTGTATATCCGAAACAAGTGCTCTCATAATTTTGCATGACGATTTGGGTATGAAGACGGTGTCTGCACGGTGGATACCCAGATTGCTTACACCTGAATAAAAACTGTGCAGAAAATAAGTTTCTCAAGAAAATTTGGTCAAGTTGGAGTGGGACAAAACATTTTTATCTCGAATTATTACCGGGGATGAGACTTGGGTATAATACTGGAACCCTCCTACTAAACAATAATCCATGCAGTGGGTTCATAAGGGCTCTCCACCACCAAAAAAGGCCAAGGCACAATTTTCTGGGAAAAAAACTGATGGCAACTGTTTTCTGGGATGCTGAAGGAGTTTTGCTTATTGAATATATGCCGAAAGGGTCTACCATAAATGGAGAGGCCTACGGAAACACAATTAAAAATTAAAAAACTGCTCTGGAGGAAAAACGCCCGCTTTCTTATCCACAAAAAAACTTGTTGCTGCACGACAATTGTCGGGTTCATAAGGCAAACAAAGTTCAGCAGATAATCAATGACTGTGGGTTTATAGAGTTAAGGCATCCACTTTATAGCCCCGACCTAGCTCCGTCAGACTTCTTATTCAAAAATTTAAAAAAGCACCTTAGAGGAAAGCGTTTTGCTTCTGATGAAGAACTCAAAGAAGCTGTTGAAGAATATTTTGCGGGGTTACCGAAGCAATTTTTTTTCTGAGAGTATGGGGCAACTGGAAAAAAGATGGAATAAGTGTATTAGTGTTGAAGGGATGTAGAAATAATAGATTGTTTAACAAGTAAAGAAAAGTGATGGTTCTCTAACGAGTGAGAAAACAGATTGATTAACGAGCGTAGCGAGTGAATCAAGTTTTCACCGAGCTAGAAAACTCACTTTTTTTACGCGTTGAACACGTAATTTTTTCGTGTACTTCACGAGAATTATAATTTTAAAAATAAAAATTGTCATTTTCCTATTATCAAAGTAATCCGTGTCAAGGATTTGTTTACTTAATGACAAAACATCACAACAAGTAAACGACTAATGTGTTGCTAACAAGAAAAGTGTTGCTAACAAGAAAAGTCCCACTTTTCTTAATTATTTTGGGTTAAACAATATTATCAATTTCTATCAAGTACACGAAAAAATAATTTTTTTTTGTTCTCTTATGTGCTTTTTTTCATGGCTAGGTAGATAACATAAAAATACGCCCTCGTATTAAGGCAATACGCCCGGCCTCGAAATAGTTTTTCCCATTTCCTAATCGTATTTTTCATGAAAACCTTACCGAATTTACACGCTAATTTAAGAAAAAAATGCCTTTCAATGGATAAATCGTAATTTCTTTGAAATTGTCCAAAGGGCCCTAAATAAAAATAAAAATGTAAGAAATTTCAAAAAACAAGCCTTTATTTAAAATTATGTAACACTCAACAGCAATACATAAATTTTATTTTTTCTTAATTTTTAAAAATAAGGTGACGAAACGGAAAACAAAATTCTGAAATTTGGGCGAAATTCACTGAAATCAAATAGAGTATGTGGTACGCTCGCACATTGTGTCGAGAGCTGGCTCCGCCTACCATGTCGGGCAGTTTCTACGCAGTTTGTAAAATACTTCTGAGATCGGTGTATGTTAAGAAAGTAATCGTTACTCGGACATTATTTTATCGAAACCGTTGATATTTTCTTTACAATATAGTGTACATATACAGTGTCAGCGTCACAATACTTCCTTATAATACGTATCAGAAAGTAAAAGCAATATCTCTTCCCGTCCCTAACGCTATACCTGCTAGAAGCGCATGCTAGGACTCACACGGCTTGCGGGCAGGGAGTATAATAATTATTATATTTGACTCGCAATAATGTGCTTCTGAAACGATCTAGAAATTTATTTCTTGCACAAAAAATAATTTTGGAATGTTGGCTTTATTTTGTTTCACATATATATGGGTAAATTCTGAAAAATAAGATTAGTTACTCGATAGCTGAAAAATATATTACACAAATTGGTGGTCTACTAAAACTTTTTCTTTTTTATAAAATTTACACACCATAAAGAAAAATCGAAAACACTAGTATCATCCAAATACTTTAGGGTATAACCTTAAAAAAAACAGATCCCTAGCTCTCTGCATTGCTGAGATATCACGAGATAAGTATTAATAATTGAAGAAAATGAAAATTTTAAAATTTACACAAAAAAACGATTTTTCGACCTTTTTGCGATTTCGATTTTATTTTCCAACTCAAAATTTGAATCCGGCAGGTGATTTTACATATCCAGCTTCACTTTTTTTGTGTGTTTGAGAAAATATAGATTGTATAATTTAGGGGCGGTTGCTTCCCGACTGCTAAACATGTGCGCCAACCGGCGATTATCTGAGACCATAACGCAGCCATAAATTACAGGCAGATTAGATTAGGTGACAAGTTCTTTTCTCTATCTTTTTCCTCAGCATAAGACAGAGCACGCGGACCCTTAAACATTTGTCTTTTATTACAGTTGCACGAAAAACAGTGGTACGCCTCTTTCAAATCGAATTCAGCTTGAAGCGGGCGTCCAGCCTTAATAAAACTTATTATAACCGGTATTATATTTTTTCTATAATTTAGATTATATTACACAGTTTTCTCTGTGTACCATTTCAGTTGTTAGGGTTGTATTTAATTCATCTAATGTGTTTGTATATTTTTTAAAAGTGTAGCTCGACAAGTGTTTACTCTCTGCTTCATATTTTGAAAATGGATATTTCACACTTTATTAGGAGAATCTGTGATGTAATTTTTCACCATTAAGTTATAGAGATATAGAGAAAGCAAGTTACAAGCTGGACCTGGACTATTGAGTTTATATTATATATTTTTAATGAATGATAAAGTTGATTATCTAATTATACATAACCTAAAATTAGATCGATCAATCTAACCGTAAAACGTAGATTGTCATCATTATAATTTCCATGTTCATTTTATAGTTTACAGTACTTATCATGATGGCGAAGTATTGATTTGAATCATACGATATTAAAAAATGAGGTGTGGCCACCACACGACTTTCTTATACGTATGAGCGTTTCAAACTATGCAATTTTCAGAATTTTTTTACACAAAAATTATTCAAAATCCTATTCTAAGTACTTCTGTTCTCTATAAATCGCTATAGAATACATACTTTGCAAGATATTCGAAAAAAATGCTACTCCCTAAGAGTAAAAGTGTTACTTCCGGTCCGAATTTTGAAATTTCATATATATAAAAAATATTGCAAATCTAGAACTAAATACTTTTATACTCTTGATAAATATATATAGAATGCATAACTTACGACATATTTGCAAAAAATCGCTATTCGATAAGAGTAAAAGTGGTACTTCCGGTCGGAATTTTGAAATTTTTTTTATACAAAAGGTATTGAAAATTATATTATAAATACTTTTATACCCGTAACGTACCTGTCTAAAAAGCATAATTTGCGAAAAATTCGCAAAAAACTGATTTTCGATGTGAGTAAAAGACCTACTTCCGGTAGGAATTTCGAAAAACTTTTTAAATAAAATTGTTCTCAATTTTAATTTTAAGTACATATGAATTCTTTATAAATTTGTTTAAATTTAGTAGTTGACGAAATATTGGCAAAATTAGAATTTTTCACTGAAGTAAACTGCTACTTCCGGTCTGCCGATTTTACTGAAAGACTAATCAGATCTCAAGAGGGACATTATACACGTAAATACAAAATTTGGAATTGATATCTACAGCGGTTTGACCGCTATCGTGGTCACACACAGACACACACACACACACACAGGCATTTTTTAAAAACTACTTTTTCGGTATCAGGGGACTTCAAAACGTGGACATCTGCAAAAATCTCGAGGTCGAAAATTTTCATCATCACAATACTTCCTTATACTACGTATAAGAAAGTAAAAATGGCGCAGGTATCATTTTTGCTGAATCCAAGTGCACATATTTTCACTAACAACCTTAAACTATAGATAGATAGTAAAACATTTTACAAATAGGTATATAATAGAAGCACTTTTAACAAATTGACACTGACACAAATTTTAGAACACTGGACAACACAATATTTTTAAAATAAAGCGTCTTTTTCAAAATCGTCTTTTATTTTATGGCCAATGTGGCGTCATCTGCACGCATAAATATGATTATATAACTCATTTGAAATTTAGCCAATAGCAATTACAAATTTTACATAGTTACCATGTATTGATAAGTGAATATACTCTTGACGACGTGATATAACCGTTTTGGTGTTTCGCTTCCTCCAACAATATGAATGTTGTCATGGTAACAAGTGTTTTGAGCTACGCTCTCGTGGTGTTTCGCAGAATACGTCTCGTGACTCGGGAATATAATAGATTATTTTCTATGCTCTTGTGATATTATTACTGATTATACATTAAGTTCGTTTAACTACTTTTAATTTAAGTATCGCCATCTAGAAGAGACATTCCCCAACTTTTAGCTAAATTTCAGTGTTTTACCTCTTCCCATTAGAGAGAACCATAGATGACTTATACAAAGTAGGTGGGTAACTAAATTCTGTATATTGTTACCCTCTCAGACTCATCTCTTGTAGTTTTCAGGTACTAACTTAAATGGCGGCAAATTTTAAAATTAAGCATAGTACATACTTATTCAAAATTAATAGTTTTATTTTCATAGTTTGTAAAGGAAACATTAATATTTTTGTAATTAACTTCTTTTATCTCAAATTAGGATATATAAGGCTCCGAAGCACCCGAAGGGATAGCGCTTGCTGCGGAGTTTTTAAATTTTTGCATTTTTGCTTACAAGATAGATCAGCATAGATCAGCATTTGACATCGTAATATAATGCTCCTTATGTTTCATATTATTTGCTCCCAATTATTAAAACCTATATATTCTACCGAGATCTTCCACAACCTAGGTCGTTTCGAATCTACATTTTCTACATGGTATTCATTCAATCGTTGAGTAATTATTTATACTTTCTTCTTTTCTTCAGACACGTACCAAGCATGTTCTTTATTCCTCTATTTTCTCCACTCCAGTTTAATTCTTCAGTAGATCATCCTCTCTTCTGTATTCGATTTCTGTTTTTCTGCTCGCAATATCGTTTTTAAAGTGTTTTATTTTTGTATTCTCAACTGTTGCTAAGGACTATATGGAAGAACAAAAACCTTTGGTTGAAATTCTTTTTTGAAAATCTGCAAAACACGTTAGAAAAGGAAAATAATATCACGGAATATTCCACATAAAATACACACTAAAACATATTAAAATGTAAAATATATAGTTACATAATACAGCACAGAAAACTATATAGCTTGACACTTTCCTAAAATTGACACAGACAAACTTCAATTATAATAGAAATAAAATTAACCAAACGAATGAAAGTAACACTTAAGTGTTGTTCACATCTACTTAACATAAATTAAGCTAGTAGCAAAATTAAAGAAGGTTAAAACACATGGCTTTTATGTATCTGGTCACAATGAGAATTGTTGCACTTAACGTAAATTGACATTGTACTAAGTCAGACGAACTTCAACTTAAGGAAACTTCTTAATTTACGTTTACTAATTCCACCAAACAGCAACCACCAGAAACGACATAGCTATATATTCGTGCTTTTTTTATTTTCTAGTCTGTCATTTGAAACTAGCATAACGACAGGACCTTGACAGCTAAGACGCACGCAGTAAGATATTACTATGCCCTTTTAGAATCTGTCTGATTGGCACTGCAACTGCTTATTCACTTGCCCACTTAACGTAAATTAAGGCAATGTGATCGACTTCATAATTTTTGTGTTAATTTTACGATAGGTCAAGTAAGGTTTAAATTAAGTTAAGTGGATGTGAACGAGGCATAAAGCTTCGATCTACTTAACTTTGTAAAATCAATTTGTAAAACCCACAGAGTACTGGTTCTTCTAAAGCTGCATACCACATATTCAAAAAATCTTACAGACATTAATTTAGCAAGCTAAAACTGTCCTAGTGCACCAATTTCCAGGACATAAAACACATAGGTTGCAGCCCTTAGATGTGGGAGTTTTTAAATCAATGGACCTCAGTTACGGCCAAACTATGACAAAGTGGCTTCGTTTTAATCCTGGAGAAGAGGTTCCCAATTTGAAATTACCCAGCTGTTAACTGAGGCACATTTCTAGGCTGCAACAACACACAATGTAGGTGGGTTTCGGGCTACTGGAGTATGGTTAATTGATAGAAATGTTTTTAAGGATTCAGTCTGTGTGACAAGTGAAAATTTACAAGGAGAAATGATCGTGGACGATGTTGAAAACTCTGAGGGCACTAAAAATGAAACTCTAGTAAACATTCCAAAAAATTCTGATAATGTGCAGGATACTCCCAACAATAAAATGAAGGCAAGTATTCTTACAAATCATGAAGATATTAACCATGTACTACCATCAACTAAAGTACAAGTAGAACCAGAAAGAGAGAAGACAGCTTTTATCACTTTAGACATAGTAAACCCTCTTCTTTAACCAGTAAAAAACATATTAAACATTTTACGAAAGAACAACAGAAAACTACTGTAATAACACCTAGCCCGTACATACATCAAGTATAAGAGAAAATTAAAGTAAAACAAAGCAAAGAGAATAAAACTAAGACTAGCAGTATTAAAAAGCAACAAAATACAAAAAAAGATGCGATGGAAGAACTGAATTGCCAAAATCTATGCGAGCAAATACGTCAGACAAAGTGTTGTTATTGAAGTGAATGAAGATGACTGGTACTGCTTTTTATGTTCTACGTTCGTTGTCGAGGAGATGATAAAGTGCTCTCTATGTAAAAAAATGGGCATGTAAGGGTTTTCTAGTATATACATATATGATATCGGCATGTGATTTTTTTTCCTTTGCTTATAGACAATATTTTAATTTATTTTGTGGAACGTTCTTTTTCACTGGAATAAAAACGGTTTTAATAAAACTAACATTTTATTCCCAACCTGTACTCAAAACAAAAGAACATAAGTGCACATAGGTAATATAATGAATGGTACGATATTTAATACCCCAGGTACGATTTAGAAACCCAGGTTTCCAAATCGTACCATTTGTGGGAATACAGTAAAAGTACCATAAAACATAGTTCTGTTTAATTAATTCTTATTATATTTTTCTGTTATAAAACCCCACCCGTCAAATCTAACAAAAATATAAATTACTACAGAACACCATGTTTGAAGGAAGTGAAGTAAATGTACTAAGTGGTACGATTTCGGCGACCTTATCCTACTATGCACCAATAAGATACACCTCTGTTTGCCATATCACTATGTGCTACAGTAAACAGCAGGAGGGTCATCGTCAACCGGCTAGTAGAAATGATAATGTCTGAGAATCCAGGAGTAGTAAAGGCATGATCAAGCCGAAAAAAATTATTAGGATTAGTTAGTACAACTCGTGATGATTGATACTGCTCTGCTCCGGCAGAGTTTGTAGTTCTTCGAGAATTTCCTTCAATACCTCAAAAAACTACAAACACCGTCGAAGCAGTAATAGGAGGAGGGTATAAATAAAACTTTCGAGTCAACTGACGGTTTTAGTATTGTTACAAGAAAATATAATAAAATATAAAAGCCTAGACTTTTGGATCGGCTAGCAATATTTCTTTAGGAGCGGTCGAGAAAAAGTACATATTGCTGTAGACTCAATAATTTGAATAATTTATATAAATGATAATTTTTATGATAAAATTATTGTAGTCTTAATTATAAGCTAGTTCCTGATCAGCATAATATTTTAAAATTTCTTATGAGTTCTTGCAGTGATTTTAGCTTCTTCGTTTTCTGGTATACCTCTTATTCAGTTTTGTTTGGGATAAGGTTACAAATTAAAAGGAAAGTCTAAATTTTAAATAAAAATCATATTTATATTCTTATTAAAAATATCAATCATAAACAGCAATGCCATACTGTATCTATAGCAAATTTTATTTTATAAGTAATGAAAAGAAAAACATTTCTACCCATCTTTGGGTTATAATGTTTGTGTAAAGCTTATATATCTATAATGATCGTCATAAAATAATTTCTTGTTCTTTTTAAAAACAAGAAAAACCTTGATTCTTGATAAGTAATTTGTTAATATGTAGCTGATTCTATTTTACCAAAAACATACATTTTCACATAGTGCCTTGGTAATTTAGCACTTTGAAATCGTGAATGCTCGGAAATTGGCCTATACTAATCACTAGCTGCAAATATTCGCACGTAATACCGCTAGCGTCTTAATACCTGCCCACCAAAAACATTCCGTTTATTCGTATTTATTTGGTTTGAAATTTTAAATCAAAGTGATAAAGTATAATAATTAATGATGCCTAATGATTTACTGAAAGCAAATATTCGCACATAGTATTCTCAGCGCATCCAACACCATTAACTATCCTTCCATTACTATTAGAGAAAAATAAATTATTATTACTAAACGGGATAATATTTATCTAATTAACAATGCTCAACGTCTTACTAAAAGCAAATATTTTCACATAGTACTTTTAGAAACGCGCAGAACCATTAATTATTTCCAAAATTGAATCATTCATTTATTAACTTACTTTATTTCATCATATATCTTTTCAAATTCTGCCTTATTTACATCCTCCATTTTAAAATAAACAGCAATACAAAAAAAAATTGAAGGGAAATTAATTTTTAAATATAAAAGCTAAACTAAGAATTGAATTCTAAATCTTAATACAAATAAACTAAACGTGAGTCGAAAAGTACTCTCACTTTTGCTATATCAAAAATTTTATCTTAGAATATTTTACGTCTTTCTAGCTCAAAATACAAATTTCATCTTCGACAAGTCGATTCTTGTTTTCCAATTATATATGAAAACAATTGACTATCGACAATTCACAGAGCTTCTCTTCTTAAATTAAATTTTAAGTTGGCATCGATTTCTTGAAATACCCATACTGCCCAACTATGGAGAAAAGCAGTATCTAAAAAAAATTATGAAATGATGGAAAAGTTGCAAATGCTTTTGAGCTGTGATTTGACGAATTTCAAAAGCATAACTTGTTGTACTATTTATTATTAGTAGTAATTAAAAAATATGTAATCAGTGAAAATTACTTGCAAATTATTTATTTTTTCTAAGTAAAAGCAGATACTGCCTTTTTATATTCATATCCTATGATGCGGAAGGTAGTCAGATAGCAGTAAGTGGCACCTACTGCCTTTTAACTCTTTGATTGGAAGATACTGCTTGTTTATATTGGAAGGCAGTGCAAAACAATATCAGAAAAAAATCTCAATATAATTTTTAATGGAAAAATTTATTTAAGAATATAATAAATCAAAAATCACAATAATGTGAAACAAGATTAATCTCTAACTGGCAGGTTCAACCAAAAATCTTTTCTATTGTCTTCCATTAATTCGAGAAGGTTTTTTATAATGGTCGATTTTCCATCTTCTGCTATTCCGCAAGGTTGTACGTAGCAGGTTGGTTCAGGAAAAGCTTTGTTCTTTAAAATATGATTTTTCAAAAAGTCCAATTGCTTTGTCTGTTCGTCCAAAAAACTTGTCTTATATTCCAGCTGAAAAGGTCCTCGTACGGTTTTTAAGTAAACAATATCTGAGAGAAATACTTTGGTGCTTCCCTTGCCGTTTCTCTTACTTGTAACCCAGAAGTCTTGGAAAGTATAGAAATCACTAGGGTAAATAATTTTTGTTATCATCTTTCCGCTGTTCGCTTTTTGCACTGCAGTCACAAAATCATTGAAATCGCAAGTTTTCTTCTGACGACGTAAGGATAACTCTATTTGATGATGCACAGAGTCCGCCGACATAAAAGTATGACCTGGCTCAAAATAATGTATCTCTACAGATTTAGCTGCTACTTTTGCAGAATTAACTATGTAAACCAAAAAAGAGATGAAGGCCCAGTTTTTATTTTGCGCTGCGCAGTTGTCGAGCCAAAATATAAAATTTTCCGCATCTCTGTTTTGCAAAAAAAAACATTAAATGTGCTTATCAATTCCTCTTTTCCTCTACCTCTGATTGCTTCATGCCATAATGCTGCGAAAGGGAGTGATGTTTTCTTTATTGTATTTCCGCCTACTGGCACGAAGGTTTCATTGTAGGCTATAATTCTTGGGGTAAACAGCACTTTTTTGAAATTTTCCATACGAGGCAACATAATAATTTTTTCTAGATCTGCAGACACACAGACAGTTTTTGGATCGAATGTTGTTTCTGCATGTTTTCTGTACAAAGATCTTGCAATGTTTGCTCTGTCTATATGTTTTCTCCATTTCTGACATTGATCGCAATCCGGGTTAAGGTTTTCTTTTCCATGATCAGGATTATGTAGATGCATAACCTCGCAAGTCTCGCATTCTTCATGCCCGAGCTTCGTAAACCTGATGTTGTCCTGAAAAAATAATTTTTCGATATGCTTCGTAGGAGCAATTATGTTGGGGAAATTTTTCAACGAAGTATTTATACATGAAAGCGAACGAAATGTCGCTTGGTAAATACCTTACTCGTGGGGCGTGTTCACGCCTGTAGTGAGATATGTTTGGATGGAAGCTATTTACATGTGTCATTATTGCTTGCCTATCAATTTTTTTAGGGTTTGGTGCTTTTCCTCTTCCATCAGATTCCGGAATAATTGCACCAGGCGCTGATTTATGTAAAACATTGAAGACTACTTTGTCATTTTTCTTGTGATAGCCCAGTGTCGTTAAGTAAAATGTTTTACACACATCAGTTAACTTTCCATTATTTCCTTTTTATCGGAATATAAAAGTAGCATTTCTTTGAGAATCAGTTGCCGTGGTTCTTCTTTTCACAGACATGCGAGAACAGGAATTCAAAATGAAACTTCTTTGTTGCATCCATGAAAGTGGCCAGTATTTTTCATGAATTGCCCGTCGTTGTTCTTCAGATATCAAGCTCTTGCATCTTGTAAAACATGTATCTTTACATGGTTCTCTAATGAAATGTTTTGTTCTGGCTTTGATCATAGCTTTTTCTTTCCGATTAATGTTGCTTTTCTTCTTTTTAATATTTCGTTTATTCCTATTATTATCAATATCCTCTGCAGATGGACAGTCGATCACTTCATTATCACTCAGTGTGTTGATACCTGTTGTAGTAGTGGAGTTTTGCTGATTTTCAAAATTGCCGTTGTTGTTCTTCTCCAACTGACTGTCAACTTCTAATTCCTCGCCTTCTGTCGTTTCTACCTCTTTCTCCTTTTCGAGTATTTCGACACTTACAATGTTTTCAGGAAACTCCTTCTGTTCTGCAATTTTCTTTTTCTTTGTGTTAAAGGAGTCAGTTTCTATTTCGATTATGTCGTCATTATTTTTCATTATAAAGGACACGACCTCTTCCCTACTATCGCTTATAACCATCCCAGGCTTATTTTCATAAATTTTTAAACCATCTGTATTTTTCGCATTGCTTTGACTTATTGTTTCTAAAGCTGCAGCATATTCGGAATTGTCGAAACCCTTCAAACGATGCATTTTGTAACAACTCCAGTTCGTTGTAACTTGTGGATAATATTGGAATATCCTTAACATTTGTGTTAAACATAATATCCTGATGGTCTGGAACTAAATCATTCCTTGGAAATTTTGGAGCCTCTGATAATAATAGTATGTTGGAGTCTACATTACCTGAAAACGAAAACACATGGATTTAATAACAATAATATTTATTTACAAACAATATTGTTATTAAATTCATGTGAGTAAGTAATAAAATAATTATAAACTTATAATGGGGGTTCAATGTATTTTACATGGGAATTTTTTTTTTCGAATTTTATTTTATAGTGGAAAGAGATGAGCAAATCATGGAGCAATTTTTTGACATCATAATTTGTACGCTGTGAAATAGATTATTGGATCAATAATTTGGAAATTAGGTAACAATCAGAATATTTCTCCATTATTAAATGGTATCAAGAATTATAATAATACAATCAATGTTCCAGACTTTCTCGAAAGTTCTCTCAATATACTCACCTATTTCATCGGCAATTATGATATCATATTCCAAAGTATCGTCAATGAGTGTCCTAGGATTTTTCTGATCCTGTATTATATCTCTTTCCGAGTCGGAATGTTGTTGCTGTTTCTTCGCTCTTTTTAAAATACGCTGAATTCTTGTTAACCTAATGGGTATTAAAACAGTATTTGTTAATAATCAAAAGTCACATTTGACAAATGAAATAAATATAAAAAAATATCTACAATCTGTCAACAACATCTATACAAGGTTAGCTGTTAAATAATTCCCAGGTTATTATAAGAGGCAATCTGCGATTTTCGTGAATTAATAATGGAGGTACCTGTTCCGTGACTATACTAAAAATACTATAAAGTACTAAATATAATAAAGATTACATACCCTTTTTCATCCATTATAACCACAATATTCTAAAATATTTCTACACAAATCGACCACGAAACATATCGATAGCTTATAGTTAACCGCCAATGAACGTTAAAATTTAAATAAACCGTCGAATTGACAAATTAAGAGTAACAAACAAGATTGCGCTGGTGTCGATGTGTGGCGTGTTGCAAAAACGCACAGCTGCATTGTCAAAAATGAGGTGTGGCCACCACACGACTTTCTTATAGGTATGAGCGTTTCAAACTATACAATTTTAAGAATTTTTTTATACAAAAATTATTCAAAATCATATTCTAAGTACTTTCATTCTCTTAATAAATCTCTATAGAATGCATACTTTGCAAGATATTCGAAAAAAAGTGCTACTCGCTAAGAGTAAAAGTGCTACTTCCAGTCCTAATTTTGAAATTTCATATATACAAAAAATATTGCAAATCTAACTCTAAATACTTTTGTACTCTTAATAAATATATATAGAATGAATAATTTACGACATATGTATTTGCAAAAAATCGCTATTCGGTAAGAGTAAAACTGTTACTTCCGGTCCGAATTTTGAAATTCTTTTTATACAAAAGATATTGAAAAGTATGTTTTAAATACTTTTACACCCATAACGTACGTGTCTAAAAAGCTTGACTTGCGAAATATTCGCAAAAAATCGATTTTTGATAAGAGTAAAAGACCTACTTCCGGTAGGAATTTCGAAAAACTTTTCAAATAAAATTGTTCTCAATTTTAATTCTAAGTACATATGGATTCTTTATAAATTTGTTTAAACTTAGTATTTGACGAAATATTGGCAAATTCGATTTTTTCACTGAAGTAAACTGCTACTTCCGGTCTACCGATTTTACTGAAAAACTAATCAGATCTCAAGAGGGAGATTATACACGTAAATACAAAATTTGGAATTGATATCTACAGCGGTTTGACCGCTATCGTGGTCACACACACACACACAGAGAGAGAGAGAGAGAGACAGAGAGAGAGAGAGAGAGAGAGAGAGAGAGCCAGAGAGAGAGAGAGAGACATTCTTTAAAAACCACTTTTTCGGTATCAGGGGACTTCAAAACGTGGACATCTGCAAAAATCTCGAGGTCGAAAATTTTCGTCATCACAATACTTCCTTATACTACGTAAAGTAAAAAATGAGGTGTGGCCACCACACGACTTTCTTATACGTATGAAAGTGTTACTTCCGGTCCGAATTTTGAAATTTCATTTATACAAAAAATATTCCAAATCCAACTCTAAATACTTTTGTACTCTTCATAAATATGTATAGAATGCATAATTTACGAGATATTTGCAAAAATCGCTATTCGATAAGAGTAAAAGTGGTACTTCCGGTCTGAATTTTGAAATTTTTTTTATACAAAAGATATTTAAAGGTATGTTCTAAATACTTTTATACTCGTAATGTACCTGCCGAGAAAGCATGACTTGCGAGATATTCGCAAAAAACTGATTTTCGATAAGAGTAAAAGACCTACTTCCGGTAGGAATTTCGAAAAACTTTATTAAAACAATTTTTCTCGAATTTAATTTTGAGTATATTTGAATTGTTTATAAATTTGTTTAAACTTAGTAATTGACGAAATATTTGCAAAATTCGATTTTTTCACTGAAGTAAACTGCTACTTCCGGTCTACCGATTTTACTGAAAAACTAATCAGATCTCAAGAGGGAGATTATACACGTAAATACAAAATTTGGAATTGATATCTCCAGCGGTTTGACCGCTATCGTGGTCACAGACAGACAGACAGACACACAGACACACAGACACACACACACAGAGACATTTTTTTAAAAACCACTTTTTTGGTATCAGGGGACCTCAAAACGTGGACATCTGCAAAAATCTCGAGGTCGAAAATTTTCATCATCACAATACTTCCTTATACTACGTATAAGAAAGTAAAAGCAGCATCTACGACGGTTTTGACGTATAAAAGCAGTAACTACTGTTTAGTTTATGGTTACTGCTTATTTCCATTGAATTTCTTCTTTTGGTTAATAATCAAATAGAATGTAAAAAAGGAGTAACTAAACCTGGTTAGATAAGTGCTGCTTTTTTTCATTGTAAAATATACTTATTGCCATATTAATATGCAAATAAGATTTTTTACATAATTAAATGCATATTACAAACGGAGTATCTATTGACTCGATATCACATACTTCCTTTACACTGAGTATTGTAATAATAATAATAATAATAATAATAATAATTTATTGCCGTAAATTTTTACAAAAAAACATTGGCAGTGTCAAATAACAAACAAAGGAAAAGTTAAAAAAAGAACACACTGCAATAGCAGAATCATATACAGCACAATATGTATGTTACATTAAGAGAACAGACATACAAAAGTTAACACAATTTATAGTATCCACGTCCGGTATTTACAACGTATTATTTAATAACTCTTTAAAGTTATAGAAGGCCCTGTCCAAAAGATATGCTTTCAAATTGCGTTTGAAAGCGGTTCTATTCACATCAGCAGCTATCTTTAAGTACTCCGGGAGTGCATTAAAAGCCGAGATAGCTTTGTAATAAGGCCCCCTCTCGTAGCTGCTTGACCTATGCGATGGCACGGACAAATTTAACCCGTTTCGCGTGGTCATAGTAACATAAACCTGGTTATTCCTGACAAACCGTGACGAATTTCTCTGCACTAGCATAATCAGCTCATAAATATACAAAGAAGGGAGCGTTAAGATCTTCAAATTACGGAAAATATCCCTGCAGGGGGGCAAAAAATGCACCCCACACATTGATCGAATCACTCTCTTCTGCAATAGAAATATAGTATTGAAGCTGGTGGATGATCCCCAAAAAATAATTGCATAACGCAGGCGAGACTCTATGCTACCATAATAAAATTTCTCGATTGCATCAGTCGAGGTACATCTCTTCAATATATTCAACGCATATATGGCGGAGGAGACCCGGCCGGCCAGAAGAGCGCAGTGCTCACGCCAAGACAAGGATGCATCCAAAGTAAGGCCCAAAAAACCACAAGATGGACTCAAAGGGACCGAACGGCCACCAGATCGCACATGCAAACTGTAATCAATCTTTGAATTTTTTGAAAAATGAACTATCTTCGTTTTTGCTGTGTTTAAAATTAATTTATTAGAGTTGCACCACGAGCCCATGTCAGCAATCACCCGAGATGCCAACGTCGATAATTGACCCAGACTCTCACTTGTTACGACACATGTAGTGTCGTCAGCGTACTGTGTGATAGCACAGTCCCGAAGCCCTGTCTGAAGGTCGGAAACATAGATCAAAAATAAAGTGGGCCTCAAGATTGACCCCTGCGGCACACCCCTGTCCACCAACGCAAACCCCGACACATAATCCCCACACACCCCATCCACTACCCCATTCACACTCGTGGCATGATATCTATTTGTGAGATAGGACCTGAAAAGCTCGAGTGCTGTCCCCCTAATACCAACCCTCTCCATCTTATTTAATAGGATGTCATGATCAAGAACGTCGAAAGCCCTTGATAAGTCGAAAAATATGCCCAAAACACAACACCCGCCATCCAAAGATTCATAAATGGAATTAATGGCATTGTACATGGCGTCACATGTCGACCTCTTTGCTAGAAAACCAAATTGAGAAGGAATTATTACATTGTGTGAGGTCAGGAATGAACTCAATCTCTCACTAATGACTTTTTCAAAAATTTTACTAAAGCTGGGCAACAATGATATAGGACGGTAATTGCTTATGTCTGTGGTTAGTCCCTTTTTTAGACAAGGTATGATCTTCGCCAACTTTAGCTTATTGGGAAAGATGCCCCTCTCCAAACTCAAATTAACAAGATACACCAACGGCTCCACAATAAATTCAGTAACGTGTCTCATAAGTGAGTATGGAATATCATCAATACCAGCAGATTTCTTTACACTCACCTTATTAATTATATTAATTATTTCAATTCTGTCAGTTGGAGCGAGAAACAGGTTACAGGTTATTGTGCACCTGCTGCTTTTATTTATTGTATTATTAGGAAATTTGATATTGGCAGTAAGTGTTTTATGCATTTTTTATCTATTTCTGGTCACATTTACTGCTTTTTTATGTTGAAAATAGATGAAAAATTATCTTATCAACCCAAAAAGATCAAAAAGTAAATTTTCAATTTTTTGTTGGTTACTGCCTTTTTCCAGAGTTGGTGAAATCCCTTATTCATTTTCTTCAAGTTACCGCATCTACCCAATACGCACACCTTGTCTTTGACAGTACATACACAAAAATGTCAGCACTAAAAGTCTTTCACGAACTTGCTATGTTTCATCTACGGTAGGTATATTCCTTTTTTCTTTTTCTTTTTAATATAGTCCCTCATTGTACTTGTATATAAACGTATTTCCTTTTTCATCATTTGTTAGGTATTTTCTTTTCCCATTTGCTAACATTATCTATAATTTTCTTTTAGGAATACCCTGACCAGGTAGTATTGGGAACACGTTATACACAACTGGAATTTTCTTCACGGAGCCCGCACTGCAAAGACCACTCGCCTCCGCCACATTGTCTCCAAATTCCATCCATGCCCTCTCTTCTGGTAGTATATTAATTTGCAGAACGCTGTAAACAATATTGACACTACATTTTTCTTTTGTAAGTTTTTAAACCACACATGACCATTTCCATAGTCTATTGAAGCCCTTGTATTATGCGTATAAAAACTTATAAATGTATTTTTGTATTCGTACAGTTATTATTTATACAGAACATTGCCATCGAACATATGGTATTATAAATGTTTTGACTCTATCCTTTTACTATTCATAGATATAAGTTCAAGGTATTTGCTATATCTTTAAGTATAATTATAATAACGTTCTCATGAATTGGCACCATTATGCATGTCTAAATTACATTTACTTATTCAATATTGTTTTCTCGTCTAGAGCATACCTAATCTGATCTTGCTCATATTATTTAATGGCATTTAAATGATTTATTCTCTTTACCGTTCCATCTTTTAACATAACTGTTTCTCTTTTGTTAACTTTGAGTACCTTTTTGTTTTTAAATAATGGTCCATTATTCAAGATATTTAAAGCACAAGGCGTACGAACGCCTTGTGAAAAATTAGGTTGTGTTGCTGTGTATTCAAACCATATTTCTCGCTTGTCTTTTCTACAAAAATATAGATTGCATAGATTTATTTTGTGTTTGTTTTATACTTAATTCTTAGTACTTATTCATCTTAAGAATATACTCATAAAATTATATTCGTTTTGACATGAGTTTACCTTTAAATATAGGCAACCCATTTTACCCCTGTGTTACCTGTCTTGTCTAATGCTTAAAACTTAAAAATAAACGTTTTAAAATAAAAATTAATATTCTTTTTTAACAACTAAGCTAATTCTTAACATTCTTATTTTTATTTAATTTGAAGGTCACAGCAATATGCATGTTTATTGATTAGATAAATTAATCAAAGTAGAGATACTGAAAAAACCTTAAAAATAATAAAGTTAATTATGTAGTTTGTGAACAATTGTGGTCTTAATACTTCAAAAGAACATGCTTCATTCAAAATGTCTGTTAGTGATTTGGAAAAGTTAATGCACTGGAAGTGTGATCAAAGCAACACTTGTTAATCGTTTTTGTACCCACCGCCTGTAAAGTGACATTTGGCGCATGTGTAGCTCGACTAGGAAAGAGGTTTTCTCGTTCGAGGCGACTGTAAAATTTGAAAAAAAATCACTGGCCCTTTGGGAAATTTTAAAAAAATTAACTTGATAGTAATAAAATTTAGTATATAAAATACTGCTTTTCCCGACTATTTTTCAGTAAAAGTTAGGGAAATAGGAGTAATAATTAAAAAATCTTCTAATAAATTTGTGTCGGCCTCTATTTGACGACATTTTAAGCGACAACTTAAGCGACATTCAAGCGCCATCTATTTGCCCACATCGATATTCATATTAGGGTTCAGAATTTTTTGTATTCAAACCAAAAAACGCAATAAATGCATTATAAATTAATAAATATAAAAATACACATGTTTGCCATGTGTAAGAATATAATAACTTAACTTTAGCGAAAGGTTAGTAATAGTTACGTACATGAAATGCTTAAACTAATTAGGTAATCTATCTTAGGTTAGGTATGATACTAATGACATTAATCAATAATATTTTTTTTATTTAATGTTCGTACAAAAAATATTGTACAAACCACTTGCGTGAAGACATCTTCCACCCATTCGCGCAATTAAAAACACTCGCTTCCGGCCGTCGCTCGTGCTTACAAAGTGCTCTCATGCGGAAAAATAGTCTTCCCACAGTTGGTTCGTAATAGTATATTAAGATACAAGTTTCATAAGACACGATTTTTGCGCACGCGTTCAAGTTTAGAAAACGAGCCGCAAGGCGAGTTTTCTAAAGAACAAGTGCGCAAAAATGTCTTATGAAACGTGTATTTTATACTATTTTTTCTATTTCGGTTATTGAAAATTCAATAAAGATTAAAATGAGAGACATGTTTTGTTCGAACATTTTAGAAATTTTGTTTTTTTGAAGTTGGTTACTCTGATTTTTAAGTAAAACAATTTAAATATTTGAATATCGGCGGACTTGTCATTTTGTTTAAAATTTAGTCTGATTTACCCAATAAATTATTTCAAATTATCAACGAAATGGAAGAAATAAATAGCTGCACGCCTCCAGAGATTCGCAAAATAGCAGAATCCAATTTAGAATATCTTTTGCCAACAAAGTCTCGACATATTTATGAAAAGCAATACCACTTCTTTCTAAAGTGGTGTAAAGAAAATAATATTGTGAATATTACGGAAAATGTAGTAATTGCTTATTTTGACAAAGAAAGAAAGATAAAAAAGCCATCGTCCTTGTGGTCTACATATTCAATGCTACGTTGTTGTTTAAATATTTATAAAAGTATAGATATCTCAAAATTTTCTAGGCTACTTGCATTTTTAAAAAGAATATCTGAGGGCTACAAGCCTAAGAAATCCAAGATTTTAGAAATCGATTATATTCACCAGTTTATAATAGAAGCTGATAATTAAAGGGCGGAATATATGCACGTCAATTCAGTTAAAATATGCGCATATATATGCATCGTTTTTCTCTGAAATATGCAACAATATGCATTTATTTGTCAAAATATGCCATTATATGCCTTGAATATAACATGGAAAAATGGAAATAAAGAAACGCCGACTCTTACAAAAATTATTTATTTTAAGTAAAATTAAAATAAAAACATAATAGGTACAATTTTCAACCGGAAATAGTATAAAATGCATTTATAACGATATATTTTTCAAAATTTTCCAATAAAAATGTTTGCCTTCTGTCTGTAAAAATATGTTTGTACAAAGAAAAAGTTCTTTCAACATCTACCGATGTGATCTGGCAATATTTTAATTTGGGTAGTAAGTTATAAGGCCAAGGTATTACTTCGTTGGATGGTTTACTATCAAAAATATTTTTGACTTCCATTAAATACTTAAAGCCTTCATTCTTTCCCACAATAACTTCGAGTTTCCTTCTTACTTGATTTCCTACATCACCGGGAACTTTTTTGCATTTGTCGGAAAAAGTTTCAACAATATTAATTGATTCTCTTAAACTTATATTCCTACTTTCTAACGAAGTTATTATATCTGGTACAAAACTAAAATTAACATTAATAAAAACAAGTTCCTTAGCTAAATTTACATTTTTGAATAATGCTTGACTTTGCACTACACACTGCGAATTGTCTTCTAAATCTAAAACTATGTCTTTAATGGCTTCAAAATGGTCTGCGTAGAATATCGCGGCCTTAATCCATGTTCCCCATCGAGTAATTACGGGCTCTGGAGGTAAACAAACTCCTGGCAATTTCTCTCTATAGATCTGCACTCTTAGAGGTGCTTTCAAAAACACTTTCTTTACATTTGAAATTAATTTGTTCACCAAGGGATATGCTGTTCTAATAATTTCTGCAACTCTGTTTATCCCGTGTAAAAGACAAGTGACATGTACCATATTGGGATAAAATATTTTTAAGTTTTGGCCTACTTTAACCATATACGGCGCTGCGTCAGACAAAAACACTAAAAACTTCTCTACTGGAACTGGATTTGGTAAAAAAAAATTTGATCCAATCATAAGATGTGCGATATATCGACCACATGAGTCTGTGCTTTCATCAACAATAATATAAAAATGTTCATCGCCCAGTGTAACTTTAATTTCTCCCATTACGGTTTCGTATACTGTTTGCACATTCTTCTTTCTAAGTGTGGATTCGTCAGGGATGGTTTGATTACAATATTTTTGCAAAAAATCTCTGAATTGTGTATTTTGCAGTTTCTTCAAAGGTATATTTGCTGCGACTAAAGCTTTGCATAAGTCTTGATGAAACACCTCCTTTTCACTCTTTGGTTTGACATTTTGAAATGCGGTTTGCACACACTGCTGAACAGGCACTGATTTATTTTTCTGCAACTTAGCTTTATGCATAGCTGTTTTCAAGTGTTGATCAATTTGGAACTTCTTTTCACAAACAATGATTTTGGCACAAACTTTGCAAAACACTTTATCCCCACTAAACTCCAACTCAGGAAAATTTTTAATCCACGAAGCGGCTTTCGGCATTTTAGGCGTTTGAAATAAAATATTTTCGAAATCACTCTTTTCACACTGGAATCTATCGACAAACTAAACTATACAATATAAATATAAAAGAATAGACCACATCTGCTCTCCATTAGGCAAGATGATTACTTGGAAATTCCTAAACACCCAATAAATGCCGGCAATAAACCATATAATAATAAAAACTATACAATATAAATATAAAAGAATAGACCACATCTGCTCTCCATTAGGCAAGCTGATTACTTGGAAATTCCTAAACAGGGTCGCACTTAATCTTTTCATAAAACGAAAAACATAAAAATATGCACACAAATTTTATTTTTGCCGAAATATGCAATTTTTTGTGAAATTTGTTAAAATATGCAAAATATGCAAATATATGCACTTTGCATATATTCCGCCCTTTACTGATAATAAAACATATTTACCGATGAAAGTAAGTAATAAGAACATCATTGTAGTTGTATTTTACTAATTTTCTACATTATTTTGTTATAAAAATCATATTAATATTCTGTTAGATTATCATTATAATGGGCTATAATGGAGCTTGTCGTCATGAAAAAATAACGAACATGAGTTTAGATGATATACAGTTTAAAAATGATGTCATAATGGTTGCAGTGCCAAAAACTAAAACTTATGTTCCAAGACAATTTATTATAACACAAAGATTATGGATTGAATTGGTTAAAAAATATTATTCACTTCGTCCCAGCCATGTTACACATAAACGCTTCTTCCTGCAATATAGAAATGGATCTTGCGTGAATAGTCCAATTGGTATTAATACCATAGGAAAAGTACCAAAAAATATTGCTACTTACTTAAATTTACCTAATCCTGAGCTCTTCACTGGACATTGCTTTAGACGTTCCAGTGTGACACACTTGGCTAATAGTGGAGGTGACTTAATAACAATTAAGCGCCATGGAGGATGGAAATCCTCAGCAGTGGCCGAAGGTTACATTGATAATTCCACCATGAAAAAAGTTGAGGTTGCTCAAATACTGTCTAGTGTACCTAATGCATCCACTAAAATCATTCACAATCCATCGACTTCTGATACAATTGGCAGTAATGTGTCAGTCAATATGAATCAACAGGAATGTACACAAAACATAGTGTGTTCGCAAAATCTGCCTGGAATTTCTATTAATGCACACGAATCTTCTAGTGTTACAGTAAACGTTTATAACAGTTGTACTATGCAACATGGGAAGTAAATTTCAATAGAAGCATCAAAAAGCTTATCATCCCATTTATATTGTTAATTAACGTAAATAAAATGTTCGTAACTGTGTTTTTTATTCTCTGTACAACTTCGTACACATGTTTGTTAGATTAAAGACTTATATGTTGACATTTAAATATGATTTGGTTCCATTTTTTTTTTGTTACCAACTTCAAAAAAATAAAATTAGCGTGCGATAAAGTAATACTTTATGCAACCAAAACGGGTGTCGTAAAGTGAACTTTATAGCACCGGAATAGAAAAATAACTATTTTGTACTAAGAACACCGAAAAACCAAATAAGTAGCATCGGCTGAAGTGTGCGAGAATTTTGTTCAAATGTGACTTAGAATAGTGTTACGGAAACTTCCAATTTTGAAAGTACCGTGAAATAAAACACAAATTTCAGTTCAAATACACATTTATTTAAGTTCGGTGTGCGTCGATATGCCGATGGTTGCTCTGCATCAAACATACGATAATATACCGTAGTCGACAAATTTTAATTTCTGGTACGAAAGTAGAAGAGGAAAAGAGCACGGCGAAATAAAGTAAAGACAAACATATAGCGAGGCTGCCAAGTACACCCGGCAAACGTTTCCTATGAAATGTGAAGATCCCCCGAATGCGTTGCTTCTCCCACCACTGTTGGAAAGCAGGCATCGCTGCATATTATATGGTCATCTTCTGCATGAGATATGAGATAGATAGCTAGTATAGAACTATAAACAGAAATTAAAATTTGTCCACTACGGTATAGCATATATATATATATATATATATATATATATATATATATATATATTTATGAACCATTGACGAAGCTCTCGACCACCTACCTATATACGCAGATGCCCAACACTGCAGTCCGTACGCATATATACTGTACTAGGTAATACCTCATACATATCAGTTCAATCCTCCAAATAGTTATTAAATCCTATTACAGTTTAAATGTCATAAATTTAACTGAATATGCAATGAAATAACACTCTAGACATATTTTGAAAAATTGTTATCATTTATTGAACAACCCTCGTATGTGCTAGTTTTATAATCTCTTTATATATCATTTACTATTTCACTCATAATACGAAGGTATTTTATTTATATGCCCGACTAGCTTTATATTTTATCTTTACTTAAATTATTTTACTCTCTCCTAACTCTTAATTTAATTTACAGTATTTAACTTTGCCTTTAATTATATACTTTAATAAATCTCAATAATCCTTTTTGAATTACTTATTTTTTTCTCTACACTAACATTTTATAAATTACCGATTTCTGTAATATTTATATACATTCTATACTTTACATAATCCAATTTACTAAGAAGTGTACAATAAAACACCTAGATGTCACCACTACTCATTCCATTTCAATATATCAAATGACATTTATTTCATTGAGGTTATAAATAAACCAAAATATTTCCTTTAGATGAAAATTTGACTATAATAAAATAAAACGATATTCTACTAATAAATAATATGTTTATATTCAAAATTCGTGTGGTTTTTTAAAAAATATGGGACATTTGCTAACAATAAATAGAATATGGAAACTTGATATTTGACGTTTATAAAATATTTACTCAAAGTGTTTAGTTCCAAACCCAACTAAATAATGCAGGTACGTACTCTGATATTATTAATTATTGAAATACAAAATTAAGTAATTCTTTCGAATACTTTCTTCTCAAGTTAATTTATACTATTATTATAATGTGTTCAAAACTATTTACTGGCTTGATAACTCCATAAATTTGTATTCAAATGAAAATTATTCATGTCTTGACTTATTACTGGATAGTAGAGAATTAAAATGACTTATGTTGTTTATAACAAATGTACTTGTTGTAATAACAATTAGTTCAGTCTATTTCTATACTGAATTATATTGCAAATAATTAAATCTTCTCCAATATTCATAAAATGTTATCTTTCTTTAATATTGACACAAAAAAAATACTAAAATGGTAATACTTAATGCTTTCTTCTTTTAGATGAGTACTATCCACTTCTTGATAACGATTTGGACGGATACCACTTCTCTGATGTTGACAAACTACAATCTAGTTCAAATTCTTGAAGGAAAAATACCAACTATCCTGTACAGGAACTTGCTCGATGTGGGAATAAATTGTCCTTACGATATTAAGCCAAATCTCTTCGTGCACAGCAAATTCTCCTATTCACCCGGAACTTGTGAAATTCACCAACCTTTATGAATCTCTTGTGATAACCTGCCTCTTTTGAACACCAGTACTCCTGGAATCTGCTACCTATTATAATAACCGGATCTTGAAAATTTCTTCACCCTTTATGGAATTTCAAAACTCTGGTACTAAATAGCCTTCTGAAAACTTATATGATCCCGGAGATAACAACCCTTCTTCGGATATACCTGGATCTTGTACAAATTGGTAAGTACAATTACTTTTTTTATATTAATTTATTTGTAGTTAACGAAGTTCACTCAAGACTCACTTTTCTCATTTATAAATATCTATTATCGCGTTAATATCAGAAAAGATATTCTCTTTTCCAAAAACACGTCTACCGTTTTTAAGAATTTGAAAAATTCTCTCGTTTATTTATTCATTTCCCTAGTAATCCTTTCTCATTTTGTATTCTCCAATCAAAGTTTTACAACATCAATAACCCTCAACAACATAGCTTTTAAAATCTCTAATATACCTAGAATACTTCTTAAAATTGTATTATCTGAATATCTAAATTCTTTTCATAATTTTATTAACCCTTCTTTTCATATTCATATTCCAATACCTCTCTACATTTATATTTCTGAACACATGTCAAATAATGACAGTTCCTGTATTTCAAATTATTCCCGGGAACTATTCTACAATACAATCTATACACCTTTCAAAATAAGATTCTAAATATTTTTATCACCTCATAAACGTCAATTACCCAAGTTTTTACAAATTTATATTACATTTTACAAAATAACAACTAATATTCAACTCTCTTCTTTCCAGAATATTTTGAACTTCTAAGAACAATGAACATGGTCAACCTTTCCATATACAGGTGGTTATTTATAAAATTCGAATACTTGTTAAATGCTATAAACCTCTTTTATGATTAACTCAATAAATCTTATTTTAAACACATCATAATAAATATTTCTACGTTTATTTAATTAAATTTAGTAACTTTAATAACTTTCCATATTATATTGTTAACGTATGCCTTTATACTATAACATATGCCCCTTTTAATAAATGTAAATTTAAACCTCAAATAAACAAATTTTCATTTATTAAACTAATATAACTTCAATAATTACACTTTCAGTAATTCCTATCTTGTAAACAATGTTAGTACAATAAACTATTCATATTCACATCCAATGTACAAACATTTCACAATTCTCAACAATTACCAAATATGTTTAAGCAAATTTTTTTTTTTAATATATAGTTTATCCAAAGTAATATAAGTACCAATTATTTTAATTCATCATAAGAAAATTTTACATACATAATACTATGCCCTGTACATTCTATTAATATTTAGCAAGTGTTCTCTACATATAAATATTTAGCCTCGATACAATTTTTATAATATCATAGTAATTGTATTACTCTTAACATTTCTTTTAGGTGATAGTTTCAATTTTTTTCATTCAACTCTTTCTTGTAAAGATTATTGCCTCTATAAAATATTTTACTTATGCTCACTTATACATTTATATTATATTTATTATTTCTATTCCCTTTGCGCATGTATCCCATAATATTCCTATCGACATATTCGTCTTCCCCATACTTTCTATTTATGAAAGATTATACTTATTTTTACGTTTTATTGGCGTACGTTACCTTAATCTCTTATTAGACATTTTAGTCCTATATAAATCATCATATTAGGTTATCTTTAACCCATTCTCTATCATTTATTTTATAATTCCATATTTTAATGGTACATTTTATATTTATTAATTATTGCAAGCATATTTCCTTCAATTAAAATATTATATCATAAAGGCTTTTACTATCTTTTTATAATTAGCTTTATAACATCACCTATTTTATTAATCTGTAAATCACTTTTACTGCTTCAATTATTTTACACTTTTAAGGCTTTAGATAATTCTTTCTTTTCCTCTACTACTAAATATATTCCTTCTAAGTTTTATATTTGGGCATATAATTAGACATTTAATTCCAAATAAATTTTCTTATAGTACTTTGGTTTTATTTTTCTTTTTATATATAAAATATGTAGGAATGAGAGTAACATATGATACAATTCTTTAAACAACATTCTTCAAATATTTCTAATATTCTAAACTTTATATTCTATATTTTGATTCTGAACCTCTTTCTATATATCCATTTTTACACTAAGCTTTATTCACCCTACTTATGAACTTTAATATGCCCCTTTTTCAACAAATCAAATAGTCAACATTTTTTTTTTTTTATATCCGATTATGTTCTTGTTATAAAAAATACTCCTATTATGCCCCTAACTTCTATACCATATAAAAATTTGAACTCTTGAATATAAAAACATTTCTTGTATGGTTTGATGATTCTTCAAAAACAACATGTGAATGAATTAACAATATTTAGATACTTAAGTGACGTTACCCATTTATATAACACAATCAATTCTAATGTAATGTCCTACCTATAACTTGAGATCTAATTTATACTCGGAAAGCAGGTGTCGTAAATACCTTCAGAAGACGACCTCTTTTCTTCTGTCCTGACTATAACTTGAGATCTAATCAATACTCGGAAAGCAGGTGTCGTAAATACCTTCAGAAGACGACCTCTTTTCTTCTGTCCTGACTATTCTTTTCTGTTCATATTTCTATTTTTAATCTAACTCTATTCTTCCATGTACCCAATTTTTCTACTGGTACCAAATTTCCTAAATACCATGTAACCTCTAGTTCCATTATATAAGTGATCTTATGATTCATTTTCCTAATCTTATTAAATACTCTCCCAAGATTGATATGATTTAATGTGAATGTATTTGAAACTTTCTGACATTCAATATCACATTCTAATAACACTTTACTATTTATATCCAAGATCAATGTCTCCTGATAAACATTACATGACACATATCTTTCTAAATAAACTCTTCTCTTCTCAATAAAATTATTACCATTTACAATTCCTTCAAATTTACTGTCCATATTAATTTTTTCACTTCTTAAGCTATTTCTCATATATGTTAGTGTCCTATTACGTCCAACATTAAATATATTTCCAGTAATCTTCCCAACTCCTATAAATATCCCTTTTATCTGACTTGAGGTGAATACGTATAACTTTTTGTCATCTTCTTCTTCTAATAAAATTGAATCTAATTGAGTTCTTAAAATACTTCTGCCTGAATCCATGTATTTTGTTTTCTTCTTATTTTGGGACAACAGTTCTTTCAAAATCTCTTCCATTCCTAATTTCTGTACATTTGTGGACACAGATAAAACTCTAATATCTTTTAAACATTTTTCCTCTGTAATTTCTATTTTCTTATTAAAGTTCTCTTCCAGTTTTCCTGTTTTCTCTGAAACATCTTTATTCACTATATCTACTTCCTCTCGTATCCTTTTAGCCAGTTCCTTATATTTTTCATTACTATCTTTCTCTATTTGTTTCACATTCACTTGTATACTCTTTACTTTACTATCAACCTCTTGTACTTTATTAGTAATAAGAGTTTTAACTTCTGTATCTTTAATTTGTATCTTATTATCCATTTCTTTTCGCATTTTCACTTCCCTGCTATCCATTTCAGTGGAAAGTTTTTTAACCTTTTCATCTGTATCTCTTAGTAACGTTTTCTTTAATTCTTCCAGATTCCTTCTAGTTTCTTCTCTAGTATCAATGCTCGCCTTTTCCAACTTATCCAATTTTTCTCCTAATTCTTTTTTATCCTCATCCCTATTTTTCTTATTCTCTTCACTAGCCTTGTCAAGTTTATCCATTAACTTCTTATTATTCTCTTCACTAGCCTTGTCAAATTTATCACTTATTTTTACCTCTAAATCCACTAAATTCTTCTTACTTTCTATTCTATCCTCATCCCTAATTTTCTTAGTCTCTTCACTAGCCTTATCAAATTTACCACTTAAATCTTGGAACATCTGTTGTATTAACTTCATATCAATTGAAGTGGTCGTTGTCTCTGTTTTCGATTTCTCTCCTTGTATTACCACCTTATCTCCTTTGTCCTGTATCTCTTCCAACTGTTGATTTTCTTCCTGGACCTGTAATGTAATATCTCCTCCCTCTTGTGAAATACCTTCCTGATTAACCTCCACCTCATCATCACTAGATGATTCTACTCTACTCATTCTTAAACTACTTTTAGACCTAGTATCCATTTTTTATAACTATTATGTGACAACAATACAAATATAATTTCCAAAATTATCAATATAAGTTTTACTATGGTAATCCACTTCGTAAAATGTTTATTTATGTTCACACATATAATAATGTAAATAAAATATTGAAAATACTATATTGCGAGTCTTATTTTACATAGCCCCACGTTGGGCGCCATATAATGTACTAGGTAATACCTCATACATATCAGTTCAATCCTCCAAATAGTTATTAAATCCTATTACAGTTTAAATGTCATAAATTTAACTGAATATGCAATGAAATAACACTCTAGACATATTTTGAAAAATTGTTATCATTTATTGAACAACCCTCGTATGTGCTAGTTTTATAATCTCTTTATATATCATTTACTATTTCACTCATAATACGAAGGTATTTTATTTATATGCCCGACTAGCTTTATATTTTATCTTTACTTAAATTATTTTACTCTCTCCTAACTCTTAATTTAATTTACAGTATTTAACTTTGCCTTTAATTATATACTTTAATAAATCTCAATAATCCTTTTTGAATTACTTATTTTTTTCTCTACACTAACATTTTATAAATTACCGATTTCTGTAATATTTATATACATTCTATACTTTACATAATCCAATTTACTAAGAAGTGTACAATAAAACACCTAGATGTCACCACTACTCATTCCATTTCAATATATCAAATGACATTTATTTCATTGAGGTTATAAATAAACCAAAATATTTCCTTTAGATGAAAATTTGACTATAATAAAATAAAACGATATTCTACTAATAAATAATATGTTTATATTCAAAATTCGTGTGGTTTTTTAAAAAATATGGGACATTTGCTAACAATAAATAGAATATGGAAACTTGATATTTGACGTTTATAAAATATTTACTCAAAGTGTTTAGTTCCAAACCCAACTAAATAATGCAGGTACGTACTCTGATATTATTAATTATTGAAATACAAAATTAAGTAATTCTTTCGAATACTTTCTTCTCAAGTTAATTTATACTATTATTATAATGTGTTCAAAACTATTTACTGGCTTGATAACTCCATAAATTTGTATTCAAATGAAAATTATTCATGTCTTGACTTATTACTGGATAGTAGAGAATTAAAATGACTTATGTTGTTTATAACAAATGTACTTGTTGTAATAACAATTAGTTCAGTCTATTTCTATACTGAATTATATTGCAAATAATTAAATCTTCTCCAATATTCATAAAATGTTATCTTTCTTTAATATTGACACAAAAAAAATACTAAAATGGTAATACTTAATGCTTTCTTCTTTTAGATGAGTACTATCCACTTCTTGATAACGATTTGGACGGATACCACTTCTCTGATGTTGACAAACTACAATCTAGTTCAAATTCTTGAAGGAAAAATACCAACTATCCTGTACAGGAACTTGCTCGATGTGGGAATAAATTGTCCTTACGATATTAAGCCAAATCTCTTCGTGCACAGCAAATTCTCCTATTCACCCGGAACTTGTGAAATTCACCAACCTTTATGAATCTCTTGTGATAACCTGCCTCTTTTGAACACCAGTACTCCTGGAATCTGCTACCTATTATAATAACCGGATCTTGAAAATTTCTTCACCCTTTATGGAATTTCAAAACTCTGGTACTAAATAGCCTTCTGAAAACTTATATGATCCCGGAGATAACAACCCTTCTTCGGATATACCTGGATCTTGTACAAATTGGTAAGTACAATTACTTTTTTTATATTAATTTATTTGTAGTTAACGAAGTTCACTCAAGACTCACTTTTCTCATTTATAAATATCTATTATCGCGTTAATATCAGAAAAGATATTCTCTTTTCCAAAAACACGTCTACCGTTTTTAAGAATTTGAAAAATTCTCTCGTTTATTTATTCATTTCCCTAGTAATCCTTTCTCATTTTGTATTCTCCAATCAAAGTTTTACAACATCAATAACCCTCAACAACATAGCTTTTAAAATCTCTAATATACCTAGAATACTTCTTAAAATTGTATTATCTGAATATCTAAATTCTTTTCATAATTTTATTAACCCTTCTTTTCATATTCATATTCCAATACCTCTCTACATTTATATTTCTGAACACATGTCAAATAATGACAGTTCCTGTATTTCAAATTATTCCCGGGAACTATTCTACAATACAATCTATACACCTTTCAAAATAAGATTCTAAATATTTTTATCACCTCATAAACGTCAATTACCCAAGTTTTTACAAATTTATATTACATTTTACAAAATAACAACTAATATTCAACTCTCTTCTTTCCAGAATATTTTGAACTTCTAAGAACAATGAACATGGTCAACCTTTCCATATACAGGTGGTTATTTATAAAATTCGAATACTTGTTAAATGCTATAAACCTCTTTTATGATTAACTCAATAAATCTTATTTTAAACACATCATAATAAATATTTCTACGTTTATTTAATTAAATTTAGTAACTTTAATAACTTTCCATATTATATTGTTAACGTATGCCTTTATACTATAACAATACTAATATAGGAGGTTTCGCATCGTCCTCGATGCATAGTCGTGTAGCAGGACCGGCAGACAATAAACTCGGCCGCTGAAACACTATATGGCTCGAAGCGAGCTCTGCATAAGTATTCTCACAATAATTATATTTAATATTTGCAAGTAAGAAATACATTAAATATGATAATATAAATAAAAGCGAAAAAATAAAACATACATATATAAAAGCAAAAATAAAATAAAATATGATAAGTTCTTAACAAACAGATCATGTTACATAATTGATGTGTATAGGACACCTAATATTAGTTTTGACCCTTTCATTTGTTACGTTAATTTTGAACAGATCTGTATATTCCGGAATTTTGTTTCCTTTATTTTCGTAGGGTTATTGTTCTGTTTTCTGACGTTAGCAATTTTCGTTCGATTTATTTTTATCCATCACGTTATCATATTCAGTAGTAATGCATTTCTGTATTTTTAATTTAAATAAGATTCAGTGTAAATTCTAAGTTATTGGGTTGTTCCGCCATCTTCTGGCAAGCTCGGTCTTTAACGTAGAATAGACGTATAGGATATACAATAGATCTCTACTACGCGGCTCTGTTACCGTAAATCATACTCAACTCAGGTATATGCAACTTTTATTATGCTCGATTTATTTACTGTTTATTCTACTGATACATCTGCAACCTTAGTTACGCTAATCTGGTGGATTCGAATTTAAATAGTCATTAATTACTTTTTACTTTTGTTCTATCTTAGAGAATTTTCCTTTAATTTTTCCTTCCTCCCTTAGTAATTAGTAGACTTCCTTTTTAGTTTACAAGTGTCGGCGATGTAATTATATATTTTCGTACCATTGTATTTATAGTTCTCGTCTTGGCCGTCGAAGCGGTTATCGTTAAGGGAGTACTTCCTCTCGTCCATTTTGGGTATTTGGCATCTTATCATTGATTGAATTAGAAGCAGATGATTCCGATCGCTGTACACTGCTCAGTATTACATGAATTAATACCGTTGTTCCGTAGAAATTACGCTGTTTAAGCGGATGAAATTGCAGTGATTATTTTAGTTACCTTGTTTGAATATTTTTTTTTGACGGAATGTCAGTTTATGGGTGCAGTCGATTAAATCTATATTCGGTGAATTTTTCTTGATTTTTCTTTGAGTAGGATTATTCTTAATATATGTTGTTTTTCCCTTTTCTTATAGCTTCTAGTTTTCTGTGGAATTTCTCGCCTATTTCGTCAATAAGACTGGAAATTTTAACACGCCACGAGGGACCGCCATCTTAGATTTCTTATGATGCCCTTGTGGACTTCAATGTAACTACGGTAGAAGAATATTGGCTACCGTTTCAGTAGAGCTACGAATCCTTAAATCTTCTACACGAAGTGTACTTTCCTGGTATTCCGAGTAGAAGAGTAATTTCCAGTTCCCTTTTCGTAGGTGTTAGGCCACGCTTACTTGTTAAATAAGATAAGTTTTTTACGTTGTTTTTCTAATTATTTGTGTGTTAATCTGTAAGTTACCGTTAGCTTAATTTGTTGTTTTATTTTAAAATTAATTTCTATATATGATAAGGTTATTACGCTCTGAAATTTACTATTTCTTCCCGTTGCCAATTTTGTGCTCCGAATTGAATTGTGTGTTTTAATTGATTGTAAGTTTTGCGTTGATCAGAGCTATGGAACGTTGTTTAAATTCTCATTTAAGTTTTCATTTAAGCCTTTTAGAATCTATTGCCTGTTCTTAACCGATTTGGCAAAAGAATATTTTCAGTTTACGAGGGTTAACGTACATGTTCGTCATTTAATTGTTGTTTCAATTTAACTATTGAAGGCCTTAAGCCGGATTTCAATATTTTGTTCTTTTTTTGTCATCGATTTGTTAGAGTTTCATTTAACTCTTAAATACCTTCAAATTTTTATACAGTGTGAACACGTATTGAAACAATTGTAAATTGTTTGTAAAGCGGAGATCTCTTGCTACCGTTATTTTTAATATATTTTAAATAATTGAAACTGTTTTGCAAATTCATGTGCTACATACAGGTGTCCGGTAATGGGATACCTCTATCACTTTAATTGTGCATTGGTACATAATCTTGGAACAAGGTACACCACTCGTAACCTTTTGTAAATTTTGTTTTATCATATATATTTAACTTCCTAATTTTAAACTTAATAATTAATTCTTTAACTTGACCAATTTTTGATCTTATTAAATTGTTTGTTGATGGGAATTTGTGGTTTTGTCTTATCTTTTGCTACTCATTTTTCTCCTGGATCAAAGACCATTTTGATGTAAGGAATATTACACATAAGGAGATGGCTTCCGTAAATTCATCCACCTGAGATTCTGTATCAATCCACGACCCACAAACGATTGAGTTAGAGCAGTTCCCTTCACCATCTTTATCATCTGTAAGCAAGGGTAGTGACAGGTAAGGCATTCCTGAAGGTGTAAGCGTAAACTTTCCGAAACTTTGGTGATTTAATAAGCCGCGATACAATTAATTTGGCCGGCCATTACTTTGCTATAAGTATGGAAGGATGAATAATTTTTAGTTTCCCTCGACGGCATTTTTCTGCGCCTTTGTTTGATTTTGACAACTAATTTTAATTTTAACTTTTAAAGGACTCTACCGGTATTGATAAGGTTCTGAGTAATTTATGCACTATTGATGCTTTTGTAATATTTACAGGCGACTTTAATGTAAGTTTTGCGGCTATATCTAATGAAACAAATCTCATTTATATTTACAGTTTTATTTTTATTTTTATAGTCATAATTGTCAAGTTTATGTGTCGACTTTTAAAACATATATATATATATATATATATATATATATATATATATATATATATATATGTATAAAAGAACAGTCGTATCCTTCAAAATTTTCTATTAATAGTACGCTGTCGTCGGTCTTAGGATAATTATAACAAAATAAAACTGACAATTACATGTGCAACGTTTCGTTTATTCAATTAATAAACTTCTTCATAGCTAAAACATAGAATAAAAATACATATAATTCTGCCTACAAATTCTCTTAAGTTATCATTTACCTCTGTAATTTCTTTCTTATTGTTAAATACATAATACTATTAACAATTACATGGCATCAACAAACAATTTTGCTATTCACACGTGTGTGCGTCAACTACGAAGTGTCTAATGGGTTAGACACACCTGTGTATTTTATACTTTTTTAAAAAACACATCAAACACCACAACAGCTTTATCAAGGCATCATTTTGAATTTGGTCATGGGTTTGATTTTGCAAACCCCAGAATCTTAGATAGAGAAAATAATCTCACTAAGAGATTGTTTCTCGAAAAATATATATATATAAGTCTGAAAATGCTATTAATATCAAAGACGATTCAGCATTACAAATATTGAACACATATGCAGGGATAATAAGATAGTAATTGTATTCTTTCCAGTCATCTTAAGTTTGTATTAGTTTTTTATTTTTTTTTTTTTTTTAATTTTTGTACATTTTACATGTTTTGGCTGCCGCTGTATATGTATATATGTATGTGTGTGTGTATGTGTATATGTATATGCGTATACATTCAGTACTGTACCTATCACTATAAAAAGGAACGTTGTGGTTTTGTTGGTGTTTGATGTGTTTTTTAAAAAAGTATAAAATACACAGGTGTGTCTAACCCATTAGACACTTCGTAGTTGACGCACACACGTGTGAATAGCAAAATTGTTTGTTGATGCCATGTAATTGTTAATAGTATTATGTATTTAACAATAAGAAAGAAATTACAGAGGTAAATGATAACTTAAGAGAATTTGTAGGCAGAATTATATGTATTTTTATTCTATGTTTTAGCTATGAAGAAGTTTATTAATTGAATAAACGAAACGTTGCACATGTAATTGTCAGTTTTATTTTGTTATAATTATCCTAAGACCGACGACAGCGTACTATTAATATATATATATATATATATATATATATATATATAATATAATTAGATTTTTCTTTGCCGTATATTCAATAATATAATAGATGTTTTTCTTGGGAATAGCGGCATATGTGAATAAAACTATAATTGATTGTGACGTTTCAACATTTATTTATGTTTTCTTCAGACCTCTGTAATTTTATAGAAAAAAGATAAGCTTTACATATAATTAAAATTAGATCTATAGAGTTATTATTAATTTAACTTTGTTTAAAATTGATTTGTATAAACACTCTGTACACATAAGTTTATAAAGACTAACTATACATATAACATAAATAAATGTTGAAACGTCACAATCAATTATAGTTTTATTCACATATGCCGCTATTCCCAAGAAAAACATCTATTATATTATATATATATATATATATATATATATATATCATTTTGTAAAAACCAATGACGTCATTAAAAAAAATATTGCCAAAACACATTTTAAAAAGAAAAATTGACTTGGACTAGCGATTTTATTAAAAACATTATAGTACGCTTTTATGAATTTTGTTCCAAACTTTGTCACCACACTCTGTATTATATAACTTAACACACTCAAATTGATTTATTTTGTTAAGATGAATAATAATAATAATAATAATAATAATAATAATAATAACTTTATTGTCATTGATCGCAAATACGATATCGACATTGTCATTAAAATCTACAATTGTAAAAATATACAAACAACACATAATAAACACCATTAAAAAAGAAATATATTATACGAATGACACAATAACACTCACGGAGAACCGTCAAGGTAGTCTTGAAGCGAATAAATGGTTTTTCCCAAAAGAAATTCTTTAAGTATCCTTTTAAACATTCTTGGACCGCTAACTGCTCTGATGTTGTTGGGTAGCTTATTAAAGATTTTGGGAAAGGAATAGTCCGGTGACTTTGCATATATGTTCGAAGTGTGACGCTTCAATCTTATAACATTAGTCGATCTTGTTTCGTAAATGTGTGATAAGGGATCGTAATTTTGTATATTTGTTTTAACATACATTGCTGCTTTATAGGTATATATAAATGCATGGAAACGTAAGGATCTTACTACTTTGAAACGTGTTCCTACAAGTATAAGTTGGTGTTAAATCAAATATTAATCGTATAATCTTTTTTTGAGCAGTAAATACGCGTTTCCATCCCACTGATCGACCCCATATCAAAACGTTATAAGAAAGTGTAGAATAAACAAGAGCATAGTACATATATAATAGGCCGTCAGTATCTAAGCATGATTTCAGCTTTGATATCGCATAGTATGATTTGTTTAATTTTTTACATACAGAGTCAGCATGACCTTCAAAAGTGAGGGCAGCATCAACTGTGACTCCTAAAAACACCGTAGAATAAGATACTATATTAGACAGATCCGTGTCGCAAGTAATAAGTCTACGTTGAGAAAGGAATATGCACACGGTCTTGTCACTATTCATCATTAATCTGTTTCTCCTGCACCACGATTGGAATCACCGATCGTATTAAATTTTGCAGATCTTCCCGATTACTTGCAAAAAGTGCAACCGATGTATCGTCAGCGTTCATCACTACAAGACCATTTTTTATGTGCTTCGGCAAGTCATTTATGAATATTAAAAATAGTAAAGGGCCCAAGATTGACCCTTGTGGTACTTCCATACCATTCGTAATTTCCTCCGATTGGTGGCCGGATAACGATACAACTATTTTTCTATTACTTAAGTATGATTTTATCCATTGCAATAATGGATATCGTATACCGAGACAGTATAATTTATCTACAACATAGTCAATATTAAGACTGTCGAATGGGCGAGAGAGATAAAAAAAGACCTGCCACGTATTTACCGGCCTCAAGCGCATCATATATATACAGGGTGGGGCACCTCATTCCCGTCGGTTTATATGCGAAAAGTGGTAATATGTTTTACTTTTATTTTTATTAAGGGTTGTGTAGGTTCATTAGGGGCATGTTTTAAAATTATTTTGAAATATACAGAGTGATCCAAAAAAATTTGGCACACCAAAGTTATGAAAATTTAAATGGAACACCTTGTATATTATGAGATATTTTGATGCTATAGGCTAAATTAGGGCCACTTACTGTTATATTTCCTATACCTAACTCAACCTCTTTTCGAGATATTTAAGTATTTTTGAAAATGTAGATCAAAATTTCAGAGATATTGCTGTCTTCCATATTTGAGCGAATTATTTTAAATTGTATTTAATGTATACTCAAAGCATTAGACTCTAAGATAAGCTAAAGTTGATATCTAAAAATTATACAGGGTGTTTAAAAACTACATTTGTGTTTTGACTAACATTAAAGGCAAATAACTTTCTTATTTTAAATGGAACACCCTGTATTTATTGCCATATTTAGATTCTAATTTTAATTGTTTTTAAAACTGTATTAGGGTTTCCTATACCTATCTCTTACAGTTTTTTGGTAATTTAGGATTTTCAATTTCAAAGACTTATTTCTTGCAAAATATTTTTCAAAATGCTAATATTTATTAACCTATCGGGTTGATTGGTTTTGTTTCACATTAATTAAAAGGCGTCATAACTAGGTAAATAAAAAATACATACTTTATTAAACAAACAACAAACTTAAATTGTATAAGAAAACTAATGTTTTAACAAGTGCTCGAAATGATGTCCATCTGTTTCAATGCATAATCGAATTCTCTCTTGAAATGACTGTTTAACTCTTGTTAAAATATTTGGTGTTATAGAACGAAATGCTATTCTTATTCGTTCTCTCATATCGTCGGGTGTGGTTGGTGGTGTATCATAAATGATATTTTTGACATATCCCCATAAGAAAAAATCGAGACTCGTTAAGTCTGGGAATCTTGCTGGCTAATTCTGTGGACCGCCGCGTCCTATCCACCTATTGGGATATTCCCTATCCAATTCATTTCTTACATTTACTTGAAAATGCGCTGGCGCACCGTCTAGTTGTAACCACATCCTTTGACGAATTTTAAGTGGTATATTTTCCAAAAGTACAGGCAAATTGTCTCTTAAAAATCGAAGAAACATGGCGCCGTTTAAGTGACCATCAAAAAAGAACGGACCTACCACTTGGGTTCCAATTATTCCACCCCATACACTGACACACCATCTGTGTTGCCTATCAATAGTTCTAAAAATATGGAGATTTTCGTCACTGTAGTAATGAAAATTATGTTTATTAACTAATCCGTTATTGTGGAATGATGACTCATCCGAAAAAAAGTACAAAATCGAAGAAATTTTCATCTTCACTAAACTTTTCTAAAACCCATAAACAAAATACGAGTCGTCTATCGTAATCTACTTCCAAAAGTGCTTGGTGTAATTGAATACGATACGGGAAGAAGTTGTGCCTTTTTATAATTCTTCCGAAGCTCCGTCTGCCTATTCCACTGGCTTCACATATTTTTCGCTGACTTGTATGCGGATTTTCTGCCAGAGATCCGATAACAACAAAATCATTTTCTTCGTTTCCCGTAATTGGTCTTTGCAGTTCTGGTTTCTGATAACGCACACTTCCTGTTCTTCGGAAAACTTGCAATAAATTTTCTAATGACCGTCTGTCAGGATGACGCCTGTTAGGATATTTTTAAGCATAAACTCTTGATGCTAGCAAGCAATTTTCGCCACACTCTCCGATTACTAAAATCATATCCACCTTTTCGTTTTCAGAGTAGGTCCTCATTTTAAATAATTAAAATTATTTAAACGACGTCGAATAGCGTTGATGTCTTAACAAAATGTACTGTCACTGTCAAATAATTTATCTGTTTGAAGTATTAATAACAGCGGCAAAGCCTACTTTTGGAAAAAATTGCAATAAATTAGTGTTTGAAATTGAAAATCCTAAATTACCAAAAAACTATAAGAGATAAGTATAGAAAACCCTAATACAGTTTTAAAAACAATTAAAATTAGAATCTAAATATGGCAATAAATACAGGGTGTTCCATTTAAAATAAGAAAGTTATTTGCCTTTAATGTTAGTCAAAACACAAATGTAGTTTTTAAACACCCTGTATAATTTTTAGATATTAACTTTGGCTTATCTTAGAGTCTATGCTTTGAGTATACATTAAATACAATTTAAAATAATTCGCTCAAATATGGAAGACAGCAATGTCTCTGAAATTTTGATCTACATTTTCAAAAATAGTGAAATATCTCGAAAATAGGTTGAGTTAGGTATAGGGAATATAACAATAAGTGGCCTTAATTTAGTCTATAGCATCAAAATATCCCATAATATACAGGATGTTCCATTTAAATTTTCATAACTTTGGTGTGCCAAATTTTTTTGGATCACTCTGTATATTTCAAAATAACTTTAAAACGTGCCCCTAATGAACCTACACAACCCTTAATAAAAATAAAAGTAAAACATATTACCGCTTTTCGTATATAAACCGACGGAAATGAGGTGCCCCATCCTGTATATATATGAAAAAATGAATAACATTTAATAATGAATTAAATAAAATAGACATGAATAGTTTACCTTTATTTACCTTGATTTGTAAATACTATAATTATTTATACGAGATTTTTTAATATCTTCTACTACTTTTTTATTTAAAATTTTGGAGTTCGGACCGGGTCAATTTGACGTAATAAAACTTTTATTTCAGAATAGACCATTTGAAACGATCATCCTGCTTCAGTTATCAATTCTAGTTTGACGATATTAAAAAAAAAGACTCGTTCTCGGGGATAGTGCAATTCATTTCATAAACTGAAACTAGTTCAACAAAATCTCTTTATGAAATTCTTTTCTTCTTATAATAGTTAGTTGACAATAAATAACATAATTTTCAATATTTTTGGTGTAGATTTGTGTAATTATTTTGAAAGCCTGACAAAAACAAAGTGTAACATCAATGCTTTATTTTTACATAACAGGTGTATTTACATTTATATTTGTACATTTATACATTATTAAACCTAATCCAACAAAGCTTAATTATAATACTTTCAACTTGTTATTGTCTCCTTATTGTCAATTGAATCAATTATATTCAATTAAACTGTTCTAAATATCTAAACATTTACTGGTAAGAATTACTTTAAATTGACAAAGTTATATTTTGTTTGTTCTGCTTCTTCTCAGACAAAATTGTGATATGAATTACTAATTACTATTGACAGTATATTAGTTTAAAATTTATGTATACAAAAACATTCGATTTGAGCATATTACCAGTGAAGAGATTTATTCAGGACTATAGGTAAAATTGGTTTAAAATTAGGTATTGATTAGATTTATATTTGACATTAGTAATAAAAATTAAAATTAAAAATTTAGGGGAGCAATTACCTACATATAATCAGAGGAGGGCATAAAACGAATAATGATAATATAATAAACTGTGCCTCTCCAGCAATTATAAAAAATCGCTTAATTTACATATATCTAATCGATTACAACTGATGAAATCCTCATTCATCACAACTTTAAAATAAATAAATCGCTTTCTTTGAATACGTCATTAAGTCAAAAATAGACTATCCAAAATAAAGATTTTTTTTATAATAATTTGATTTTAAATTTTTGGGTAATTTGATAAATAATTTTTGAAAATTGAGAATTTCCCAAAACTTCTTTTTATTATGCAAACTGTGTTTTTAGTAGTAAATCTATCTTTCAAGAATATAATAGTATCACATATTCAATAAAATTACACCATTCCCTAATATAATATCAGGTCTCCATAACAGCCCAACAAACAATTTCCATAACTTTAAGTATTTGCTAGTTTTTATAAGGGTTTTATACAGGTTGCGAGTTTATATTGGAGGTTTATAAGGTTACTAATACGTTACGAAGTTTTATAGGGGGTATATAAAATCACTAAAAGGCCGAAGAGCTTTAGGTTTTATACAGAGGTAACAAAAACATTTACATCACTAACTTGTATCACTTATAGTAACGGTTGCTATAGGTTATATAATAAGTTTTTATAATAGTTGGAGTTACCAATTTTTAAAACCAATAGTGTTCAGTTCCCATACAGTTGTTTACTGTGATAAATATAAAACTTACTGTCCCCATAGAAATAGCAGTTACCTTTATAAAATCTGGGGATTATTGCTATTGGAAAACACTGCAATAAAACTTCAATCCATATGCAATTTTTAAGTTGGTAACACGGTTCTTTTTATAAATCCATATGAAACCATTGGTATCGTAGAGAAATGCTTCGTTACTAGTAGGTCGCAGATACAGGTTTAATAGAGTAGAGACGTGCACGTGCTTTCATGTTTAATAACGCAAAATGGAAAAAGTAAATTGGCTAAAAATTGAATCCAGTAGTACTTTTCGCCGAAATGTGCAACGAAATTTGATCCAAATCTTACATTCTGTACCATCTGTATCTAATGTACAACCTAAGAAAAATGACGACATAACCAACAAATCCGCTGTTTTCAATGGTGATTATGTTGGAAAAACAGTAAATTCCAATATGTGTTCAGATGGTTCTTTTGTTTGTGCTATTTTAAACAGCATTTTCAAAAACAAAAACTATACACAAATACTTCGAGCATGGCACGAAATATTGTTTGAGGTTATGATACGCGTGTTCCTTGTTAGCTGGACCTTGTAAGTTATATAAGAGTGATGGTTCTTATTTTAAGAGATTATCGTCACTTGTAGTAGTGAGCGTCACCATAAGTTATATAGTATCATTACTGGTGACTGTTAACACTCAATAAAGTTATATAACAATACCTTTGCGCCGTAATGTTCCTCATATTTATATTAAAGTTTTAGAGGAGTTTTCAGCGCAGTAAAGTTTACATATTGGTTTTATAGTGTCCGTTTGTACTATTTTAAACGGAGTTTTCAAAAACAAAAACTATACAAAGGTAATTCGAGCACGGCACGAAATATTTTTTGAGGTTATGATACGTGTGTTGCCCGGTAGTTGGAACTTGGAAGTTATATAAGAGTGGTGCATCTTACTTTAAGAGATTAACGTCACTTGTAGTAATGAACGTCACCATAAGTTATATAGTATCACTACTGGTAACTCCTAACACTCAATAAAGTTATATAACAATACCTTTGCGCCATAATGTTCTTCAAATTTATATTAAAGTTTCAGAGCAGTTTTCAGCGCAGTAATGTTTACATATTGGTTTTATAGTATCCGTTTGGCACTTTAAATATATATCCGCCATATTTACGACGGGTTGTTGGGACACCATATTGGTACTGTTGAAAAAACTTTAGAATAAAAGATCGGAAATGCAATATCTACAGCATGTAGTACATTTTCCTTGAAGAATCGACTTGTCGCCTTACTCTGTAGGTATGCATTTATTGCGAAAAAGTGATATTTTTAGAAATAGAGAAAAATAGTTTTTTATATAAAAATCTAAAATATTTGCAATATTGGCGACGCTTTAATTGTTTGGAGGTGCAAATGCAAATTATACAGTCTAGAAGAAATTGCAGTGAAATTTTGACGATTTCAAATATTTCAGAGTCTCATTATTATCAATATATTCTGGTATTAGGTATACTCCATAAGCGAAAGAAAAGAATAATATTCCTCGTTGGAAGAAAAGGAGATGACATATTTATGTTCTTACTTAAAATTTAATCACCAACACCGAAAAAGAAAGAAAAGGATAGTGACAAGAGAACGAGCAAGGAGGATATCCAATAAAGTAAGACGGTTACTTAAACGTTGTGATTACCATTATAAATAATGTTTATAAAGGTTGCGAAACCATTCTCGTTACTTGACAAAATGACGCATAAGGCCTATAAGGAGTCCATACGAAGTTATATAAGGGTAAGAGTTATATCTCTATAACATTTATTATAAAATTTGAGGTTATATAAGGTTACCAAATAGTGGTAACGGTAACACTTATAAGATACGCCATTTAAGCTCTTTAATAGGTATATGGGGGTAACGGAAACGTTGTCATCAACAATTTATATTACCATAAGTTTTATAATGAGGTGATCGTGATATTTCGAGTACCTTTACAAAACAAACATTTGTTTGTTGGGAGGCCTCGATGCCTTTAGGTACACGAGAATGATAACATGACTAGCACTAAGCATCGACCGCCAATTATTATTACCCCCGAGTTTGTCTCCAGGTGCTCATTCTCAATAGCCTGAGTCGAGCTGAGGCTAGCAAGAACGTTATAAATGTTGATGGCGAATGGGTCCGGGCTAGAATCCACGACCAGGACACAGCGTTTTATTCACTGAGCTATGAAGCATCAGTATGAAACTTTTACATATTTGAATAACTCATAATAAACGCTTCCCAAATATTCCACATTCAAGAGAAATTAGTGAATCTTTCTTAGAAAGTAGGTAGTAAAAATCATTTTGTAAAATATTTGAAAAATTGAATTAGTTGCTGGATATATAAATTAGTGTAATTATATATTATTTAATTTACGGATATCGTGATACAATTTTATAACAATGTAGATATAAGTAGGTCGTTTAATTAGACCGTGAATATAATTTAAAGCACAAATATTTGATATGCTCTCATGAATAGATCTAATAATGTCATGGACAAATATATATTTGATGATATCACGTGAGAATACCGTTTTTCGATACATCTTATAGTAAGAAAAATATGAAAACCTTTATATATCAATTATAACTCGAAAAATAGTAACCGTTGCGAACTACTTTTTGCTCAAAATTGAATTGGTTTATGAAAAGATGTTGTATTGCGACGAAAACGCTTTTGAAATAGCTAATTGTGTAAATAAAAACTTATGTTATATTAACCGTATCGAAGTTTCCTCTCGTTATATCTATAGGTACAGTTGTATTCGAATAGACAATTCGATTCATACGAATTAAATTCAGTATCTGCAAATGTTGCCATGTTTTGCTGACAGTTTAATACTGTTAATTAACAGATTTTGGATTTGTTCATTTTGCGTTTGCATTTTTTTTTAAAGTCACAATTTTATCTCAAGATGATATCTTAAAATGAATCATAAATTTTGAACGTAAATAAAAATATTCATATCACAATTATTGAGTAATTTCAGTCTTGAATGCATAAACAAAACTGATATGTATATATACAACAAGAAGAATTTGTTATCAAATTGTCTTGCAATGTTAGACCAAATGCATTTACTAACTAATCCTATATTTTCATTTCAACTTATTCTCATGACTAACATCTGAATTATAGTTCTAAGAATTCAACTTTCTTTTCATGAAATGATATATTACACCACCATCTTGTTTATATTTCGAAATTCGATTCAAAAAAATAAGTACTTGAACAGATTAATGGGGCCATTTTAGTGTGTTTGCCCAGAAATTTGATAACAAATTGATCACTAGAAGTTATATATTAAATGCCCATTATAAATGTTAAATTAGTTTTTTATAATATTTATTGAGTTATTATGAGAATATTTTATGGTACCTATTAATACACTTTATTTAAAAAAATGAACGGACATAAAAATTAATCCACCTCCCATATAGTATTCTCATATTCATAAATTTATTAGACTATTGATTTTTCTTCGAATATGTCTAAATTAGAACTCCTAAAAGTAAAAAATACACACACTACTTTGTTACTAATTACGAAATACTACAAGCTCAGGTACAGTCCAAATCAATTGATTTTCCGCTGTATTCATAAGTAATGCCGATATCGTCAATAGAAAGTTCGGTTGTCAACAGGACATTTCTAATCCCCAAATGAAAGTTCTATTATGCAAAAGAATGTCCGCTATGATCAAAAGAAAGTTCGGTTTACCTAAATACATAAGAAAATGGATTTGTTGAGTAACACTTTATTTTCCATATGTTTTAGATAACATATACATAAATAATAAATATAAATGTTCTACCAAATAACAAGATTAATCTTCTATTACTTCGCGCCTTAAGGTTTTTCTTTTGTAGCTCACAGCAACCGTCCTTTCTTTTGATCATAGCGGACTTTCTTTTGAATAATAGAACTTTCATTTGGAGATTAGAAATGTCATGTTGACAACCGAACTTTCTATTGACGATATCGGAATTACTTATGAATACAGCGGAAAATCAATTGATTTGGACTGTAATACATAAATTATAAATTGTATTTACTTAAATTACTATGGAACTGAATGAAATTTACTAAATACGTTGCATAACCAACATTTTAATCAGTTTTAGACTTTTCACAGGAAAATACATGGTTTCAAAATCAAAATTCAAGAAAATTGAAATAATGTAGATGATTAATCTATTGTAATGTTTGGTCGGAAGAAATAATTTTATATGTTGAATTCCAATTTAAAAAAAGATATAGTTTCCAATTTTGGTGATTTTCCGATATTTACGTGCCTTTTCTTTGAGGATATAAATAGAATATGCATAATATCAGGTACCAAATATATGTCGAATTGTATATTTATCATATAAAAAGATAAAAAATGGTATCCTTTGCAATTTAGTCTTTACAACATAATTTGTAAAATGTATAGCTAAAAAGTTAGTTTTGCGTGAAGTGCTTAAAAAATCTATTCTATAGAATATGGTGTAGCTCTGCATCTAGCGCATCTTTTTTCTATGTTATGTCAATATTAATAAAAAAATAATATTTGTAACCATATAAGTACTATTTATTCCCTCGAAATTCTACATATGTTGTTTGTTCATTTGTTCTTTTTTCCGCAATTGCACAATTTCTGTTCCCACCTTTTAATTTCTTCTTAATCTGCTTTTCTCATTATCTTATTTGGCCTAGGATTGATTATCAGCTCGTAGAGGTTCAACTGCTCATTTCCTGACACATACGGTGATTTCATTATTAGGTATATACGTTACGCCCAAAGAGAGAAAACGCTCACTGAGCGAAAAAAACAACCACAACGCCTTGTGGTCATTGTAGGACGACCAAACGCCGAAATGAAAAACCTTTTTGCGTTGTGGCCGTTGTTACCGATCACAACGCATTGTGTGTAATGCAAAAACAACCACGCCGCGGTCTGGCTGATTGAGAACATTAAACCCGTTCAGTCACGCCAGTTTGTTTAGCACCCTGCTTAAGTAAAGTAGTGCGCCTTTATTTTGTTCAACGATCAGAGTGATTATTATATATTCCACGAAGGACCGTTATCACGTAATAGTGAAGGAGGTGAAAGAAGCAAGACATTTGAAAGACACCAAAATACCGCTGTAGACCAAACAGTATTGGAGACTGATGAGGTATAACACAGTAACAATTGGGGGAAACGCAAAATTAATTGAAAAAACCGATGTAACACCGACAGAACATTTTAATATTACTGAAAAATTGAGGATATCTTTGACATTATTGGAACTGCCCATATTGCAACTGGACATAAGAGATTAAGGTAGGCCTTCTTTTTAGAATATACACGTAAGTATTTCTTTGTGACTTCTTTTAGTTATGGAGACTGAAACTAAGAAGAAATATTGTAACGTCACTAGAGCCGCTCTTCATCTCTATTTGTCGTTCTGTAAACAATGTCAAGCACACAAGAAAATGAAGAAGAAGGGACTCACTGTTGCGCTTATTCTATGAAATCATATGAACTCACGATGTCAAGTGGATTTGATCGATATGCAAACTTAACCGGTAGGGAATATCGTTTTATTTTAAATTATCAAAATCGTTTAACCAAGTTTACGTTACTCAAAGCACTTAAAACTAAAACTGCTGATGAAGTCGCATATAATTTAGTAGATGTCTTTGGTATTTTTGGAGCTCCGTTTATTTTCGAAAACGATAACGGAAGAAAATTGCTAATACAATAATTGAGAGTTTAACCGATATATGTCCAGGTTTGAAACGTGTGCATGGGAAACTCCGACATTCCCAGAGCCAAGGATCGGTAGAGCAATCTAATCAGGATGTTAACCAAACCAATTAATAAAACCAAAAAATGGTCAGAGGGTTTAAGATTCATTGAAAGTAAAAAGAATCGCTTACTACATGAAGGTAATAAAAAAGCCCTTATAAAGCCATGTTTGGTAGTAAGTAAAGAATTGGGTTGACAGATTCTGCGTTGGAAAAGGAAGTATCTCAACCTAAGAAACCCGAAGAAGATTTGGAAAACATTTTGGATGGAATGACGCGCGGACCTGACCATGAAGGTGAATAAACTCTTAACTAGTACAGTTTTATGTGCCATATGCAAAAATTATGGAATACTCCATGCATGTAGATAATGCAGACTAAACTCAATGTGTGGAATTGCAACTAAAAACGAAATCACATGCGGCCGTTGTAACAGAGACGTTATGGTCAATGTCTGGACGTTGACGGAGAACGACTTGCTTCTAGAAATATCCTGGCTGTGGTTCTAAACGTTAATGAATCTAGTTTGTGTGAATTGGGAACCAATGAAAGGACCTTGAAAACTCTTTATAGTCGAACTGAGTTTACGAATTCCAATATTATTACCATCTCGGATATTTCCAATTCTTCGTTAAGTTTGAGACAAGTTTCAGCTCTAGCATCTGGCTCAAAACAAGTTTTTCTTATTGCGAGCGTTATTGTAATACTAAAAAGTACAACTGTTCGTCTAAAACGTACCGTGCATTCCAAATACCACATCGGAAGTACTTGCAAGAATAAATAATAGACTTTTATTTTTATTATATATTTTAGTCATCCGTAGTCATCCTACATGAAAAAGTTAAGTAACTATACATAATTAATGGTCTTTTCAATTTTTCTACGGTTTGTTGGTGTTCTAAATCGGTTTTTGCATTGCACACAAAAAATTCTCTCATTTCGGTGTTTGGTCATCTTACAATGACCACAATGCGTTGTGGTTGTCTCTTTACGGCATATCTCTCATTAATCTGAATACATATATATGCAAAATCTCTGTATATGAACTTCAATGTCTTTCTAATCTTCTGACTTCTGAATCTGTCTTCTCATAATGAAGTATATTTTGCTTTTTTTCGTTATATTACCTACTGATTTTGTAAGTCTTTTTGTTTCGGCCTGTCTGACAAAATCGCCTGTGTTAGCGGCATAATCTTTGCTCATTTTGCTTCTTCTGATTACTAACTCTAAGACTAACTTAGGCATGGTAATGGACAAGGTAGTGAACTCGTATATTTGGCTTTCGCATCTCTCGACTTGTCCTTTCAATGTTAGCCTGCTTGTAGTATCGTTCTTACATTATATCAATGGAAAATTTGTCTGTATGCTATAAATAATTTTAAAAAACAAGTATTTGAACAATACACCAAAAAAGGGGGGAAATCACTGAAAATTGGAAGCGCATCTACAACTTAAACCATTTGTAGCAGTTGGTTTTTTGAACAGATTTCTTGTCCACATAGTTTATAATTTTTTAATAATCGGGTTTGAAACCATCCCCGATTAATTATAATTGTTCAAAAAAAAATAATTCTAGCTGCCTATTTTGTCAAAAAACAAAATAAATTATATCAAGTTTTGGTATTCTTCGTGTTTTAATAACAGGTGCAGATTTTGTACAATTATTATTGTCGTATTTAACAACTCGACAAGACGTGTAGGTGTCTAATGAGTGCTTCAAAATTATATAATAATTCAAAATTACATTAATGAGTTGTTCATAATTACAGTGTTTGTGCAAGATAGATAAATTGCATACAGTAGATAGGTAAATAAAAATACAAAATACCTATTCCTAACATCATAATATAAATGAAGCATGATCAAACATTATAAATATGAAAGAGAAGCTTGAATTGAGTATCCGAATGTAATAACCATAAATGAACATTCTTAAATTATGAAATTTTAATGCATCTAGTGCATTGGATATCATAAAATCCAATGACTTGGTCTATATTGTAAGCATGAACATTTAATGATTATTATAAAATAGAGTGCATAACTATCAATTAATATAGGAAAAATAAATACAGGATATCATAATTATACATGTCATATATACAGTACATAATACTAATTTAAGAATGAAAAATAATTTTGTAAAAACACGTTTGGAGTATCGAAAATTTCGAATAAATTAAAATATATTATTATATAAATGTCACAGTTTACGAGTTCAAATGTGTGGATTCTTACTCGTACAGGCGAAATTGAGGCATAGACATATAAGTAAATATATGCGACATTCTGTATGGTTATTGACACATTGACATGATATATATATATCACACAAAAATTCACAAACTATGTCCAATAAGCAAATTTGACAAAAAAAAACTAGTATGAAAAAGATATTTTATGAGATACAATTTAAAGACCTCTAAAACTTCCACACTAATAAGCCGAATACAACTGTTAAATAAATAAGATATTTACATATTTTTTTTATATCCTTTTTATGTTGACTTTAATAATAAGTCCATACGAATATTCAGATAATTTCGGAACACTATATGCTCTGTAAAAGTCTTAATGTTTTAAATAATAGGCTTCATTAGATAGAAATTCACAATTATTATAAATAAACACATAGATATAAAAATGGAGATCATATTTGATAATTTCATTAACATATTAACTGAAATATAGCTTTACACGTACTATATACTGTAATTTATACTGATATTGCAACTATTTCATACGAAAATTATTTTTTTATTATATTACCAAGCTCAAACAATCGAATAATTTCATCTTTTGGAAAAAAGTTAATTCAATCTTAGAAGACCACAATTTCCTAATACAAAATATAAAATTGTTGCAACAATTTCCTTTAGTAAATAATGAAATTTTAAATTTGTTATAAATGCGAGAATTAACGTATAGTATGTTAGATCTGCTATAAACAATGATGAACATGGGTTTAAAATCTAGAATACGGGTTCATTGTTTGGCGTGGAATGTGAAAATGTCGAGTAACTAAAAATTATTCCTTTGATGACTGAAAAATGAATGCCTGATACCCATTTGGCAATACATAATTAATTATGGTGATTGTATTAATTCATTATCTACCCCGCCATTAGTTTTATCATACAGGCATACAAATACATTTGTCAAAAGTTTTTACAGCACTGATAATTTAAAAATTATAGGTGAATTGACTGCAATAATGCTAGAAACGGCTGATAAGAAAATTCTCGAGAAAAAGATATAATTGGCGGAAATTTCTTTAAAATAGTGTAACGAAACCAGCAGACATTCGAGCGACAATAAAAAAAGGGTTGTAAATCATCTCGGCGCGACGTATAAAAACGATATGTAAACAAGTCGTAAATATATCATCTCACAGATGTACGGCATAAGCAAGGAAGAGTCCAGATTTCCTCTGGTATATTACCGAATTTACTGGTACTTTTCGAGAACTTTTCATGCAGATATATATATGGGGATTCATTGCGGGAGAATTAATTGCGGATTAATTTCGGAATAAGGAAGTCCGTAAGAAGTAGCCGACGAAATAAATAAATACAAGTGTTAAATTAAATTGTAGTAGTTTAAGTGTGATACTTTAGTTATATATTTTATATTGTAATTAATTTTAAGTTACATAAATATACAGACTGTTTTAAATAAATAATTGCACGAGTTGTTTATTGCGAACCCGAAAACGCTATAATTGGTGTCAGGTGTGGGGTAAACAATATAAGTGCAAATAAATAAATAAATGGCTACCAAACGTTTGGAAGAACTAAAGGTCTCCGAGTTAAGGGCAGAATTGGAAGAAAGGGACGCAGATACGTCTGGAAAAAAACAATTCTCCAGGATCGGCTTCGTGACCTTTTAATAAATGAAGGTGAGGATCCCGAGAAATATTTGTTTCAAGTACAGCCCCTGATCTAAGCGTAATAGCGGAAGAAATTGAAAATTCTTCAAAACAATTGCTCGAGACCCTAAAAGCTTTGAAAGATGAAATTGCAAATAATTCAAAAGCTTTAAGAAATGAAATTGCAAGTAATTCAAAACAACGTGAAGAAGACATTCAAAAGAATTCATCGAATGGGAGACAGGAATTTTCTGGGGCCATCGAAGCCGTGGAACAGAAAGCTGAGGAGCGCGTGTTCGGAATGGGGGACGAGTTTGGAGTTCAGCTTCAGTTGCCAGCGATGAACGACTGCGGTCCCCATGACATCTCAAGCGGAAGCCTGGAGATTTCCGGAACAGCAAAGGCAAAGGTAAAACCTCCCACCTTCGATGGAAAGACGTCATGGATGACGTACCGGAATCAATTCGAAGCCGCTGCAGGAGAAAATGGATGGACGTTCCCAGAGAAAGCTACTGCCCTGATTGTGTCATTAATAGGAGAGGCCAGTTACATTCTGCAGACCTTACTTCCGGAAGAGTGTCAAGACTACCTTAAATCAATCAAGCGTCTTGAGATGAAGTATGGGCATGCACACCTGGAACAGGTAGTCCGACGATTAGTGAATAAGGTAGAACCTATGAGAAGAACGCTCCGATGCTGGAATTGGAAATGGAAATGGAGATGGAAATGGGTCATGCGCATAGTAAATGCGGGAAGAAGCCCAAGAAAACCATAGCGGAGCAGCGAAAATGAAATGGGTCGATGAGAAGAGGCAATCGTCGACCCAGTATCGTGGATCCTCAAAATCAATAGCGCGAATTGCATCTGTGCAACACCAAAACGCTGATGCTGTTGCAAGAAGACCACGTCCAGAAGACTGCAGGCATAGCAACCGCCTAGAAGAAAAATCGGCCAACACATTCAGAACTGCCGTGGTTGACTATCAGTGGCATCCTGACAATCTGCGGATCGGTCAAGAAGCTAATGAGGACCTTGGTTCATTGATGGTTTGGAAAGGAACTGGTCGCGGACCGGCTTGTCAAGAAGTGGCTCCTCGCTCACAGGGACTGGAATCCTACTGGGCTCAATGGGACTCTCTGAAGGTGGAGGATGGCCTACTCAAGCGTGTTGTGGAGAACCCAAATGGAGAAGACTACGTCACCGGATCCAGACGAAGGTTGGAGGATGCCCACGAGCGAGTATCCCATCACACTCAGGATGCCAGCGACGGGACGAAGAATCGTTACGACGTGCAAGTCGAGAGAGGTGGTTACCGAGAAGAGGACCTTGTTTGGTTATATAATCCTCAACGTCGCCGAGGCCTGTCCCCAAAGCTCCAACAATACTGGGAGGGACCATGCGAAATACTAGAGCAAATAGATGACGTCGTTTATCGCATGAGACTAACACCCCATAGTGAGCCAGGGGTGGTGCGTTTCAACCAATTGGCCCCATACCATGGACGTGACAGCGGTGAAGTGGCGGATGTGTGACAAATTACCGGAAAACCTAGAGAGCCAATTTGTGGGAATCCCTTGACGATTCACGAGGACAAGCACTCGAGCAAAATGTAGGGGGGCTGGCAATTCCGAAACTGGGCTGCGGATTAGATCGTTTGGAATGGAGAACAGTAAGAAACATGCTGGAAGTAGTGTTTCGGTATACTGGTATGGAAATGGTCGTGTGCGGCTGTCGGCCCAATCAGCCCGTTGTGCAGCCTGGGACGGTGGATTGCCATTTCCACAAGACGGCTGGGTGCATCCGTGGGTCCCGGTGTGGATTTCGTCATCCGCCAGCAATGAGAACATGGAATAGCGTGTTTCGGGTCGAAATGCAGTTTTTAAGAAGGGGGCAATGTAACGAAACCAGCAGACATTCGAGCGACAATAAAAAAAGGTTGTAAATCATCTCGGCGCGACGTATAAAAACGATATGTAAACAAGCCGTAAATATATCATCTCACAGATGTACGGCATAAGCAAGGAAGAGTCCAGATTTCCTCTGGTATATTATCGAATTTACTGGTACTTTTCGAGAACTTTTCATGCAGATATATATATATGAGGATTCATTGCGGGAGAATTAATTGCGGATTAATTCCGGAATAAGGAAGTCCGTAAGAAGTAGCCGACGCGCGTAGAAATAAATATATAGAAATAAATAAATAGTGGTAGCCAAAGAAATAAATAAATACAAGTGTTAAATTAAATTGTAGTAGTTTAAATGTGATACTTTAGTTATATATTTTATATTGTAATTAATTTTAAGTTACATAAATATACAAACTGTTTTAAATAAATAATTGCACGAGTTGTTTATTGCGAACCCGAAAACGTTACAATAGTTTTTCAGTAAAAATACACCTGGAGATATGCTACTAACGAATAAATCCAGAAAAATTAAAAAAACTGCTGATTTGAGACATATCATTGTGGTTAATCGTAGTTGATTGGACACAGTGGATTATGGAATTAACTAGACAAAGCATTCAAACAAATAATGTTTGATGTTAAGTAGACAATTCTATATATTTCAGTTAGCCGAAATGAAAGACTAGACATTAAACAAACAAAGATTTGTTCGAAAATTATTACCTCCTTCATATAATAACGTGCATCTTGTTAATCTCATTGCTTATAACACAGTACGAACACACACTAACTTTTGTATCAAATAATAGTAAGGTATAATTGAATTTAGAATATACATTTTGGACGTCAAATTGTCCCGCAAGATATTTGTTGAAACGCCAAGGGATTAGAACTGGGTTAATTGGGAACAATATTCGTCATGGAGAATGTAATTTTACAGCATCATTTGATTTTCAGATGACTCTTTACTCTGAGAGAAGAGAATAAAATGAATTTTTAAATGCAATACAATTTAGGAGAATTATATAATTATTTTGCAAGCTTTCCTAAAATATGATGTATACAAATATATACATATTTGAAATTGAAATGATGCTGTTACATTACAACTTACATAAGAAATACCTGTTGGCTTTTAGCGTAATTAATATAAATAGATGGAAAAGCCTGTATAATTTAAAATATTTGAACGTTATGTAGATTAAGTTTTATTTTGATAATTTGCTTTTCTGAAGCAAGCATTACTTGAGTAATAAATACATAATCCGTCATGAAGAAAAAATATCTTATTTAAGTTTTAGATAGATCATTTGTGTGTAGGTGATGTTTGCAGACAATTTTTCGTGCGATTCATACAAGGATTTCAATTTACGAGTATATTTGCAAAAATATGTGTAAATATGATATGAATTTTGGAATGAACACATTGGATAATGTTCATATTGTAAAGAATTGACTTTTTCCTTATTTGGTACCTACATACCCTGACAATTACAAATAATATTTGACCTTAATACGCATGTTTTTAATTCACTCATATCCATGTGTATGAATCGCTTATTCACTATTTATAATTCAACAATATTTTGTGCTAACGTACATATGTTGTATATATCACATTTTATGACATAACTATTTTAAATATGGCATTATTTATATTTCTTGCAGTATGTAATTTATGGACAAATGTAAATATATAATACATTACATGATTACTGTGTATAGAACGATAATCGTTGAGTTATTGTCTTTAACTTCCTCTTAAAATCTAACCGACAATAATAAGAAATTTCAGTTTTGTTTACATACAGCTATTTTTTATAATGCACACACATACTCTATAGTATATGGCTATTAAAAGGAGCTGAAATAGAGTATTAGTTAATATGAAAAAGTATTCGCAGTTTGAGTGTGTGAGTATCTGATATGCAATGATTTATTATTTTTATAATATCCCTTAATAAGTAAAGTATTAAATAAACCAGATTGCCGGTGATTTTCAATTATTATCTTATTGTTTTACTTACTGATAATATCGTAATCTCTAATAAATATGTATATTTAACACTGTTAGGTAACAATGACGAATATAAACAAACGGGCATGTTTTAACCTACTATGATCTCCGCATCCTGCAATGTAAAACTCACTAACGTAAACGAACATCACATTATGTGGGTTATGTATCCATGTTTATGATAAATATGTGACATAACTTTCAAATAAATTAACGTTTTACTTAATGTAATTTAAAGTTTTTATAACTTCAATTAGCCTTCATTTGCCTAACAGAATGTTGGTATGCTACTGGTAAGTAAGTAAGTAACTAATAATAATCATAACATTATTCCATAAATCTATAAGACATTGCCTGTCAATAAAAAAAGCAGTAGATACCATATGTCAATGAAATACATAATATATTTAAATTAGAAATGACTATTATTAAAATTTCTACAAACGATTAAATAGAAGAATCAAACCCGGATTATCAACTACACAGAGTAGGCAATTGCCCATAGGTCCTGAGCCTTTTTTTGGGACCCCGGCACCGTCAAGTGAATTTTATTTCACAGAAGACATTATTCATTTCAATTTTTCACAAATTATTATTTATTTATAGCAAGTATGTACCTAAATGATAATTTGATTGTGTTGTAACGGTAGTTCTCTTATATCCAATTTACAGTCTCGGTTTAAGCATTTTCTGTGACATTTTTCATATGGTTAACAACATTGTTTGTTGGCGAAAGCGCGCTCAGAAAACCAGATAATAAAACAAAAGCCAAAACAACATTGCTTTTGAACATTCTTGGTTTTGTACGTTTGGTCACCTTAATACTTATTATTGTGCTATGGTTAATTAAAGTTTCCAGTTCACCATTTTTTTTAAACAAACTACAATAAAAAATGTCTAATACTGAATAACTTAAACCGCAACCGTGTGTTTAGAGAACGCGGTAATAAAATAATGAAAGAGAACCCATTCACTTGACGCATCAGTCGCCACCCTGGCGCCACCACGTAGTCACGCTGTGCTTCGCAGTGGTTTCTAGCGCCGCAGTGGGTGCAGACTTTTCGATCATTGTAGTTTGCTGGTGATCCATGCAAATGTTTTTGTTTTTGTACAGTATCAACGATATGCGAATTATGTCGGCGGCACAAAAAAAGATACCAAAGCGATGCGGAAAAACGGAGGAAACAACAGGAGAGGGAGATAACGTTGTACAGGCAAAACAAACGCACAGTCATTTCCAACTTGGTTTCATTCAAAAGTTTAAGTTCTTCGCTCTAAAACAATCAAACTGGCCAGAATGCTGAAAATCATGAGACGGATGTAACTGCAAAGGAACCGGAAGTTTAGTTAGTTGTTAAAGCAATAACAACCTGGGATCAGAATAAGGCAATTACGTTGTATTATGACCATTACATTACCAACGAAATCCAAGATCTTTGATATGATAGGGATCACACTTTGACGACGAAGATAATTTTTCGGCTTCAAGCAGCAAGTATGAAAAAAGTAGAAGGAATTTTTCCATTCCATGATTTTCCGAAATCATGTTAGTGAGAATGTACCGCCGAAAATATTTACTACCTCCCATACATCTTATTTCAAGAAAAACATACAGGCCAATTCCAATTTTCAGATGGATGTTCTAATTGGAAAAATGCTCCTCAGCGAAGGAGGACGCATGAAAACATTGCCGCGCATCGAACATTTGTCCAAAAATTAATAAGTAGACGTCACACTTTAGAGTGAATTAACACTGCGTTGGAAAATCAGTTTAGAAAAGAACAAGAGTAGTGGATCAAAGTACTGTAAAAAATGTAATAGTGTCAGTAATTAAATTCCTCTCGTCACGTGAATTAACTTTTTGTGGTGATACTGAGCTTTGTTCGCCAGATAACGGCAACTATACTAGGGAATTTTAGAGCTAATTGCTGAGTACGATCATTTTCTATGTTCCCATTTGGCCAAATATGGTAATGATGGTCGAGGAAAACCTTCCTATTTATCTTCTACAATTTACGAAGAAATAATTGAAATAATAGGGATATCTGTCTGCCTAATATGATTTAAAGAATTCAAGTGCCATACTTCGGACTCCATCGCCTTCAATCTTATTTAATAAAAAATCGTGCATCAAAAGCTTTTGCCATGTCAAAGAAAACACCAGTTGTGCAACAGTTTTCATCCATATTTTCATAAATCGTGTGCACCAAGTTATATAATAAATGGTGTCTGTAATTGACTGCAGCCCAGCGATTTAGAAACTCTTATTTTATTAAATTGGCAACATAGAAACGTGTTTCTTCATTTCTTCTATCGATAGTGTCGTGTCTAGATATTTAATTTAGCATTCATAACGTGAAATTTCGAATTTATGTTATATGTCGCTAACTTTCAATGTCAAAGTAGAAAAACCCTATAATCCTACTAATAATAATGCAATGTTATTAAACAATATTATTTTAATTAAATGTTCTTATTATCAGAATGTTTCACTTTAAATACATTCTCTAAGCTGAAATATAAAAGTATCCTGTCATACTCTTATTCACTAATTTCTCTTTTTACTAACTTCATTCCCACAGCATTATATTGCACTTCATTGTGAATGTTCATATCATGCATCTCTTTCAAGATCGAATGCTTCGATTTCAACCTATTCAATTAAATTATAATGTGCGGTCTAGAAGGAAAGTCTACGATCGCGCGTTAATTTAAATTCCTAATAAATCGTTCTTTTAGTTAGCTTTAACAATGAACTATAACTTTAAACATTACCACACGCTACTAACGATTTAGGTGACAGCTAAGTTTATTATTATGAATGTTAGTATTCACTAAATTTTGTAATGAATAAGGCTGCCTATAATGCCTTCATCAGACGATAATAACATATAATGAAAACAAGTTTTCTCTAATTCATAGAGAAAACTTGTTTTACTATTTTATTTATTATAGTATCTCAAGTTGTTATTCCTTATAAATAAGTTACATACATATTCCATCTTTCACTTAATACATTTTTGTGCTCATTCAACTGGGAGGGGGGGGTTACTATGTATGACGTAATTTTTAGATGTCTTTCAACGAGCAAAAATACTTCCTTATACTACGTATAAGAAAGTAAAAATCTCTTTTATATCAGATTTCTTCGCAGAGCAACCACTTAGGCATGTACTCATTTTATTTGTTTTTTTATAGTTTTAAACGTGTTTGCCCCCCGGTTTCGTATTGAATATTTGCTTGAACCCATTTTTTAATGACTTGATGTAATAATGTTTTTTTTCTTGAATCCTTATTTGCGATCACCAATATCTCATTTTCAACTTAATACTAAATAAAGAATATTAACACGTACGAGATTGATCAGTTCATAAAATAATGAGAAAAAGATTTGCGTTGATGTAATGTATACAAACATCGAATTATTTAAATATTCCTGAGGGTATATGTATTTTACAAATACGACGATGACTTAACGAAAGATGAAACTCGCCTAGCACTATTTGTTTTGCAGAAAATAATGGCATTATATTCGACTAAGCCATGCATTTACAATAGGATATTTAGATTAGCAATATCGAATGACTTAGTTTGTTAGATACAGTCGCTAAATAAAACGTGTTTAGTGAATGTGTCTAAAATAAATAAAATCGCTGTTGTATACTGGTGGCAAGAAGTTTTGTCGGGTCTTAAGACCAGTTTAAAAGGGTGGATGGATAAGAATTTTCTAACATCGTGTCATAGAGTCTCCTGATGTTCCGTTCACGAAAAGAGTGATGGCAAATGCGTATGATGCGGTTTTTTAAATTTAAAACACTGTTGATTTTCATTTTGTAGGGATGATTAGAATAGTAATGTATATAACGTCCCGACGCCATAGGCTTTATATAGTAATCAAGTATAATGGTGGTATCATTCCTGATAAGTTTTGTGTCCAGGAACGGTACTGAATTATCAGTTTCATGTTCAATAGTGAACTTTATATGGGTGTCATAGGAATTAAAAACGTCTAAAATTTCTTGGGAGCAACCTACAGGTATAGCTGTGATTATATCATCAACATACTTCTTCATGAAGGGAACATCAAAAGACAACCTAGCAATACAGTCATCCAAGAGGTCATCCATGATATATTGGGCTATAATAGGGCTGATTTTGGAGCCCATAGGGCATCCTTGTATTTGAGCATAATAGTGTTTATCAAAGACAAAATAGTTTGACTGAAAAACGAACTCGATCACGTTAATGAATTCTGCTTGAGGTATGCTAGTGTGAACGCTCAACTGTTGCCAGTGTCTAACGACACTTGTCACCAACAAATCCTTAGTGATGTTGGTAAAAAGTGACACAACATCTAAACTTATGACACATCGGACAAACAGCCGACGGGTACGCGCAACCCAAAATACACTAAACATCTACGGGGGTCGACCATTAATACTCTTCCGTGTACGGGTGATGTTTAGTGTATTTTGGGTTGCGCGTACCCGTCGGCTGTTTGTCCGATGTGACAATCACATTGCTATTGATATCCCATTCTACTCCCCGCAGTTCGAAATACTTGACAGGTTTTAATGTGTTTAACGTTTGTAATTTTATTTTGATGTTTAGTTTTAATATGATAACAATTATCACCGAATTATGGTTTTTAATATTAACTACATTTCAATTTTGTTGTTGTGAGTATTATGATCCTTTTTGCATTTAGTAATTTCAACGTGCTTGAGTTTGCATATAAACACGTGTCACAGAGGTTAACAAAATATAAATGTCTTAGATTCATGTAAGTAATTTATTAATTAACATCAGTTTATTACACTAAATAATTGTCAACATTGTAGAGGTCCTGAAGATGGAAAAAAATGTTTCCGAAATATTGACCAATGAATAAATAGATTACTCTATTATTGTATTTCATTGACCGAACAATCCCAGTGAATAGTTATTCACATCTTACTTTTTAACGTAGTCGGTCGTGGATTTCCACTCAACTCTCTTATTGATATGGGATTTTTTCAAACTATCACCGATACTTACGGAAACCAGACTACCACCAACATGAAAGCCTGGTCCAATAACAACCGCAAATTAGCCTCCGCCATATGCAGAAAATCCTTCCTCATTAAGTGCAAAAAACATGGAGTTATGCCACAACATATACCACAAGGGATGAAACAACTTCACCAACTGATAAGCTCGCAGTCCTCGGCTTTGGAAGTATCAAGAATGATTAACAGGTTGAAGAATAAGATACTTTCTTTAGAAATTAAGTACTCGTATAAACTTATAAATAGCTTGAATACAGAAATCGGTATGTTACAGGGGGACGTGGCTGGCATTCTGACACCAGCACATTTTAATGAATTCAATCGTAGACAAAAGTTGTCACACAAACGTCTAGTAAAGACCAATAAAGCTCATCATAACAAAAAATTCAACCAACTTCTCAAAAAAGAGACCGATAAAATTAAAACTCAACAGAAATGGGTGGTGAATGCCAGCGATGTTGACCTGCCTCATAATGTAAGTACAGTCATTGCACTTGGTCACAAATTTGCTTTTCCACCATTAACTACAGATATAGATTTTAAAAGATTGTTAGCTGATGTAGAGTCAATTATCGAACTGCTGGAGGAATCGGTTAGGGATTTGTACAGGGCCAAACTCACAAATATTTTAACCAATTTTTATCAGAGAGGCGTGGATGGGTGTAAAATCGTGGATCAATTTTATCGCGAATGTAGAAAGTTTTTGAGAGATCATCCAGAGCTTGTTGTTTTGAAGTCGGACAAGGGTAATGTTACCGTAGTTATGGGGAGACGTACTTATACTGACAAGATGAACGAACTATTGAGTGACAGCAGCACTTACAGTGCCCTGTCAAGAGATCCCACCAACAGTATAATCAGGAAAAATAACACCATAGTTAAACGACTGCAGAACGAACAGTTTATCACTGGTGAGTGTGCTAAAAAGCTTACTACACGTGATGGCGAGGTACCTAAAATTTATGGTGCCCCTAAACATCACAAGCAGGGTATGCCTCTTCGACCTATTGTAGCGATGATCAACTCTCCTACCGAGAGCTTGACTATTTTCACCACAGAGATTCTTACAAACTCATACAATTCTGATAACCTGTACTATACGGGTGACTCTTTCCAGTTTGCCGAGTTCATAAATGGGTTTGAATTGCCTAATAATTATGTTGTCATAAGTTTAGATGTTGTGTCACTTTTTACCAACATCACTAAGGATTTGTTGGTGACAAGTGTCGTTAGACACTGGCAGCAGTTGAGCGTTCACACTAGCATACCTCAAGCAGAATTCATTAACGTGATCGAGTTCGTTTTTCAGTCAAACTATTTTGTCTTTGATAAACACTATTATGCTCAAATACAAGGATGCCCTATGGGCTCCAAAATCAGCCCTATTATAGCCCAATATATCATGGATGACCTCTTGGATGACTGTATTGCTAGGTTGTCTTTTGATGTTCCCTTCATGAAGAAGTATGTTGATGATATAATCACAGCTATACCTGTAGGTTGCTCCCAAGAAATTTTAGACGTTTTTAATTCCTATGACACCCATATAAAGTTCACTATTGAACATGAAACTGATAATTCAGTACCGTTCCTGGACACAAAACTTATCAGGAATGATACCACCATTATACTTGATTACTATATAAAGCCTATGGCGTCGGGACGTTATATACATTACTATTCTAATCATCCCTACAAAATGAAAATCAACAGTGTTTTAAATTTAAAAAACCGCATCATACGCATTTGCCATCACTCTTTTCGTGAACGGAACATCAGGAGACTCTATGACACGATGTTAGAAAATTCTTATCCATCCACCCTTTTAAACGGGCTTTTATACAATATCAACTATTCCCATACTCAATACACCCCTAAAGAACAAGCCCCTCAGTCATTAACTGTATACAGATCACTACCTTTCATCCCCAATCTTACAGATAAACTTATAAAGACGTTGCCGAACCATGATACTTTAACGATTGCTAAATATAACTTAAAAACGGGTAGGACATTTTTAACTAAGGTCAAGGATAGTACTGAGACTGTAAATAAAATGAATGTCATATATCGGTTGCGTTGTTTGGGTTGCGAGTAGGTCTACGTAGGCCAGACGAGGCAGCGTCTTAAAAATAGAATAACACAGCACAAGTCTGATGTTCGGTGCAAGCCTCAGTATTGTGCGTTGGCGGGACATATCAACGAGATGGATCATAATGCCGGGTGGTCGGCCGTGGAAGTCCTCGCAACCGAAAGCAATAACCGCAAGCGTGAATTTTTGGAAATGTGTTATATTAGAGAACAAGAACACTCTATGAACAATAGACAGGACATAGACAACATAAGCGTTATATATTCCAATTTACTTAACATCACCCGTACACGGAAGAGTATTAATGGTCGACCCCCGTAGATGTTTAGTGTATTTTGGGTTGCGCGTACCCGTCGGCTGTTTGTCCGATGTGACAATCACATTGCTATTGATATCCCATTCTACTCCCCGCAGTTCGAAATACTTGACAGGTTTTAATGTGTTTAACGTTTGTAATTTTATTTTGATGTTTAGTTTTAATATGATAACAATTATCACCGAATTATGGTTTTTAATATTAACTACATTTCAATTTTGTTGTTGTGAGTATTATGATCCTTTTTGCATTTAGTAATTTCAACGTGCTTGAGTTTGCATATGAACACGTGTCACAGAGGTTAGCAAAATATAAATGTCTTAGATTCATGTAAGTAATTTATTAATTAACATCAGTTTATTACACTAAATAATTGTCAACATTGTAGAGGTCCTGAAGATGGAAAAAAATGTTTCCGAAATATTGACCAATGAATAAATAGATTACTCTATTATTGTATTTCATTGACCGAACAATCCCAGTGAATAGTTATTCACATCTTACTTTATATATATATATATATATTCTAAGTTCAAATACAAGAAAAGAGGGAGTGGTTTATCACCTACTTCCAAAAATATTCTAAAGCAGCGGTTTTCACCAGCTGTCCTCAAATTCTGTCCGGCAGCCCTTTTATGCATAATTTTCTTTATAAAAACGTACGGTAATTCTCGGCATATACGATTCCACCTCCAAAACTGCATATCGATGGTGCTGCTCTTATCGGTCACTCGACGTACTTTACATTGCTGCAGTGCTGCACCACTCAGGAAAGCAGCGTATTAACGCTTATTGAAAAGGAAAGTTTGGTAAAAATGATTTAGTTTAACATTTTTAAAATTCTTTTATTATTTTGAACATAATGTGTTAACGTAGTAATTATATACAGTTTTTGTGTTTTTTATAATGTTCTTAATATTTTAATTAATGTAATTGTGATCAATGTTAGATATGGAATTCAACTTAAAAAATAATTTGACCATTTCACTAAATAATATGCTGAGTGTTAGAAAAATCGATGTAATTGTACTATCTTTTACCAAAAATTGACTTGTTTACAGAATTAAATAAAATTTCTGAGGAAGACCGAAAATAAAAGGTCGAAACGTAAAATAAAAGAATTTACATCCTAGTCTACAGGAGCATTTTCATTTTACCTGCCGAAATTACCCGCGAAATAAACAAAAATAATATATATATATATATATATATGTCGTTTCTGCTTCGGGAATTGATCCGCGTTGTCGTAGAGTCCGTATGTGGACTTCTGTTGTCTCGAGCTTTCGGCAATCTCGCTGTTGCCATTTTCAAGAGGTTCTGCTTCTCGTAGTAGTTTGTGTCGACACAAACTACTACGAGAGAGAATTGAATAGTAATCCCTCTTTATTTAGTGTTAGAATTTGCTAGAGTTGACCAGTGATACCTTCCATATAGCTGGTCTTACGACCCGACAAAACTTTTTGCCGCGAGTATACCATTCAATAGGTATTTTTTAGAAGATGAAATGTTGTGAAATGAGTCTCAACAATAAACAACCTCCTGGTCTATTAAAACGTGTCACCATCCCAGAAATGGTTGACAAATTCATAATATTGTGTTTCGTGCAACAGTGAAAGCGGATAAGATCTCAAGACTGTGCACATGTCTACTGTACGCGCAACAACATTTTGTATTCCGAATTAGACATATTTAGGATTTCTACCAGGCGCCTTACTAAATGAAGATTGAAAATATTAGAGAGCGCGTACGTCTAACGACAATTTAAACTCAGTAGATTTTTTACGTTGCTTGGCTACAAGTAATGAAGTAATCGAAATGTCAATCTCAGAAGTGGAGACATCACGAACAGTCTTCCGCAAAAAAGAGACCACGATGTTTCCTTCGGCTGGAAAACAAATGGCAACCACATTTTTGTATTCTCAGGGGACGCATCTAACCAACTATCTCGCAAAAAGTCAAATTATGAACGGAGCATATTACGCTGCCCTTCTGCATAATACCAAATGGTCATTATTGAAAAACGTCAGCAATGACTCGAAAGAAAATACTATTTCTTCATGACAATGCGCCATCACACAATAATCACAACGTTCGAAAGAATCTAGGTGAATACGATTTTACGTTGCATCCACCCTATTCACCGAATCTAACCCATTCAGACTTTCATTTATCTCCAAACTTAAGCCAGGAGGAAATTCAAGACATATCAGAAAGTTATTACAGAAGTAAAGCAGTAATTTGACGATGTTGGTGCTGATGATTATAAATCTGGTATAATGGCTCTCAAACACAGCTGATTCAAGAGTATTAATGTTAAAGGGGACTATACTAAAAAATAAAATAATATAGTTCCTTTAAATTATCCTCCTTTATATGCAATTTCGCCTTTACGATATTTTTTATGATTCCTATTCTAAACAAATAATGTGCTTGTCTTTATTGATTTAGCACAAAAAAAAGTCAATACAAAGGATATCACGACGAGTGTATATGCAAATGACAAGCTTGGGATTGTTTAGCTACGTGTTAAATATACCGGGAAATCAACAATTAAATTGGTCAATGGTGGTCATGAATTTTAAAATTATTGTCGTAGCGTGCATCGTACATTTAGGTATGTCATAGTTTTTTTGAATGTCAAAATCTGTCAAGTTATTGTGTTGAAGTTTTCTAATCCTGCACGGTTTTGAATCATGGTTCTCACCACAGAGCATAAAATTTACATGATTGAAGCCTATTTTCGAACGGGTGTGCTAGTTAATGGAACTTGGGAATACAATTTTCGAGAGCACTTCCCAGCCGTAGCAGTATTACCGGACAATTGTTATGCATGCCTTACAAATTTTCTTGAAGTGCTTCGCGAAACTGGTTCTGTGACGCATAAAAAAGGTGCTGGTAGACCAAGAGTTCGTACAGAAGAACTTATTAATGACGTTCGTCAACGTATGGAAGAAGAGCCTACTAAACCTTTAAAACGTCTCTCTCAAGAAATTCGGCGTTCTTATGGAACATGCCAAACGATTGTAAAGAAGGACCTGAACATGCATCCATATAAGATGCAATCATATCAAGCTCTTCTGCCTGCAGACCACCCCAGACGCCTTGCGTACTGCCATTGGTTAATAATTTAATGAATGACGATCTGCTGAACTTAACTTTTTTTTCTGACGAAGCTTGGTTCCACCTTTCGGGATACATCAATTCTCAGAATATGCGAATGTGGAGCACTGATAACCCGCATATTTTTATTGAAACGCCACTACATGCTCAGAAAATTGGTGTTTGGATGGCAGTTTCTCGCAGAAGAATAATTGGGCCAATTTTTTTCAATTTCACCGTCAACGCAGAAAGGTACAGAAATATTTTTTTGACTGAATTTGTGCAACAGTTAGACGATGATGAACTTCAATACGGTTATTTCCAGCAAGACAGTGCAACAGCACATACTACACCAGAAAATCTTGCTTTTCTCCGCGAGTTTTTTGATGACCGGCTGATAAGTTTGCATACGGAAGTTGAGTTTCCTACGAGATCACCTTGTTTGACAATTATGGACTTTCCTTATTTAAAAAATAAGATTTTCGCAAATCCGATACATAATTTGCAAGAACTGCAACAAAGAATTGTTCAGCAATGTGCAACCATAACGCCAGGAATGCTGCAAAACGCTTTTCACAGCATGAGGAGGCGCGTAAACTTGTGCATTAAACAAAACGGAGGACATTTCCAACAATTATTGTAATTTAGTTTTTCTGGTTAATAAAAACGTTATTTATTTCATAACTTGTAAGTTCAATATTATTTTACAGCTGAACTAAGTAGGTAACACATTTGTAGGTTATTGATAATGTCAGTGTAGCTTGACAATGATTGAATTTTTTCAAAAGGATGATTTAAACTAAAAGAAGCGTTTTACATTCCATGACCAACATTGACCAATTTAATTTTTGATATCATAGTACAATCGGATAGCAAAAAAAGCATACACTCAGTATTTGTAGTTTCACCTGGTTAAAGCTATATCTAATACATTAAACCATGGCAATGATAAATACTTCACAGAATAATGTTTTCCAACTTTTCTAGTTTTCTATGTTAATTTGGACATCTTGTAGAATGTACAAATTAACAAAACACATTCTGATTGTATCTATCAATATAATTTATTGCATTTAACAATGCTGAAAATCATAGTTCATATACAACTCTCAATGACTTTTACGATTAATTTATTAATTATTGTGTGCCAGATTTCTTATACTTCCAAAATTCTATCTTGTAATGTATATCAAATTTTGTAGTTGTTTATTCTAACATTCTTTCTCTTAAGCTGTAACAGTTATTAATTTCAACAATTTAATTAACGAATGATTATATGTCAAAATAATTAGCTGTTTTTCGTAGTCAACTTTTTGAACACTCTTACTTATCACTTTGTAAAGATATGTCTTAGTTTAGCATTGATCAGAAACGAAGAAATTGAATCACAGAACAATCGGCGTAGTATGTAGATATCAGATAAAATTAAAAAAAAACGATTCAATTAATTATTATACATTGTAAGAAAACGTCAAATATGTTAAACACACTGTTCTGTTTTGTATATGTATTTTATGATTACTTTTATCTCCCCCTTTTGTTAAACTTTTATTCCGTTGTCTAAATTCAATATGCAAATGCACTATTTCCTAAGTATTTCTTAATAAAAATTCACTTGACTAGAAAAATTACCTAATTACAAAATTAACAATTAACTAACATACTTTCGAAAAAATTTTAAATTTGGTATTTTATTTAGTCTTATATCATCTATATCATTTATATTTATTACGCCTTAAACAACCAAATATACAACGAAATTACGACAGATTTTAATGTAGAGAGATATGCCATTATTTTATAAATATTATAGTAGACCTTTCATTATTAGGACAAAACAAGTTATGTATACAATTTCCTATAATTATTATAAACTCATTAACTACTAATTTCTAATTCTCTAGCCTTATTATTATTGATAAAAGTATTAGCTCAAAATACTTGCACCCTTCAATTCGTCACCTAATGCTAAAATTTTTGATGAAGAGTATGTAGATCTCAGAGGAGGTCTAAATGGTGTTCTCAGTGATGTTCTTAGTAGTGATGTCAGTACTATTCTTAATGAGGTGTTTCTAGTTTGAAGTAACTCATCATCATTTGCTTCACCTTCACGATTTGTATGATCTGCGGGTCTATTAGTAATTTCAGCCGGTTCAAACATCAAATCTAGAAAGCCTCTAGACTTAGTGCCCGTTTTTCTAAATTTATCGACGTTATAAATACGACTATGGGAAGAAGTATTTTATAAAAATTTTATAAAGAACAAGGCATTCTATTCGGCCTGTAGAAACCCATTACACTAGTGAGTGAGGTCGGATGAAAGTTTTATATGCGAATGCCTGGTCAGAACTGTCTTTAGCTTCTTCCTTCTCCTTGTTGACCTTGTTGGCTAAGGCACCAAGTGGCTATTTCGTCAAAAGTTAAACCAAGCGGACGTACTTCCATGGATAAAATGCGTTCCACTAATTTTCCTTTCTGACCCGCACTGAGAACAAATTTGCGAGATCCTAGTTTAGTTAAGAAGATCCCTTCTATTTTTTTTTACTATTGCTTCAGCAGTTATACCAAGAATCTCACATTCTTTTGAATGGTTGAAATAACCCACTCTTCCTACCAGCACGTTATCAACAGCCTGACGCATACTGACCTCCTCCAGAACTGCCTTTAGGGTTTTCTTTTATATTTTCTCATTATACTCAAAAGCGGGCAGAGAAATTAGCGATGTAGCTGGGTGAAATGGGAAACCTTTCATTTTATCCAATCACTCAATGCCCGCTTTTACCCAACTATTGCAAAACAACTGACCCTATTTTAATAAATAAACAAAGCCTTAAACCTATTGTAAGAATATATCTGTAGTGAAAAAAATAGTATCTTCTAAATCAACTTTTAAAGCACATCAAATATTATACTTTAACATTACACCTAATAATACTAATGGAGCTTTGCTCTCTAAATATAGAGAAACTAGTAATGACTAAGTTAGAGAGAGCAAGTTTATTAGATTTTTAACAATACAAAAAGCATGAACTAACACTTCTGCCTTTGATCTCGTTATCATAGGCTAGAGACAAAAACTATTTTAGATTTTTGTAGAATCACTTAAAGATTCTCCTTTCTAATTTGAAAATCTTTAGATTATTAAAAAGTAAGTATATAAAAGGAATTGCATATGTCCTAATTTTAAATAATGAAATATTTACAAGTCTGTCATACCTTCGATAAATACAGTCTTTACTCTGCATCTGTATTATAACATCAACTAATTTAATCAAACGCTTTGACTCTTTTACCTGTTAAGGTGTATGGATTGAAACTAAAGTAGATACATGAAGTGCCGGGCATTGGTAGGCACTTATGGTTATAAGTTTCGCTCTGACAACACACTTTTTTTAAAGTAAAATCGACTTATTAATTCTCCCATAAGAAATAACAAGAAAAGCACTCAAGAAGAAGAAAAGTGGGGAACTGCTACAGCATAAAATGAAAAGCGAAATAACTAGCCCTGACTAATAATCTTAGCAATAATAATATAATTAGAATAATTTATTAGAATTTTTGGTAATATGAATGTTATAAAACAATGTATAATCTGCTTTGTTCTAGATCCCAGTAAACAGCCTACTTTAATTTTTAATGAGTAAATTGGCATTTCTGCTATTAATCAAAACCATAACTTCCTAAATATTCTTAATAGTAAGTTGTAATACTAACATAGTTTTACCTTTTATATCACTAATTAGAGAATATACAAAAATCTTAATTTTCCAAAAGAATTGAAACTTTTATCGAACATTATCGAAAATGAGTTGATAATTTCGAATTAATCGGTACTAAAACACTACTTTTTCAATAAGTACAAAAATATTATTGATATGATAAATTTTTGTCAGCCTGGTTGTATTTTTAACATATTTAACCTTATACATTTGTGTAAGTGTAAAAGTAAACCATAATTCTTCAAAATAAGTCGCACCACAGTCTTAAAAGTAGATACAAGCATTAATACTAATAGTTGAAATATTACAAATGTTCTTAAACAAACAATCCTGGATTTATTTCTCAAGGCTATTTCGTATCACTACCTTGGTGATATATATCTAACTAGCTTTCCATTATGATTTTTGTTCGTTTGTACTATGTTTGTGCGTTTCTCATTCACAAACTGTCATTTTTTCACTTTACAATAATTGTGTGATTTAATAATTAGTATCTACTTTATATTTCAAAGGCATAGCTTTATTACTATCATAATCAGAACTCTATATTTCTTATTGTCGGTTAAATTTTATATACATATATGGTAACTTAAGGCTCCTCGTCTTCATAATTAGTACTAGTTGGGCAGCATAGACCTTCCGTTCCATCACTTCTAATACAAAATAATAGCTTTTCGGCTGTAGTTACTTCATGTGGCATTATACCATGAAATTCTTTTAAGTCGTTGGCGGGAAACCAGGCCTTTTCATCATCATCAATTACTACGATTCCAAAATATCTGCGGAAAAGTAATGTAATATTGCACAGTATAATCGGATTATTCTTATTTCAATAAAATGGAAAACAAAATCAAACAATTTATTTCTCAATAATAAAAAGGTATCTATCTCGTTCTACATATCGATAGATGCACCTGTTCTAGAATGGAAATAGGATAGTAGTCTCGACAAATAAGAATAAAAACATTACTGAGAATAAGTCAATGTTTATTCCTAGGTTAATATATACAATATTTAAAATAAATTCCTAAAAAACAAAGATGAAAGGGTGGCAGTAAAGGATAGATTTTGGTGGATTAATATTATTTGTTGATTTTAACGCAAGAGTAGACAACGAAAGTGAAAAACGGAAAAATCTAATAGAAAGAAACAGTGAGCATGATATAAAATTATTACTATTTATGACTACTTGAACTTTGAGTTGATAACAATTTGATAATACGAGAAAATAAGAAAGAAGTTAAAGTCGTTGAAAAATATGATGTAGGTAGTGATCATTTCTCTGTGGAAGCTAAATTTAAACCAAAAATAAAATGTAACAAAAATGAAAGATGAAATAAGAAGATATAAATTGAAAACAGAAAAACTGAAAAACAAATATACGACAGCTGTGAAACAAGAAATAAGAACATATCTTACCAATAAACAAAAATAGCAACGGCAGTATGTGTGAAAATCAAAATAGGAAACGACAGAAAAAGTGCAAGTTGGACAAGTAAGAAAGTAAAGAATGAAATTTAGAGAAAGGAGATATTCTAGAAAAATTATTTACAGTACAGAAATCACCAAAATTATTGTAAGTATAAAAGAAACCAAAATATTTGCTACTATTAAATAATGATGATTGTATCATAAGTTTATATAATTATAATATTTTAATAAATTAATAATAATAAACGTAAACGCAAAAAAAACCGACTTCAGAAAAAAAACTATTAATTAATATGCACTAAAAAAAATGGGACCACACGGGAGGCATCAGCTTTCAAATAAAAAAAGAATCATCAAAATCGGTTCACCCAGTCGAAAGTTCTGAGATAACAAACATAAAAAAAAAAAAAAAAAAAAAAATACAGACGAATTGAGAACCTCCTCCTTTTTTGAAGTCGGTTAAAAAGAATCATCAAAATCGGTTCACCCAGTCGAAAGTTCTGAGGTAACAAACATAAAAAAAAAAAAAAAAAAAATACAGACGAATTGAGAACCTCCTCATTTTTTGAAGTCGGTTAAAAATAAGATGCAGCTGTACACTTTATTTTAAAATAAAAATTAATTTAGAAACATGAAGTGTAAATTCTGCTTATTCTATCCAGTACCGTTTAAACCAACATGTACTTCAATTTTTGATATAAAAGTTGTAATGCATCGTTATTACAAGTTTTGCTCAAAATTGTTATAATTGGGTATAGCACAATTAAAAGAGCTGTTAATAAAATACTGATGTTAAAAGAGTATTTTAACATAAGATTTTAATTTTTTAGAAATGTCCACATATAAATTGAATAACCAAAACTCAGTTTCTATTTAATTACTTATTTCTACATTTTTTCTATGGTTTGCATTCCAAAAAACTTTCAGTATATGCTTGGCTTATTTATTACTTCATTTCAACACCGTTGGAAAAAAAAGCCTGTGATTTGATTTCACAGTGTACATTACATTGATCATTTTTACTATTACAACATAAGGCTTTCCAGCTCTATTTTTTCTTTTGTATTTGTTAAGAATGCATTTATATAAAATGTTTATATATCAGCTTAAAGTTTTCAAAATATATATGTTTCTGTGAAACATATTATATTGTTACCACAAACACAGAACGACGCTGTTCGACATGATCTCCAGATACAATTTTAGTTGTCAATGGGTGTTTTGGAAAATGCCTTCTGTCAGGGAGTTGTCAAGTGACATTTTGATATATCAAATGTGTACGTGAATTTAATTTCCCTATTTGATTATTAATAAAGCAATAAAATTGTGTTTGACACCTTAAAAATTTGTTAATCTTGAGATTACGCCGTGGTCTACTGACGGTAAGAAGATCTAGAGGTAACATAGTGGCACCCAATCTAGTGGAGCTTGAATACTATGTTAGTGTTCACGGACTCACCACCACCAACATGCCAACTAGAAGTAAGAGAAGATTGAGAAGAAGCAACAGCGCCGACGAAGAGGAGGAATTGCAGATACCGCTACGGACAATACCGCTACGACAAGCAATCCCCGGCATTGCGAATCCGGAAAACCAACTAGCAATCATCCTCGAGGAGTTGCGGTTGCTTGGCTCCAGGATAACGGTGGTGGAGAAGGCCACCGCCACTACCACCACGGAGATGGCGTCCGCCGCCGCCGTACCCAGCGGCCTTACTGACGCCTGGCCCCGGATCGGCCTAGGATCCACCGCTCCTGGCAAAGTATCTGGGGCCGCTCTCATCGAGAAACCAGTGGCCATCCCCGGACCAGTGGCCGGCCCTGCTCAAATTACCACAACTCGACCTGAAGAACGGAGGCATAGCCATGGATGCTGCGCCCCCTGTCTACACTCGCAGTGCAACTCCGTACCACTTCGCGCATACAGCGGGCACCTCATTGAGGATCCAGAAGTTTTCCTTGGCCGATTAAACCACATCTGAAGGACGGCTACTTTGAGGTCTCGGAGTATGTGGATGATGCCGTGCGGCTGCACCTGGTAGGGGATGCGGCTTTGTGGCTCCGCTGAAACGAAGGTGAGTTCGATACAATGGACGATTTCTGTCATCGCTTCCGGAGGGATTCTTGGGTTCTCAGCGAAAGAGGACCATACAGAATGCTTGTAACGCACGCCAGAAGGCCGACGAGGATCAGCCCACCTTCGTTACAAGGATAAAACGTCTCTGTCTTTGTCTGGATCCACAGTGGCCGGAAGTCGAATTGGTTGAACATATTGTGATGTTGTTTTCCCAGGAATATTGCATGCAAGTGGCTCAGGCCCAGACACAAACTCTCCACGAACTACAAGAGGCTTGCGAAAAATGGTCCACAATACTAAAAATTTAAACGCTAAGCCTTCACCACCGAAGTAGGAGGTTGAACCACGAACATCGACTCCAAAACGAGTACAACATGTTGAAAAACCATTGCAACGGTGTTGGTTTTGCTCTGAGAGGCACTTTAATCCCGAGTGCCCGCAACAACCACAGAACTACGCAGTCCGGCACCCAGCAGCCTCCCGAGATACCGCAAAAGAGACAGGGGCCCGACCCGAATGGATATCTGGACCTATATCTACCACATCCCCTGTACAATTTTGTATGGCAAGCACCAGTCAAACATTTGCCACTAATCTATACGGAGAACTAAACGCTACTGCAGGCAAATACCATTTTAAATGTAACGCCATGGTAGTGGACAATTTGCAATCAGACATCGTGTTGGGACACCCCTGGCTTCGAGAAAAGAAAGCCGTCATAGATTACATGCGCGGATGCATGCACCTAGGAAACAGACCGCGGGAGACCATTTATTTCAATAAAGTCCAACCATAACATACCGCCCCTGAAGTGGATATGACAAGTATATCTGTTGAAAAGGAAGGATTGAGCTTGACTGAACGAGACGTCTTCCACAGCACCTTAAACGAATTCAGGGTACTGTTCGCCGAAGGAGGTCCCATAAACACCACAACCACGACCAAGGATGTTATCCGATTAAAGGATAACATACCAATACGTGTATCGCCTTATAAGTACACGTCTCAGAAGAGAAAGAAAGATACACGCCAATCAACTGCGCTACCGGGACGGCGATATGCACGACCAAAAGCACCGATGCCCATACAGCCCCAGCCTGGAAATTTGGTATTGGTACGTGTACACGCATCACCAGAGCAGCCGTTCGGGCCCAAGTGGATGAGTCCCGAACCGATGAAAGAAGTCGCCTGGCCAACAGTTATCTGAGCATAACGGCCAGGAGACCAGTGAACAAAATTCCTCATCGATCAGGTGCAAATTGCCCGACCACCCAATGCAGCTGGGAATGTAAAGACAGAAGGCATTTCCCTTAAAGACATCAACGTATCTGGGGCATCAATTGAATCAGAGTCTTTCAGGGAGGGAGAAGCGTATGTTACCATTGACCCGTCACAAACACAGAACGACGCTGCAGCGCTGTTCGACATGATATCCAGATACAATTTAGTTGTCAAAGGGTGTTTTGGAAAATTCCTTCTGTCAGGGAGTTGTCAAGTGACATTTTGATATATGACATGTGTACGTGAATTTCATCTCCCTATTTGATTATTAATAAAGCAATAAAACTCTGTTTGACCCCTTAAAAATTTGTTAATCTTGAGACTACGCCATGGCCTACCGACGGTAAGAAAATCTAGAGGTAACAATATCAATAGAATTTGTTATAGAATCTTACCTGCATACCGCCACCAAAGGTATCCATAAAACAGCTGCCAATATCAGGACTGCGATCAGCACTATTGCCCATACAGGCCATTCATGTTTTTCAGTTCGTCCTTCGGACGGTACCCATGCTTGGTAACCAGATCCGTCAACAACTATTTCAAAAACACTTGCAAACAAAATAGATATCATGGCCAAGGGTGACAAATACTTCCAGCATATTAACCAATATAATCCAGGTCTTTGACCAGTCATCATTTCAATATCATCAGCAAATCTAAAATAATATTAAAACAAAATTAAAATATATTTTTCTTAATTGGTAACAAATATAAGAAGGGTTTCAATAGTTTGAATGCCACAATTATTATGTTACCTCAGCTAATTGCTCAATATGTGTTAAAAACAATGTGAATACTACAAAATTTTCAACTTCATACAGCGCCATCTGTGAGCCTTAATAGCTTAAGTTTGAGACCAGTCTTAATTCAATTCAAAGCAGCATCATTCTACTTTGATGAGTTGTAAATAATCAGTTTTTATAATTATGGTAAATTTATTTTTCAATTAGAACATTAAATAATTCCGAAGCAATTCTAGATCCATTGAATAATTAGTAGAATATAAAATTTATTATTTCAGATGAGTTTAAATTAGATTAAATACTTTATTACGTGTTTCTAATGGTATTGGAATATACGAAAAAATAAGTGAACGTGTCTAAATTTGTGTATTACATTCGTTTCTTTATTGGTTTGCAGAAAAAATAAATATTCAATTGCAATGAGTATTTTGCAGTAGAAATTTATAAATATGTATTAACGATATGTGCTCTACATATCGTTAATATGCAAGTTCTCGGGCAAAAAACTATGTATGTACATCTCTAAAAATTACAGCAATTTGTCAAAAAGCAAAAGGGCAAAAGTTATTCCTCTACAAGAGTGGAAGTAGGCATGACATTAACAATTGTAGACCGATATCCTTACTTTCGGTTTTTAGTAAGATATTCGAAAGGGTGATGTGTAGTAGATTACAGAGATATCTAAAATCATCATTAATACTTAACCCCAATCAATTCGGTTTCTCGGAGGGTAAGTCGACAAATATTTCTATTTATTCTGCTTTAAATAGCATTTAGTAATGATTATAAGGTTGTAGCGATCTACTTTGACCTATCCCAGGCATTTGATATGGTGCAATGCGGCATATTATTAGATAAATTATTCTTAATTATAATTAATCCGGGGCATGGCGCTGCAATGGATTGCTTCGTATCTACACGGAAGAAGTCGACTTGTTGCGATGACTGATAACACAGGAAAGAAGTTCCCCAGTGACAATAAAACAGGGTGTCCCACACGATTCCGTGCTGGGACCACTCTTGTTTTTACTCTATGTTAATGACCTTCCCCACAGCCTTCCTGTTAATGACGTAGTGCAGTATGCTGATGATACGTCTATTACGATATCGTCAAATAATCTCTCGGAGCTATCGCGGAGATATAGTGAGTCTGCTTCTGTTATGAATGCATGGTGTAGACGGAATGGGATAAAGTTGAATTGTAAAAAAACTACTTTATTGTGTTTTGAGCCCTTTTGCTCTAGTAATGTGTCTCCTCTATTTAGGTGACAGCGTCTCCCAAATATCATTGTGGTCCAATTTTCTTTAGTGTATTGACTATACCAAAGCAATATTCTGTCAACTACAGTCATCAATTAACAGTGGTGCAACTATTGATAAACAATACTATACATAGAAATACAACAGTTTTGTCTATATTAAATATTAAGGAGAAGGAATGTAGTTCATAGTGCAATAAAATGTTAATTGCATTACAGAAATCAACTCCTTTTAGCATATCTTCTTTTTTTTTGTCAAGCCAATATATATGAATTAATGTATCACCTATAGGTATATTTGTAATCATTTGTTCATGAGAATAGAGAAACATAAATCAGTAACATTACATAAAAATATCAATATTTCCAAATGAAAGGACGCAATTTTTCTTGAACAGTAAACATTTGCAAGGTACTTTTAAATAGAAAACAACCTACTTATCAATTCCAAAATAAACAAACAATCAAAGATACTACTTTGCCTTCTTTCATATTCTTGTAATTCTGTTGTCATATCATTACTAAATATCCATTATTACTAAATATACATCCTACTAATATTATAGAGGGATGACATTACTTTATATAGATTTGTCAAATAATTTTGTCAACGATAAATTATCCTTTGATAAAATACACGAAACAGAGAGCGTCCGAATTCCATCAACAGTAGACATTAATTTATTGACAATTATGAACAATTTAATCTTAAACATCACATTATTTCATTTAATAATGAACATTAGCAAAGAACATGTGATCATTTATCCTTGAAATTATCAAGGATTCAATGTTCAACTATAGCCTGTTTCATTTTCTTATTACACATATTGAAACGTACCTCTTTAAACCATAAACGTAGGCAATAGCAATACATTCGAAAAGCGCTATAATCAGAAGCGGAAAATTTCCGCTAAAATTGTCGAATAGTACAAAAATATAGCTTCCGGCACCGTGAGCGAATATCATAGATATCATACAACACACTAGACATATTGCTCCGGTTAAGATTTCTTTTCGGAGGTCAGGAAACAACTTCATATCCACAATAGAGGTGACAACTCCTTCCAGTGTCCCGAATTGTGAGTCTATCCCCAATGTGAAGAGCATCAAGAAAAATAAAATTGACCAAAATTGTGCGCCAGGAAATTGATTAATCGCTTCAGTGAATATAATAAAAGCTAGACCAGTTCCAGCGGCTGACTGCAAAAAGCAAATAAATCATGTATTAATATTAGTAATAGTTGATATTTATATTATAAAGATTATATTAAATTTTTAAAATATTTGTACTAACTTTTACGGAATACTAAAAAGTTAATTAAATCATAAAATATAACAAAATAGATTAAACATTTGTTAGTCAGAAACTTGATCATAAAAATGATTTTTTAGAAGTTCAATAAAATCCCCTGTTCATTTTATGTTACTAAATTCCATAGTATGATATATATAATAATGATGTCTATGTCAATTTTTCTTTTAGCAAAAATGTATGGTACTATATTCATATTATTCATTATATGATCCCAACTTTTAGACTTTCTTCTCTGACATTCTTTTTAATATAATGTCTTCCTTTGTAACACAGTTTATATTTTTGACAAAATGCTTACAAATGGTTTTTGTTGTTAAAGATAACACTTGAGCGCACGATCTGCAATTTTAGAGACCAATGTTCTGTCAACTAAGGCAATGTTTTGACCACAAGTCTGTTCTTTATATCTTATATATACAAGGTGTGTAAAATAAGTAATGAGACTGATTTTATTCAATTTCTTTATTCGAATAGAACTAAAATTCAATATTGTCTCCCTCAGAATTACTTCCTTAATAAGCCACACTGCGCTCAACACGGTTCTTTCACTCCTCATAGCAGTTCTAGAACTCAGATACTGGAATATATTTCAACGGGTTGGTTACACACGTTGGAATATTTTCGAGTAAAAAAGAAATGAGGAAAAGTTATGAACGCTCAAGTCAGGCGAGGAACCACATGAATGTTTTTACTGGCTAAAAACTCGTTTATTGAAATTGCTCAGCACCTTATGCAACACCCAGTTGTTCTTGACGTCTACCTTCACACGATGACTTTTTTCTTGAGCTTTTCAAGAACCTCTCGGTAAAAGCGTTGATTGACCTCTTGGTCTTGGCACACAGACGATTCCGTGGCTATCGAAAAAGCAAGTCAACATGCGTAAGACCTTCGGCTTACTCAGTTTTGAAAATGAAAGTGTGCCATTCCGCATACTCTGGCGCTTGGTTTCTCAGTTGTACTCAAACACCTAGAACTCGTCACCAGTAATGACACTTTCCAGAAAATGTCAAGGCACATTTTCTACCTGATGTCCTTTTGGACTTGGAAAAAGGTTTTTGGAACCATTTTTGCGCAAAATTTTCTCATTCCCAATTCATTTTTCTTATCCCCAAAACTGTTGAACGGTAGTGCAGCTAAAATAAACTCTTCCCGATCATTCTGACAGTCTACCGACCATTTGATTGCACAATATCCCGGATTCTATGTAGATTTTCGTTGAGACAATCCCTCACCTGTCTGCTAAAATGTGTAACTTGTAATGGTAAACTATGACTTATATCTTCAAACTGATTTCGTAAAAAACTCAAAAATGATTCGCCTTTTATATTGTTCTCGAAAATGTATGGTCCAATGACAAAACGTCCAAGAATTCCACCCCATACATTAAGAGACCAACTATGCTGATTGTCGAGAGGAATTATCATTCTAGGATTTTCATTAATATAATAATGAAAATTGTGACGATTAACAAACCCAATTTTACGAAATGTGGTTTCGTCGGCAAATAACACGTTATTAAAGAAATTTGACTCCTGGTAATTCTTGTTTAATGCCCAGTTACAGAAATTGCATCTGTTAATAGGATCTTGTTGTGTTAAATCTTGTACCGGTTGTACATGGTACGGGTGAAATTTATGTTTTCGAGTAATTCTATTCGTCGAAGTTCTCAATATTCCAACTTGGCGCTCTGACATACGTGCTGATGTATGAGGATTTTCCACTACAGCCTCCAATAATATGTGTTCATTTTCTTCAGTGACCACCCCTTTTTGCCTTCGCAATTTCATTTCATAATGCATGATTCGTGTTCTTTCAAAACGTTCTTTTACCCTAGCAAATGCATAAATATTAGGATGCCGCCCAGCGTTCGGAAACATTTGCGCGTAAATGCGACTTGCAAGGAAACAATTCTGATCGCTCGATCCTAAAGCGTAAACCATGCTGATAGGTTGTTGGGAAAAAATAATTTTAAGAACATGAGAAAACACACAGGTAATTGACTTATAGAGCAAATATTGCATTAAGCAATTTGACAGTTTAGAATTTTGATGTGTGGTATTTGTTATCCATGGCCGTCTTAGTTTTAACAACTTATTGCCATGGAGTGGACAGCTTTTTGTATAGCGATTTTAAAAATGTAAAAATCTCGAAACCTATTGCAGATAGGTATATGATATGCTTAAGGAAAAATACAGTGCTTTACTTTAGAAGTAAAATAATATAAAAACACTCTGCTATCCATTAAAAAAATAGCTTTTTCCATCTGAAATTTGTGATATTGCTTTGCCTTTCCTGAACACTCTACATAAAAAGAAATAATTTTAGCAATTCGTAAAAGTTATCGCAAGTATAAACTACGATCAAACATAAGAAGACATGATTGTGCAAAATAGTACCTGCACATAACATTTATTAGAGAAAATGTTAAATATTTCGAAAACTGTAACGGTTAGGTATCGACAATGTTATATGAGATGCATGTCAATTTTATAGCAGAATCTAAAAATGGAATAAAATATGTTTCGTTTGAAAAAATAATATTAGGATCAGTATTTCTATTCTGAGACAACCTGTATAAACCAAAGTATTTTCAGACAATGCCTCCCTTTAAGGAGTAAATAACGTTTGTTTGAAAAGTTTCGACCGACACCGCACTATTGGAACACCCGGTATACGACTCCTATATATTTTAATCAAAAAGAAACAAGAAACGGACTTACGTTACCCAATTCTTTCTCCAGGTCACATGTTATTAATACTGGCATTTCAATCTGTTCAACGATACCATCTACAGTCTTACTGAAAACGGTACCTGGTGCCGGTATTCCTTCTTCATTATAATTCAGTCCAAATAATTCTTCTAATTTAATATTTCGATCGCTGAGGCACTTCTCGTACACCATAGTAGCTTTAAATCCAATAACGGAAAACACCACTATTCCTGCAAACATTGATGTGAAGCAATTTGTTAAAGAGACCATTAAAGCGTCTCTGTAACAATTATTATTGACCGGATTGTAAGAAGAAAAGGCAATTAAACCGCCAAATGCTAATCCCAATGAAAAGAATATTTGTGTTCCAGCTTCCAGCCACACAACCGGGTCTAATATCGTATGCCATTTAGGCGTGAACAAATGCCGTAATCCGTCGCCGGCTCCTTTTAGTGTAATGCCACGAAAGAAAAATATTATTAAGACAATATAAGGAAAAGTTGCAGTCACGTAGACAACCTTTCCAGATGATGCTATGCCCTTTATCATACACATATATACCAAAATCCAAGCAATTATTAGTGCTAATGCTATCTTCCAGTTGAACACTTCCGGGGAATTAATATCTTCTGATACCATAAGAGTTGTTCTGTACCAGAAATATTGAGTTGGACTACTGACCTGAAAATTATTTCCAATCACAGATTTAATTTATCGAAATAATTAACATAATTTACAAAATATGTATAAATATATATTCAATTTCTAAAATCTAAATCTAGTATTGTAAAATGTACCTAATGTCATATGCCTTGTAGGCACCACTCAACTTTCTTACGCGCCTGTATAGTTCGAAAAATCTCCAGAAATGCAATGCCATATGAAAATAAATTTATTTTACCTGCATAATGTGATATGTATGTATTTACAAAGAAATCTTTTTCGATAAAGCTAAAATGTATACTACTGAAAATACAATATAAAGAACACTTAATGTTCAATATAAATACCATTAACCAACCATACGCCATTATAAAGCGAGGTTTTGAAATTATTTGTGATTCCATTCACTTGGGCAAAACTTTGTCCTTTCAATTTGTTCATAACCAGTTATAAATTGCGATGGACGTGATAAAACTACCGATCCATCCAAATATTGCATTATCTGCTAAGTCATATTCGTTATATTAGAGCATTATTCGCATTTACAAATGCCAGGTATCTGTGTCTTATGGCAGCACAAATTCAGAAATAAACACGGTTAGTACAATAGTACAATAATAGTTTGTGCTTCTGTAATCTAACAATATTAAACATATATCTCTACTAGTCTTCAAGCATTTGGTAAGACTTTTTTAATTGTTTGTGTATGTTTTTAACAAAGCCATTTTATTGAATCAATTATAATACAAAGTTGCTTAAGTCTGCAGTACAATATTGAGGTACATTTTTCAATTTCATGTATACAGGCTGAGTCATTAGTAGCCCTTCTTCGATTGCTCTTTTGTGTTTTAAATAAAAGAAAAAACAATTAAAGGAAGATCCATGGTTGCTTGTGACGCATTTTGTAAAAATACTTTAAGCTCTGACGCACTACCGGTTTCACCGGAAGTGCACGGAACTTATTTTTTTTTAATGACTCACTCTATATGTTTTTGGATTTTCTTGTACTGCTTTAAATTGTCTGTTCAATTGTGTTTTCTTTTTCAAAATTGAGCCAATAGTTTTTGAGTTATTAATTTTTCTCGAAAAAATTTGACCAAAACACTTGTTCAAAGAAAAATCAATTTCACATTCTTTTTAAAAGCAAAAACATTAACTTTGGTGGTGCTTGTAGCCAAGAAAATTCTGCATCATTTGGTAAAGTTGCACTCGACAATACCTCAAAAAACTTTGTTTTTTCAAAGCCTACTTCCTGAAATTTTCACATATCAAAAACTTATTTTTTTTAAATGGAACACCCTGTATTTTATTGACTCATTTCGTTCCTTTTTTCATTCTTCTTCATTTTTCTTAAAATGTCCTATACCTATCTTTTGTAATTTTTTAGATAACCACTATAGGAGCAATTAGCGGTCAATTAAAGAACTAGGGGCGCTGCTCTATACACCCAAATATTCATCCAATAGAGGCTGGAATGCGGCTGACTGCATGAGTCAACTGTTAAAGAAAGTCGGTTTACATTTATGTCAAACTTATAAAAGCATCGCTATTAGTTAATCATCCAAATGAATTATTCTTATGCAGAGTTAATAGATATGATTGACATTTTGGGTGAATCTGAAAGAAACACTTTGCTAGCATCCAGACTTTATGCACAGCGATCCCCTGGTAGAAGTCAACCGAAGCCAGAAACCTTCAAAAGTATAAAGGGACGGTTTAAGTGAACAGAAAGTATTGAATATGAAAGAAAGAGCGAAAAACGCAATAACTGGTGAGGATAAGACGTTTATGGTACTTGCGAGTGTAGTCGAACACCCCCATACTACTACTACGAAAATTAGTCGTTAGTTAGAAGTAAGTCAAATTTGAGAATCCAGAATAATTAGGAAATATGAATTTAACCCATAGCATATTCATACACAGGGTTAGATGAAAGAAATTTTCAAAATCGCTTACATTTTTGTCAATTGGAAGCAGATAAATTATCCTGGCTTTCTCAATTTTTTGTTGTTTACCAACGAAGCCACCTTCTATTAAAATGAATACGTTCATCGTCACAATTTCTGTTATTATAACACAGTCATTAGTGGCCGCTTCTTCGATTGCAATTTTGTGTTTTTAATAAAAGAAAAAACAATTAGTGGAAGATTCATGGTTGCTTGGGGCGCATAATCTAAAACTATTTGAAGCTCTGACGAACTTCCGGTTTCACCGGAACTACATGGACCTTAATACGACTCACACTATATATTTTAAGATTTTCTTGTACTGCTTTAAATTGCCTATTCAACTGTTATCTCTTTTTCAAAATTGAGCCAACAGTTTTTGAGTTATTAATATTTTGTGAAAATATTTGACCAAAACACGTGTTCGGTAGAATCGTTTTCTCTTTTTTTTAAAAACTAAAAACATTAACTTTGGTGGTGCTTGTGGCCAAGAAAGTTCTGCATCATTTGTTATTATTTGCACTCGACAATATCTCAAGGGATTTTGTTTTTTCAAGGCCTACGTCCCGAAATTTTAGATCACACCATTAAACTTTCAAAATCGTTGGTCATTAAAACTGTGGGGAGGAATAGTGGGTAGTTACATAAATGGACCTTATTTCTTTGATGAAAATGTTAATGGAGGAGAGTATATTCGCTATCTACGGACGGATTTTCAAAACTTTTTGAAGACATTTTCAAATATATCAGTAAACAAAACCTTTATTTTATTTCGATGTTAACCAACAGTGTCAAAAAATTAAATACTGCAACTGGTCATTGCCGGAATTAAAAATTGAAATGCGATGCTCTTCATTCTGCAAAATTCTTACTTTTGGGATAGTTGGATTTAACATTTCCTTTGCTTAACAGTTGACTAAGGAAGTCGAGCGCCATTCCTGTCTTCCATTGGTTGAACGAATATTTTGGTGTATAGAACCACAGCGCTCGTAGTTCTTTAATTGACCATTAATTGCTCCTATAGTGATTATCTCAGAAATTACTAAAGATAGGTATAGGACATTGTTAACAAAAATAAAAGAGAATAAAAAAGAAACAAAATGCGTCAATAAAATACTGGGTGTTCCATTTAAAAAAAATAAGTTTTTGGTATATGAAAATTTCAGGAAGTAGGCTTTGAAAAAACAAAGTTTTTTGAGGTATGTCGAGTGCAACTTTAACAAATGATGCAGAATTTTCTTGGCTACAAGCACCACCAAATTTAATGTTTTTACTTTTAACTACAATGTGAAAATGATTTTTTTCTGAACACGTGTTATGGTCAAATATTTTCAAAAAAAATTAATAACTCAAAAACTTTTGGCTCAATATTGAAAAAGAAAAAACAGTTGAACAGACAATTTAAAGCAGTACAAGAAAATCCAAAAATATATAGGGTGAGTCATTTAAAAGAATTAAGTTCCGTGCATTTCCGGTGAAACCGGAAGTGCGTCAGAGCTTAAAGTATTTTTACAATATGCGCTAGAAGCAACCATGGATCTTTTACTAATTGTTTTTTCTTTTATTTAAAACACAAAAGAGCATTCGAAGACGAGGCTACTAATGACTCACCCTGTATATGCTGCCATGACACCTTCTTTGTTATGCTGCACTGACGAAACCAAACTAGGTAGAAACATATATGTCTGTAGCTACAAATACATCTTAACACATACATAGTTGCATCGTTGATTGTTTATGTATTTCAATCAAAATTGTACATGGTTAGGTGAACCTAGGCCATTTTGATAGGATTACATGGGTAATATCGATTTTCCTATGCTTATTTGCTTTCATTTACATTTATACATGATTATTTTACATTCTATATTGTTATATTATCAACAGTTCTACTCTTAATTTTTCTTTACATAGTTGCGTCGTTGTTATTTGTATATTTGGATTGACTGAACAGTTTGTGGTAGACCCCAAGCCTCTTTATGTGACTATATAAGTAATCTCGACTGTCCTATGCTTATTGATTACATTTTCATTTATACATTTTGATTTACATTTTATATTTGTCATTGTTTTCTAATTGACAACCAGTTGTCATATTGTTATTACTTTTAATTCATTGTATGCCACTACTACCAAGAAGATTTTCAATTTTTCAATACATTTGTATAATTGGCAAAGAATTGTAATATATTTTATATATATATATATGAAACAATGGTTTCTCGGGTTCTTGGCCGCGTGTGAGATGTGTCCTGAGAAGGACTGTTGTCTCGACGTTTCGACGAGATCGCACTCGTCATTTTCTAGAGATAGTCTTCTGCTGGTTACAGTTGAGAGTTATCTGCTGTTCGCCTTGTTGTACGCCTGCTTTTATATTGCTGAGTTGGAGTGGGGTCGGGTGGGGGATGTTGTACTGTGGCGATCGCTAGCAAGCGGCTGCGTGTGATTGGTCCGTGTATTTGCGAATCCTGTGTATGGGTCTGCTTCGGTTGTGGAGTGTTGCGTTTATCGTGAGTTCTAATCTGTATGTCGGCCACGAGCGGTTTCCATGTATGAGGCAGGAGTAGGCCGTCGTCTCTTTTATTTAAACTTCTGGGCCTCTTTTCAATTTCTATCGCTTCTCTAGTGATTCTAGTAGCTAGATTTTCGCTCTTTGCTAATAACTTTGTATTGTCGAAGTCGATATTATGCCCCGTTATCACACGATGTTGTGCTAGAGATGAAGTTGGTTCTTTCTTGAGCACTGCGTTTCTATGTTCTTCTTTTCTTACGTTTATTCGCCTATTCGTCTGCCCTACACAGGATTGGTCGCACTCCAAGCATGGTATTTCGTACACGCCCTGATCTTCGAGTGGAATTTTATCTTTCGCGTTGATTAATTCATCAGCTATTTTTCTCTTTGTTGTAAAAAATTAATCAACGCGAAAGATAAAATTCCACTCGAAGATCAGGGCGTGTACGAAATACCATGCTTGGAGTGCGACCAATCCTATGTAGGGCAGACGAATAGGCGAATAAACGTAAGAAAAGAAGAACATAGAAACGCAGTGCTGAAGAAAGAACCAACTTCATCTCTAGCACAACATCATGTGATAACGGGGCATAATATCGACTTCGACAATACAAAGTTATTAGCAAAGAGCGAAAATCTAGCTACTAGAATCACTAGAGAAGCGATAGAAATTGAAAAGAGGCCCAGAAGTTTAAATAAAAGAGACGACGGCCTACGCCTGCCGCATACATGGAAACCGCTCGTGGCCGACATACAGATTAGAACTCACGATAAACGCAACACTCCACAACCGAAGCAGACCCATACACAGGATTCGCAAATACACGGACCAATCACACGCAGCCGCTTGCGAGCGATCGCCACAGTACAACATTCCCCACCCGACCCCACTCCAACTCAGCAATATAAAAGCAGGCGTACAACAAGGCGAACAGCAGATAACTCTCAACTGTAACCAGCAGAAGACTATCTCTAGAAAATGACGAGTGCGATCTCGTCGAAACGTCGAGACAACAGTCCTTCTCAGGACACATCTCACATGCGGCCAAGAACCCGAGAAACCATTGTTTCATCATACGACCGCGAAAACATCAGGAATATCATCTTACACCTCTACGGGGAGGAAGTTTACCATCTTTCGAAGAAATTCGAAAAACTACGCTGCAAGAAAGCACGTCTGCTGTGCGACCTAGCCTTTCTACGGCGATGCCGAGATCAAGATCTTACGCCTAACTGCTGTAAATTATCGTTTCACACCAAAACTATAAAATCAACGAACATATTAACACGTGCAAGTAAAGCATTACTACGAGAACTTATACACCAAAACCGACGAAAACTCCTGGAAACCGACAAGTGCTCATTAGATGTACACTTACTACTAACTAAACAATTACACCCGTTACTATGGGAGAAAATAGACATCCTGTCTCAGTTCAGGGCGGAAACAGATTCGTACATCCGAACAAACAAACAAAAGTGCAAATTCGATCATCTACAAAGAAAACAACAACCGATCACAAATAAAAACACCAAGATTATTACAAGAACAGTACATAATTTATCACAAAAAACACTCAGCGAATCAGCTACTAGTGTTCTCGAGAAGGGTTTCAATTTTGCGATAACACCAAAACGCATTCCGATAGAAGATATTATTTGCGGGGTAGAATCAGCTCTACATAAAGTCGAAAAGAACAACGCCGAAATAATACGACAAGAAGTATCCTCCATCATCAGGAAGGCAAAACCCCCAAAGAGAAACATCACAAGAGATGAATATCTAGCTTTAAAAGATATTCAAAGGGACAATAACATCATCGTTCTACCCGCTGACAAGGGAAACGCTACCGTCGTTTAGACAAGACCGACTACGATAACAAAATAAAAGCACTGCTAGATGACCCGTCATACAAAATAATAAATTCGGACCCGACGACTTACTTAGAAAAAGTAACAAAAACAAAAATAAACGCAACACCGCTGAGTGAAGAAATAAAGAAACAGATCATCCCCAGGGAAAAGTCGTCCCGTTGTCCAAAATTCTACGGACTTCCAAAAATACATAAAACCGATGTACCACTCCGTCCGATTGTAAGCTCAATTGGATCACCAACACAAGCGTTAGCACGATACCTGGCACAAGAACTTCAAGTACACGCAGAACAAATGGCATCCTACGTAAAGAATGCAGATCACTTCATTGAATTGATAAAAGACATCCATCTCGAACCAACGGATCTGTTAGTCAGTTTCGATGTAACATCCCTATTTACGCAGGTGCCAATCGCTGAAACCATGTCCATATTAGAAAACCAGTATCAAGTACAAAAGACTACAATCAACTTGATAGAACACTGCCTAGTAAATACCTATTTTACTTACAACAACCAAAAATACCGACAAGTTGAAGGCGCACCGATGGGCTCACCTCTGTCACCGATAATAGCCAACATATTTATGGAGAACTTTGAAACAAAGTTTGTTAACACCTGTGCGAATAAACCAAAACTGTGGCTGCGGTATGTCGACGATACATTTGTAATATGGACACATGGCAGAGAAAAACTAGAAGACTTTCTATACCACCTAAACGCCCAAAATTAAATTCACAATGGAGGTAGAAGAACAAGGGAAACTACCATTTCTAGATATGTTGGTGATCAAGAAAGAAAACGGGACATTGGGACATACTGTTTACCGGAAACCTACACACACAAATAGATATTTAAAAGCGCAATCTCACCATCATCCGGCGCAACTGAACGCAGTAGTAAAAACACTGGTACTACGATCCGACAGACTAACAGATAAAGAACATAAATCCGAAGAAAGAACAAATATTAGAAACGCTCTCCTTGCAAACGGTTACTCGCACAAAATAATAAAGGAAGCCACCTATAACAAAACAAGAAGAGCAGAGAAAGAGAAAGAAGAATTCATTTCAAGAGCCTTTCTCCCATATGTAAAAGGTACCACAGATAAAATCAGCCGAATACTAAGAAAACACAACATCAACACAGTTTTTACAACAAAGAGAAAAATAGCTGATGAATTAATCAACGCGAAAGATAAAATTCCACTCGAAGATCAGGGCGTGTACGAAATACCATGCTTGGAGTGCGACCAATCCTATGTAGGGCAGACGAATAGGCGAATAAACGTAAGAAAAGAAGAACATAGAAACGCAGTGCTCAAGAAAGAACCAACTTCATCTCTAGCACAACATCGTGTGATAACGGGGCATAATATCGACTTCGACAATACAAAGTTATTAGCAAAGAGCGAAAATCTAGCTACTAGAATCACTAGAGAAGCGATAGAAATTGAAAAGAGGCCCAGAAGTTTAAATAAAAGAGACGACGGCCTACGCCTGCCGCATACATGGAAACCGCTCGTGGCCGACATACAGATTAGAACTCACGATAAACGCAACACTCCACAACCGAAGCAGACCCATACACAGGATTCGCAAATACACGGACCAATCACACGCAGCCGCTTGCGAGCGATCGCCACAGTACAACATCCCCCACCCGACCCCACTCCAACTCAGCAATATAAAAGCAGGCGTACAACAAGGCGAACAGCAGATAACTCTCAACTGTAACCAGCAGAAGACTATCTCTAGAAAATGACGAGTGCGATCTCGTCGAAACGTCGAGACAACAGTCCTTCTCAGGACACATCTCACACGCGGCCAAGAACCCGAGAAACCATTGTTTCATCATACGACCGCGAAAACATCAGGAATATCATATATATATATATATATATATATATATATATATATATATATATATATTACTTAATATATATGTAGTCTACTAATATATATATAGTCTACAAACAATTTCAGGACTTTTATAAATAATAATATTCATAACGGAAACATATATACGAATTAAATATTCATATATGCATGCATGAAATGGATGCATAATCAGCCCTAGAGCCGGCATTATAGCAACTAACGACAACACACATGTTACGTTAGTGTGCATCGCACACTAACGAAGTTATAGTAGAGAGAGCCTATGGTCTCTTCAGATAAAGATGTCCATGAGAAAAGCTCGACATCTGTTAAGCAAAAGCAAGGCGCCAGGGGAGTGCTGTCTATCGATAACTAAGTTATCATATTCTAAACCACTGCACGAGCTAAGAACAACGATTCAATACCACTACAAATTCCCATCGACCGACACAATTTCACAATTAAACCTTAGGGTATATAGCTTCCACTAAAATACTATTACATGAAAGCTAGTTCCAAATTAGATATTATATACAAATTTATTAAATATTACTATTCTGTTACCTATATTTTATTAATACTTGATTATTCTGTGTAGTAGCCAAGCGTTGTTGACAAATTTATACTGTTTATATGACAATTATTAAAGTAATTTTGACAAATGTCGAAAGGTGTATGAATATTATTACTGATGACGCTCCTAAAATGGCTTTTGTAGGATATATTACTTGACAGGTCAAATTTGAAGTTATTTTAATTATTATCGCTTGTTACTTGCCAAAGCGATTCAACTATATGACGATTCCTAAAAAGATTGCACTACACCTTATATTGCATGTAGGAAAAGCTTAGCCATGCGAACATTAGAAATTTTAAAAATAAAGTTTTCATATTTGAAAATATTGATTTGTTTTCATTGTCTACCATCTGTACCTTACATCTAGCGTATTACGTTTGTCTTAGATACATTCTTATAATATTTCAGGCTAGAATTATTTCTATTGGTAAAATAAATCTTTTCATATCGTCATATTTGTTCTTACATCTCGATATCTTAATAATATAATAGTAATTAGTAGTAATTATAATACTATAAAAAAAAACAAATAAAAAAACCATATCTCGACAAAGAAACCAAGTTTCTTTTTTACTTTCCACTTGAAAAATCTCAAGTATTAATAACATTCTCAGGCGCACATATGTATCTATCTGAAACTTATAGCATTATAACTAAAATCAATACTCACAACACATTCATTCTCTGGAGCATAAGACCCATTTATAAAGTAAACGTTTGGACATTCAGACCAAGGCAGTTCCGATTGAAAACTTTGTACGAAGTAGAATAAACACCAGGCAATGATTGTGTTATAATACAACGCCACGTTAAATGAAACCACTGCACTGCTTATACCAATACCTAAAACACATTACAGGAAATTTCTATTATAATTGTTCATATATATTATATATATATATATATATATATATATATATATATATGTTTTTATATGTTATAATATGTATACAGGCTGTCCCAGAAACAAAAAGACGGAGTAGCAGAAATCGGAAGCTAGATTGTGTAAAAACGTACCCTCAAAATATCAAGTCTTTATTCGTGCGCAGACGGCAGAAAAAAAATAATAAAGAATTCATGGTCTTACGCCGACCCTGGACTAAATATCCACCTGCTTCACTTTCATAATCGGTCCTTTTCAGGACCACCATATTACTTGTGTTAAAAACAAGGAGGAGAAATAGATACTTCATAATAAATATCAAACCATTAATTACTTTAATTTTACACCTGCTAGAAAAAAATAATTACATTCTTGATATTTACTGTAATCTGGAAAAACTACGATTTATTGAATATTCTAAAATAATAATAATCAGCGGTTTCCGACTACAAACTCATTAAAGAGCAACAACGTTCCTATTTTAAAAATAAAAACAATCTTTTATTGTCTGCAGTAAAGTGGGTCGCCCATCTGGCAAAAAATATGTTTTGAATGAGTACAATTTAACGTTTTTTCCCGTTTTATACAAATAAAAGCGTATTTTTCTATGAATGCGTGTTCCTTTCTATTTACAAATGAGCATTCTTACGCGTATTTATAAACATACATTCTGTGCCAGGTCCGCAATGTATTTTTTTTTTATCTAAAAAACAACATAGAAAGTTAAATTTTTAATTTCTTCGTTATTGCGGTATATTTGGGCCTGTTTCCGTTCGAACTTTACATACCTGCTACTCCGTCTTTTTATTTCTGAGACACCCTGTATATATATAACATACCTATATGTTCTACAAAATATACTTTTGCTTAGTTTAACAAAAAAAAATTTAAAAAACGCAATAGAAATGATTCTCTTATCCGTGAATACAAAACACTTATTATCGGTGGAACAAAAATACATCTAACCAAGGGCTTACTAATCAAAGTTATAGTAACTCTGTATCACGAAGAAATAGACTAATCACAAAGAAATCACGTGAACATTTGTGATGCTACAAGATAAACGCTGAAAAATTTCGATTTGCACATCCATAATAATTGTTTTATTGTTTATTTACCTATAATCAAGAGACACCCTAAAAAACGGGTTGTTCTTAAACCGATAATTATGACAATCAAATAAAGAAATACTATAATATAACCTCAAAGTCGCTCAAAACGAACTCGGGCGTTGTTTGCAAATTCATTTCATCTTCATCAGCGTGTACGAGGCTTCGACTTTGCAATGTTTACATATATTCAACCAATGAGAGAAGGATCATGTCTTGATCACGCACTTTTGTTTGTATATAGGTTTGTTTTTGTTTCGCTAAGAACGATTCTAGAACAGTTCACGTCATGCGCAGAATTATGTTAAGTGTTCGGGTTTCCAGAACTGTTCTGGAACAAAAAATATCGTGTTTTGGTTTGTGATTGGCAGTTCTGGAACCGTTCTAGAACTGTAGAACTAATTCGGGCTAAAGGCATCGAATCGTTACAGAATCGTTCGGAACCGTTCCGAACGTTGTACTATGACGCATCAGTTCTGCGCAGTAACAGAACTGTGTTAGAACCGTTCGTAATATTAAACACAAACAAACCTTATTTGTTCGTGATACAGAGTTATAGTTCTGTTCTAACTGAGGTACGTTGGTGCAACTACGTATTCAAACAATATGACGACGTTTAAAAACATGCAAATAATGTTGAACAAAATTCATAATAATAAAAATAAAATTGCAACAGAAATTCAATTTAAAAGCATAATCAACTTTAGGAAATAATTTATAACGTGAAGAAATGGCAGCAAATAACGAGTGAAAATTTATAATCATATTCTTTAATACATATTTTCTAAATAGAATATATTTTAATAAATACAGGCGCAAAATTTCGACATAATCTTAAAAAAGGTTTCTGTTCAAGGATTTTAAAAAGGCAAATATAGTACTGCGTCTAACATATACATTTATCCTTCCAAAACATTTAGAAAGCAGGAATTGAATATTCAATAAAATGTGTGTTTCTTGAAATGAATTACTTAATTTTATATAAATATTATTACCATACCAAACTTACGTAACTGTAAGAAGTTATTGTAATGGCATATTATATATTATATTTGTATTAGCTGGCCCGATGGACGTTATTGTGCCCTTTTCGGTAGGTGGCGCAATGACTTTGATTTAGTTAGAGTGACTTTATAGTGAGAATGGTGACCATAGATAGGAAATACCATATATATAATACTACTATATCGCGTGTAGACAAGGAAAACTTCGCTCCAACATTGTGAAATAAAACATATGGTGCTATGCCGTTTTAGAGTCGCATTGTCCAAACTGCGCATGCGTTACAAATAATTTTGCAAATTTTGGTCTGTTTGTTTATCACATAGATTCATTACTATAAATATTTAATTATTATTTGTACATCGTTAAACAAGTATAAATAGTTTAAAAATCAACAAACCTCTTTATAATTAATAATTGTGCCTTTTCAAAAGTGGAAAAATAATTTAATTTCCCTTAATGAATAAAGAAATATCGTCGTGGCATCATGTGCAAATCAAAGACAAACAATCGATTATACTGAAGAAATATATTTGTCAAAAGTTGCACGAATTGTGGTTATGTTATCGTAAATATTCTAAATTAATTGAGTAAAACCCGCAATCAGTTGAATTGCATTGCAACTGTGTTTCTTTGAATATATTATGATGAGATATCGTGAACAGATAGAAAAACATGCTCTATAGGTCATGTACAAAAATTTATGATATAATAACAACACCAAAATTATTCAACTCAACATGCAAGAATAATAATGAATTGGATAATGTGGTATTCTTGTATCGAGAATTACTCTCATCTACATACATCGGAGCAATGTACAGAAAGAACACAGTAAATTTTACATGAATTAGGTAATTGTATTATTATGTTACATATTAAAATATTTGAATTGCTCATAATAAAAAGGCTTCTATTAAACCTCTTAGAAGAGACACATACCAATCTTTTTGACATGACCTTCTAATTTTTTTTGGTATATGTCTAATATAACATACATGTGTTCATAGAAAGTTGAAGAATTTTGACATGTCCACCACGGAATCCACAGATCCCATATGATATGAGATAATAATATGCCGAAATTGGGTATTTTGAGAAGAGATTGGGCCGGTTATTGGAATTTATGCTATGATGCATCACTGATTGTGAAAATAACTTGAAGGATGAACACATTATTTATAAGATAGTGAAGTGTTTTTTTTTAATTTGTACTTTGCTAAATATGTATCGTAATTTCTGTCACTAAATTGTAATCAAGCACATAGAATGTATTTTATATTTAAATTTACAATAAAATATGTTTTAGTTTAAAACAACTTGTAGATGGTACAGTATAAAGATAATATTCATTTTGGATTTTGCCAAAACAATGTGTGATAAGTTCTTCTGAACTTTTCCCAACATTGTGGAAGTAAATACTGCAGTGTTATGAACTGCAAGGTAGGCACGGCATCAAACAGTATTCCTGCTTTTATGATATTGTTACATTCTCTAAATCTTTTTTTATCATTTTATAAATTTGTATGTATCTATTAATTCATACAAATATTTATATTTCATAATAATTTTTTGTTGTTTTAAGAAAGTTAAACAAAATAGATTTCCGAACATAAATAAAATAAAATTTGATTTTTTACTTCGTAAGTAGAAATTGAACTTTGATGTAATTGATGAATCAAATACAACATCAACATACCTTTTTTACAAGCAATAATATAAATTATTTGCAAGTCTCATTTCTACTCATCTCAGTTTATGAGACATAGACACTCAAGAAAAATGTATTGAATATGAATGTGCTATTAGATAAACTACAGAAATTCAAGTGTATCAGAGTAATTGTTTGTTTATATTCGTTGCTACCATATGGGCATAAATTACGCTTTAATATTAATAAAAATTATATTCAATCACAAAAATGTCATGCTGATTAATTCCACAACTTTTGCTAAAACATTCATGTTTCAGTGTATATCTCGACAACAATTAAATAAAGGAACACAACAGGAATTTAATTAGTTCTTTACATTGTTGATTACGCGACATTATATTGAATAATGTACGTAGACAAATATAAAATAGATGTTGTTTTATTGTTATATATAGCCAAAATACTAAATACAGTAATTTAAGAAATTTTATTTGCATTCTTAAGCTTAAAAATACATAGCAAAACTATATGTTGAAATATAATACAATCTGACTTACATAAAACATACCTGAATCTATTCGATTGTGTATATAAAACATTAATTTATGTGTTTTCTGTAAGTCAAAATGAAAGAAGCAGTATTTATATTCAATAATTTCACATACACCAATAAGCATATACAAATCAATGTACACAAGATTTTCTGTTCAAAATCTTTTCAATAAGACGAAATGAAACGATCGGTATTTACATTTAATAATATAATATCACATATTCTAATAAACACATACAAATCAATGTATTAGTTGTAAGTTCACAAGTTTTTCTGTTCAAAATCTTTTCTGTTAATCAAAATGAAACGATCGGTATTTACATTTAATAATATAATTTCACATATTCCAGTAAGCATGTATAAACCAACGCAGAAGTTATAACTTCACAAGTTTTTCTGTTAATAATTCACTGGAATCAGCATTCATATCGTTTATTTATTCTACCGCGTATTTTCTGGGTAATTCTACAAATTCACCGATGAACTAAACTTGCACAAATCTGAATTCAATAAAAACAACAACCTTGCGTATGCTTTCAGTAATATCATAGTTATAGATGTCAATTTAATAGTGGAATTCTGTATTTAAATCAGAGGTTATAATTATGTTTTCTGTTTATCTATCATTTCGAAAAATTCAAAATGGACAATTTCAGTCGACGCATGCGCTGAACAGGCAATGCGATCAATTCTATCTCTCTTAGTTGGGACGAAAAATTACACATTATCAAGATACAACACACGCAATATAGTAGTATTATATATATGGGAAATACAATAGAAATAAAATCGGCCATTATGTGGGTACCATGTGGGTATATGTCAAATGATAAAATAACCTCGTATTTACATATTTTGTATATAAGCTTTATTAGCGGAATACCATAGCATATTTATAGAACAAAAATATATGGTGGATTCAAGAAAAATCGAAAATTGTATGCTATTCTAGCCTGACGATTCTAAGCAAACCAGATATTCAAGTAAGTGCAGTAGTTTATACACAATAGCGCAATATTTAAGACTAAAATTAAATATAATTTCAATAAAAATGAAATTATTATTATAGCAGATAAGGTATATGAAATAAGTGTAATATTGGATTGTTAATGTGGGAACATAGGAGAACATTTTGCATTCAGGATTACTGTTACTGGAAAATCCACAGAAATGGGAACGATTATCCTGCTGATTCATAACAATAGAATCATTCGGAAAAATGAAAAGCACCAAAATGTACATACAACAAATTATATTGTGTGACTATGACCTCAATCGGTCAAGTCGTTGACATTTCACAGTACTACAAATGCGTAAGTTGGGATATGCGTTTTTTCGTACACAACCTATTTCAACTCCGGGCTTATTTGATCGCTCGTTATCAACATCAAAAACATTTAATTTATTATTTATGGACTCGCAACGTACATAATCGATTTTGACAAAATTTTGTGTGTGTGTGTGTGCAGAAGGTTGTGTTTACATTTTTTTCCAAATTTTATTGGGAAATATTAAAATATTAACAATATGTAAAATCACATGAATTTCTATAGGAAACGAAAAATACACATTCGGCCCATCACACACACTCACTATCGGCATCGCTATACAAATCACCGTCTGTGTGTATGATTGTAGCCTTTTCTTATTTCATTATCCTATACAATATCGGATGTGTTGACTGTTGAATGTTTGAGAGATCTGAGCAAAAACATTGTGCGCGTCAGTTTTACATTCGTTTATTTGCATTTTGATATTGACGCTGTTCGGACGTTTATTTATTTCGGCTATTAGTATTTATTTTTTTAGCGATTCGGACATGGTATTTTGCACAGCTTGGTGAGTTTCAATTTAAAACACAAAGCAAGTTTTAATTTTTCTATAAAATATGGTCGAGCATCGCCGGGCTACGGGCAGCTAGAATATATATAAATGTAAAGTCAAAGTTTCACTTTAACAATTATTTATGCTACAATTTGATCTATTAATTATAAAAAATAGATCAAATACATATTGTAAGTTGTATATACATTTATCTGATTCATAAAACGGTAGATGAGAAGGATTTATTTCAAAAAGCTACTCTTTATAAATATTTACGAAAAGGAAATTTATATATACAGCATACATATTGCAAGAAGCACAATATTTACTACAGTAGTCACAAAAGTACGACTTAGTCCACCTATTTTGCTAACCACTCACTAATAAATTTATAATTATGAAATGTATATAAGTATGTGCATGCATATTAATTAAATTATACCATTGCTTTATTTTTACCTGAGAGATAAGGTGACACTTGATTCCACACTCCGATTGCTCCTTTTCTAAGTCTTTGTCCAATAGCTAGTTCCAAGTAAAATATTGGTATTCCTTCCACAGCCAGCATTATAAAATATGGTATAAGAAACGCACCACCTCCGTTCTTCTGCGCCAAATAGGGGAACCTCCAAACGTTACCCAACCCAACTGCATACCCTACTGTAGCCAGTAAAAAGGTTAACTTACTATCCCATGACTCCCTTTCATCCTCCCCACTTTCTGGCTTGAAAATAGGCTTGCCATCTTGCGAACCTCTTTTACTGCTACAAGCGGACTTAATTTTAGTGCTTGGACTTGTATCTTCGAACGCAGCATTCGTTGCACCGTAACTTGCTCCAGTATTACCATTTTCTATTACCAAACGACTTCTCATTTCTCGCAACTCTAAACGATCCAAAGACCTTTGAGGGTTCATATCTCTGGAGCTCTGTCTTCTCACCAAATGAGCCGTGTTAGCCATTCTTGGACGGGGATTTGTAACAATTTTTATCGAAACATCACATGTCTGAAATCAAGTATCAAATAATGTTAATGGTGTCGAAAAACCGCTATTGCCACAAAATTCATAGAGGCTGAACTAAGAGATTAGATTAGATTTTAATTATATTCATATTCAGGTCTGTCTTCCAAATATATTCCAAAATTCTAGAATGTATACACGGTCCCTTAGTGTAGACGGAAGCATTAGACATAAACAACTATAACTGCAATAATGAAACTTAAGACGGATCATACATGTTCAAATATGTATGTACGTTCTTGTTTTGAACTATACGGGTGTTTTGTTTTTTCGGATCAATTTTTAACTATCTTTGTTTTATTGTAAATTTTCTCTATGATAATGTAAAAATATTTCTATTGCTCATTTCTTTTTTCTCGAGATATAATATTTAAACACCGTTGTCAAAATTATTTAAGCAACATAATAGTAATAATATAATATACAAAATACAAATAAATCGTTCTGAAGTAGCGAAGGCACTTTAAGGGAATATATTTACATTATTAATTGTAAACAAACACCATGAAAATACCTACAAAGAAATTGTTAAATTTTTACTGAATGGTTTTTTGTAATTTCTTGTAAGTTATTTTTTTCTAAGAAATGGTGGTTAGTCATGGATTATAATTATAATCTATAATCTAAAAGAAAAAAGTGGGTGTTTTGAAATATGTATTTTCATCTGAATAAATGTTACGGTGGTAAAAAGCAGTTTTCTGTTATTTTTTAAGCTATGTTCTTTATTTAAGCAAGTATAACTAACATCTAATTAATAATTTTTTTTCCATAATAAAAATGAATATTATATCTTATCTTAGTTTTCTTAATTTATTAGGTATCTAATCAGTGTATGTGAATAAAATAAAACTATACTAGACACTTTTTGTTGCTAGCTGATGATTGACATGTCCTATGCAAGTAGTTATTTCTTATCAAGGGAACTGCTCTTGCTAATTTATTTACGTAAGTTATTTTTATATTCGCTTTTTGTGAGCTTCTTTATTGTTTATCAAAATTTACGATAAACGAATTTCTGGCTCTATCATCAGCATTTATTTCACTCTTAATAAAATTCGCTAATGGACAGTTTCGCTTTAATTTTTGCTTGAAGATAAGTATTTATAAAACAACACTTTATATATACCTATTTAGTATTCTCCAATATGTATATTTCCATCAATTATTAATAATTGGGTATATGTTACGCATCGTAAGTATAACCTGCCTACATTAAGACTCTAATTTTAAAAAATCTTTAAATGATATTCGAATATTAATAAAAAAGGAAAGTAATAAAAATCGAAATTCACTTCTGACCTCGGCAAGTCTGTTTATAATTTATATCAAATAAATTCTAAATTTATAACCTGTAGTAGCTTTTAAATCTTCACAGCAACTGTTTTTTGGCCGAGCTTAACCCATATAAATCTATTCAGTCTGTATTAAGATACTGCTATCGTTACGACTCACAGTAAATAGTTCAAACACACATATTCGCAAAAAAGTTCTCTACATATCACAATAGGGGATATTCCGATTTTTTGAAATATTTTTTTTTGAGAAGTTCGAGTGCTATAATATTGCGCGTATATTTTTTTATGAATTAAAATTATGTTTTTAATAATAAAAAAAAATATTTAAATTCAAAATAATCGCAAGTGCGCGAAAACGAAACATTCAATATGGCTGACGGCAATGACGTAGTAAGTCAGTAAACACGGGACCTGCCAGTACTGTTAAACGTGTGTAGTCCTTATCGACATAGTGTTCAAAACAGAGTTATAATGATGGAAAGCAAAACAAATTACTACTGGTGTATTGTGCCCTGTTGTACAAATACATCGGTTAAAACACCAGAAAACATATTTATCCTTGTACCTAAAGATCCAAAAACACGAAGGTTATGGCTCCAAGCTTCAAGAAGAGATCCAAAACAAATATCTCCTACAACATCAATTTATTGCTGTGAAGATCATTTTGATGTAAGTTACCTTTAAAGAAATATTATATACCTACTTTAATATGTTGTATTATCATTTTAGTTGCCGAAAGATATGGAAAATTGGGTAAAATTCAATCTTTTTGACAGAAGTGTAAAAAAAATTATGAAGAAGAATGTTGTACCTCATAAATTTACATGTCAAGGAGGTCGTAAAAGGACTGCTTCCCCACCACCACCACGTCAAGCTTTTTTAAAGCGTCAACATTTAGATACTGTGAAGCAAGCTGTAGAAAAAACATCTGTTCTGGATGTTAAACATGAAGAAAGTGTTGTTTGTGAAGTAGATGACAACATTATAGGTAGCCATAATGAAAGTATAACATGCAGTAATTCAGGATCAACATCAAAAGAAATTGCAGTTCAAGTGAATATTATACCTCATTATCGAAGTAAATATGTGCAAGCTACATCAATTACTGCAAGCAGTGCCACTTCACCATTCAAAGTGGAAACTGTCGAAGTTTCAACATCTCCACTGTCGCATGTAAAGCGTGTTCAAAGAATTTTCCCAAAAGTAGAAGACTTAGAAATAACATATGGTAGCAGCAGTTCTTCCATGGATACTACAAAAGGTTCCGAGTCACAATCCTTTGCAGCCAGTGAAAGTGATAGTTCCAGCACTCACCAGAAAGACCAATTAAAAAACAGCTCAGCTGCTAGGTCAATTCAAATTATAAAGAGAAATTCTCGACATTATATTGGGTTGCCAGATAAATGTTATTTTGTAGTTGAAATGTTGAGCAATATTACCAATATTAGTATTAATAATATATTATTAATTTTAAAAAAAATTAGATTAAATACCAGCTTTGTGGAACTTGGCGATGATTTTGACATAAGTCCTTCACAAGCAAGTAAAGTATTTAGTAAATATATATCAGTTGTTGCACACCACTTAAAGTATTTTGTATTTTGGCCAGAATCCGAAAATATACTTAAAAATTTACCAATACCATTTAGAAAACGCTACAGCCATGTGGAGTCTATAATTGATGCTTTTGAAATAGAAATTGAAAAGCCTTCTGATCCTGTAAAGCAGTCCCTTTCTTGGTCAGAGTACAAGAAGTGTAACACGATAAAATACCTGATATCTTCTACTCCAGATGGCATAATTAATTTTATATCACCAGGTTTTTCAGGGAGAATATCAGATACGGTGCTTGTGGAAGAATGTGGTTATTTGCAAGTATTACCTCGTGGAGCATCAGTTATGGCCGACAGAGGTTTTAAGCATCTAGAACCTTTACTGATAAGTATGGGATGTAGATTAATTAGACCTCCTAGTGTTGAACAACACAAGAAGCCATCTAAGAAAGATGTGCTTGAAACAAAAAGAATTGCTAGCTTGCGAATTCATATAGAACGTACTATCCGAAGAATTAGGGAGTTTAAATTATTAAAACCACACTCGTGTATTAATGATAAACTAGTTTCACAAATAGATAGTGCTGTAACTATTGCTGCAGCTTTAGTATATTTACAGGGACCACTAATTAAAAAATAGATAAAATATGTTCACTGATATTTACTTTTGCTGTATATATACATGTTTTATGTTGTATTGACTTTGAATATTAAGTATTTTAAGAAAATATATTTGTTTTCCTGCTTGTATTGTGTGTATGTTTAAAGTGTACAAGTATAAATACTTTACTTTTAACAATTTAAATTTTCATTTTTGTATTATATTATGCCATGTAGTATCAATAAAGAAACAAACTACACTACATATTTACTGTTTTGCAAGAAATATATCTCATCCCATCTGTTTCTCGACCTTTAAGAAGCAACATTATATTATAAATAAAAATGCAGTACAACTAAATGCATATATATATATTACAAAATTTGTTTTACACTGTTGTAAATTTTTGGAAAAATATATTTTCTCCAAAATTCTTCTAATATTATTAATATTTCATTTACATAATTTTCATTATAATTAATACATAAGATGTTGACTTTTATTTTCTTCAAATTTGGGATCAGCCACACAAAATAAACAATATGACCTTTTACTGGCATACATCTGCAACCGCACCTGTACATTACACTTAGCACTTATTTTATTTGTATCGGAAATATAGTTTTTGTAGGTTTTCACTGATGTGGGACATTTAACTTCAACAACAAAATTGTCTCCGATACCATCAGGAGAGGCACTAGTAAATGGATAATCCTGGCATACTAATACTCCGCTACTTGCAATATTGATATCCAACTTTCTTTTTACTTCTGAAAGTACTTTACTTTCCAACTCTCTTCCTCTCTGCATTGCTTTGGTATCAGGCACTTTAGAAGCACCTAATATACTTTCCACTAAAGAACCATCTGGTGTCTTACAATGCATGACATCAAATGCTTTCGAGGCTGATAGACGACCATATCGAATTTCATGCCAAAGTTCACATTTGTGTTGCATTTTTGTCTGTTTCTCAATTTCTGTACAGATTCTATAATTGATGTTTTCTTTTAAATATTGAAGAAAACCATCAAAGGAAGAACTTCCATTTTTCACAAATGCAATCATTCCTTGATGAAGCGATAATAAAAGAACATTTGGTACTTCGTATTCTGTTGTGTGTTTGATTATTTGAGCATTTACTTTCTTCTTTTTAAGCTCTTTGAGTACCTGGCAAAATAAAGGAGAAACATTTGAAGTTAGTTTGGGAGATCTAGGTGGACCAAATTTGTTAGCTCTTAAATATTTTAATGATGTTCCCACTTTTGAAAGACGAGATTTTTTCCAGTAGCTTTCAACGGAAGTGGTGGCAGGTTCCTCACTTCTACGATGAATCCACATCAAAAAAGCTATAGCATGCTTACATCCACCTGCAATAATTATATACTTCTATTATAACTATATATGTATTACAAAACTCAGTTATATTACCTGCTGATGCTGCATAATCATGGCATTGTACAATCTCAACAATTTCATTCACTTCATCCACACATAAAGTAACATTATATTGTTTGGTATGTACTTTATGCTCTGGGCAAATTTTGCATTTAACAATACATTTTGTGTGCTCCTTTTTAAGTTGCACATAGCCAACAGCGGAATCCCCATATTGCTCTCTTGATGCACTAAATAAATTAAAGCTGTATAAATAACTTGTTTTCTTCACTTACCAAGAAGGATAAATATACTATGTTATAAGCACCTCTGTGTTTTAACTCCTTTCATTTCACTTGACATAAAGCACAAATTATTTTTTAAAAATTGTGCCACCATAAATGCGTCAACTCTTGGCAAATTGTCTGATTGCGCCTTGGAATAACCAATGTCGACCATGTTGATAGGATTGAATATAAACTTGGTTTGATTTAAAATATAAAACGAATATAATATAAACACCAAACACAACTGACTTGACGACTGTCAAATATGTTTACTGATTTTCCACGTCACTACGCTTTCAACCAATGGCGTGGCTTTTTAAAATGAGTCATTTATTTTGAATAAATTATAAAATTTAATTATTATTATTTCAGAAATAACATATATTTTTCAGTAATATTTGAAAACATTGAAAATTAAAATTATAGTATTATCCGAAAATGATATAAATAATAATTAATAAAATGTATGCACATTCCCTATTGCAGTAACTTTATATTCGCATGCAAAAGATGTATATTGCAAACTTCTTTAAAAATCGTCATTTTCTCAAAAAGTAGCAAAAAATAACAGTGCATCTGTAAGGTTATTAATAGAGATTAAAAGAATGATACTTATGCAAAATATGCACTTATAGCTGCTTGCTGATGAATACTAAAAGCCTATTCAAAGTTTTGTGTATGTTTGATGGCGACAATCGCATAGTAGTAATAAAATTCTCCATACCTTATTATGATTGTTTTATATAATTTACTAAATTTATAAAAAATTTGATTCGTGAAATATTTGCTACAAATACATAGTAATATTCACTGTTTCTCAAAATGGACATTTTGACAGCCCTGCGGGGTCGATCTCAGAAACTAAAAATATGGTCAATCTCAACCGGAATACGCTAAGCGTCGTCATCTGCCTAATCTTATACATCTATTTAGTGTTGAATACAATACCTTCGTCAATCATCTGTCCAATAAGTATTATAAATCTACTCGACAACAATCAAAGTATCGCCATAATCGCCATAGTACTCTTGCATAACTTACCAAGATATTGTTAATGACAGTTAGAACTTGGATAGTTATACTGAAAATTAAATATTACATATAGTCTTACTCGTTTGCATATCATGTGACCAGATCCTCAGCTATACTGACTGCTGAGAATAACTATTAATAAGTCAGTAGAGTTATTAAATAATATAAAAGCATAAATAAAATTATTCCCAACTGCTGCTTTTAAAGCAGAATAAGCTATATCGGTTTCGAATATATATAAAATTTTCTTTACAACGTCAGAATATTTCTATTTTCTGGTCCTCGCGTTTAATAATAACAAAAATTATGAAATAAAACAATGAAGAAACCATAAAATCGGTATTCCTTTTATAACTACAGTGACATGATAACTATAAGAACGCACATTTTCAGATATTAAAAAGTTCAAGTTAAAAGTCTCTGTAGGCAACGACCAAAAAATACTAAATTTTAAATAATTGTGAAAATAAGTTTTCTCAGTGTTTGAAAATTGTAATTATAATGTTGTATAATTTAATTAGAAAAATTTAATTATCAAGATTTTCGGATTTTCGGATAATTTAAAGATTCGACTCCATGCACCCTCGTTGGGGAATCTGACTAACCATGAATTATGTTATTATTATATACAGGGTGAGTCAACTACGCGGGTAAGGCCGATTGTGCCTTTACGAGTAAAGATATTTCGAAGCGGTTTTTTTCTTGTGGTAGCTGTTCATTAGGGGCACATTTTAAAAATATTTTGTATTATACAGACTGTTCCATAACTTGGTGGCTAACCATAGTTATAGTTTTTTAAATGGAACATCCTATATATTATTGCATTTTTGAATTCCCCGTATAATTTTTAGTCAAAAAGTTATAAGATAGTATAGGCCTGAAGTGTAAAGTTTTTGACTTATTCCCATTTTTCTGAAAAATTCAATGTTTGTATAAAATTATATTTCTCGAAAACGACGTATTAGATGGACAAAATTTTTTGCAATATTTTTTACAATAAGAGATCCTAGTAGAAGCATGTATTATTTTTTTACAGTTACTAACTGCATGTGCAGGAAACTGGATTCAAATTAGATGACACGTTTTTGTATAAAAGTATTTTTTTTTAAATGGAACACCCTGTATATCAGTTCATTTTTGAATTGTTTATTAAATTTCGTGTCAGAAACATATAAGACGTTAATACAGTAAAAGTGACTATTACAGAGTTATTGTCGTTTTTTGATATGCTTTTGTCAATTTTTTCAAATAGAGCAGCCTGTATATGATTTCATTTTTGAATTTCTTATTAAATTTCACATCAAAAACATCTAACACGTTAATACTTTAAAAGTTACTATTACTGAGCTATTGTCTCTTTTTAATATAATTTTGTCAGTTTTGTGGTTTAATTAATATAGTATAGTACTGACAAAATTATATCAAAAAGAAACAATAGTTCAGTAATAGTCACTTTTATAGTATTAACGTCTGACATGTTTTTGATGTGAAATTTAATAAGAAATTCAAAAATGAAATAATATACAGGTGTTCTATTTAAAAAACTATAACTATGGTTAGCCACCAAGTTATGGAAGACTCTGTATAATACAAAATATTTTTAAAATGTCCCCTAATGAACAGCTACCACAAGAAAAAAACCGCTTCGAAATATCTTTACTCGTAAAGGCACAATCGGCCTTACCCGCGTAATTGACTCACCCTGTATATTTGTAAAATGTTCGGATGAGAGATGTCTATTATTTGAAATCTGGTTGAACAGTCAACATCCGAAATAAAAAAGTACTATATAAAATAAGACATTTTGCGTACTCGTTCTTTAGGAACCTCGCTACAAGCTAAGTTTTACAAATAGAATATATGTCTTCCGCTTGAAAATTACATTAGAATGCATTGGACGCATTAAATAGACTTTGTCGTTAAATTCATTAATTCTTTAAAGTCATTATCTAGTCAATTCTTCATGTCATATTAGTTGTTTCATAATGATTTCGTTATTTGTTTGGTATTTATTTACTTATTTACTGTTATATGTAATTAATTTCCGAATTCATTCTGTTTGAATTGTTTGCCAAAGATTTTGCACTACGTCTTAAAGCATGCAACAGAAATTATTTATTAATTGTTCAAAGGTACACTGCTAAATACTTATAGCGATGACACACTTATCCGAAATGCTTAAAATGAGTAATGTAAAGATTTAGGGTAGCTGGTTGAAATAATTGTACCACAGTCACATTTTAAGAAACTCCCCAACATCCAGCAGAAGATACAGAATGAACTTGGAATTGGTTTAGCAGCTGTATAAAAGAGATTAGAAAATATATATACACCCAGGATTATCTCAGCTTATTTTAGGAAAAATAATGACATTTTGACGAATCCTAACAGTTCTGACTATTACATACTATCTACCTATGCAGCCGCATTCTCAAACTCGAGAATTATGAACAGACAAAACGCACATTATAATAATAATAATAATAATAATAATTGTCTTTATTATCCAACAGATTACTCCATTAACAGGACAATATAATACAATGATATTGTACAGTGTTAAAAATAATATATAAATAATAATAAAATAAATATATTAATGCTATGGCAAAACAGAAACAAATAGCTAACAAACAGTTCTTGCGTACAACCCTGTATAAATTGTAAATTCAATGAAGAATAGGACTAGGAAGAGTGGAAGGGATCTGGGAAGATTTTATTCGCATTTCTGCTCATGTGGGCAATCGATGCTTTAGCAAGGATATTTGTTCTGGCTCTGGGCTCAACAAATGTCTCCCTTGATCTTGTACCATACTTTGGCACCGCTATATCCACTTCTGTGAACAAGTTGGGGGCATCTATGCCATTATTGATTAATTTAATCATAAAGTTAGCACTGGCCATCTCTCTGCGATATGAAAGTGAGGTGAAATTGTGCCTCAGAAGGAGCTCATCGTAGTCGACGCCCCTGGCTGGATAGTTACCAGATGATTTATAAATTAAATATTTTAAAAATCTTCTCTGCACTCTCTCAATCAGTAAGTTCTGGTAAACATAGTAAGGGTACCAAATTATTGAAGCATATTCGAGTTTCGGACGCATCAGTGTATAATAGAGAGTGTTTAGCGTATTTAAATTTGAAAATTTTCGGCAGGATCGAATTACGAAGCTGAGTGAGCGTGAAGCGGAATTGTAAACGGAGTAGATGTGGTCAGTAAACTGCAGGCGATGATCAAACAAAACCTTTATTTGTGTTTGCCTAGGAATATTGACAAGATCTAGTGAGTAGGAATGTATTATAGGATTAGTTTTTCTTGTGTAAGTAACAACTGCGCATTTATTTATGCTGATTCTTATCTTGTTCCTATTGCACCAGTCACAGATAGTGTTTAAATCATTTTGCAAAGTTTCACAATCGAAAGTTGAAGATACTTTCGAGAAAATTTTCAGGTCGTCGGCGTAGGCAAGGACTCGGCAATTGAGTAACGACAGAAGATCGTTAATGTAAACATTAAATAATAGTGGGCCAAGATTCGAGCCCTGCGGAACACCTGAAGAAGCGGTGAAGACCGAGGAATAGAAGCCATTATAACAGACGTAACACGAACGATTATAAAGATAGGAAGCTATCAACTTAGTTATAGATGACGTAAAGCCAAATGTACTCAGTTTAGATAACAATATGGTATGGTCAATAGTGTCGAAGGCCTTCGCGAAGTCGGTATACAGAACATCAACTTGATCTTTTGAGTCCATACAAGAACTGACATACTGGGTAATCTCAGACAAATTAGTTACAGTTGACCTTCCTGACATAAATCCATGCTGTTGCGTGGAGATAAAGCACCGAATGGAGTTATATAGTTTATTATACAGCAAGTGCTCAAAGATCTTAGAACAACTGGACAAAATATTAATTGGTCTGTAATTCGAGATATCATGCTTGCTTCCTTTTTTGAATACAGGCGTAATCCTGCTTATCTTCCAAATTTCAGGAAATGTCGACGTGCGAAGGGCAAGATTGAAAATTGTGCATAACGGATTGCACAGAATGGACGCACAGTCCTTGATAAAAAAATTGGGTAGACCATCATGGCCAGATGTAAAATCTGCCCTGAGGTGGTTAATGGCTGCCAATGTATCAGTTTCGGAAATAGACCCGATGTAGAAGTTGTTCAGACTTTCCTTGGAGGCCGACGTACTAGAAACTTCTTGTACCCGATATACATCTGAAAAAGTTGTAGCAAAAGCTTCCACTATTTCTTCTGGATCCGTGAGTTCACCATCACCAAACTTCAAGCAACCAGGTATTCTCGACTTACCCGTCTTTTGCCCAATGAATCGCCAAAATATTCTAGGGTTCCTGGATATTTCCATTTCGAGACCAGAGAGGTATGCCTCATAAGCTCTGCGTATTTCAGACTTGACCAGTTTGCGTAATCTAGTAAATTCAAGTCTAAAGCTTGTTGAACCGGAATATTTCCATTTGCGATAATAAAATTCCTTTAATTTAATATTGTTGATTAAAGTTAGGCTATACCAGGCAGGAAAACCACGCGACGATGTTGTATATTTCGGCACATGCTTGTCAATAATAGAAAATACTGTTGTGTAGAAAGTGGACACGGCAAGGTTCACATCAGTACACACCTTCAGCTGGGACCAATCCACATTTCCATGTTCGCTATATAATTCCGGAAGATTAGCTTTCCGAAAATTATACCCGGAATTGATCCTGGATGGGAAGTTTTTGATTGGACATCTCTGTAGATTCATATTAAAGCTTAATGCCGGATGAAAGGTATCCTCCGGAACCAATGGGAACAGGGTATGTTCGACAACAATAGAGCAATCAAAATTAGTAAAAATTAAATCCAGCAATCTATTATCTCTATTTACAACAGTGTTAAATTGGAACAGCTTTAATACATGTATAAAGCTTTGTAAAGTTCTGAATCTTATGTCATTAGCATTGTCGGCTGCATTAAATTTAGGGCAATTAAAGTCTCCGCAAATTACAACTTTTTTATCGATCAGATTTAATGCTAAGTTTTCAAAAAATAATTCACAATCTTCATTAGAAATATACGGTGGTACATACAAAACAATGAAATAAACAGTTTGTGAAACAAAATTACATCTAGAAATAATTATGTCTACCAAAGGAACTAAAACAGAAAGGTATGATGTATCACATGGGATTATTGGCACCTCATTTGAAGCTGCTATCAAGACACCGCCACCAGTCGATTTCCTTACGGCGTCGAAATCCCTGTCACTTCTGAGCACAGTGTAGGAGGTATCAAACAGTTCATCGTCGTTAATATCAGATGAAAGCCATGTTTCGGAAAGCAAAATAAGATGTAAGTCTGAAGATACAGCAGAGCAGTAAAGCTCATTTATCTTGGATCGTAGACCACGCGCATTCTGGTAATAAAATCGTAACGGTGGAGACTGTCTGTTGGATGTTCCTAGTTTCCCTGATTACGATGAACAATTTTTGGAGTCCCATGAACATATTTAATGTAGAGGTTGGACTCGCCTGCGGCAATTCGCTGGTCAAGTTGGCATTTTAAATCTTTATGTATGGCATTCTGTAGAGGAGTTCGGTCCCTCACAAGAAAGATAGACCTAAACTTTTCCATGCTCTTCAAATTACTACTTTCCCGCAAGACCGACAATACCCGATCCGAAGACGAAAGAGTCACCTTGACAGGTCGCTTACGATGCTGTTGTGTTGGATCGTATTTACCAAGCCTAGTAGGATTCAGGTGATCAGCAGGGATGTTTAATTTTGCAAATATTTCCTTAACGGAAATTGTATCAGCTGCAATCTGATCTATTTTTGTACCCCCCTCCAACTCGGGAAGATTAAAAACAATCAAATTATTTTTACGTTTTTCACGCTCAGCTATTTCCCGCACCATTCTGTCAATTGCGAGAGAATCAGTCATTTCGACCGGTGAAGCATCAATCCTTGGTCCACTGGCTTTCAAAGCCTGAATTTCAGCTTGAAGCGACACAACCAGCGATGATAATTCGTTTAATTTAGTTAGTTGCAACTTAAAGTCACTACACGTTGGACAGTAGTACATCAGTTTACGTATCTTGCTCTTTAGGCATTGGACTTCGTTTCTTGAAAGCTTACTGCAGGTCGTATGAATAACGACTTTGCATAAATCGCATGCTATTTCATTTTCAAGGATAGCATTTTGATTACAGATACCACATTCAGCACTCATAGTTAGTGTCAAATAAAAGAGACTTGACAGGTTTGGCTAACAAAAGGAGAACCAGGAATAAACAAGGACACAAGTTTTCACACCAGAGGGGCCTATCTCGGTGACTAACAATACATACACCAAGGCCACGGAAAAGCAGGGAGGTATAAAGACTAATTACAATTATAAAATAAGGAGAACTTTTTAAATTGTACCTCTATGTTAAAGTGCAGATTTAGAGCCGCAAAAACACAAAAAGGAAAAAGTTGTTTAGGTGTAGCGGTAAAAAGGAAAAAAGGCGGAGATACGGTTAGGTATTACAAGAAATATGCGTTTAAAACACATCAAATTGCAATCCAACAAAATACGGTAATCTCAACCGACAGGCAAAATGATAAATTATACCAAGATAATAAAATTAAAATTTATAAATCAATATTACCCAAGTAAACAAGCGAAAAAACAGAGCTGAAGAGAAACACTGCACACTGCACAGACAAACACGTGCACCCTTTAACGTGCACCATTATAATGAAGTCACCAATTATCAACACAGTTAGAGGATTAACATAGGTGGTTGTATTGTCGGTAATCATATTTCCTGTGTCATTTATTTAAATAATTTGAAATACACGATCTCCACTACTTATGTTTGGAATTTGTTACTGATACATTGCCTACTACGATTGCCGATATGTGACTACACATTAGAGACATTTTTGACTACCTTAGAAGGAATAGCTCTTTGACCATATATTAAATTAAGTATTAGTGATAAAAAAAAACGTTAACTTTTATTAAATCATAACAATTTGAAGAAGAATGTTGATAGTTGTCTGAAGATTCTTCTGCACGTGACAACAAAGCAGCCAGTTAATTTCTCGCTCTAAAACAGTTTTTATTCTGCATATTATTTTTATCCAACAAAACCAATTTACCTAAACTTACATATAACCCTGTCAAGGCAATTGTGATACGTGTTCAAACTCCGTCACGTCAGGCATGCACATATGTGAGGTGTACACTATAAATATGATGGTTCGAAGCCTAGTAATTTTTAGTAACCAGCCAACCAACGTGACTAACGCACGAAAATGTCTGAAGTAACGAAAATTGAGTACCGCGCGGTCATTAAATTTTTAACAAAAGAAGGGCATACACCTTATCACAATAAACAACGTCTAGACGGCGTGTAGGGTGATTCATCTCCCTTCGTATTCGACTGTAAAAAAGTAGGCAAAATGTTCCCGTTTGGGACAAGAATCCCTGGAAGATGCTGATCGGTCGGGTCGACCAATTGAAGTGATAACGCCTCAACAAATTTCAATTATTGAACATTTAGTGCTAGAAGTTCGTCGTTTGAAAGTGAAGGAATTAGCAGTGCTAATAAACATTTCCGAAACAAGTGTTCGCCGAATTCTCCAAGACCATTTGGGTATGAATAGAATTAGTGCTAGATGGGTACCGCGACTTCTTTCTGCTATCCAACGTGAACGTCAAGTCGAATGTGCGCAGTCGTTTTTAAACATGTGTGGAGATGACCCAAAACCGATTTTGGAATCCATTGCCACGGGGATGAAACAATGGTTCCGTTTTACGAACCTCTATCGAAAAGGGAGTCCATAGAATAGCGGCGACCTGATGAACCTCGTCCCAGAAAGGCAAAAGTCGTTCAATCAACGAAGAAGGTGATGGCCGCAATATTCTGGGATTGTGAGGGCATTTTGCTAATTGACTTTAAAGAGCGCAATACAAGTGTGAACGGCACATATTATGCGTCTTTATTGCATAAATTAAGGGACAGTATTCGTGCAAAACGTCGTGGAAATTTGACGAAAGCTGTGCGACTATTGCACGACAATGCTCCCGTCCATACTGCCGCCATTTCACAGGCTGCCAGCCGCGAATGCTTCATGAATTGAAAAATCCACCTTATAATCCGGATATGGCTCCTTGCGATTCTTTTTTGTTTTCTAGTTTAAATAAAAGACCTTAGTGGACGTAGTTTTGAGGACGATAGTGAGTTGCAAGCAGCTGTTACAGAACATTTTGACGGAAAACTTCAGGTTATTTTTATAATGTTATTAATTAATCGTTGTAATAAATATGTAGAAGTTATGGGAGATTACATTGAAAAATAAAAATTATTATATTGTTCCAAGTTCCTTTTTTGTATATCAAGCCAAGAATTTATGGCGCCTACCTCGTATGTATTCACTAACGTCATTGTAGCACTCAAAAATAATTTCTGTTGCATACCCCCATGTCATCGTGTTTATAACAAGAACAAATTAATAAAACCGAAAAATAATTAGTAATACATGCAAATATATCAGATCCCCCACAAAGTTCTTAGTCAATATAGTACCTATAAAAGAAAAAAATAAAGAAATCCGAAATGGGGAGGAATCATTGTTGTGGATGGTTGAATTTTATAGGCGATATAAATCAGTATAACATATAAATGTATGCTTTAACAAAAAATACCTAGGCTATTCAAACATATGGTCGTTTAGCTTAGTGTGTGATTCCAAATGTAAAATCAATACTAATATTGCAAAAAAGGACTGCCTAGCATTTTCACAGTAGTAGGTGATATATGTATGTGTGTACCACGATTACTGAATGTAATAAAATGATTTTCTTTTTCACTATATTGCATCTGTATATTATTATATCAAGTACTTATTGAAAATAATAAAGCATGGCGATAATATCTGAAACGCTTAGAGCTATACTAGTAAGCTTTCATTAAGTAAATAATTGGTGTATTTAATTGATCTGCGCCTTGCGATTTAGAAATTTTTATGTTATTAAGTCGGCAACTTGGAAACGTCTTTCTTCATTTGTTCTTCAATCATAGTCGCACCTAAATATTTTATTTACAAAATAAACATTACTTTATAATCATATGATCATGCTTACATGCAACTATAACATTGCCAATATTATTGAATAGCATTAATAACCAATAATTTCCAATTCGTATTATGTTAAAGTTGATTGGTTTGTGTCGATAATTTTAAAAATCACTGCTGGAAAACCCTTTAAACAGCGATTATGGGATTCTAATGTAAAATTTGTCAATTAATTTAAATTCACGCAGGGGTGGGAATTGTAAAACGTAAATATCACTAAAATGCAGCGGTGTAGATCAATTGAATAAACTCATTATATCAATTATTTAGACATAAGCGGAAATTTAAGCTAATTTAGATTCACTAATCTCCAGTTTTATGATAAAACAAAACAATAGTTCAACAAATGCTAATGCAGAAAAATACCATAAATTATGTTTAATTTTCTTTAATAATGTTTCTGTAAGAAAATAATATACAATACTATATTAGAGAGCACTTAGAATTGTCACATATCCAGTTATAGTTTTCCCAGGTAGTAGATCTGACAATACAAGTATGATAGTTATGGAAAAATTACGAAACACGATTTTATCGATTGACATAACGAGAAAAACCAAAGCATTGTTTTTTGTGGTAGCTCATGACTGTTTTAAAGAATTAAAATTATACAAAGATAAGTTAATCTAAGCCGATTTATTTGCGCTCAGAATGCTGCTATTAAGGGAGGGTCCGTTTGTTTAGTGAAACACTGGCCTAAAAGATGATAATGCATTATAAACATTCAACAATCCAAAGTTAGTCGTTCCATGATATTGAAAAGAGAACTTCTTACATTAAATTAAGAAATTATTACATTAAATTAAATATTTTATTACGCTTTGCACACAATAAGGTGTTTGGTGCAGGTTTGTCTGTCATCTTTACTGGAACTAGGCTATTGCTTTCCAATTCCTTGTCTGTCTTGTGGATTTTTTAGTTCCCGTGCCATTTTTGGACTTGGTGGTATGTTTCAAATGTATGATACCTCGCCGCGTCCTTACTCGGTGGCAAATAAGTTCGATTAAAATTACTTTTTATTGTTGACATAGCAAATTTTTGGTAGCGGACTTTTGCCAACGTATCTTTCTTGAAGTTACTATCATACAGAACGACTACAAAAGCTAGCACCAGCGTCTGCAATTCCCTTAGGTTTGGCAACATGCTGCTTATACATGTCAACGATTGTACTAGAGTTTTCGTGCTTTTGGGCAAATGAAATAAATTTTGCTTGGCTCTAATTAAAAGTTGATTTTTTTTAAAAATGAATTTGTTGATCAGTTTTGCCTCTCCTAGGTTCCCTAAGGTAAATGTTCCTTGATAGTGAGCATTGTCACTATCAGCACAACTAGAAGATTGACGACTTCTCCAACAATAAAAACCGAATCAAACCACGCTGTATTGACGATCAAAGCACCGACATCTTGTTCAGTTCCTTGATTTTAACAGAAGCCTTTACGATTTTTTTACATTGGAATGAGCTTATGACTATTTTAAAGAATTAAAATTATACAAAGATAAGTTATTTTAAGTCGATTTTTTTGCGTTAAGAATTCTACTATTGAGACACGGTCCGTTTGTTACATGAAACACTAGCCAAAAAAAATGATAATGCATTATAGCCATTCGACAATTCAAAGCTAAAATATATATCTAAAATTTATAGTTGTTAGTAACTACCTCATTATATTGAACTAGATCGTATGTACCAAATTTTTGAATATATAAGAATTTCTACAGTAAAACGAGAAATTTTATTGTTCAATAAAAGATGATCAATATTTATTACATTAAATTAAATATTTTATTACGCTTTGCACGCAATAAGTGCTGTTTTTAGTAATTAATTGGCCGCAGTATTATACATTCATACATGCAATAAGTAAACATTAAAGACATCTTTGTTGTTGTTATTTGCACCTATTATCGTTTCAAAGTACAGAAAAAATCAGTATATTACGTAAATGAGGCCAAATTAGTCACAGTAGAGTGCCCACTGACAAAGTAACGTTGATTTTAAGATATATGGCAAAAATACTATTACTTTTATAATTATTAAAAAAATCCAGGAAACGGCTACGAGATGATACATCCGACTTATTACACTTTTGAGTATCGAAACAATTCTGGTGAATTTCCAAACACTTGAGAAACTACTAGCCTTTGTGGAAGGAAATAATACAGAGAAGACTTGTTAGAATATACTTAGTATCTCTAATGACAAAACTGGGAGTAAAACAACATTGTATTATACAATACAATGTAACAAAGTAATTCTTGGAGAATAAGCTCTCACACGAAATTTTTCGTATATGTATACTTGAGTGATTGTATTATACTTTGAGAGGAGAATAAGTACATCAAGAATTACACTTAAAGTATTGTACTGATCGATTTAAACCTGTCTGCCTGGCTTAACTCCTGCCATAGATGGGCTCATGTTTGAACTGGCATCATAATTACTTTTGAATTGAATATTTTTTTAAATTGGACGGACTTAACGGTCGGGTTTGCAGTCTCTATTCGTAGTACGATGGACGGACCAGACAGGCTTGTTAGGCTAAGGACGCATTATGTGAGTTAATATGTGTGCAAAATCGTGAACTATTTATCTTCCGAATCTTCAAGCTAATAAACATCATCAATCTATAACTTGTAAGGAATTCTCAACAAAGTTTGTTTAAAATTAACGAAATGTCGTAGATCACGAGTATTAGTTTAAAGTTTCAATACGGCACAATTAAAGACTATAGGCGGTTATTATCATTATTTTAAAAGAATACAAAGTCTTGTGGAAGACCAATTTATTTATACGCTTCTTGTCACGTTGATAGCAGTTATGGTCCTTAAATTACTTTTTAATTTAGATGTAAACCATGTAATGGAATATGAGAAGCATGAAGAATATCATGAAACTCTCCGAGGACAATATCAACGTCTGTTTTGTTAGCCAATTAGCCAATCCTCTGGACATGAAAAATCGGCTTTAATAATTGTTCTAGTAATAATTTTCATACTTCAGGAATTGTTCTTCTTTTAATTAATGACAGTCGAAATCCAAGAGAAATAGATATACTGGTATAATTAATAATATTCAGTAACCAGAAAATAGTTTTAGGGATCAATTTGGAAATCACACTTAATGTTGAAAAATAGTAAATCTTGTAGTCTGTTATTTGCTTTGATATGCCAACCAAGTTACGTTTTTTCTCGAAGCTCTTCCAATAGATCCGAATTAGTAAGGTAATTGTCAGCTGGTAGATTACGATTCGATCTTTATATACATCACATTGCTTTTTTTGTGTAAATATCCAAATTGTGTGAATAGCACATCTTTAAACACAAAACCTTTCAAACTGTATTTTGGCGGCTTTGAGGGCAGGTACTGGTGAATAGCCCAATCTAATACTTCCAATTTCGTACCAGTACTTATATACTGGGTGAGTCATTAGTAGCCGCTTCTTCGATTGCTCATTTGTGTTTTTAATAAAAGAAAAAACCGTTAATGGAAAATTCATTGTTGTTTGGGGCGCATGTTCTAAAAATACTTTAAGCTCTGACGCACTTCCGGTCATCATTTGGCATTAGTTGCAGTCGACAATACCGCAAGAAACTTTGTTTTTTCAAAGCCTACTTCCCGAAATTTTCACATACCAAAAACTTACTTTTTCTAAATGGAATACCCGGTATTTTATTGTGGCATTTTGTTCCCTTTTTTATTCTCTTTCATTTTTCTTAACAATGTGCTATGCCTATATTTTGTAATTTCTGAGATAATCGCTATAGAAACAATCAGCGGTCAAGTAAAGAACTACGAGCGCTGTGATGTGCACCCAAATATGCGTCCAATAAATGCTGGAATGCGACCGATTGCCTGACAACTTTAAAAGAAAGTCGGTAAACATTTGAGTCAAATTTATAAAAGCATAGCTAATAGTTATCATCAAAATGAAGAGTTAATAGATATGATTGACGTTTTGGGTGAATCTGAAAGAAACTCTTCAGACCTCATGCACAGCGATCCCTGGTAGAAGTCAACCGAAGCCAGAAACCTTCGAAAGTATAAAGGCAAGGTTCGAGTGAACAGAAAGTGTTAAGTATAAAAACAAGGGCAGACTAATAACTGGCGAGGATAATAAGTTTATCGTACTTGCGAGTGCAGTCGAACACCCCACAAACTAGTACTACGAACAGTTACATGTAAGCGTTGATTGAAGGAATATATAAAGATGCGCAACGCTATAGTAAAATAGCGTGTCTTTCCGTTAAGTCGTCCCGCAAACCCCTTGCCGAGAAACATCATCGCTGTCTCGGGCTGTTTCGAATCTCGAATCCAAACGACTGATGCAGTCGCTATAGATATAGGACCCAGTTTTGGCTACGCTGAATGGTATGTAGTGGCGCATCTTTATGTATTCCTTCAATCAACGATGTAAGTCAAATTTGAGAATCCAGAATAATTGGGGAATATGTAAATCATCGGTAGCACATTGATACACAGAGTTAGATAAAAGAAATTTTCAGAATCCCTTACATTTTTTGTCAATGGGCAGCAGATAAATTAACCTTGTCGATTTTTTGTTGTTTACCGACGAAGCCACCTTTTATTAAAATGGATACATTAATCGTCACAATTTTCGTTATTATAATACATAAAATCCCTCACAGCAAACTTTCAAAATCGTTGGTTATTAAATATGTGGGAAGGAATAGTGGCTAGTCACATAATTGGACCTTACTTCTTTGATGAAAATGTTAATGGAGAAGAGTATCTTCGTTTTCTACAGACGTATTTCAACACTTTTTGAAGACATGAACATTAAAATCAGAAAGGCGTTTACAATAATATGGCGAAACGTTTCACGCAACGTCAGTACTTCTTTGGAAAACAGAATACCTCACGTGCATTGCAAAAGTTGTGGTTATGCTGAATATATTCTTTACTGAAATTGTTTTTTCTTACTTTTGATTGTTGTTACGTTGCTCAATAGTTTTAGGTTACTTAAATTGCATTATTTTGTTGTTAAATTTTTTTCTATCAAAGTTTTAGGACATCAATTTATAATTTTGAAAAACTGCAGCTCTTATGAAATTAGGCAATTAAATTAATGACAGCAGCATTGTTTCATGCACCTTTTAGTGGAGCGGCATCTTGAAATATACTATAAACACAATCTTTATTTTATTTCGTTGTTAACCAACAGTGTAAAAAATGACTGGAATTAAAAAAACTCAAATGCGATGCCCTTCATTCTGTAAAATTATTATTTTTGGGATAGTTGGATTTAACCTTTACTTTGTTTGACAGTTGACTAATGAAGCCGGGCCCCATGCCAGCCTTCCATAGCTTGAACGAATATTTGGGTGTATAGAACAACAGCCCTCGTAGTTCCTTATTTGGCCGCTAATTGTTCCTATAGTGATTATCTCAGAAACTACAAAAGATAAGTATAGGACATTGTCAACAAAAATGAAAGAGAATAAAAAAAGGAACAAAATGACACAATAAAATACCGGCCGTTCCATTTAAAAAAATGAGGTTTTGGTATGTGAAAATTTCGGAAAGTAAGCTTTGAAAAAACAAAGTTGTGTGAGGTATTGTCTAGAGCAACTTATACCAAATGATGCAGAATGTTCTTGGCTACAAGCATTGCCAATGTTAATGTTTTTACTTTTGAAAACAATGAGAAAATGATTTTTTTCTGAACATGTTTCGGTCAAATATTTTCAAAAAAAAATTAATAACTCAAAAACTATTGGTTCAATTTCGAAAAAGAAAAAACCATTGAATAGGCAATTTAAAACAGTACTAGAAAATCCAAAAATATATAGGGTGAGCCATTAAGAAAAATTGAGTTCCGTGAATTTCCGGTGAAACCGGAAGTGCGTCAGAGCTTAAAGTATTTTTTGAAATGCGCCACAATCAACTATGAATCTTCCACTTGTTTTTTTTCTTTTATTTAAAACACAAAAGAGCAATCGAAGAAGCGGCTACTTATGACTCATCCTGTACATTTTTCATTAAGCAATTTTGAACAAATAACTGAATTTTTTTGCTCTATGCCCTATGAAAGCTTTTAATTCAATTAAATCTATAAGTTTAGCATTTCTACCCCGGTGGGTTAGAAAGTTGGTAAACCAGCAACAAAAAACTTTAATTGCTGATTGACGTTCTTCCACGATTTTTTTTAAAATCCTTAACTATCAAGATTTTTGTATAATACTATCAAGGTTTTTGTATAATATTATTTATTACTCGGGATTACTTTTTATTTGTAGTCACTAACTTTATTGATTCAATAAAATGTTATATTTGGGAAAACTTGTGCGTACATTAAGGTGTTACTTCAGGAGCTCGTGAAGTGATCAATATATTAAATCTGTTTAGTCGTTAAGTAGATTAGAAGAGTGTGTTTCTATTAAGTGTAAGTGAAAACTTAAATATCTTAGAATCACCAGAAATACACCCCTAAAAGAACTAATCTACTTAATTATCAACGGATTTGATGTATTTACCACTTCTTGAACTATTGAAATAACTTCTTAATGTAAACATGTTTTGCCAACTGCAGCATCTTCCTCTTCTCTTGCAATGCACTAAAAATGCAGAATAATTCTTAGTAATAAAATATTTGTAGTTAGTTTTGGACATACTCCATTTGGATATATCTAATTTTGTAAGTTTGCACAACTTAGTAACGAAATAGCTATAGTTTGTAAATGACTCACCAGAGTTGAAACTAGTCACTCACGCTTTAAAAATAAAAGTGGTAAAACCATAGGAAAAAGGGTTATATTCGTATAATTAATTAATATGGCTTTTCATAAAGTTACGGTCAACAGCATCAATATTTAAATTTATTATTAAAAATGCATAAAAATAAATAAAACAATATTTAACTTAAAATTTGTAATTATCACAATGTAACGCAATTGGATGCAGTGTATCTCCGACTACCACAATAATGATGAACGGGAAGCAACAATATAGTTGGTTCTCTTAATGTTTCGTGTCCCAATTTACATCGGTGAATTTCAGTGATAAACAATTAAGTACAGGAGACACCAGGGCAGACGAAAGGCCGCGTGGCATTAGTGGCAATGAGTACTAAGCAACCAACAGAAACAGGGGCAGCCCTTTAACGTCTTTGTTACTTCTCGTTGATTGTTGTTCTCTGACAGAACGACTTTAAGTGGAGACTTAAAGTCGTTCTGTCATACAATATTGTAACTGTTGTATTTGTCAGATCGACTACCCGGGAAAACTATAACTGGTTATGAAAGAATTCTAAAAGTGCTCTCTAATACTGTTATCAGGGAGCACTCTTCATTTTGTTTAAGACTGTATCTAGATTTCAGCGACTTTCATTCATATGAACTCAATAAGCCATAGCAGAAGAACAGCTTTTAAGCTTGTTTTTGGAGCATGTATAAAAAGTCTGCATTGTTCAGAGTTGTAATCAACTGCAAACTCACTCATTAGACCAGAAATATCACGGTAGTAGAGCAAGTCCTCCTCTTGCTTTAGATAAATGAGCAGAATACTAATCTCGTCTCCTGCAGAGGTACGTTGATGTAATATATGCTAACACGTTTTTTCATTCTGCATTGAGACAAACGTTTAGTCAAAACTAAATCTATTCCCAAATAATTTAACACTACTATCCACTGACTTATCTGCTGAATGTTGGTACTCATTATCACGATCCGGATCACTTTCACCTGATAGCGTGCCAAAGAAGTTATTAAGTAAAATGTCATCAATAGCATCTGGTGGCTAAGAGCAAGTTTCGAACTATAGCCGACTGGTTGATAGATGGAGGAAGGCTATGTTAAAAATTAGTTTCTTATTTATCGAACCTACGGTGCTTTTTTGTGGTTTTCCCTAATAATTTTTCTATCAAAACGAAATCTCTATCAATGTATGACTACTAACAAGAAAACTGGTGGGTGATACGTTAGATTTTTTTCTCCTTTACCAACTGTAACAAAAGAGACATCAACTACTAGTTTTCAATCTGTCCATGACAGTTATTGTGAAGATTCTGTGTCAGTTTTGGAGCTTAAAAATACGTACAGAAGCCGCCCCTTTACTCTCTCTTTTTGCTACATCTTCCGTCCATAAAAACATGTGACCTCGACCTACAGTACAATCATGGATACCTAAGTTGTATAGCCATATTTTTCTACAATAAAATGCGGGGACCGTAGTTAACTTCGGTATGGGCAAAGCCTGATGCAGATACGAACGATATGACGCATAGTTTCGAAATATTCTTTTATTGTTCGGATTCTGAACCTATTACATTTCTCATGGAATAAAAGCAAAATCTATTCTTATGCTCAGTTAGTCACATGTTGCTTGTGTCCGACTTGGAGATTTAATAATATTGTATTTTGTACAACATATCTTACAATATGCATATTTCAAAACTGGCGCAATGGCTCTTTTCACACATCAAGAAATGTACACCTCTTTATGTAAGCGAGGAATAATCATGTCGTAGTCTAAGTAACTAAGTAAACTCTGTTTTGATTGTCCTTTCTACTGTAAGACTTTGATAATTGGGAATAAGTTACTCTCGAAGTGATTGCATCACTCAATATTCAATGTGTTTGGCCTATTTGAATGTTTACCCCTCTTGGCTTTGTCAGGAATAGAACACGCTCTGATTTTCTTTGACATAAGCTGCGGTGGATAGGTTCCTTTTTGTGGCCACCTCCATGCAGCCAAACATGCAACTATTTTGCAGATCAAACGACCCTAAATCCCAAAACTTTGTAAATATTTGGATTTCCGAACCCTGTAGTTTATCCCTGCAGTCATTTTTACATAGATATGGTGGTCCTTGCTCACGACCCTTCACTGTTTTCCCGGTTAAGCCACCCTTATATTCTTGACCCAAACTCCTTCGAGTTTTCCGTTTGATTCTACTGTACATTTCAGCTTTTCTCTGTCTCCACCTGCTTTTTGACGTTTTTCAGGCATTCTTTCACTCGTTCCTCGTAATACACTCTCTTCTCGGTTCTGCCTTTCGCACTAAATTTCTGAATTACTAGAAATTTCATCCTAAAATAATAAAGCAATTATATGACAAGCCGCCTTATTCGTGTGACATCCATTGATTATACGAATATGATACTACACATTTTAAGAAATAATAAATTACCCCATGATTATTTGTACTTCATCACTAACATAATCCTTATCCAAGTCACTATCATCAATTGGCGATTCAATTTCATCATCAGAATTACTATCTTGTTCAAAACTAACTATTTTAGCACTACATCCCGGCTGAGCAATCGCCATTTTTTGTGGCTTAACACGCTTTGACAAACAATTTGCCTGGATATGCAATAATGCAAGAAGATGATTCATATATAGTATCGCCATCTTTGGGAATATAACAACAATAATTCTCATGCGGCTTGTCATACCATTGCTCGCTATGAAATGGCAAAGAACACAATTCACCAAAAAGTGTGGCTTTTCATATTCTATCATATCTATCTTTAAAACGCCTTCAAAGTAAGTCCAAATTACAAATAATATTATAATTACTACGGATCAGCTGCCAGGGTACATTGTAGAATTGGAAATAGGGCACAGTAACAGTGATGATATCACTATTACTTCATCAACCAAATGCCTTGAAGAGGGCGGAATCCATGCCATAATTGTTAAAAGGTAAATACTGCATACACAGTTCATCCTTCCAAATAACAGTTGGAGGTAGTGATCATAAGCGTGGGAATGTGTGGTAAAGAGATTGCCGTCATATCTTGCTGCAACCTCTCCTCAAAATAGCTGAACACGCAAGATATAGATAATTTTGCAATCTAGTAAATCATCTATTCTTAAACGGAAACCTTGCCAGCAATTACTCTTAATACAGCCCCAAGCATAGCAATGGCAATGAAGCCCAGTTGAAGACTTATCTGAATCAGCACGATGATATCACGAATTGCCGTCTCACAGATTCCACCCCTTCCACACACATATGAATTGCAAAATTGCGTTCTAAATATTGCAGTTATGGCAAAGTATTCATTTCCAATACCACTATCCCGTGATAGTAAACTTCTACCTGGCCCTTCACGTATGCAAGGCATACAAGACCTTCAATAAGTACGACGACACTACACACGCTCATTTTGTGGAACCCATTTTATATCAACAAAAATGGAGTGTTACATCTGAAGAGGCATCATAAGAAGCACTATTATTGGTCCATTCTTTTTTAACAATACCTTAAATTGTGCAATTTACTCAAATCTCCTACAAATTAATTTACCATTGCTATTAGAAGGCCTGCCAGATAACGTCATAAAGAGATTGTTGTACTAACATGATGGTGCACCAACACATTATGGTGCTGCTGCAACAGCACATTTAGATAGGGTATTCACCAATAGGTGGATTGGGAAACAAAGCTTGAGAAGCTGACCAGCGCGATCACCAGATCTCACACCTTGGGATTTCCTTATGTAGCAAACTGTAAAAACATTGTCTACGCAACACCTCTTAAAACGGCAGAGAACATGCAGCAACGAATAAGAAACGCTTTTCATCAATTAAGTGAGAAGAACATAACTCAGAATGTAAGTCTGTCGATACCGAGGCGGTTAAGAGCATGTGTAGAGCAGAACGGAGGATATATTTGAACACATTTTAAATTAAGATTGTTTTATTATAGAAAAATGTAATTTTAAAACTAATAATAAGGAATTAAAAAACGGGTATTCGTTAAAGTTACTTTGTTTTATACCATTTCATGGCCAAAGAATAAGATGGGAGAAGAGACAGACTACCAATTGTGGCTTCAGAAAAATCTTCTCGGTACTGAGGATTCATCTAAACGTCGCGTCGCCGCGAGGTAGACATTGTCCACCTGCGTGCCATCTGAACACATAGGATATGATATCAAAAAAATATAATGCGCGTCTTAATAATAATAATAATAATAATAATAATAATAATAATAATACGGTAACATTTTGGATTATGTTTACATTTAACTAGCTCGGTTATTTTTATTATTTATGAGACTCTAATCGTTTTCAGGGCGTTCGGATTCTTGTGGTGTGAAATATTACTTTCGCATAAATGAAAGACAATATCAACGTGTAAAAAAATAAATATATTGGGTTCAAAAATACATAAATTAAAGCATCAAGGTCATAAACCAGGCAAATACAAGCAATACATAATAAAAAACACTGTTATGATGAACTTCTTAGCTTCTCTTGGAATAAAATTAAAATTGAACAATAACAGGTATGTAACTAAATTTTTACTATTGAAAATACTTTTAGAAAATGCATAATAAATAATACGTTAATTCTTTTGAACTGTTTATGAATGACCTTAAATAAAAACACTATTCAAAAAAAAACAACTCATGATAAGATATTGCTATAGGATAACTCTTACAAAAATAACTATGTATAATGCTTATATTAAATACACATAACTTAGTTTGGCCATTAAATTAAATTCTGAATCTTTTAATCGATTTTTTTAGATAAATTCTGTACGTACTTTTCAATATTAATCTGTTGTGGTATTTTTATTTTTAGATAAAGTTTGTCGGGTTCTCTCGTCTGGATTCTTCTATCCTGATGTTCCTCTTCTTCTGGATACTTTTCTTATGGACTGCTTTTCTTAATGGACTGCTTATCTGCATATTTTTCCGACGTTCTATACTTTCCAACGTAGGTATTATGTTAATTTTAGCACTCTTAACACTATTCACTTTCTGTATTTTATTGTAGGTACGAGTAACAATTTTATATAATAAATACCTTATATTGGAACTATGTGAATGAAATTTTTATACAGATAATGTATATAATCGTAATAATAAACACGCTATTACAAGGTATTTATACCATTACTTTAATTACTAATTTTTTAAACTAAATTTTGGAGAGCGTCTATTTTACGTCTCCTCCCAGTGAAAAATTAAAGTACTCTCCCAATTGTTTTTTCTTTATCTTCATAATAATCATATAAATGCACCTTGGATTTCTATATTTGAAGTGTGCATACTAAGTTGTCTAACTTTAAGTGGTTAAATATAAATATTGGTTTTAATTTCATATGAATGTTATAATTCAAATTTAACTTAATTTTAAGGCTTTATTTGACTTCTAAATTTTATTAAGAATTTTTTAAACAATTAAATATCAATTTTTTTAACAATTGAGTCATTCTATAAATATTGTATCTTAAGTTGCCTAGTTACTTATTTGTAATCACATGTTTTACACCTATACGCCTTTGGTAGGTAAATATTAGTATATTGTTGCCCCTTATTTGAATAAAAAGAATAATTGATACTATAATTATTTTTTTTATAGTACATAATCGTTTATAAGTGTTTATACCTTTCAACATTTATTCCTCATAATTATACAAGGTGTCTCTAAAAGGTCTTTAAACAACTCTACCACGTATTTTTCGGACCAAAATAAACCGATTTAGCAAAACTTGGCTTAGTCAAAGTTGCTTAGTTTGTGCGCAATACGGTCCTGAAGTTGCAGTTCGAAAATTGTTTTTTTGTTATAAATTTGAAACGGCTGGAGCGATTGCGCTAAATTTTGTCACGTTTACATAGTTTTATGAGTCAAGAAATTCTGTATCAAAATTGTGATAGTAATCAATCCATAGGCGGAGAACCTGCGTTTATAAATATTAAAACATTTCCATTTTCTACGCCAATGGATAAAAAAGAGTTTGTCTATAAAATTTAGATTAAGTGTCTTAAGTACAAGAAAAAAGGTACTCTTGGTAAGACTCGAAAAATTGCATCGTTTTCTCAAAAATCGCATTTTAAGATTTGAGAACATTAACTAGAGGACGGCAGCGCATACTGTGTGCTCCATGTACATGTATCTTTAAGCCGTGTACACGTGTCTTAGGCCGTTTAGACGTCTCTTTAAACTATGTACACGTCTTTTGACGTCGTTTTTGAATTGATAACTAGTAGTAAACGTGACAAAATTTAGCGCAATCGCTCCAGCCGTTTCAAATTTATAACAAAAAAACAATTTTCCAACTGCAACTTCAGGACCGTATTGCGCACAAACTAAGCAACTTTGACTAAGCCAAGTTTTGCTAAATCGGTTTATTTTGGTCCGAGAAATACGTGGTAGAGTTGTTTAAAGACCTTTTAGAGACACCCTGTATATCATTGATAAGTGAAATCTCCCTCTAATTAATCTAGTTTCCGGATCGATTAACTCATACGTTGTATCCCCGAATACCTTATTTATTTCAAATGGTCCTATATAGTTTTTTTACGAATTTCGCTACTTGTTTCTTACTTTTATCTGTGACTCTTAAATTTTTAATGATTACCTTTTCTCCAACGTTGAACTTTTTTAAAATGATTAGGTCTCTTTTGTTTTTCCAATTTGGCTTTCTTCCTTCTATAATGTTGTCATATAATTTCATATGTTTCTTCTAATTCAGCATATTCATCATCTTTCCATGGTCTTTCTGGATTTTGTGTTGTCATAAGAAAAATTGGCGATAATCCTATTTCGGTATTAGGTGTGTTATTAATAATGTGTTCTATCTTCTTTATTTTCTTATACCATACGTGGTGATTATCACTCATCATTATTCTTAAGTATTTAATAATTTCCTTTATCATCCTTTCACATGGATTAGATTGTGGATGTCTTATACTTGTATGGTAAATTTTTATGTCTCTGTCCTCCATATATTTTCTGTACCTATCATTTGTATAATAGCTAGCATTATCACTTAGAATGATACTTGGTTTTCCAAATTCCGTTATGTACGTATCAAAAGCACATAAAGTTGTGTCAGTGTCACATTTTTCTGTGGGTATTAATTTTACGTGTTTAGTATAATACTAAGATATTCTTATATCCCTTAGAGCTTCTTGGTAATTGTGTTAAATAATCTGCGGCCAAAATATGTAATTTTTCTAGTGGTACTATGGTTCCTGCTAAAGTTTCATTTTTAAAATTCTTTTCTTTAGTCAATTGACACAGTTTACATTTTTGAATAAAATTTTTGATTAGGTTGTTATCTTTCTTACAATAAAATGCTTCTCTAAAAATTAATCAGGTTTTTCTGATGCCTATATGTCCAAATTTTGTGTGAATATAGTTAATGATTTTCAACGTTTGTTGTGAGTCAAGCACAAATAAGTTTTTCCTTCCTACTTTCTTCATTAAGAAGTCATTCTCGATGTTGTAACCTTTATAATCACCTTTTTCATTTATAATGTTCTTGATACTCTTCAAGCTTTCATCTTTTTGTGCTTCCCTGACTATTGTTTTTGAACAAATTCCTGTACCTTTAAAATTGATATTTGTAATCAGTATTTCATCGGTATTCTTTATATTATGTTTTCGGCTTAGGATATCTGCAACAATCATTTCTTTTCCTGGTTAGTATTTTATTTCGAAATCAAATTCGGCCAAAAGTAAACTCCAACGATATATTCGATTACTATTAATTTTGTGATTCATTAATGATACCAGAGCTAAATGATCACTCTCTATAATGAAATGTCGTCCTAATAAGAAGTACCTTAGCTTATCTACGCTATAAATAAGGCTTAACATTTCTTTTTCTGACACAGAAAATCTAATTTCGTTATTTCTTAGTGTTCTAGAGACAAAATATATGGGCACCTCCAATCCATTCTGATATTGAACCAATTCCGCTGCGATGGCATAGTTGGAAGCATCAGTTCGAAGTATGAATTGCTGTTGGAAATCTGGATGATATAATTGAAGTGAACTAATAAATACGTTTTCTAATTCCTGGAACGCCTTCTGTTGATCTTCACCCCAGTTCCATTTAACATTTTTCTTCAACAACTGTACTAAAGGTAGGGTCTTTCTAGAGTAATTAGATATAAACTTATGATAATAATTAAGTATTCTTAAAAAAGACCTTATATCCTTAACTCTTCTTGGTTGTGGATACGATTTAATTTCCTCTAATCTTTCCGGATTTAATGTGATTTCTTCCTTATTTATAAGATAGCCTAAATAATTTACTTGTGTTTTAAAAAATTCACATTTCCTTAGATTTATTTTCATACCTTCCTGGCATAAAGTATTTAATATTATATTCAAATGTTGTATATGTTCTTCCTTACTCTTGGAAAATATTAGTATATCGTCAAAATAATGACTGCAAAATTGGTCATATTTATTTAAAATTTTGTGTAGAAATCTAATAAGTGCACTAGGACTACTTATTAATCCAAACGGAGCCACTGTGAATTGATAGATATTTCCATTGATATTAATAGCACAATATTTCTTGGATTCCTCTTCAAGTCGTATTAACCAAAAAGCATGTTTCAGGTCAATCTTAGAAAAATATTTACATTGTCCGCATCTTGATATTAAGACATTTATGTGTGTAGGAGCTTCAAAACCAGGTTTGACCGTCTTATTGGCTTCTCTCATATCCAAGCATAATCTCAAACTATTATCACTTTTGCGTACAATAACTACAGGATTGATAAAATAAGACGTTGATCTTTCTATAATGTTTTGTTCTAACAATTTTATAATTTCCTCATCTACTTGCTTTCTATATTGGTATGGTATTGGGTAGTTTCTTCCATTTAATGGTTCATCATTTGTAACTACTATCTTATGTTCATAATCTCTGGCAAACGTCACCTCTTCATTGAATAATTTTCTATTCTCCAACAATATTCTTTCCAAACTTTCCTTAATCTCTTCATCAAATTCCATTCCATTTATTATTTTATTAATCTCTTCTATATAATCTTCTTTCTTCATATTTTCATAATTATTCATCATATTTTCATTTATCTCATATAATTCATTATTTTCATGTATAAACATATTTTTATTATTATCTATTAAACCATCTTCCATAATTCCCTCTTCAAATTCCTTCTCATCATTAAAATATTACAATTATTCACATGCATCTTCTTATTATCTTTTACTAACTCAATACTATTATCTCCTATTCGTAATACATTCTTTTCAAAATCGATGACCATTTCATATCTTCTAATGTTATCTATACCCAGAATACAATCAAAATTCATATTATCAAATATGTAAGACTCTAATATGTACGTCTTCTTATTTATAATCATTTCTAAACAAATCTTCTCCTGGATTGTTCCCATTTTCTTCCTGTTTGTAGCTATAATATCCATCTTCTTTATTTTTAACAAGTGATCTCTATAGTTTTCTAATTTCTCTAATACTTCTCTTTTAAGTAATGAAATTTCTGCTGCGGTGTCTATAACCATTTTTAACTTTATATTTTTAATATCAATGTCTATCATCGGTATGTCATTTTCACTTAAATCTTCTTGTTCGTCATTAATACTGATAAAATTGTGTGGATTGTCATAGAATCGGTTGTGTGTCACGTCCAGGTAATAACTACTAATGATGTATTGCTCCCTTAGTTCTTGGATGTACTCGGTTTCGACCGATGGTACTCCAGTGTACTCAGGTTCTCCTGGTCTGGATAAATTTGCGTTTTTTTTCGCAATTTCCGGTAAATCTCCATTCTCTTCATATTTACCTCCTCTTACATTTTCTTGATTGTGACTCTCAAACTCGCCATTAGGATGTCTCAAACTATATTGGTTGATTTGAGGCCTATTGTATCCTTTATTCTGGAAATTATTATTATTACCATTTCCATTATAATTCCCTCTTCTTTGTCCATTGAAATTTCCTTGGAAGTTACCTCTATTTGGTGGCATTCCTCTTCTAATTTCACCTTCATATCCTTTGAAATTATTTTCTTGATAATAATCCTGTCTATTGAGATTATTATTAAAATTTCCTGTATTATTCCTATAATTATTCCCTCTTCCTTGTCCATTATTATGAGAATTAAAATTATTTACGTTATGAGAACTATAATTTTCTTTATTATTATATCCATTTCCTCTCCCATAACTATTATAATTATACGAATTGTTCTCCCTATAGTTATTCTGGAAATTACTATTACCATTTTTCTTCTGTAAGTCCGTTAAATCACCTAGCCTTCTCAACGTTTCCATCAACTCTTCAATATTACCCACATTTTTACTTATTACTACCTCTCCATCTGTTAATATGAAATGATTAAGTATATGCCTTACAATCTCCTCTTCTGTTATTTTCGGTAGGTGTTTAGATTTATTAAAGACATCCCTTGCATAATTTTCCCTACTTACATATCCTTTCTGATATCTTCCTGTTAGAAGTTTAATTTTAGTTCTATCCTGGATATTCTTATTCCAATATTGCATAATAAATTCTTTACTAAATTGTTCGAATGTGTTGCACCTTCCTTCAACCATTTCATACCATTCCATGGCTCTTCCCTCCAAAGTTAACCTCACTAGATTCATCTTCTGGGTCTCATCTTCTATGTCATTCGTTAATTTAGCTATATTCTTTAAATATGTCATGGCATGTACTTGGTCTCTGCTATCCCTATATTTCGGCCACATCTCAGGTCTTAAGTATGGATTATATGTATTATTCTTCTCATTATAAATAATCCTATTCTCGGATCTTTTTATTAGGTCCAATTCTTTTCTTATTCTGAAATTATATCAAATTGATTCTGCATGTCCTTTTGTTCCTCCTGTAACTTATTCTCTATCTTTCTGGTAAGATCCTCCATATTCTTCTTTGTTTCGCCCTCTAATTCGGAAGTCTTCTGTGCATTTACCGTAATCCTTGTATCCAACCTCAGTTCCATATTAATCATATTTACTTGGATATTTTTAACATTCTCCTGCAAATCTTTTTTAATTTCGTCCTTAAGATTATTTATATAATCATGTAATCCATTTATGCTATCCTTATATTCCTTCTTTTGTATATCCAATTGTCCTTTTAAATTCTGTATATTTGTATTGATATCTTGCATGTTAGTATTTAATTGTGTTTGTAAATTTGTGTTTATGTCTTGTTTCTGTATGTCTAGTTGTTTTTGCATGTTTTCTTGCAAGTTAGTGTTTTGCGTTTCTAATTGTTTCTGCATGTTTGTGTTTTGTATATGCATGTTTGTGTTCATTTCTTGTAAATAGTTAAACATGGTTTGAATATCTAAATTTTCTTCTGTATTGGCAGAACCTTCTCCAGCAGCTGATGTACCTTTTCTTGTATTCGGCATTGTTACAGTAGCTAATATGGCTTATGAAATAAATAAGAAATACCCTACTAACGCAATTGTTACCTGTTTTCTTTTTCTGTTTCAGATACCAAATCAATACATAGAATAACGAATAAACACAAGAAATCCCCAAGAATATTAATAAGCAATGAAATATATGTAAACCAATCCAATAATAAACACTTACAACAGTTATGTCTCCCTACTACTTCTTTAAACCTGTTTTCCTTTATACGAAAGTAATTTCTTTTTAATCACCCACGTTTTAATTAAATTAAACTATGCTATTTCCGTTTAATTCTGCCCCATAAGTTGGGTAGCCACAAATATACTATTCCCTTTATCTGCTTTAATGGTAGTATTAATACTCTAACAATTTGCAATGATTTTAAACTAATTTCTTTAAAATAATTATGATTTGTGCAATTTTTATCTTGATTCACTCTACAAGAAATAATTCTAAGTTGTACGATGATTATTTGTACACACTGTATCGACTTTTAGGTAAATAACTAGATCAGTGTAACTAAGTTCATATGAATTGTAAAATTTTACGTGGAAAATTTATCTACTCTTACGGTAACATTTTGGGTTATGTTTACATTTAACTAGCTCGGTTATTTTTATTATTTATGAGACTCTAATCGTTTTCAGGGCGTTCGGATTCTTGTGGTGTGAAATATTACTTTCGCATAAATGAAAGACAATATCAACGTGTAAAAAAATAAATATATTGGGTTCAAAAATACATAAATTAAAGCATCAAGGTCATAAACCAGGCAAATACAAGCAATACATAATAAAAAACACTGTTATGATGAACTTCTTAGCTTCTCTTGGAATAAAATTAAAATTGAACAATAACAGGTATGTAACTAAATTTTTACTATTGAAAATACTTTTAGAAAATGCATAATAAATAATACGTTAATTCTTTTGAACTGTTTATGAATGACCTTAAATAAAAACACTATTCAAAAAAAAACAACTCATGATAAGATATTGCTATAGGATAACTCTTACAAAAATAACTATAATGCTTATATAAAATACACATAACTTAATTTGGCCATTAAATTAAATTCTGAATCTTTTAATCGATTTTTTTAGATAAATTCTGTACGTACTTTTCAATATTAATCTGTTGTGGTATTTTTATTTTTAGATAAAGTTTGTCGGGTTCTCTCGTCTGGATTGTTCTATCCTGATGTTCCTCTTCTTCTGGATACTTTTCTTATGGACTGCTTTTCTTAATGGACTGCTTATCTGCATATTTTTCCGACGTTCTATACTCTCCAACGTAGGTATTATGTTAATTTAGCACTCTTAACACTATTCACTTTCTGTATTTTATTGTTGGTACGAGTAACAATTTTATATAATAAATGCCTTATATTGGTACAATGTGAATGAAATTTTTATACAGATAATATATATAATCGTAATAATAAACACGCTATTACAAGGTATTTATACCATTACTTTAATTACTAATTTTTTAAACTAAATTTTGGAGAGCGTCTATTTTAGCGTCTTCCCCCAGTGAAAAATTAAAGTACTCTCCCAATTGTTTTTGTTTATCTTCATAATAATCATATAAATGCACCTTGGATTTCTATTTTTGAAGTGTGTATACTAAGTTGTCTAACTTTAAGTGGTTAAATATAAATATTGGTTTTAATTTCATATGAATGTTATAATTCAAATTTAACTTAATTTTAAGGCTAATTTAGAAGTCATTTTATAAAAAAAAAAATGCTTTCATTCAAGATAAACCTAACGCCTTCAATAGAATGCTTTATTAGGGGGTGGACCCATGCCTACAGTTGGAAACGTGGTAAGAGAAGACACGTTCGTGTATTTTCCGAACAAGCGCGAACGAGTGTTCGGATCGAAAATTTAATATTAATTTAAACAATAATCGTAAGGTTTATAGCCAAAATTTCTATGCCAATGCAATTCTTATCGAAAGTACTCTCTCTGAAATAAAAATCACGGTAGGTTTCCATTTAAAAAAACATTGTTATTAACTTTATCTCAAAATTATAAACAATTTTTTTGAAATAAAAAATACCATTGAGTTGCAATTTTATTCCCATTCAAGATACAGAATTCAGTTTTCCAAAAAAGTGAATAGTTTACTCAAAATCCACGTGAATCCAGACTTTTGGACGACCCGGTATATATTGTTACACCCGCATCAACGTCGCACTAAGATAATTGACTAAGATAAGTTACGGTATCAGGAGATCACTGTAGTGAGATGGATGAAATTGGAAAACGCAGGGCCGAGCTAACTCAAGTCGCAGACGGCGTGACGGATCAGGTAATATGAACAAAGATCAGAGTGTCGGTCGGCGACGACGCGATTGACGTTTTCCGGGCACCAGGACACTATGCTCAGCCCCCGTTAAGCCGACCGCACAAGACGGTACACGGCATGAAGCATCATCATCGCCAATGCCGCGGATCCAATGAAGTGAGAGAACGGATCAACGAGAGACTTATTGGGTTTTAGGAGTCATCTTGTGGAACAACGAATTGGACAACAGGATTAATGGACCCGAGGAACCACGTGCATTGTGGTGCGGGGGCACCCAACACACTAGATCTTTCAACCTATCAAACGTGTCACAGACTACACCGCTGGCTATTCGTCAACGCGGCGACGCCCCATCCGAGTAGACGTTGTCGCGTTGAACCTGACCCAGTTCACCCATGAGCCCAGTACCGCCGCATACGAGAGCCCACCCAGTAGCTTCCTGTCCTAACCGAGGGCACGAAGCGACCGTGCAGACTCCGCACTCCACACACCGCGCCAGGAGATGGTAGCGCTGGCAAAAGATACTTCGGGATTCGTTATTCCCATCGGAGCAACCGCTTCTCGTATCAGTGGGGCGAGAGCAGCCTCGTCCCGGTACTTAGATGTTTTCCGACAGTGCTGCGAGTCGAGCGAAGGTTTCGCGGCGACTACCTGAGCGTCAATCACCACCACCCGGTGAGGCCGGATAGCGATCAGGTCGGGGATACGGGGCCCAACATCTGTCTGGAACCTTCGTTCCTTCCAGACCTCCCAATCCAACTGCTTTAACCCTTCAGCTAGCCTGGTTACAATCGCGTCGTGTCTGCGCACCCGGCCACTATGAGTCCGGAAACATCGCTGTATGACGTGCGCCGCGGTTTCAGTTTCCCGACATCCGCCCCGGCACTGGTCAACGCGACCTTCCCGTCCTCGGGTGGTTCTACGACGCGATGGCAAAGCGTTTGCATGAACAGAAAGACAGTGCAACCAGTTCTTGGATGGATAGACGCGTGTAACCGACCGTAGCCAGTCAGTGCTCGCGGGGACCCTTTCGGATTCCCGCAGCGGCTCTCCATCCGCGGATGAGTGCAACCTTTCCGCCCAATAACGCCCAAGAGCTAGCTTCGGATTCGCTGCCTCGCCTACCCCCGACGGCAGCCGCTCCCTGCACCAACGGAGTTTTGCGTCCGTTGTGCAGTTCATCGCAACCGCCCTCACGAAGTCGGCCGGAGACTGCCGCATAGCAGTAAGCCTCCTTAGGCGCAACAGCGGAATGAGAGATCCCAGATGAGGGACCCCGATACCCCCGACCCTCGTTGACGCATGCAGATAGCCGACGGGAGTGTCATGAGGAAGTCGGAGCCATTTCCGAACCGAAGCCCGGATCTGGACGTCGAGTCTCTTAAGATATCCTGCACTCACTCTCCCCAACACGAGACCGTGAAACAGCCGTGGTAGGAGGAACGAGCGCAGGATATGCATCCTCTGCTGAGGCTTTAGAGGAGCCCGAGTGAGCTTCTCCAAAGACTCAGCGAGAGAGAACCGACTCTCCGCAACCCTGACACCCTCGAACTCGACCCCTAAATACCGCCACAGTTGCAAAGGCTCAATCTGCTGAAGATACTGGCCACCCACATTAAATGTAGGATCAGTCACTACCTTCACCCGTTTGGTCTTTCCTGCGGCCACAAGCGAGAGCCCGTGACTTTTAGCAGTATTTAGTAGCAGCCCGTCGTTTCGAAGCGCCGTCGTAAGATGCTCCAGATTTCTCTGGAGACCGACAGTTGTTGTTCCAACGAGTATAATGTCGTCCGCGAACACTAGGGCCCCGACCTTTGTCCCATCCACATCAAATCCAACCTCCGGCGAAAGGGTCTTAAGCGCGCTGTCGACAACTAGGTTGAAGACCAATGGCGAAAGAGGGTCTCCCTGCTTAACCCCACGCAGCGTCCGGACGGTCCTGCATCCCCTGTTTACCTCGAGAATGGTAGAGGAATTCTCGTAAACCGACCGGATGTACTCGACCATAGGAGGAGGACATCCGGCCCGCACACAGGCATCCACAATTGCCTCGTGCGAAACAGTGTCGAAGGCTTTCGACACGTCCACACTCGCCAAGTGCAGTGTTCGGATTTGCGAGCGTGCCAAGTGAAGTAAAGCCGATAGCACGGAGAGATTCTCTGCCACACCATCCACTCCTCCACGAAAAGCCCGCTGACGCTCATCCAACAAGCCTGGAATTCTCTGCATTCTCGACGCAATCAGTTTATGCAGCTGCCTGGCGACTACCGACCCAATCGAAATCGGACGATAGTCGCCAGGAGCCGTCGGGTGCTCTGTCTTCTTGAGGAAGACAGTGCGGCTGCACGAAAGCTCCGCAGGGAGGCCACCAATCACCATCACGCAGTTGTAGAAGAGGGCTACAACTTCTGCTGGCACGGAAGTCCACTGATTGACGGAAACCCGATCCGGCCCAGCAGCTTTACGAGCATCCAGCCCCACACTCCGAATCTCCTCAGCGGTGATCGGAGCCCAGAGCTGGTGATGAATGACGGGAGGCGGACGCGCCTGTCGATCCGTCCGCCCCTGACCTGGTGTTTCAAAGACACCCTGCCAGAAGTCGGCAAAATCGACAGGAGGACATGGGTAGCCCCCGTTCATGTCCACCTCACCATCTAAAATCCGACCAACGGCTGCCCGCTGATCGTGCAGTAACCTACCTGCGTTTCCTATGAACAGCCACTGGCTGTGTCCCTCCAGCGGGTTTCCTACGGATCACCCTCTATAGGTCGGCTGCGCCAAACCTTAATCATGTGCTTGTCACAAAATTAAACAAAATATGTTGAGGTAAAATAAAAGAGAGATTACGATGTGAAGTATGATATATATTAAATTGTTTGTTCTCTTTTTTTTTAAATGTTGAAGAAGTTAACAGACAGATTGAAATTTTAGTAATTAAGCTATCCCGATTAAAATTTGAAAATATATTAACTAGTCAGTTTGAAATTTTAGATAATGTTAAACAAGTCAGATTGCAATTTTGGTAAGTCTTAACGCTAATGACATAATCTCTGTGCATCGGCAGGGAATGGTCGGCAGCAGAAACGTTTCGTCGCCTCACAGGCTTTTCTACAATTGATATTATATAATGTACCACCAAGGGCAATGTTTTACGATATGTGGTTTTTTTTTGTTACACAATTATAAAGAAAGTTAATTTAAGATTAACACTTTAAGACTTAGAAAAATAAAGAGAAGGCAAATCATTAAAATTACAATAACATGGTTATGATTACAAAATCAAAATTAAGAATTAATTAAAGTAACTTGTTTACAAATGTTAAGTAATTAAGTAGCGCTATGCGTAAAAAAAAAGAATTTAGTATTTAAAACAAGAGAATCTACTGAGCTTACGGTATAGAATTACATTTGCATAAATAATTTTAATTAGCTCAGAAATTAGCAAAAAAAACATACATGAAAAGTTAATGTTTTAACGGCAATGAATTATCTAGAATTTTTATTAAAATAAAAATTAAACACATCAACGAGAGCCCTAATCAACACCTACTTAGGGTCACTCTGTGTACGGCAAAAACAATTTACAATTTAACAGTAATTTAATTAGGAATAAATGTGACCACGCATATGATTAAGTGGTGCAATAGGTATCTTATAACCACCCAAATAGTCTTAGAACATAAAAAGTAAGGTAAAATGTCCAGCTCACTGGCACAAAATTTCGACAAATTAGTCGAGTTACACGTCGTATATTATGTACGTAGTTGTACTTATCTGGCCACGGTGCGGGGAAGACTCCCTAGCTGGTCGGAGAAATTCCACCAGAAGCCACTGAGAAGGATGGAAAGGTACAACTAATAGAGCGACAATGGTAGTCACTATGTTCCTCAACGGAGATATACGGCGGCCATGTCAGTGTATAACTACTGAAGGCTTAGCCTCGTACCCAAGAATAAAATCCTATTAAATTAGAAAAGAAAAAAAACAGAAATAAAACCCCGAAGATTAACACAAGATTTACTCAACTTACCCCAGATTACTGGAGATCCGCGAAACCGACTTCACAAGTCACACAAAAGCACAAAATTTAAATTCATGAGCCCATCACATGGAACATCGCAAATTCGAAAAGCGGTAAATACGGTAAAACTTACGATAATTCACCTATACTAAGGTATCGACATTCACTACTTATTTCATCAAAGCCGCTTACGGGTAATATGTACTAGACATAGTAATAAAATTACTAAAAGAAAATAAGCAGTTCTGTACTATTGTTCTTTATGCAAGATGGAATTGGAAAGTGAAGTTGAGAACGTGTTTCCCCTTGAATAATGCGCGACAGCTAACACGCAGGCTCAAGTATAACGTAACACGGAAATGGCTCAGAATAGAAAGCGGGGGAAATTCAAATAAAATTAACGAACACAAAACTTAATTACAAAAGAGGGCGTCAGTAACGTGACCTATATAATTAAACACAGACATTCTCGGAACTTAAGATGATGATAAAATTTATTGAAATACACCTACAATGCACGTAAAATTATAAAGTTTGATAATATGAAAGGAAAAGTTCACGCCTAAAAGTTGGTATCGTGCGAACTGTCCGACTACACAACGCACGCATGACATCTAACCAAACAGATTTGTAAACAAACGCAAACCAGCCCCATCACACATTATAAATGTCCGGAACTCAGGTAAATAGACTAAATCTGACCAAATTACGCACACATAAGAACCGACGGGCTTAGCCCCGATCTATTCGTACTTTGCAGGCATAAGATATCGACGTGGATGCGACGATTTACATTCCAAAGGTTATGTTCATTGGATGACACGGAACAATGAAATTACCGCGGAAAGTCCCATTATCCCATCAAGTGCATGTCCGTGAGGAAAGAAAACAAGTATGCACGAAGTCTAAAGCTATTCTCATGCCACAATATACCTTTTCTTTTTAAGGAAAGAACAGTCTATAAAACCAAAAGAGGTTATCCGATTGCCACAGTACTTGGTTCAGGTGCAGCAAAATAAGCAAGGTGCTAAAAGAACGTCCTAACACAATATTTCCCTCTACAAATATGGTGACAGGAAAGCAGTAAAACTAAGGTAGAGACAATCAAGTTTACACAGATGTTGAAGCCCGAGACATAAAATGTCGATGAAAATAACAATGTTTACATCCGAAAAATTAGAACTACGGACACAATGCAGGTAGGTCAGACCGGCAATATAAATGGCCTCGGAAAATAGTTATTTTAAACGTAGGTTTAAGTACACCTACACAAGTAATTAACTTTATCGTGTGAATGACCCAAAATTAGATTTCAATAAATTTAACTTAAGAAACAGAAATGAGTTCACACAATAGATATAAGCATGTCCAACTAGTTCACCAGAAATATATCAGGCACGCTCGTAAAGTTGCGATTTAGAGTATCAAACAATGCGAAAAGCATAAGAAATGCGAAACATTAGCTAAACGTAAAAATAAAGCATAACAATATATATGAGGGTATTTTTCTTTTCAGTGACCTTGTATATTAATGTGTCGACCTAAAAAACGCAAAAAAAAAAGAAGAAAAGGAAACCACATATATATATATATATATATACATATATATCAAAAATGACGGTTTCGCGGTTATGTGATGGCAAATTGATATTTTGGGTTATTTACCGAGTTAATTCAAAATGATATGAAATGTAATGCATATCTACTAGAGGTGGGTCGTTCGCGAACGAACCGGTTCAGTGAACCGAATCCCAGCAAGGAACCGAGGGAGCCGGTTCACTAAATTTCAATGAACCGGATTTCGGCTCACTTGGGTCGCGAACCGAGAGAGCCGGTTGATAATGAATCGAATCTCGGCTCACTTGGGCAGTAACTTTATCCGGTTCGGTCGCGAACGTATCAAAACCATAAAGGAGCCTACTGTACGACTGGCTGCCGAGTATCGACTGAATAATTTGGAAATTATACTTGGAATACGGTCGCAGGATGGATTGAAAAATAAAAATTGATATTATATAAAAGGTAGGGTACGCACTACGCACTAAAATATTTATTTTTGTACAACATAACAGCATATTGTATAAATACATATATAAAATGAATATACTACATCAAAATGTAACAATAACTAAACAGCTTGCTTATAAATCTAAATTCTACATTGATAATTTACAAATTAAAATTTAAAAAAATTATTTGTGATGTTTTCACGGTTGTTAATCGACTTCTCCTGCCAGTAATAATGTTCCCAGATGGGAACAGATGTAGCCAAGACACATAAACGTTTTTTTACTATTTCGTAAATTCTGGGATAGATATCTTTTCTTTGATGCCACCATGTTAGTGGATCTTGATGTCTATTGATTATCGGTTCATTTGGGTATTTATCAAATTCAATTCTTTTGCCTGTTCTATGTAGGTCAAAGACGCATAACAGTACTTAGTAGTAATATAGTTCTCAAAAATATTCCTTTGGATAATAAAATAAAATATTTAATTTAATAGTTGTCTGTGAGTTACAAAATTCTTACAAATATTTTTATTACACCTGCATCATAATCATAATTGCCATTTAATAATGCTATGAAAATTATGAAATGCTCTAGTTCTAATTACCTTTTGTTCGAATGGCATTCTCTTCAATAATTATAAATACCAAATGAATGTATAATTTAGTTTTACGTATATTTTGCTTAATTTGTGTACAACAATCTGATAATTTGTCAAATTTGTGTGCATTATAGCTTCAAATAAATTGTTTGTCAAACATTTTGTATAATTGGTGTGCGCGCAGCCTAAATTATCATCCCGGTTCGTTTGAGCCGACGACGCCGAGTATTACATGTCCTACACGTTCCTGGAACGGTATGCTATTACGGATCCACACGGTTCAAATGAGCCGGTTCCGGGACCCGGCTCACAATGTGGAGCTGAATCGAGTGAGCCGGGTCAATAAAATGAACCGTTTTGCCCACCTCTAATATCTACACCACTAATTGCTGGCATTGCAAATATCAACGTCTAGACTGTTTCGATCTAACCTAGATCTCATCAGTACACGAAGGCGATATTTGCAATGTCAGACAAACTTGGATTTCCTCCTATATACTTGATTTGGGTACCAAATGCCTATGAGAGAGACTCCCAGCGGCATCTGTGATCCAAGATCAAGAACGCAAGGAAATGTTAACCCTCAGTAGAACATCTACTATATCGGGCAACTGTAGAAATGCATTCAATAGGCGACTTTACCTATTTAATAAACTACCTCCCCATAGAGGTTATGTCAAAAATGACGCTTTCGCGGTTATGTGATGACAAAATGATATTTTGGGTTATTTACCTCGTTAATTCAAATCAAGTGTACATATACGAAATAATTGCTGTTCATTAGGAGCACATTTTAAAAATATTTTGTATTATATAGAGTGTTCCATAACATGGTGGCTAACCATAGTTATAGTTTTTTAAATGGAACAACCTATATATCAGTTCATTTTTGAATTGTTTATTAACGTCTTACATGTTTTTGAGGTGAAATTTAATAAGAAATTCAAAAATGAAATAATATATAGGGTGTTTCAAATATAATTTTATACAAACATTGAATTTTTCAGAAAAATGGGAATAAGCCAAAAATTTTAGATTTTAGGCCTATACTATCTTATTACTTTGTTACGCTCTAATTTCGTTTTTGCAATGTCCCGTAAGATTTTAGCATATCGCAATGAGTTACACTATAATTTTATTTAATGACCGTACCTGGTATGCTAAGTTATCTAAATTTGACGTGACTCATGTCTTTTGTATGAACACACTCTCTTACTTAAAACTAGACATCTCAGAGTAAGGTTATAAATTTGCTAGGCACTAAATCATTTAGACCATTTAATCGCGTTTTTCTTAAGAGTACGAATTGGAATGGCTAAACACTGACATGTTCTGTACCGTTCCTATGAACACTCTCTTTTACATAAGGTTAGATTTATCGAGAATTTAATTTTGGATTTTTACATGCATTAAGACGTTAAAATCTTCTATATTTCTGAGTTTTCTTAAGACTACGATTTATAGTGGATAATTCCTGTGTATGTTAAACATTTGCTTAAACTAGCCTGCCTGTATTTACTCTGTTGTCGATTTATTGCACTTACAGGTTACGATATCTGCGTATTCTTGATTGTATTCATCTTAGTTTTTTTTACTTTCATGTAGCCTTGTTTGTGAAGGAGAATATTGTGTTAGGATACTCTTTCAGCGCCTTATCTACATATGTCCAAATAAATCATGTATTGTGGCCATCGAAAACTGTCCTTAGCTTTTATGATTGTTAGATTTGTTAAAAAAAGGTTTATATGTAATTTATGAACAGCTTGGGCATTGTGCATACTTATTTTCTTCTTTTACGGACATGTTCTTGGTTGTAATAGGGGGGGCTTCGGATGAATATCGTCTTTCGAGCCGTTCGTCGAACCTAACCTCCTGGACATGCCGTCCGAATGTTTGTCTGGTTTCATTTACTTGTAAGTTCAATTATAGGTGGAAAAATATCTCCGCCGACATTTGTGAGCGCCTATCCTTTGTATACAATCTAGTTACCTGGTGTTGGACCATTTCAACGTGTGTTTTGTTTCGAAACACGTTTGTTTACTTGTCCGCGTAAGCGAGGTTAGGTATCTGTCAGACACAGCATACCAACGTACTAGTTGTGAAATCACCTTTTCCGCCTTATATTATTAGGTAATTTTGCATGTCGTACAGGTTTATTTTAAGTTAATTCTGTCCGCATTCTGAGCTCTGAGGATGTTTGTGTTTAATTATTAAGGTCATGTTACTGATGGTCTCTTTTGCGAGATAATTTTGTGTTCGTTAAATTTCAAATTCTACCGCTCATATTAGGTTTTAGTTTCCGTATTCTAAAAGCCTGCGTGAGATCTTGGGCGAATTGGATTAAGGAAGCAGGCTGTCTTAGAGGACACTTTTAAGTCAATCTTCATAGAAAGAACACAACAAAACTACTTATCTTTCTAATTTATATTGTGTGTCTAAGTAGACAATATTGCATTGGCAGCTCTAATGAGATATGTAGTTGATACCGTACCTTATCGTATTGAAATTCTCGTGGGTGTTTAATTAATTTTCGTCACCCTAAGTCTTGCTGTACCACGTGTTTGGGCTCTACGTGCTTTTGTACTATTGTGTCTTTTGAAGTAAGGATACCGTGTTCTCCGAAAGTCGGGGTAAGTCTGAGAGAATTTCTTTTTGTTAATTTCCAGAGTTTTAATCTCTGCATTTTTTTTTTTGGAATTTAGGAACCTTTAGTACGGTACTGAGTCTACGGTATCTACCGTCGACATCACGGCCGTACAATATTGTTTGATGGATCACTAATTCCAGTTTAGTTGAATTACCTGTTGTACCTTCTGTAAACGAATTGTGCATATTAAGAGGTGTGAAGCTACCATCCCCGAGTCTTCTGCGAGGAATATCACCTGAAGGTCCAGAAGGACTCCGTTACTACATCACCAGCTAGTGAGCCTTTCTTCTCACCTGATTTTGCAAGTTAACTAGAGCACCAATTTTAAACTACGATTTTGTATCTCGACTAATTTGTCAGGATTTTGTGCCAGTTAAGCTGGTCATTTCACATGTTTTAAGAACTAACGAGTGATCTGAAAAATTTTATTGCAACCACCTTTTCATGTGCTAGGTCTCAATTACCGCTATTTAAATTTTGCTTATATTTAAACTTGACTTCGTTGTATACCGAGTGATTCCAGTAGTAGGATAATTGTTAGGGCTCTCATTGATTGCGTACTGTTGTAACAACCTGAGGTGCGACTCAGTTTAATTTTCTGGAATTAAATTCTTTACAGTAAATTCAATAATTTCTTTTTTTTATACTATTTTACCTATGTCTAAATTGTGCTAATTAAATATCATTTGTAAACATAAATTCTCTACAGTAAATTCAATAATTTTTTTTTAATACTATTTTACCTATGTCTAAATTGTGCTAATTAAATATCATTTGTAAACATAAAATTCTTCACAGTAAATTCAATTATTTTTTTTATACTATTTTACCTATGTCTAAAATGTGCTAATAAGTACCAATTGTAAACATAAGTATTTGCGAATCACGTGAATACCTTTCTCAAAATTTTGATTTTATAAAATTTAGCAGTTTAATTATCTTTTATTGTAGTTGTATCGCCGTTGGTTGGCGACTTATCTAAGATCGCATGTAATTAAGTTTGTAAGGCTTATGAAACGTTTCTGCTGCCGACCTACCTCTGGTAAAAGAGCGTAGGTTATGTCAAATTCTCTAACTGTTTTATTTTATTTTTGATAGGGCTTTCTTTGTAAACTATTATTTTAAGTAAATTTGCCGCTCATTTAAAGTCTCATTATATTTCAATTATTATCGAAAATACCCTATCACATTGGTTTGTTCATATTAACATTTTTTTTATAACATAGGTTATAATTAGGGAGCGGAATCGAGCGAGCTAAACTACCACGGAGCCACAACCGTGAAAAGAAATAATGTAAACAACTGCGTGTTGTTTACATTATATCTTAATAGCACTAATTCATAGGACGAACTGCAACATCTGTTTACGCTCGACAAGAGACCGAGAATCAGAGAAAAAAGGGCAATAAAATTAGGAATTTATGAGGTAAAATTCTTTGTACACGGGCGTAGATAACGGCGTCAGGAGTGTTTAAAATTTATTATATTTACGTTATATTTCCAAGAGAAATAAAATTTTCATTTATACCTTACGTTAGTTTCCTTGTTTCATTGTTTTAACGTTAATTACGTACTTCGTAATTTTTGTAATAGTTCCTGCCGGTTCATTGAATCTACTTCTTCCATTTATATCGACGTAAGTGTTAATTGCATTTTGTTAAGATTAAGATTAAAATTTTTAGTTATCGTTTATTTAGATCTAGAACATTGTTTATGTTACTTTTTCAGATATGATATGGAAGAACGTCGAGAAATACATCGTGAAACAATGGCGAGTTGGATTGAGGGTCAAACTGATTGTATGTCCATTGTCAGTGATTCCGATATTTATTGCAAAGTCTGTCAAATATCGTTACAGAATGCCAAAAAATCGAACATACAACGTCACTTAGCATCGCTAAAACATACACAGAAATTGGACCCGTTGAAAGCTGACAATTTTAACGAAGAACTCTGTGAAGCTTTAATGGCGGCTAATAAATATCCCATTAAAGAAACTTGACAATCCCACTTTCAAAACATTTCTCCAAAAATATACTGCTCGACATGTTCCTGATGAATCCACCTTACGCAAATGTTATGTTTCTAAGTGCTTCACGAAAACAGTAGAATGCATTAGAAGACATCTTTCAAATCAGTACCTATGGATAAGTGCCGACGAAACTGTCGATATATTAGGACGCTGTGTGGTAAATATTGTAGCTGGTGTACTACATCTAACTATTCCATATAACGCATATGTAATAGCATCTAAAGTTATAAATACAGTTGATGCGGAAACAGTTGCTAAAACCATTGACGAGAATTTGCACAAAATGCTTCATTCGGACGACAGGTACAGGGAAAAAATACTTTTATTTGTTAGTGACAGTGCCGCATGCCGCATATATGTTAAAAACAGGCAGACTATTAAAGGAAACATATCCTTATATGCTGCATATTACTTGTGTAGCACATGCTCTCCACAGAATCTGTGAATATATCAGAGACAACTATCCGGAAGTTGATAGACTTGTATCGGCTTTTAAAAAATGTTCAGAAAAGCACCATCGAGAGTGGCCCTTTACAGGGAAAAATCTTTGTCACTGCCACCCGCGCCAGTAATAACTAGATGGGAAACATGGCTGGAAGCTACTAGTTTTTATGCAGAGAATTTCGATAGTTTACAAAATTTCGTTACATGTTTAAATGACGATGCTCGAAGTATTTCTGAGTGCAAGGAACTAACACAAATCCCAAATTTAAAAAATCAGCTGTTATTCCTTCAGGAACACTGGAAATTTGCCTAAACTAATCACATATTTTGAAAATCGAAATCTCAAACTAAAAGATGGATTAACCACATTAGATGCGGCTATTAATAATTTCAAAAGTATTCCAAGTGACTTCTGATGTGGCCTTCGGCAAAAGTTAGACGGAGATTTTAATAGAAATCCAGATTTAATAACATTGTGGCAATTGTGTATGGGGACAATGACACAAAGTCAAACTGCTAAATACGCTGAAATAAAAGAATATTTCCAGTACGCACCTATAACCAGTTGCGATGTAGAAAGGACGTTTTCTATCTACAAGGATGTACTTCATTCAAAAAGAACAAATCTTACAGAAGAGAACCTTGAGAAAATATTGCTGGTGAATATTAATACTCCTTTACTCGACTTGAACAACAAAATCAACAAATAATAATGTATTTTGTATTTTATGAGTTATTCAATTATATAAATAAAATTAAAACCTCTTTAAAAATACAACATTTCAATAGTGCGCCCATGAGCGATGAGTCACGGCTCGCTCGATTCCGCTCCCTAGTTATAATATTACATAACTATTTACAGCTTTGTTGTTGGAAGTCCTTATTTAATTAATATATAGCATATCGTCCATCTTGCACTTCTTTTATTTTCCTTATAATTTTACTACGTGACTAGCACTTGGATAAGGATTGTGTAGCTGTCCTCATACAGGGTGATCCAGTGGTGTATCCCGCTGGAGGGACACAGCCAGTGGCATTAAATAGAAATCGCAGGTAGGTTACCTAGCGTCGCCGCCGACCGACGCTCATTTCATTAAGTTTAATTTCTTGAACCGTCACGCCATCTGCGACTTGAGTTAGCTCGGCCCTGCGATTTTCAAATACTTCCACCTCGCTGGAGTGATCTCCCTATACCGGAATTTACCTATTGTTAATTTATATTTCCGAAGCGACGTTGATGGCCACGTAGCAACTTTTAGACTAAAAATTATACGGGGAATACAAATATGCAATAATATATAGGGTGTTCTATTTAAAAAACTATAACTATGGTTAGCCACCAAGTTATGGAACACTCTGTATAATACAAAATATTTTTAAAATGTGCTCCTAATGAACAGCTATCACAAGGAAAAAACCGCTTCGAAATATCTTTACTCATAAAGGCATAATCGGCCTTACCCGCTTAGATGACTCACCCTGTATATATGAAGAAAAAAAATATAATACGGCTTTTAGAATAATACATGTATTAAGGTACATAGCAATATGTCGATATCTCATCAAACAATGTTTTCACTGCATTATAAAACAGTCATTCACATAATCAAATACAATTTTATTAATTGTGTTTAAATTTATATTGATTAAATTATAAAATAGTAAAACATAACAAACACTTCTAAAATATTTGAGAATGTCGGGAACTGTTTTGTATTTTATATTCGAATAAGGATTCATGAATGTAACATTACGGAAAATTGTTGGACATACAAAGAATCATTATACACATAGCAGCCGCAGAAAGACTGTCTAACAGTTAGGCACGAAAGAAGTAAAAATATACCATTGCAGAAGAAAGTGTTATTTTTCACTTATTTATTTACTATAATTTTGTCAATATAATACATTTATTATATTAGTCCTGATAAATACAAATTTGTTTACCCTATAAGAATAGGTATGAATAAAGGCAGAATATAGAAATTGTATACTAATCTAAACTACTAAACTTTACTCTTACCTATTACTATTATAAATATCTAATAGAAATACGAGGTAAGCGCCAAAAGTTCCCGGCCTGGCTATATTCCGGAAGGGATAGAAATAAAACAAAGTAATTATTTCTCAATATAACCTCCGTGTAATTCAATACATTTTTCGCATCTTGAAATTAACTTTTTAATACAATCAGAAACTTTGGCATTTTATCTACAAAATGGTCTAAAATCGCTTTTTGCACTTTTTCATCACTCTCAAATTTTCTCCTTCAAGGGTGTTTCTTCAGTTTTATGAACAAATAATAATCGCTGGAGGCGGGATCTGGACTGTAAAGCGGGTACGAAAGTTCTACAAAACCACAGTCCTGCACAGCAGCCTGCGCAATTATAGCCTTGTGGACAGTAGCATAGTCGCGCAGAAGGCGAACAGTACGGCGCCTCTTTTCTTTGATTACGTCTCGCAATTTTTGCAATAAAGTGGCGTAGTATTGTGCACTAACAATTGTGCTCCTTTCTTTGAAACCAATAAGCAGAATTCCTTTTAAATCCCAAAAGATTGCTGCCATGTTCTTTGTTATTGAGCCACCCTTGCCGTCCTTGGCCGTTCTTCGTCTGACCTTCGCCATTCCATTGATTCCCTTTTCGATATAGGATCATAGTATAAAACCCCAGTTTCATCTGCTGTAACAATGGATTGAAGAAATCGTTCCTGGTGTCGCGACAGAGGTTTGAAAACTGGTCACAACATGTCACGCGTTGCTGTTTCTGAATTGCTGACAATAATCGTAGCACCCATCTCGCACTGATCTTATTCATATTAAGGTGTTCATTTTTGATAATTCTTTGACTTTCAAACGCCTGTCTTGTAACGTAGCCTGTCTGACGAGCTCGATGTTGTCCGCCGTAAGCGCTTCAACTTGCGAACCGGCACGTGGCTCGTCTTCTACGCTTTCACGGCCCAAAAAAAATATTCTACCCATTGTTTTACAGTGGAAAGCGAAAGGGCAGATTCGCCGTATACAACATCCAAGCGTGGTTTAATATCATTAGGATTAACACCTTCTTTTGTCAGAAATTTAAACATTGCTCAGTATTCAATTTTCAACATTATGAAAAATAACTATTTCACAGAAGGTGCTACATAGGACTTCCAGTAATTGTTTTCCATCATTCCCGGGACATGGCCAGGCCGGAATCTTCTGGCGCTTATTGCGTACCTATACCGGCATGTAAATAGGAAGATGCTCGTCATATTTTCGATTCCTGAGAAATTATTTATTAAGTATTTGTACAGCAAGGACAAATTTAATCAACTTTAACATATTATTATTACATTCTAAATAATATCGATAAAGAACTTATAAAAATTAATCATTGGTGTTACTATGACAAACCACGAGTAAGTAAATTCAACTACCTTCAGAAATTTATACCTACATATAACAGTAATAAATATATGTATAAATTTACAGCCCTTAACTATAAAGGTATAGACATTCCGAATTATAATATATCCTAATCTACGTGCACCATAAATATTGAGAAAATGTTTTCGTTCAAACAATTTACACAATCTTTATGCCAATTTTTATTTTTATTCTGTATGTTTTCGTGTTAAAAAGTTTAACAAATTATGTATTTAATGATGTACCTTTCTTTTCAAGAAAAATTATAATTTATTTTTCTGGAGCATAATTAAAAGAGAGCTAATAAAAGGTTTAATTTAAAAGCAGTTTCAAAGAAATCATACATAAATTTATATAATTATATAAATTTACTATATAAATTAAGCCCATTTAACGGTACGCAACCCGTGAAGCGTGCAATATTTTAACCACCACGCCAGTCGTCAATTCATTTGTCTATAAACTGGTATTATGCTCTGACTATATATCTTACTCTAAGAATTAGCATAATATTTTCTACTCTATCACTGAAACAATTTTAATAAAATGTTATTTTGCTAACATTATTTAACAAGGATGAACCCCAAATCTTTATAAAACGATTTCTTAATAATAATATTTATTTGAGGAACAATAAATATTAATACAAAGTATAGCAACCAGTTAGCAATATTACATATAAAATAGTTGTTGAAGTAGTACATTATCAACTAATTATTAAAACAATGTCTTCTACACTACAACAAGTGATATCAAGTAAGTATTTCTTTACTGAACTCTTGAATTATTTAAAATTTAAGTTTGTAATTTCAGAATCAAGATTATTTGTTATGTATTTTACATACCCTAAATAACACACTTTTGCTTGTAAGTAGTTCCATACCATTTCTGAAGAAGATTATTAATATTTCTAATGTTATACATAATTATACAGAGTGTCAGTGCGATATTCTAATCTATATTTATAAACAAAGCAAAGTACCTCACTAGATCACGATCACTTACTAATGCATGCAAAAAATCAGGAGTCAATTTCTTACCGTTACAAAACCTGAAGTGATACATCTTTTACAAAACTATTAGTACTTTGATTAAGGCTATAAAGACCTGTTCGTCAATATTTAATATTTGGACGTACTGGTGTGAATAATCTCAACATAACGCTTAATCTTACTGACTATTTATTTCTGAAATATTTGCTTTGTAGGTACTTGTGTAAAGAAATATGTTCTTATTATATGCAATAAACGAAAAAGCTTAATTATAATGAGAATTGTTTATTTATAGGAAAAAGCTAGCTCTAATATTCAATTCTCATATAGAAAGTTATATATAAACGACGATAAGATACCATATACACATCGACGCATAATTTACTAATATCGTAATAAAAATAATTTTGAGTAAACGCCTAAATTTAAACAAATATCATGTTATATACATGCACATTCATAAACATTAACACAAAACATTATAGACCAGTTACTATACCCGAAAAGCTTGTTATCATGTAAAGCCACAGGAAACGTATTATTATTATTATTATTATCAAGTAAAATGCTACGAAACTTCTTTTCCTACCTGTTAACATGAATCAACGACAAAACGTTCCGATATGTTCAACAGCCAGCACACACACAATTTTACGCTGAATTCAAAATCAATACTAGCGCCGGCGCCACCAACTACCAATGCCACTTTCAAGAAAATTATCTTTATCAAATTATAAGAAACAAAATTAATTGAAAATAGGATTCCAACAATGGAGATAAATATTTTTTACCTGTCTATAGTCAATAGATAATTACTTTGAAGCAAGAAATGTAAATAGGTCATCAAACATTAATACATTAATCAATCGATTTGCGTTTCAAAGTATTAAAAGTTACACACCCTGTTGTATCCATCTGAATGAGTTAATCAGTGAATTAAATTTCATAGCGGAAAGTGAAAATAAAATATGAATTTATAATTTATACTTGTACAATATACTTTACACTTAACTTTAACTGAATGTGTGCATCTAAAATAAAACTTTCAATTTAATATACATATATAGAAATTAAATAAAGATAATATAAATATAGGAAAATATTGATTCGTTTGTGTATTAAATATATTTAACAAATCTATAAGCTGTACCTACAAAAATATTTAATCTATGCGAAAAGTTTGAGTAAATGGTAATTTATATTCTTTTTATTTTTCTGCACTGATAATCTCTTTTAAAGTAAATATCACCCAGATTGTGTTACTTCTAACAAATTAAATATATAACCCACCCAGCAATATAGTTAATCCTGCTTTACAGGTAGCTGCGGTAATCTTTACGGAATTCTTTAGGAATGAGAGAAAGTTAGATAAATCTTTATTGAACTAAATAATATCAAACTAAAGTCAATTTTTATATTATATAATCGTTTTTTATTGTTGGTTGGCCCTGTATAAGTGGCAGAAAAACCTTAATTTGAAAAATTGAAGTATGATTTAATTATTTTATTTTTGAAACCCCTGCTGCCACCTGTACATCAATTTATTAAGATGCCGTGGATCTAAAATGTATATGTTACGCCCAAACAACCGAAACACTCACTGAGTGAAAAAAACAACCATAACGCGTTGTGTGCAATGCAAAAGCGACTACTCCACGGTTTGGCCGATTGAGAACATTAAACATTGATCTGGCGTCACTGTTCAGGTCCGTTCAGACACGCCAGTTCGCTTAGCATCCTGCTTAAGCAAAGTACTGCGTTTTTATTTTGTTGTAACACACTGGAATTTTGTGGTGAGAGCTGTATAATAAAATAAATATTCAGGATGCGTTTAACAAAAAATTAAAAGCATTCTTATAACGAAATAGTGAAGGAGGTAAAAGAAACAAAACATTTAAAAAAACGCCAAAACGCCGCTGTCGGCCAAACAATATCGAAAACTGAAGAGATAGACACAGTAACAATTGAAGGAAACGAAAAATTAATTGAAGAAACCGATGCAACACCGACACATTTTATATATTACTGTAAAACTGAGGATGTGTTTGACATCATTGGAACTGCCCATATTACAACTGGACATAAGAAATTAAGAGGTATGCCTTCTTTTTAGAATACATACGTAAGTATTTGTTTGTTACGTCTTTTAGTTATTGAGACTGAAATTAAGAAGAAATATTGTAACGTCACTAGAGCCGCTATTCAGATCTATTTGTAGTTCTGTAAACAATGCCAAGGAAAAAAGAAAATGCAGAAGAAGGGACTAGTTGTTGCGCTTAATCTGTTAAATTATATGGACTCACGATGTCAAGTGGATTTGATGGATATGCAGACTGAACCGGATAGAGACTATCGTTTTGAATTAGCAAGACCATTTAACCAATTTACGTTACTCAAACCACTTAAAACTAAAACTGCTGAAGAGGTCGCATTTAATTTAATAAATATCTTTTGTATATTTGGAGCTCCGTTTATTTCCAAAGCGACAAGGGAAGAGAATTTGCTAATAAAATAATTGAAGTTGAACCGATATGTGGCCAAGTTTGAAACTTGTGCATAGAAACCCCGACATTTCCAGAGCCAAGGATCGGTAGAGCGGTCTAATCATGATGTAAGAGACATGCTGGTTGCTTCAATGTTGGATAATAAAACCATAGAATGGTCAGAAGGTTTAATATTCATTCAAAGTATAAAAAAAAACGCTCATTACATGAAGAAATTTAAAAAAGCCCTTATGAAGCCATGTTTGGTAGTAAGCAAGAATTGGGTTGACAACAACTATGTGAACCTGTGAAAACCGAAGAAGATTTGGAATACTGTTTGGATGGGATGACACGCGGACCTGACCATGAAGTAGAAGAAACTCTAACTAGCACAGTTTTATGTACCAAATGCGAAGATTATGGGATTGCTCCAGCCATGTAGAGAATGCAGACTAAAGGTACACTCAACGTGTGGAATTGCAATTGAAAACAAAATCACAGCCGTTGTAACAGAACTGATGCTATTCGAGAACAACGTAAAACCGCAAAAATTGGACTAAAGAAACAAGCTGAAAAAATGTTTGTGTCGCGTCAGAAACTACCTCCTGCCGCCTGTGTCAAAACATTATTGTCAAAGTTCCGGACGTTGACAGAGAACGACTTGCTCCTGGAAATGTCTTGGCTGTGGTTCTAAGCGTTAATGAATCTGATTTATATAAATTGGGAACCAATACTCGCGGATTTCAATTTCATTACCCTCTCGGGTATTCCCAGATCTTCATTAAGTTTGAAACAAGTTTCAGCTCTACCATTCGGCTCAAAACAATATTTTCTCATGTGCAGCAAGGGTTATTGTAATGCTAAAAAGTGTAACTGTCGGCCTAAGGAATACTGGGCAATTCCAAATATCACAGTGACACTGCTTGCAAGAATAAATGATAGACCTTTTATTTTTATTATATAGTATTTTTATATATAGTAGTTTTATGGTCTTTTCAATTATGCTACGGTTTGTGGGTGTTCTATGTCGGCCAGCTGCGGCGTGGTCGTTTTTGTATTGCACGCAAGCGATGTGGTCCGTAACAACGGCCAGAACGCGGAGTTTTCTCATTGCGGTGTTTTGTTATCTTACAACAACACACACATTGTGGTTGATTATTTTTGTTAATTGAGTGTAACATATAAACACATTTAAAGATCCTTTCCTTTTGTGTCCTAGTCTTAATTAACGCTCGCGCTGTGTTATTTAAGAAAATAGCTTACATTTAGTTTTAGTTTTATTACTTTTTATTCTCCATCTTTTCGTCTTTATTACATTATCTATGTATTTCTCTATTTTTGATGGCTTTGTTCTGTAACGTCATATTTTTAACCCCCACCTAAAGTTATCCCGTTTGTCGTGTATGCGAAGCGTTTGCGCTTCTTTCCTTTTCGACTCTTGGTTTCGGCTTGTAAGAAGCAAGGAAAGATTGTTGCTGCCATATCGTTGAGTGTGCTGACTAAAAATTGGAATTAATTGCTCCAGTAATAAAGATGTACCAACACAAATAAATATTGTTTAGCTTTATGAAAAGTTTTGGTTGGAATTTTCTGTGTGTCCCTTAGTGGAACAACGATTCATTTGTGATTGGTAGACAATCTTGTGGATAACCTCGGGTTTTCTTTGTTCTATTTTACGATTTTCTATTTATCTTTTTGTATAGCTGCTCGTGCTAAAGGTTAATAAAATAGGCTAGTCTACCTGTGGATATTCGATCCCGATATTTGGTTATACTCGTGGACGAGAGACCGCCATTCCCGCATTCGTCGGCTGGAGATGTGCATTTCTGTTGCGCATAAATTTTCTGTCTGTCTACGTTTTTGTGTGTGTTAAGATTAGTGAGTCATTTGATTAATATTAAGGTAACCCGAAACCACTGTAATTTGTTCCGTGGATGAATGCGAATACCATTTGCTTACAGTGATTCCAAATTGTCATATTAGTAGACGATGGTTAAGTTATATTTGGGTTATGTAGCGATGTTTTCGAACTCAAAATTTTCTTGTAAATTTGGGGGTTAGCAATTACAAATTCTATGTTTCTGTCAATGTTTTATTAGGTTATGTTACCTTTTAACCTTCATATCAATTAATATTGTTATAGCACTTTTCATTTAGTAATTGTATGTGCAATTATAAATTCCGTTTAAGAAACCTATTCACTACTAATTAATTAACCCGTCGGGGTTGCCTTTAGATAACGTTAAATTTCATTAGTAGTAGATAATTAAAATTATTTTGCCATTATTCTAGTTATGGTTGACTTGGCGAGGAACACCCCAGTGTCCTTTCGCAGTGACTGGTGTAAATGAATCACGTTGTTGATTAATTTGTGGTACGGTTTCGTGACCATACTAGGTTTTACTATCTCCCCCTTGGAACTCGTTTTAATTATAAATATTTTGAAAGTAACCTGTAAAGCATAAGATATCTCATGCGCCACTCCTTTTGTACTACGCTAGTTAGACTCAACAATTAGTCTCCCTTATTTTATCACTTATTAGTCTAGATCTGTTTAACTGTTATTATTGACTTAACCTCCTCGATGATTTGTCTCATTATTTATTCTTACTTTCTAAATTCTTAACTGGCAACAGTCAGATAGCCTTTTGTGTTTTAACTTCGTTATTTACTATATTTGCTGATACTGTGTTGGAAATTGGGATTCATCAAATGTTTTTTTGTATTTAACTTCGAATTACCACTGTAAATAAAATGTCGTCTGAATATTCTTTCTGAGATATTATCTTGCTGTATAGCGTTACGTTAACGTTGTATGTAATGTTAATGGTATACGCTAACGCTATTCGTTAACATTGTGCGTTAACTTGTACGCTAATGTTCAAATTTACGTTTTATTTCATGCGTATCTAATAATTTGGGTTGTGATGTAATAAGTTTTTAATATATTTTCTCGTATACCAAACGTGTGTGCCGTTTCACCTTTTTGGGGAAATACATGTTAAATAGTATAACGTAAACGTATAACGTTAAATTTTCGGAGTTCTGTTGCTTTTTAAGAATTCGTTCTGAGAGTTTGTTTTGAGAAGTTCCTCGGCGACATGAAATAATTATGTATTATATTAAGTTGCACAGCAAGTCTAGTGCCTTCTAGTTGGCTGGCATAAAAAAGAAAGACTACAAGCGTTCTTTATTTCTTTATGTCCTATCACATTACAATACAATTGCTAGTTAAATGGTTGCACATGTCTGTGTGTGCGTCCCTATGGCTACCAACTTAACGTTTTATATAGATTATTAACATATCAAACATTTGTAGTAAACTTTAGAATCACCAGTAATAATAGTCTTGTGGTGAACTATGTGGTTGTGTAGGCGATTAGAGGTAGGAGAAGACAAAAGTCGGTGAGTCGTTATTGTTTTCTTTATAAGTAGTAGAATTCAACTGACAAACTAACAATCGGATAATTATATTTTTCAATTTGTATGACTAGTATAAATTTTAGAGTTATTTAGAGTTATTTAATCGCTGTAATTTTTATTGTATTATAGAAACGTATTGTTATTAAATAGTTATTATTTTTGTTTAAGATGTAGTTTGATCTTTATCTGAACTCCGTCACTCCCACGCACCAGAAAGTGATTTGTTTAGATTAGCTCAATACGTTACCCTCGTAGCATGTTAATATCTAAGTGAAGAGGTGTAACACGACGTTACGGGTTTGTAATTCTTTCTGAATTTTTTCGTTTATGTTTTTAGCGATCCGTTCTGTTAGACGTTGAATTGAAAATTCATCTTGTATTAATTCATCCATACATTCCTTGAACATAGTTTTCATCTGAGTAATTTGTTCTCTTATCTGCGGCATTTTGTAAAAAAAACACTATGGCGTACCTCTGATATGAAAATCACTAATTTTACTCAAATACACTACACCAATATACTATTCAAAGCGGAGCAGTGACAAACTGTTACTTGATGTGATTCAGTACAATTTACACGAATTGCACTCGCACAACCCTGGTGACGCACAGGAAAACGCATCTGACTAGAGATCACGAGGTTGTGGGCTCGAAGCTCACCGGTGGGTAATTTTTTAATATTAAATTTATTAATTAAATAATTTTCAGTGGAAAGCAGAAAATTATAATTACGATTTGTTTATTGATTAGATTTGTTTGAACAACCCTACACTGAATAAATCCTTATTCTTTTTTCTTCGTTTAAATCAAATCGTAAATTTGTTTCCGAATGATCGTTAATTACTTCGAAAGGAGTAAATTTAGTACTTGAATGTAGACTACTGTTATAACCTAATACTGCATTTACTAAATCATTTTCAACCGTTGATTCGTTCTCTATTAAGCTACTTCTGATTGATTTTGTTAATGGACTATGAAATCCTCCTATATTTCCATTTAATTTCTAATTATCAACGCATGTGATATGTAATGTTATATAATTTATAAAATTCATCATTATTGTTCTCAAATTCTTTCCTATAATCTGCAATGAGTTTAAAAGGCTGGCAGAGACGGCTACTAAATTTTATGATATTTACAATATTGTCTGAATTTTTATCTGAAATTACATAAGCTTGTCCGTATTCTGAGAAATGATGAATATCTGTTAATATTATTCATTATTCATAAATAATAGATGTATGTGGAGTTGTTCAGGTCTTCTAGGTGCATATTTGGTTTTGGGGCACCCTGCCCATTGACATGCTTCACAGTTATTAATATGGATCTAAAAGTTTTCTCTTAATTAGTCCAGTAGTACTTCCTTTTCAAAAATTGTTCGAATCCATTGATACCGCGATGCAAAGTGTGACCTTCATGATAATATTTAATTTTCATTTGCTGTTCGTCTTTATTTTCCAAGTCTTCTAAAATTTTATTAGATATCTCTACCTTTAAGTCAGTGAATGACTTTTGAATAACCGTAATTATTTCTCTTGGAATATTTTTATATTTAAAATAAATTACATTCTTTTTTTTTTCAGTATTCAACATTCTTTTAATGATTTAACAATATTTCCTCTATGTGTAGTTAAAGGAAAAGTAAGACAAATTCTATTTGCCTTATTGTTTCTTTATAAGGCATTGAAATTTCAACATTACCGTTGCCTGATTGAATAGTATTTGTATTAATTTCATCTAAATTTTCAACACTTACTTGTGCAACTTGATTTTCTCTTTATATTTCACTTAATATTTCATCTAATTCATCTAACATATTCTCGACAATATTGTCTTAGTTAACTACTAAACATCCTAATTAATTGCCCATCGCACTTACGTAATTTTCTGTACTATTAATTTTTATTCTTGACAAAAGAATTGGCATAGTTTAATTTTCCTTTTTTTATATTGAATTTCATACTCATATTCACTTAATTTTAGTTGTCATCGCGCTAATCGTGAATTAGGGTCTTTGAAAATAACCATTATATTGGCGGCGTATGGGTCAGTTTTATAATAACCTTTATCCCATATAAATATGGTCTAAAATGATTACAGGCACATACTATGGCTAACATTTCTTTTTCAATTGTAGACTCAATTCTTTCCATGGGGTTTAGTGTTCCGAACCATATGCTACAGGATCCTTTTTTTGTTATAGTATAGCGCCAATAGTATAATGTCGGGGTCAGTTGTTAATTCAAATTGTGTTCCAAAATAAGGATATTTTAATATGGTATCATTGCATAATAATATTTAACATTTGTCAAGAGCGTCAATAAATTCGGCTGTATGTTTGACATTTTCTTCTTTTGGTAGGCAGTTAGTGACTCTGTAATATTTGCGAAATTATTAATACATTTCCGGCAATAAGCAAATAAACCTGAAAGTGATTTTATCTCGGGTTGTTTCTTTAGAATTGGAGAATTTTTGATTGCTTGAATCTTTTTTGAATTAACACCGTTAGATGTGAAAACTTGATACTTTTTCTTTATTCACTGAATATCATAGGTTTTGGCTCATGATTGGCTTGGATTTTTAGATCATTTAATTTTGAGCGAGGCTGTATATATTCCGGCATTTGTGGTATTTAATTATGTCCGTAGAATTGTTGTTTTTTTTCTGGTTTTGTCATTTTTATTGGTGTATATTCTCGCCAGTGCGATTTACGTTTCATTTACCAATGTTTATAAGCCTTCTGTAATTATTTAATGTTAAGTTCTACTCGCACGGACATCTGCCGCGATTAATGTGGTTCCGCTTAATAGATAACTGTTTTATTGCTCGATGGAATTTAATTTTGAGTTGGCTTATTCTTCATGTTTTGGGGTTTAATTATCCTCTATTATTTCTATTAGTTATTTTCGTATTATGCCTCCCCTCATCTCTTAATTATTAATCGTCTAACAATTTGTAACAATGTTGGATCGTTAAATTAATAAATAAGTCAATATTGTACATATTTTTCATGCTATAGATATTCATTCACGATATGTATAACTTCTTTATTAATTTTCTCTTAATGCTTTATATGCAATCAAATGTTTCTTTTATATGTCTAATAACGATTTGGTAATTGATTTGAATTGATTTTTAAATTGTTAATATTCTCCATGTGCAGAACGGAATGTTACGTGCTACGTCACTTCTGCATGCGGCAGAGTTGCTCGCGCTGTCTATTATCGAAGTGGGAGACAGCCGGTCTATATAAGCCGACGAGTTAAGGCTCTAACTTCACACATATATTCTGTCTTCGACCTCTGACGAGAGCAGACGTGATTTTTCTACAGCTGCGAGATCTTCAGATTTCATCCGACTAGGCGAACAGATCACTACATGTGATTAACGGATTTTCATCCGATTGAGGGCAAATAAAAACACTTGTGTTTTATTTTGTTTTTCCTAATCGATTTTATTTGATTTGCGTATGCATTTCATATAAAATCAACCTCTACTTGTGTGTTACAGGAACAGGCGCTAGCGCTCGCTAGTGCCCTTCAAGGGCATGACTACGGGCGGACCCCCCCAGGATCGCCCGGGCGGGGATACGCAAGTCAGGATGGCTGCGCATGGGTTGTTGCGCCAACCCCGGCTTATGTATCCTCTCAGCCCCTCCGTTCAGGCGATCATCGAGCAAGAACAGGCGAACCTTCGGGTGGCCATCACGGGCTCCCTCCCCTCACTGGAAGAACCGGACAACGGCATGGACACCCAGGACACCACCCCCTCCCCACAGGACACGGACGGTGAATGGATCACCGTCAAGCGCCAGAAGCTGGGTCATGCGGCGACCGCAAGCGCTCCAACAACGGTCATCGAGACAGGTAACGCTTTTGCTCCGCCCGGACAATCAGACGTCCAGGCAGACCAAAATCCCAATCCTACTCCCACCCCTCGTGACGACGAGGATCCTCCCACTCCTGCGAGCCGCATTCCTCCCATCACTTTGAGGGATAAATCGAAGTGGATGCCCATCAGCGCGCATCTCCGATCCCTGCATGTTAACTGGACGCACGTCCGTAACTGCAGGGAAGGAGTACGCATCAGCCCTTCATCCGTCAAGGATTACAGGGCGATCGTAAACTTTTTGGAGGGAAAGCATGAATTTTTCACGTTTTCACTCCAGAAAGAGAAGCCGCTGACGGTAGTCATCAGAGGCATCCCCAATGAGATCGAGGAGCGATACATTCGTGAGGACTTGGAGCTCCAGGGCTTCAAGGCTTCGCATGTGTACAGGATGACCAGGAGAGGCAAAGTTCCCAAGCCTCTCATTATGGTCTCTCTTCCTAAAACCCAAGAGGCTAAGCGCCTTTTTCAGCTGAAGACGCTGTGCTACTTCGACGTAACTGTTGAAACCCCAAACAAGACTGGGGAGGTAGCGCAGTGCTACAGGCGTCAAAGGTTCGGCCACACCCAACGTAAGTGCCGTTTGGCCCCAAGGTGCGTTCGCTGTGGTGGCGACCACCCCTCCGCTGAGTGCAAGAAGCCCCCAGACGTGGAGGCTACTTGCGCCAACTGCCAAGGCAAGCACCCTGCCAACTTCAAAGGGTGCACATTCAGACCACCAAGGGAAGCGAAAGCTCTCCCAGAGCCCAAAGCCCAGGCCATCCCTTCGGCCGATAGTTTCCCACCATTAAAGGCTAAACCTTCTCAGCCGACAAACCAAACCTCCACAGGCACCAAGCCCAAGACACCTTCGGCCACCAAGCCTACTCCAAGGCAACAACAGGCTACGACAGCCCCAACCCCCACCCCAGCGGTAGCAGGTCCTTCCAAACCTGTCACCGCCAAATCTAGCCCGGCGCCTCCAGCCACGCCCAGATCCAAGAGATCTAAAGCGGCAAATTCTAGACCACCAGTCCCGGTTCCTTCGTGGCCCACCAAGCCCAACAAAACCGAGACTGGTCCTCAAGCCCAAACGCCGAAGCCCATTCTCGGCAACCACCTCTCTCAATTAGCGCAAAATTCGCGCAATTTCTTCACTCCACAGAGCCTCACCGCAATCTTGAGCCTAGTGTTCAAGATCGGTTCTGGCATGTCCACTGCTAGATCTGGCGAGGAGGCCCTCCAAGTCATTTTTAGCTTCACCACAGAGATTTGCGACCTCTTCAATGTCATCCATGGATCGACAGCTTAGACGGCCGCAATCCCTCAAGGTTTGCGCTTGGAACGCAAACTCCCTCCCCAACAAAGTCCTCTCTCTCACGGACTTTGCCCGTAGGTACTCCCTGGACGTTATCCTAGTCTCTGAAACTCATCTCAGAGCAGGGGACACAGTTCGTGTCCCGGGATACGTTCACTATAGAACTGACCGAGTCCTCAGACGAGGCGGTGGCACGGCCATCTTCGTCAGAAGGTCAATTGGCCATCATCAGTGTCAAAGCCCCATCCTTCAGGGCATTGAGACCACCGGAATTTCTGTCCACACTTCTCAGGGGCCTATTAGACTTTTCTCTGTCTACAAGCCACCAACCCAACAAATTCTGCCCGCCGATCTCGATCTCTTCTTCGACGGCAACACCCCCACTGTGCTCGCTGGCGACCTCAACGCTAAGCACACAGCCTGGCACTCTCGAACAAATAATCGTGCAGGGATCGCCCTGTACGATTTTATGTCCACCCATGACATCATCGTCGACGCTCCTGTCGAACCCACTCACTTCAGCGCTCACGGCCGTCCAGATGTTTTCGATATCATGGTCGCCAAGAATCTTCCTTTTGACCACACCATCACTGCGATCCACGACTTAGATTCTGATCACAACCCCATTCTGATCGAACTAGGTGAAGATGCTTTTCACGAGCTGGCCCCCACTCGGGTCGTCATGTCTTGGCCAGCATTCTCCAAGCATCTTCAAGACAACATCGGCCCCATCAGGCCAATCAACTCTCCCGACGAACTGGAAGCTGAAGTCCAGAACTTCACTCATCTAGCCCAAACTTCCATCAGATTTGCCGAAAACCACATTCGACAAACCAGACCCCCTCAGTCTCTTCCTGACAACATCAGAGCGCTCATCCAGAGCCGCAACAGAGCCCGTCGTCAATACGCTCGCACGTGGGACCCCCTCCACAAAGCCGAAGCAAACAGATTATCGGTCGCAGTGCGCTACGCGCTTTCCGAACATCGCAACTCCGTTTGGAGTAGCAGGCTCGAGCTTCTAGACGACCATCCAAAGCTTTGGCAGATCAAGAAAGCTCTGGATAGACGCCACATTCCCACAGTCCCGCCCATCCACGGGCAAAATGGCACAGTATACTCTGACCAGGAAAAGGCCGACGCCTTTGCCGATCACCTCGAGGACACTTTCACCCCTATCTACGCTAACATGGACATCGACCATGCGGAGCGTGTGGACCGTTCCGTCCGTAGACATCTTTCTGCCCCGATCCAAGGTGAAATTCCCCCGGCGTCGCCGGAGGAAATTCAAGCCATCATCAAAACCCTCAAAAACCGGAAGGCCCCCGGTCACGACCGCATCACCAACGCAGCCCTCAAAGCCCTCTCCAGGAAAGGCATCATGTCTCTGACCAACATCGTCAACGCCTCTCTGAGGCTACGACATTTCCCCGAGACCTGGAAGTCAGCCCAGGTCATCATGATTCGTAAGCGTCTTCAAGACCCCGTCTTCCCACAAAACTACCGACCCATAAGCTTACTGCCGGCTATGTGAAAGGTCCTCGAACGTATCATCCACACCAGACTCCAAGATCAGGTGGAAGAGCTGAACATCATCCAGCCGGAGCAATTTGGCTTTCGCCATTCCCACTCCACCACCTTCCAACTCCACAGACTCGTAGATCATATCACCGAAGGCTTCAACAGGAAGCACACCACCGGAGCCCTGTTCCTAGATGTTGCCAAGGCCTTTGACAAGGTCTGGCACAACGGACTGCTCCATAAACTCATAACCGCAGGAATTTCACTTCCTATCGTCAAACTTCTCCAATCATTCCTGCATGGCCGCTACTTCAAAGTTCGCCATAGACAGTCACTTTCTACCCCAAGGCCCATAGCTGCAGGCGTGCCACAGGGTGCGGTACTATCCCCACTTCTGTACACAATCTTCACCTATGACATGCCTAGAACCCCCGACAAGCAGCTGGCACTTTTCGCCGACGACACCCTCATCTTCTCTCGCTCCCGCGCCCCTTGGCTGGCCGCTAGGAGGCTTCAAGAAGCCGCTGACGACCTAGAGGACTGGTTCTCCACTTGGAGGATCCAGATAAACCCAGCCAAAAGCGCTGCCATGCTCTTTTCCAAAGCCAACTGTCGTCGCAACGCCCCCGACCCCATTTCAATGTTCGACGTGGAGGTCCCTTGGACCAACACGACGACCTACCTCGGACTCACCTTCGACACAAAGCTAACTTGGAGACATCACCTCCAGGATTTAGCGAACCGAGCTCAGTCCACCCTAGTCCAGCTGTACCCCCTGCTATGCAGAAACAGCAAACTCAACATCAAGTCCAAAGCCCTTCTCTACAAGGTAGCCATCAGACCCAGAATCACGTACGCATGCCCCGTCTGGGGGTACGCGGCCGCCTCCCACATCAATCTGCTACAAGTTCAGCAGAACAAGATTCTTCGCACCATGACCGGGGCCCCCTGGTACACCCGAAACTCAGTCATCCACAGCGATCTCGACATCCCCCTAATCCAAGATTACATTCGTAATCAAGCCCAAGAACACTTCAACAGGATTCCCGACCACGAGAACCCAACTATCTCTGGCATCAACGTCGATGCTCTCCACGGTAAACACCGTAGACCTCAATCTATCCTTGTGCAGTAAACTGCAACTTTCAGAAAGCAGCGCCCAAACGCTGCACTAACTCTTCAAAGTTAGAAGTACTTCTTCTAGAAGTTGAACCTCGTGTTCACTTCTGTCCTCTTCGGTGACTCTCCTTCACAGATTTGGACTCCAATACCCTCGGGAAATCACACAATCGAGAAGAAAAAGAACCAAGTTCATCTTCTATTCATGGACCACGAAAACGAACGAAAACGCTCTAACTTCACTTGTTTCCTCGAGTCTTCTAGTCATCCCCAAATGTAAACTGGTATCCTTCCCGTCTAAAAGAACAGTCCCCCCAGTAGAAGGTTCTTTCCCGTAATAGAGCACCAGGTTCAGATACTTTGGGCCTTGTCCTGCCTTTCGTCCGCTCGTCTTGGTACGAGTAGTGAATTTCCTATATTTGACAAAACCACCAATCTTGGCATTGGAGTATGTTAAATATTATACCCGTCACTTAAAATTACAAGGCACGAGTTAAACAGTAAATTTTATGATTTTTCCGTAATAAATCAATTAACAAATCAAACGTGAATCTGATATCCGTATATATATGTAATGGAAAGTATCTCTCAGAATCGTTATATTAAATTTTCTTGATTATTTGAAGATGTTCTTTTAAACATTATGTTCATTAAATGTTCCGTAAAACTAAACTTTGTAAAGTAAAATTAACTTGTGATAAAAGTAAAACCAGACTGTTAAAATAAAATTGATTTTCGGTAAAAGAAACCTAACTTTTGTCGAAGTAAAACTAATTCTTATTAAAGTTAAACTAAACTTGGTTGTATTGAAACTAATTTAAATAAAACAAAATTTGTTAGTCTTCAACCTATCATAAAGGTTATGTTCGAATTTACATGTCATTTTCCGAATTGTATTTTCCTTTTCTTTATAAGACAATTTTAATCTTTGTAAATATGTTTCATTGGAAACTAGATGTGTGATCAATATATGTAACTGTATAAATCGTGTGTATATATTTTACCTCTCATGAAACATTGTTAAATAAAGCTAATTAAAATACACGTGTGTTTCTATTTTCAAAGTTAATAAGCAATATTGAGAAGCAATGAATTACTAAGAATGAATACTCACCTGTTAAGTACGTTTTTTCAATCTATCACTGTAAAGCTACCCGTAATAAAGGTTTTCTTTTGGCACAATTAAGAAGCACATCACCTTCACCGCTAATTAAAACTTCATTTCATTGCCAATAAAGAGTTGAGGTTATCTGTCAGTGTAATTCAACACGTTTACCGCTCCGAACTTCGATGCGATCGACAAGGAACATATTGTACCGGAGTTCATGTCCAAGGGATATCACGGCGGTGAGGCATCTTGCGATAGAGGCAACTAGATGTGCGTCCGATTCTGAACGCCAAGAGATATAATTTTTGAATACGCTTGCTTCCTGAATTAGTTATATACTTCATTAGGAGTAATTAATGCGGATTAGTCCGCAATTAGAAGCAAGCAGATTACAAACTTATGTTGTTATCTCTGTATTGTCCAGATGGCGTTGTCACTTTCCGCGCATGATCTCGGATGTCAGTTAGCCGTCTTCTAAGCACGTTGCGTACACTTCCATTTTGAACGTCTTCCAGATTACAAGCAGTGGATAATTGTCCGTAGTATTTTCTGCAATAATTTAAATATAGCCATTTGCCGTTTAAATTATGGATTTCACTAATGAACAGTGGATTTTCTGAGTAGAGAGTACAAGTTTATCGTATTTCTTATCGACGCGTGCCGGATTTTTGTATTCGAACTTTTATCAGCTGGTAAGATCTTAACGTTAATTAAGACTTTTAGTAATATATTTCGTCTCGTTTCTTTTTATTCAGCTTTTTCGTACGACGCAAAACATTACAAATAATCTCTGATCAATTGTCTTCATATGCAGAGTATGTGTCATGTCTGCGACGCCATTTTGTCTGTCCACATGTTGACCGGTGATTTTGATGGAAATTTGGAGTAAAGGATAAAATTCCTTCAATTAATCAAGGCCTAAAAGGATCAATCTACCGTATTTGAGTTCCTGTGATCGTCTCAAGAAAAATTTATGTCCAGACTTTCCATTCCGATAGATGCTGTATCTTCTACAAAATAAGTAGATGGCTTAAATATTTTTATGACCCTTTGGAAGAGCTAAATTGCAAATTATTATTCTTTAAGTCTTGTTCAACCTTTGAAAATTAATTTCGGAATTTTTGTTTTATTCATTTTGAGCAATACTTGCTAATTTCGGCCACGATTATACTAAGATCGGAGGCCTAAGTATAATCTAAGCTCTTTGCAAGTTCTTAGTGTATTTTGTTGTTAAGAGTGTTAAAAGAAAAAAATATAAGGTTAACTGAGAGAGAAGAAAGCAAAGGTTGAAATTATAAAATAAAATTCCCAAACTGAATGTTACAAACACATAAAACAACGTACGGTTTGATCAACCTGTATGTCATTAAATAAATTGAATAAGGTTACAAGTGAAACAATTACAATTAAATTAATGAAGCGAAAATACCAATAATTAAAATTAAAGGGGCAAAAATATAATATGATTAATTTAATGTAGCAGGATACAATATGATTTAATTAATGGAGCAAGATCTCGCTTTACAGTATTCATAACCATGTGCACCTACAGGTTCACCCTGTAAATATTAAAATAAAATATGTTCGTACAATGGCAAGTAATAAAACAACTGAAATTAAATCAAAATTAAATTGGTATGTGTGGGTGGATAGTTAAGAGATGAAATTGAAACAAGGTCCAAAGTCCCACAGATTCTTTATTTTAAATTACGGCGACCGGTTTCGTGAGTTTAAACTACACTCACATCATCAGGCCAAGCTTAAATAAGAAAATAAGCTCGTGACACCAAGGTACAAATTACAAAGTAGGTGATAAAAATGTGTTTAAAAAATGTGTTTAACAAATTAACTAATTAATATAACAAATTGTATAAGTCATATAATGAAAAAAATTTTTTTGTTTTTTGAAAACAAATTGTGAAAAAATTCAAATAGTCAAAAATACAGTGAAATTATATCACTATTAAATGAAGGAGACAAATCCAACACTTACAATCCCAAAAAAGACTACCTTCCTTGCACCAGCAACCACATCCGTGTAAAAATCGTATGCCTCAACAGACAATACTGATAATAAAATTTTATTCAAAAAATATAAAGGAATAAATCAAAATTATTCCTGTGTGTCAATGATATAATAATCTATAATTTACATACAAGTCTGTTATACTTAAAATACGACATATAACACATTAAAAACTTGTATATGGGACAACACTCACAAACAAACGGTCAAACGCAAAGTTACCTTATAATTCAAAAGTCAAATTTGTAAAAAAATTTTTAGAATGAATATAGTTTAATCAGTACAAAATGTGTATTTTTTAATTTATATTACATTAATCCAAAATAAGCAAAATAATTTAACGAATGAAAAAATAAAATAGAAACAGACATCTGAAAAATATTTAATCTAAACGAAGTTTTTAGAAATTTTGAAAATTAAAGATGATTTAAAGTAATTTTAATTAAAGAGATATCTATATGTGATGGGTCCAAGTGACCGCAAAGCAAGCTAAAGCTATTTAATAAAATTGACGTGTAGTCCCACAACTCGAGTCCAAAGAGACACAGATGTCGCCGTAAGCAAGCAAGTTTACAAAAGCAAAAGAACAAATATTAGGTGTTACAAACCAATGAAATGAATTATTCAAAGAACACAGAGAAAACAGGTCTGACGTCGGGTACCATTTGGGTATTTAAAATATAATTTTGATCTCTGTTAGATTTTAATTTCAGAATTTCCAAATTTTCTAAATTATTAAGGTTGAAACCTTTATTTGCAAAATGCAGCACTTTAAACCCTGTAGTCACATCAAATGTATGGTTGTTATCTAAGATGTGTTTACCAAAGATAGAAAACGCGGAGCTGTCGGGCCTTGCCGCTCGTAAATGTTCCTTTATACATGTTTTGAAGTTTCTGTGTGTTCTACCAACATAAGTTGAAGAACAAGTCGCGCAATTTAATTTGTAATAAAAACACAGAACATAGCAATTTAATAATTAAATCATTAAAACAAAAAATATCAGATAACAACATTGTCTTAACTAGAGCTGATAAGGGAAACTGTGTGATCGCGATGAATAACTATGACTATGATGCCAAAGTCCTTAACTTCTTAAACAATAACAAGTTCACTGAAACTAATGTAAATATAAATTTCTTCATCGCTAAAGTTAAAAGAGTCATGAAAAACTCTGATAATGTCTTGACTGATCAGGTTAAGAGAACACTCTCACCTGATTACACTATATTGCCCAGGCTCTACGGTCTTTTGAAGGTACACAAGTCGAACGATTTTCATGATATGCCTATCAGACCGGTGGTTTCATATATTATCACACCAACTTATAAACTAGCTTCCTTTCTAAATGAGACTCTTAAGTAGTACTTACATTAATCATTTCACATACACTATTAAAAATAGCATTGATTTTGCCACTGAGGTGTCTGGCGGCGTTCTTGATGGAGGTGATATGATGATATCATTGGATGTGGTCAACCTCTTCACGAACGTACCTGTTCTGGACACTGAGTCTTCTTCGGCAGGATCTTGTGATGTACGGTGTTCCCTCATCCGAAGTTAATGACATACATAGCTTAACTAAAGTCTGTCTAGAACAGAAGTTCTTTCTATTTAGAGGAAAGGTTTATAGCTTTGACGATGGCCTAGCGATGGGCTCGCCTTTGTCTCCCATTTTGGCAGATATTTATATGCACAAGTTTGAAACAGATCACATTTTATTTAATAACAATTATTGTCACAATATAAAATTCTATCGTCGGTATGTGGATGACACATTTATTATTTGTAGGGGCTCCCGCTCTGATCTTGATGCTTTCCTCTTACACATAAACAATATCAATAACAACATAAAATTTACTTTAGAACTTCAAACAAATAATTCCATTAATTTCTTGGATTTGTCAGTGACCAACAATAATAATAAAATAGATTTCAATATTTACAGAAAACCAACTTTCACTGGGGTTTCTATTGATAATGACTCTATACCTACATCCTTACAGTCATAAGATGGAAGTATTTAATTCTAACTTACACAGGTTACTACACATATCACTGAGTAGTGACGCCTTTAATAAAGAACTTGAAACTATTAAAGATATAGCACGTTTGAACGGATACTCGGGGGATTTAATAGATAAGCTACTTAAATTTCCAAGAAGCTAAATAGGATGAGGGAACAGGAAGCGTACATTCGCTGTGGCCGGTGCTCAAAAAAAGATTTTAAATATGTTTCACTCCCCTTTATAGGGAAATTTTCTTATAGAATAGCTAACATCTTTACACCCCTATTCTGTAACTTGATCGTTATGCGAACGATTATCGTAAAGAAAGTTGTCGTTATCCCGCCCGTAACGATTTTCGTTGGAAAGCGTATTCAGTAAGTCACATCGTTATGAGTTCGGTCGATGTCGGTCATATAACGAAAATTCAATGTTTTCACCAGGGACTGTACAGATGTTACCATCTTCATATTGCCAATGTGTGGGCTGTTTAGGCGATATCAGTAAACAAATTGCCGGGATTGTAGGTTATATACATAAAACTATTGATAAGCACGTACTATTTTTAATAGATGTTTTATGGTAAAATGTTCTTTGCCGGGATTGTAAAAATATACCTCTTGTAAATTCTGCACAAAGCGTATTATATTAGTATACTATATTGTAGATCGTAAAATAAATTCATATTTAAAGTTTATGGATGAGTTTATGAATATGGTTAGATTCCTTGACGGTATGTACATTATTTTCAAATTTACTTGTTAAAGGAGTTTTGAGTGTTAAGCAAGTGTTTTTTCAACTGCGATTAAAATGTATAAGAGGAAAAGTAGTGGTGAAGTTACTGCCCAACAGCAGACCATTTATTTAGATTTTATGAAAAGTAAACTTTCATTAAGAACGAATAAAAATATACCAGATGATCAAAATGCTTGGGATGAATTAACAGGTATTTTAAATGCATGTGGAGATGGCCCACAAAAAACAAATGACCAGTGGAAGAGGGTATGTATTCATTATATTTATAAATTATTATAAATTTCTTATCCCTAAACTATTAGCATTTTTAAAATATATTATGCTTTTCTGATACTGTCATTTGAGATTAATAAATGTTGTTAAAATGACGAACTTCTTTCTAAAAATAAGTAATGTTATTGAATGAAATTGATTAATAAACGTAATATTTTTTACATTAAAGTTATGTAAAATATTTTATGAAAATGCTAAACATATAAATGGCTAGATATAGGTATGTTTTTATATATATTTTTTTTTGTAGACATTCAAAGATTGGAAATCCAGTACTAAAATAAGACAAGGCTGGGTAACATATAGCAACAGCAAACCGGTGGTCCTATTCTATCTACATCCACTTTTTTGGAAGAAACACCAGAAGGCATAAAATTAATTCATTACTATGCATAAAAAATAGTCCAAAGTGTATTTAAATTTATTCTGATAAAATGAATTTTACGTATTCTAACTCTAATTGTAACTTCTACTGATATTGCCATATTTGTTACAGGAAGAATATGTCGAAGATGTCATTAAATAGTGCACTTGATGAATACAAGGCATCACAAGAAAAACAGTTGGATGTTTTAAATAAACTGCACTTCAGAATTTTACAACGGCTAAAATTGAAGAAAATTATTAAATAACAGATTTTAAAATACAAAATGACAAATATGAAAATTACTGAGCAAATATGTCTGATCCAGAAAGTGAGACAGATTAAAATGAATGCTGATCATATTTTACTTTCATTATTTTTATACTATATAATTATGAGGTACTATATAAATAAAAATATTTTCCCTGCAATTTTCTTTTTAATTTTATACCTTCACATCATATTACTTAAATTTTAATGCATAATTTAATGAATTCACTAATTAGATGAAATTGAAACAAGTTTAACGAGGTAACTATGTAATTTTCCCTTAATTTATCTAAAGTTATTTTGAATATACTGCTCCGTAACTGTTCTCCTTCCATGAAGCCAATTGTCGTCTCCATAATATGGAATGTTATCTATGTCAATATTTTCATTTGCAGGGTCGGGTATATTATCCTCGACTGCCATATTGTGTAGAACAGCACATGAATAAATATTTCTGCCAGAGTTGCAGGATTATAGTGAAGTGTTTGTTGACGTAAAGACACCTTATTTTCAATATCCTATGTATCTCTCCACAGAGTTCCTGGTGGTGATACGGTTTATGGTATATCGTCGTTAATATTTTTGAAACATTTGGTACAGCAGATATTCTTTGTGGATTATTTAAGTGAGGTGACAGCACAGTGACAGTATATTAACTAAATTGTCCGCCAATTGTTTATTTAATCTAAACAAATTAATAAAATTATTTTCAGATAATTTGAAGGAATTACTTGTATCTCTTAAAAACCTATTTTCTATATAATTGTTCCTAAAATACATATTACTTTAACAAAAAAATCTTAAAATTTATTTTAAAATTCATCAATATTCGCCAATACCAATAAGAAAACATGTTGATCCATACTTATTTCGTCTAATTAAAATTAAAATCAAAGTAAAATATATTTTACTACAATATTCATTCACACACAATTTTTTAGCACTGCATAACGACAGCTCTTTACTAGTCGTAATGGAATACAACTTCATAACGACTTTCCAACGATTCCATAACGATCGAACAAGTAGAGAATACGAATTTTCGACCGTATCGATTTTTGGGTCAAATGCGTTCGATAATGCGTAACGATCAAGTTATAGAATAGGGGTGTTAGTAAATGTTGTAAAGTCTCATTTAAAACTTTAAATTCACTTTCCTCCTTTATTAACAATAAAGATACCATAGATCATTTGGATACAAATTAAATTGCGCGACTTGTTCTTCAACTTATGTTGGTAGAAAACACAGAAACTTCAAGACACGTATAAAGGAACATTTACGAGCGACAAGGCCTGACAGCTCCGCGTTTTCTATCTTTGGTAAACACATCTTAGATAACAACCATACGTTTGATGTGACTACAGGGTTTAAAGTGCTGCATTTTGCAAATAAAGGTTTCAACCTTAATAATTTAGAAAATTTGGAAATTCTGAAATTAAAATCTAACAGAGATCAAAATTATATTTTAAATACCCAAATGGTACCCGACGTCAGACCTGTTTTCTCTGTGTTCTTTGAATAATTCATTTCATTGGTTTGTAACACCTAATATTTGTTCTTTTGCTTTTGTAAACTTGCTTGCTTACGGCGACATCTGTGTGTCTTTGGACTCGAATTGTGGGACTACACGTCAATTTTATTAAGGCTGCGTTTGATAAGGTTTTGGCGGGAGAGAAATGTACCCAAAAAATACCATTTTTATTTCCATTTTTACGGGCGTAAAATATCAAAACATGTAAATTTTATGCATTAAGCATGAAGATAAAGGTTAAACGAAGTGAACGGTCGAATTCTTTTTTAAATTAAGTTAATATATAAGCCGTAAATAAAATGGGAAGTTAGTGGTTTTGCAAGTACTAGAAAAAATGGCTACATTTAAAAATTACACGGTAAATTTATATGTAATATAGCAAGTACACTCGGTATTTATATTTGGAAGGTAAAAATAGTAACAGTAGCTAAATACATGTGTAATTTTTTAAGTGATCCATGAAATAAAATTTGTTTACATTTTTGGTGGGTCTTTACATACATTACAGATATCTGTTACATTTACGTCGCCTAACAGTGTAGCACATATAATACAGATGGCGTTATTATCTTGCAATTATTTAGAGGTTAGTTGTGTGTAATGCGATACTTTAATTATTCATTATAATTTAAAATTATAATTAACAACAATTTTTGCGGTTACTAATTATAAAATTTAGTATGTTACGAGTTATTTGAAAGTACGTAATAGACAATCAACAGTTGGCATCACTGGTTGGCACCACAAAACCAAAAAGTAACTACATAGTTTAATTTGCGAGTTTAATGAAATTGCAATATTTTAAAATATGGAGTTTTCTGTTATCCTTAATTGAAAGATGCCTATGCTTTTACTAATGAGATGAATTATGTAAATCAATTAAACTGGGACTGTTTACGCCGACAAAAGCCTAATAGCTGTTTTATATTTACGAAGTTAGCAAAGAAACTGTCGGCTAAGAACGTGTTACATTTTTCTTCAAAATTTGTTAAGGTTGTTGCTAATTACTTAAAATGTAAATATAGGTACATTTTATTTGTTAGCAGTTTTCAGAACTTTGAAATCGTTTATTTTTTAAATAGAAACTGCACACCATGTCTATAGTATTTTTGACATATTCATCAAATTTTATAGTTCAAACTATATAGCAAATTAGCAAATTAAAAAATTCCAATGCGCAACGTTTCAAAAATATCGATATTAGAATCAAATAATGTATCAAAAATTCAAAATCGATTTTAAACAAATATTGAATGAAGAATATCTATATACCTTGATATCGACATTTTTATCATGTTTATATTAAAAGTTCTTTGCTGTGGCTTTTCAAGCCATTTAGTAACAAATAAAATCTTTAACTTAAAATATATATTTACTCAAAAAACAAAAAAAATCCAATAAAAAGACAAACAAAATATAAATTTGTATCTATAACGTATAAGAAATCCAAAACTCAAATATATAATTCTAGTTGTATAAAACACATACATAAATATAAGTAAAAAATAAACATCTTAAAACATATCTTCTTTACAATTTTGAGGAAATAGTAATTGTGATAAAGATAACAACACCCCATGAAGGCGATTCGGCGAATTATACGAGATGTCAAGTCTATGAAATGCAATATTCCGCTGCCGCTTCCGGATTATAATTTCTACGAAACAGCAAACATCGCAGTAGGCATTTTTCAAATTTCCAACTTCTTTCTTAAAAATATATTCTATTGTATTCTGTATAATATGAACAGTTTCTTTTGTATATTAATGTAAAATAAATGTGTAAAATGTCAAAGATTGTTTACCAGGATATAAGTCGAATGGCATTTTTGATTAAACGATATTATCGAATAAAAAAATCGATAACAGTCAATATTATTAAATAAAAAAATATCGATTTCAATCACGATTATCGAAAAGAAAACATCGATACTTTTTTAAAAAACAATATATCGTGCGCATCCCTAGTTCAAATCACATATGCCTGCCCACTCTTTCTTCCGGAGGTCAGTTCGCCGGTTTTCTAGTTTCGATTAATAACAATAATCTTTATAATAGCCTCATTATTTATAATATATTAACATTAAAATAATACCTTTACCTTACTTAGTTTTGAAGATTTTTATTACAATTACTGTTCTTTTTATTTTTGGTGTTTGTAGAGTTAAATCTTTGTACATATTTAAAACTGTTTTTATCATCTTTATTGTAAAAATACTTGACGCTGTTTTGGTGGCGATTTTCACGGTTTGGTTAGAAGTGCCTTATCTAATATGTTCGTGACGTACTTAAACGTACAGATAGTGTATAATAACACAGTAAAATATAATAAGAGAATGTTCACAGCTTCACAAATTATGGCTAGGTTATGTTATAAAATATACAGATATCGCATACTTATAATTCCTTGTTAAATTTACTTACATAGGAACCAATACATTCTGTTAAAAATGGTACCGTTTTGGCGCGATATTTGAATTGAGAAGTTATAATATATAGTAACAACGTACCTATGACCAAATTTGCCTTAAAATATGTATATAGAATTTCTCTTATTCGAACTTAGTAATCTCACAAAAAAAAATCCATTCTGAAAACTGCCCAGGAGCCAAATTACAAAATAGAAATAAAATAAAAACATGAAAAAAACTGATCAACTGTCAAACTGGCACTTGGGATTTGCAAATACTAACTTTACATGTATTTTTAGCAGGTGAAATATATTTATTAGAATGTTGAACTAATAGGTACGTTATGAAGACAATAATATGACTATATTTCAGTTTTCCATATTATTATTATTATTATTATTATTAGACATGATCAACAGAGATGCAGGCTACGTACTAAATGTATCAAGTAACAGAAAATGTTTTATTTTGCATAACACAAACACACTGCTGTTTATTTATTGTGTGGTTTTATATAATAATAATAATATTAGTTTATTTCCAAAATAAGAGAACAACATTGTATTAATATAAATTACAAAATATAAATATATATGAAATAAGAAAATAAGAAAGTCGAATGGATGAGTATCACCTACCTTTAGCGAATATGTTTAAGAATAACTTAATTTATAAATAAAAGAAACGTAATTTTAAATTTTTACAAATAAATTCAAATGAATGCACATACGAAAATTTTGTCTGTGCATGCTTTCTTTGCAATTTGATTGTATACGTATGAATCTAATGAATACTTACTTGTCAACTTTCATGCTGAACGGAGAAAGACGCGCGAACTTTAACCATTTATTTGAATTTATTTGTAAAAATTTAAATTCAATTAGTTTTTATATATTTATTTTATTTATAAATTTAGTTATCCTTAAACATATTTTTAAATGCTAAAGGTAAGTGATACTCATCCATTCGAGTTTCTTATTTCATACAAAACTATACAATAAATAAAGAGCAGTGTAATAAAATGCACAAAAACACTTGAAATAAAACAAGGTGTTTCAAATTTCCAAAAATTGTATTAACAAAAATGCCCACAGTGTGTGCGAAACTAGTCGTATTTTTGTTAATACAATTTTTGGAAATTTGAAACACCTTGTTTTATTTCAAGTGTTTTTGTGCATTTTATTAAAATGGAATTCCAACAAGTAACAACCAACTCTATCACAATGTTAAAGAGCAGTGTGTTTGCGTTATGCAAAATAAAACTTTTTGTGTTACTTGATACGTTTCGTACACGCAACTGCATCTATGCGATATCATATCTGTTAATCATGTCTAATAATAATAATAATATGCAAAACAGAAATATAGTCATATTATTGTCTTCATAACGTACCCATTAGTTCAGCATTCTAATAAATATGTTTTACCTGCTAAATATACGCTTGATTTGATATATAGTTTGAATTTAGAGTTTTTGTTTTATTTCTATTATGTATTTTAGCTCCTGGGCAGTTTTTAGAATGGATTTTTTTTGTAAGTTTGAATAAGAGAAATTCTACATATTTTAAGGCATTATTTGGTCATAGGTACGTTGAAAACCCAATTTTTAATTCAAATATCGCGCCAAAACGGTACTATTTTTAACAGAGTGTATTGGTTCCTACCTAAGGAAATTTAAGAAGGAAGTACCGCGAGTGTCCGCGAGATCAAAAATTTTATTGATAAAGCTTTGCCATGGAATGTAAAACGTTTGTCTGTTATTGTCTGTTATATCATTGTCACACTGTCATTAATATTTGTCATTATATTTTCTCTGACATCTTGTAGGTTTTCAATTATGGTGTACACCACAGGACACAAAACTTACAAGATAGAAGCGTATTTTAGAACAGGTGTGCTAGTTAATGGTATCTGGGAATACAGTAAGCGTTTATGTTTGGATAATTTTCGTGTTATGTTATTCAAACATGTAAATCATTTTAAATATATAAACATATATTTACAAATTTTATGTCAGTCAAATGTCAGTATGACAGTTAACCTGATAATTTATCAGAACTATCTCAAAAGAATATCTAAGACGGACGTTTTACATTCCATGGCAAACCTTTATCAACATAATTTTTGATCTTGCGGTATAACTATGCCATACCGCCATACCTGCCATATAAAACAGCTATTAGGCTTTTATCGGCATTAAAAGCAGCCAAGTTTAATTGATTTGCATAATTCATCTCTCTAGTAAAAGGATAGGCATCTTTCAATTAAAGATAATAGAAAACTCCATATTTTAAAAGATTACAATTTGATTAAAATCGTGGTGGGAAGATAATGGTGTGACGGTGCGCATTTCGTTATCTCATTCTAGCTATGTCTCTCTCGGACGTGACGTCAAGTAAGTAACAGAGCGGTAGCCATACACGAGAAGTATACCATACTACAATCAATTTATTTTACGAATTTTGGAGTCAGGAGTAATTAGATAGTCAATAGGGTATTTGAAGTTCGTCTGTAGGAACATTTTCATCTGGAATTAATTGAGCAACATTCCGTAACAAACTTCCGAAAAAGCAAGCTTCATTTTCTGATTCCAAATATTTCTCTCTTCGACACCTTCTTCAGTGTTTTTATTTAGGGTGAAAGCAGTTACTGAATGTTTTGATCTAATCAGTAGGTAAGTATGTATTCGATTTGGTACATTTCTTATAAGTATTTGTACAGGCTTACTAACGAAGCAATATTAAGTACGCTGGCATTGTAATTGTGGAGCGTTAATTAGACGATTTATTTAATGCTTGTTTATGCGTTTTTTGAAATTAATTGCACCATTTAAAATACAAATCAGTGTATAACTATACGCGCTCGACCGCATTTGTTACTAGCATGACGTAGCTGCGCAAACCGATCGAATTTGAACCTCGGGACCAGCACACCATTATCTTCCCACCACGATTAAAATCACAAATTAAACTATGTACTACTATGTAGTTACTTTTTATGGTTTATGGTACCAACCTGTGATACCAACTGTTCATTGTCTATTAGGTATTTTTAAATAACTCGTAACATACTAAATTTTATAATTAGTAGCCGCACGAATTGCTGTTAATTATAATTTTAAATTATAATGATACTTAAATTATTATATAACATGCAATTAACATCTAAATAATTTCAAGATATTAACGCCATCTATTCCATAAGTGCTACACTGTAAAGCGATGCAAATGTAACAGGTATCTGTAAATGTACCTATGTAATTGCTTACAAAAATGTTACAAATTTTATTTCATGGATCACTTTAAAAATTACACATATATTTAGCTACTGTTGCCAATTTTATCTACCAAATATAAATACCGAGTGTACTTGCTATATTACATATAAATTTACTGTGTAATTTTTAAATGTAGGCACTTTTTGTAGTACTTGCAAAACCACTGTCTTCCCATTTTATTTACGGCTTATATATTAACTTAATTTGAAAAAGAATACTACCGTTCACTTCATTTAACCTTTATCTTCATGCTTAATGCATAAAATTTACATGCTTTGATTTCTTACGCCTGAAAAAATGGAAATAAAAATGGTATTTTTTGGGTACATTTCTCTCCCGCCAAAACCTTATCAAACGCAGCCTTAAATAGCTTTAGCTTGCTTTGCGGTCACTTCGACCCATCACATATAGATGACTCTTTAATTAAAATTACTTTAAATCATCTTTAATTTTCAAAATTTCTAAAAACTTCGTTTAGATTAAATATTTTTCAGATGTCTGTTTCTATTTTATTTTTTCATTCGTTAAATTATTTTGCTTATTTAGGATAAATTAAAAAATACACATTTTGTACTGATTAAACTATATACATTCTGAAAAAATTTTTACAAATTTGACTTTTGAGTTATAAGGTCACTTGGCGGTTGACCGTTTGTTTGTGAGTGTTGTCCCATGTACAAGTTTTTAATGTGTTGTATGTCGTAATTTAAATATAACAGACTTGTATGTAAATTATAGATTATTATATCATTGACACACAGGAATAATTTTGATTTATTCCTTTATATTTTTTGAATAAAAATTTCATTATCAGTATTGTCTGTTGAGGCATATGATTTTTACACGGATGTGGTTGCTGGTGCAAGGAAGGTAGCCTTTTTTGGGATTGTAAGTGTTGGATTAGTCTCCTTCATTTAATACTGATATAATTTCACTGTAATTTTGACTATTTGAATTTTTTCACAATTTGTTTTAAAAAAACAAAAAAAATTTTTTCATTATATGACTTATACAATTTGTTATATTAATTAGTTAATTTGTTAAACACATTTTTTAAACACATTTTTATCACCTATTTTGTAATTTGTACCTTGGTGTCACGAGCTTATTTTCTTATTTAAGCTTGGCCTGATGATGTGAGTGTAGTTTAAACTCACGAAACCGGTCGCCGTAATTTAAAATAAAGAATCTGTGGGACCTTGGACCTTGTTTCAATTTCATCTCTTAACTATCCACCCACACATGGACCATCATACCAATTTAATTTTGATTTGATTTAAATTCAACAACCTTCAGTTGTTTTATTAGTTGCCATTGAACGAACATATTTTATTTTAATATCTACAGGATGAACCTGTAGGTGCACATGGTTATGAATACTGTAAAGCGAGATCTTGCTCCATTAATTAAATCATATTGTATCCTGCTACATTAAATTAATCATATTATATTTTTGCCCCTTTAATTTTAATTATTGGTATTTTCGCTTCATTAATTTAATTGTAATTGTTTCACTTGTAACCTTAATCAATTTATTTAATGACATACAGGTTGATCAAACCTTACGTTGTTTTATGTGTTAATTTGTAACATTCAGTTTGGGAATTTTATTTTATAATTTCAACCTTTGCTTTCTTCTTTCTCAGTTAATCTTATATTTTTTTCTTTTAATGCGAATTTTAAATTTTGGGAACAGCAATAGCTCTCAATAAACTTGTTATTGTTCTGACTTTGTCGTTTGTCTTATCTTGCAACCTTGGGTACTCATATTGATTTTGCTTCTGGGTCAAGTAACATTTTGGGGTGGGGATTAATCATTCATCCAACAGTGTTTCTACGGAGAGATCGTAAATGCTTGACCGTGCTGCTTCATCGATATATCAACTTCAGCAGAAGTTTGCCACACGTTTATTGCTGTATTATGAATATTTAGTTTGTATCTAACTTCGCTAAAGTCGCTGTCAATACTACATTCTGTCATTTACACATATTTGTCAGTCATATAAGCTTTTTGTCGTTTCTTTTTCCCTTGGTTTACTGCGTTTAGTTGAACATTAGAAACTGTTTTTCTCAAGGCAATAAAAGGCACATTTCGTTGTTACTGTAAGTTATTTTTTTGTGTTTATACGAGTATCATTATCATTTTTGCTTAATTTTAATGTTGCGCTGAAATCAACAATGCTATTTACGGAAGGACAAGATAAGTTTATTGTGGAAGCTTATTTTCGTAGCGGAGAACTGTTACCGAATGCAAAGTCGAAATATTCCACTGATTCATGTAGACAATAGTTTCACACTCGATTCCTAGAAACGGAATTCCAACATAATATTTTTGCAAGATATGTCAATCGTCTACAAAATGAAGGATCTCATTTTGAACATATGTTATAATATTGCTAAATATGTAATGTTACCAATATACAATATCGATCTTTGTATTAAATTATTTTTAATAAAGATATTTTCAATTATTGAACGTATTTATTGAGTTATTAAAACGAGTAAATTTAACAAAAATTCTTAAAAATTGTTCATACGTAGAATAATAGATGTCGCACGGACGAAATCCAATTTAGAATACGATATAGGCGGCAATTACACCATGACTGTAAAGCGGCACGATCAACCATTTACGATCTCTCTGTAGAAGATCTATGCCCACACGTCCGACGTGTTAGAGGCAAATCCTTTTTCCATATTTACCACCGTACCTATAGTAGAATTACCCAACAGATGCAGTAGCAACAGCGCACGAGAAATGCGTCACTTGAACGTCACACGTAAAATAACGCGTTCGTTTGCAAGGACGCCCAAAATAGAATAAATTTAGTATTGTGTTTTGATTGTTTCAATTTTGCATTATTAGTATTTTATTCTTTCTCAGTTTCTTTGCTTAATATCTAACAAAAAGTATTTCTGAATACTACTGTACATTGTTTTTGTGACAAACGTAAGTAAGCGCATGAAATATAACATTAGAAGATGATTTTGAAATATCTACTTGATAGGCTATAAACTCAATCCTATGTTTAATCACCTCTGGTATCAGTCTGACCCTTTGCGTAACATTATGTCTCCATAATTATATATCTAGCTAGAGTTAGGCATCCAAACATTTGGCCAGTTGGCATTAAGATGTGTCGTTTTTTCTTCAATGTGACACAGAGGAAAAAAGGAAAAAAATGATGTAACAGTCATGAACTTAAATATACAGTCTGTTCATAGGAAAATTGACCAACTACAATTTTTTGTAGCAGATAATAATGTAGACGTAGTCCGCCTTAGTGAGCATTGGTTAACCTCCGATTTAGTGAAAATATTTAACATAAAAAATATAGTATATGTCGTTTTTCCTGCAGAAGAAACTCAAGAGGGGGCGGAACTCTCATATTGACTAGAAACAATTTAGAGAGTGCTGAACTGTCAGAGGTAAGTGAGTTTGCAAGAGAGAGGCATCTGGAATTATCTGCTACCTACCTGTATAAGCACGATGGTGACAATAGTAATATCTCTTTACAGGCCGCCATCGGGTGATTTAAATATATTTAAAGAATCTTTGCTTGAAATCCTTACGAGAATTTCTGAAAAATATACAAAAAACAAATCATTTTTGCAGGAGACTAACATAAACCTAAACAGGGATAACAAAAATAAAGATAATCTGATTGAAATTTGTAGCATGTTTGGTCTAAGGCGGGTAATGTATGAAGCCACGAGGGTTAATAATATGTCAACATCATGTATTGATAACATTTTTGCTACTTCGCACAATAATATAGAAACAAGAACTGTAGAGACACATATGTCAGATCATCGAGCTCAAATTGTTAGGTTTAGAAATAGGGATGACCACTTTAAAAGTTACAGCGTTAGAACGGTTAGAAATATTATGAAAATCAGATTAAACTATTTAAAGACATGTTGTCTTGCATCACGTGGAGCGATTATTTAAGTCATGGTAATGCGCAGGATAAGTATACTATGTTTCATGACAATATTATGGCGGTGTATAACATCTGTTTCCCTGTAATCGGAAAAATATATATAAAAATTTCAATCTTCAACACAAAACTGAAGAAATTAAAAATTACAAAAGTAATCTAGATGCTCTAAACACGGTGTTTGAGGTGACCACAGATATTGGAATACTGGAAGTATACAGGGAGCGTAAGCTGTACTATAAACAACTGATTAGTAGAGCCAATAGGGAACATTTTTGAGCCCCCGCAGTGGGCGGTATGGCACATAATTAATAACGAGTGCGGCTAACGGAAACCTGACTGTAGGGAGATCAAACTAAGATTCAGAATTATACGCCGATATCTCTATTGCCTGCTTTATCAAAAATTGTCGAAACACTGATCAAAAATAGACTTGTCTCCTTCTTCCAGAGTTGGGACTTACTGTCGAAAGCACAGCATGAGTACAGGAAAAGAAGATTGACACTTACAGCTCTGATTGAGTCTGTTGATGCAGTACTGATTGCAAGGGACAACCGTGAGGCAACGGACTTGGTATTGTGTGATATGAATAGGCCTTTTGATACGGTTCCACATGACATACTGTTGCACAAGCTATATTATTATGAGTGAAGGGCGTGGCGTATAATTTATTAAGGTCCTACCTACAAGACAGAATACAAGCAGTTAGTTGGAATAATAGGACAACGAATCCATAGCTTGTTAAGTATAGGGTACCTCAGGGATCGATCCTTGGGCCTGTTCTCTTTATTATTTACATTAATGATTTACCAGCGAACTGGAGAGGCTACAAAGTGTGTCTGTACGCTAATGATACCTCCTTTGTTGTGCAGAGTACGGATGCGCCTTCAGTGGGAACGGCTAAGAACCAGTCAATGAAAACATGGGGTGATGTAAATAAACTGAAAATAAACGAAAGGAAAACCCAAACGATTACCTTTTCGGAAAACAAGAGTAGCGCGGCGGTTCTTCTTTTTTTTTTGGGTTGGTGGTAGATGACGGCCTATCCTGGAAATATCACATATCACGGGTAATGGGGAATTAAGTACGGCGATATATGCTATACGAAAGATAAAACACTTGGTTGGTCGTGGTGCGGCAAAATTGACTTATTATGCCAATTTTCATAATATGGCGACATATGGTTTACTGGTGTGGTGCATGGCCCCAGAAGCGCATAGAGTTTTCGTGCTGCAAAAGCGTGCCAAACGGACTCTGTGTGGACTACAGTACAGTGACTCTTGCCGTCGAGTTTTTGCGAAAGAAAAAATAATAAAAGTTCGTCCATACAAACCAGATACGATTTAAAAAACATTCAAGCCTGCATGACTATATAACACGGAATAGAGATCACCTTGTGGTGACCCACCATCGTATAAAGCAAACCCAACAATCGGTGGACTACTGGGGTCCAAAACTATACAATAAACTGCCGGATGCCGTTAAGGCCTTGCCGCCTGAAAGTTTTGCAAGAGCGGTTAAAAGGCTACTGGAAAATGTGTTCTACAGTGTGGACGAATTCCTGTCATATAACTTTGACTGATCGCTGTCTGCTTTTAACGTGTTATATTTATACTGATGTTTTTTTGTATGTGTATTGATTTATTTATTGCATTTGCAGTGTTGCTGCTGATTGTATTTCCTATTGACGTATCCTATTTTGACTAAAATAAAACAAAACGCATTGTTGTGTTGTCCTGGTGTCCATACATTTCTTGAATGACCAAAAAAGGGAAATACCTTCTAAAATTGAAATTTGGATTAGGATAGTTATATTGGTCCGGTTGGAAACGTTTTTGTTTGAGTCGTAGGAGGTTTGTTGAAATTATTATAATTGGGTATTGCATCAGAAATTAACGCGGTGGATAATTCGTTTGGAAAGTATCTCATAGGTAGTTTTGATTTTCTTTGTGTTTTGATGTAATGTGGAATGTGGTTTTTCCTTTTAATGCTGTTGGTCTTGATGTGACATTTTCGGCATCTTGAACCAAACGAATTGCAGTTTCCAATGATGTTGGTTTTAAAGGTCTCACATGGTCTTGTATTTCTTCTGACAAATTTAATAAACTTCTAGCCCTGTTTGGGAATAAATTTTCGCACGTTGCGTTTTCTGCATGCTGTTCACTCTGTGTGCTAATTTTGAGTTTCGTTTTGACAATAAATCTTGTATCCTTGACCAAACAAAATCAGATCTACTTTATATATAGTGCACTCGAGTGTTATCGAACTCTTGGACAAATTGGTTAAACTGGCGTCTGTCCGCAAAATATCTATACATATATTGCCTTTTTAACTGTCTCACACATATTTAGGTCGTCTCCTGAACAAAAATACGTTCTCGATCTCTTAATTTACTTAAGATTCTGCGATATATAACATATTTTATTTCGTTACATTCATTTCACATACATTTATAAATGGATTTACGCAAGATGCGTCTCCCTTAAACACCAGAATTGTTTCTAACTCTAAATACTTAAAAATTCTCCGTCATTTTGTTTAAATCTAATTTGCTTATTCTTTCGACTTACTATCTAAATTTTGTTTTCTCGGACTTTACAATCCTGTCGTACCCCTTAATTGGGTACGACAGGATGTCACTGTTAGGGTAATTGAGCAAAGCAAATAATGTTTTTTTCAAATGATAAAAGTGATTCCAATAATCAGATGAGCAATATAAACTTACTTTGCATCCTTGGTTAGGCAAGTTGTTTTTTTCGGAACGGTGGAATATTCAATTCATCAAGTACGTTAGACCACTTTTCTTATTAAATCGTAGCCGACTTTTTTCTATTTTCGAAACTATCCTACTGACTACGCCAAATAAATTGTAACGCCTATTTTACCAGTTTTTAAAAAGAATTTTATTACTGATAAATTAAAACAAAACATGTACAAGTACATCCTATAAATATTACAATAAAACTGCTTTTTCTATCTGTATATGTTAAAATAAACACTATTTATCTTTAGAATGAAAGTCTGCAACGTTGACTGTTGTACATCTCGTTTATGGAATGTTTTCACAGTTATTGCTATCTCGCGGGATGTCGGAATCATGTTACTTTCTTTATATTTTAAAACTTGATACCAATAAGATTGAATAGGGATGTTAAACATAAAATGAAAAAATATTTGAACTAAGGACTTACTCTCAATTTATTAGTATCAGTTTTGTAATTAATTAAATTTATTTTATCTCCAAGATTAATCTGTTTTTATATTTTTGTTCTTTGTGTAATATTTCAATATTGTAATATTCTAAAATATATTTGCAATCGTTAACATGTCCTACCAATCTACAGAAATAGTTAGCCAGCTTATGTAGAGTAATTCTGTTTTAGTAGTTATAAAAAGTGTCTTTATATAAATGACACACTAGCTTTACAGGGAATTTTATATACCACACCATCCTGATTCAAAATCGGAAATTTCCAAATGTAAGACAACTTGATAGTTGATTATGATGATGTTAGGGTAGGTAGGTATGACATAAAACATTTCAACCTCTGTTACTATATTTCTTATATAAGAATATTTTATTTTACAATATAGTTATATTAATCTATATGATATATACAATAATATATAATACAATTTTCAAAAAATAATATAATAATAGTTATTTATGTAACAAGTCAGTAAAGTGATACTTTATCGAACGAGTCTGATTTACGAGCCAAGCGAGTGAAGCGAGCGCGGCGAGTAACAGACGAGTTCGGTAAAGGTACTTTACTGACGTGGTGCATACAAAATTTTATCGCCAACCGTGAAAATTGTTAATTTAAGAAATAAAGATACTTATGACAGTTTATGACAGTGACAAACGATTTATTTTTAAAGTCATCAGTCATGGCTACGCTGACAGATATTAGCGGCAGGTAAAGTACTTTATTGTACAATACGATAAAGTGTTTCTTTACCTCCGTAAAACGCTATGGTAACGCATCACTTTACTGACGGTTGGCGATAAAATAATAAATTATATTATATATATATATATATATACAGTGTGTCCAGATTTCGATGCTCACCATTGGTATATCGGTTATTAGAAGAGATAGAGGAACGGTTAAATGGGGAATGTTTTGCAGAATTCAATGCTCGCAACAAATCTCATTTCAAATTCATTCGGACTTTTTACAATTTTGAGATATTTTGAAAAAACCAATATTTGCCGATTTCAATTTTCCTCAATAACTCGATAACGCCTAATGCGATCGCTTTTAAACTCTAACATTGTTCAGACACTTTTTTAAGACAAATTTTTTGGTGTTAACAGTAACCCCCGATTTTCATTTGTTTCCAAGTTCTTAGCGCTATCTTTTGTTTTTCTTATGGCGGCCATATTGGATTTTTAATTAGTTAGATAGTACTTAAAAATAGCTTTTCAATAATGTATAACATGCCTAATAAATCTTTATTTACACGAGAGATATGAACATTTGAATAAAATTTCACTCTAATACGGAATTAGTTGGCTATGAAATTAAATGGTAGTGTAAAACAGACGATAAATAGATAAATAAGCTCAGTCATTGTTGACATGTCAAAGTGCAGTGCAGTTGGTGGGAGATTTAGAACTTTGTGTTGTAATTATTGATAAGTAATTACCGTTAAGCATTGAGATTAGAATAGATTAGATAAGAACTGATAATGGCACATACATTTTCAAATGAAGAAAGGGTTGATATGTTAGAAGTTTATTTCAAAGCAAATAGAAACTCTGAAAATGCTTGCACAAATTACGGAGAGCGTTTTCCGAAAAGACCACAACCACACCGGACAATTTTTAACAGAATAATCAGAAATTTAGTGGACTATGGAAGCTTCGAACAAATAATGCTGATGTACGTCAAAATAATATTTTGCAAAATGTTATAAACAATCAGTACCTCGAGTGGCTCGAGAAACTGGAATTCCGAAATCTTGTGTTCATGGAACGTTGAGGAAAAACAAATACCACCTAGACAAACCAACAAGAATTGTACAGGGTTTAAGCGATAATGACTATCAGCGAAGATTTCAATTTAGGTGGTATCTACAAATATGTGACGATGATACTGATTATCCTAGGAAAATACTTTGGACAGATGAAACACGGTTTACCAATTGTGGAGTGTTCAACAGGCATAATTATCATCACTGGTCAATTGATAATCCACATTTGGCAAATCAAAGAAGGTTTCAAATTCGATTTGGTTTTAATCTCTGGTGTGGTTTGATTGGTACGAACTTTTATTGACATCTTCTTTGTTGTTTGAGTTTTTGTTTTTTCATTTTAGATAATCACTTAATAGGTCCTTTCATCTTTGATTACAATTTAACTGGTAATAGATATTTAGAGCTACTAACGAACGAGATAATGCCTGCCGTAAGACAAATTATTAACCCTGAAAACATGCAAAACGTCTGGTTTCAGCAGGACGGCTGCCCTGCCCATAATTATCATCACGTGCGACATTTTTTGTGAGAACATTTCAATGAGAGAGTTATTTCAAATAATGGACCAGTACAATGGCTTGCGAGATCGTCCGACCTTACCCCCCTTGATTTTTATTTGTGGGGTGCCACTAAAAATGAAGTATTCAATTTTGAACCATCAGAGAATCGGGAAATTTTAGAACAACGAGTGCTAGATGTGCTGAAGATCATTAAACGAAAACACACTACGTAGAGTTTGTAACTCTGTTAAAACAAGGTACCAAAAGTGTGTGGAGCAGATTGGTCGCCATATTGAACAGTTTATTTAAGTAAATTTGAACTTTTAATTTCGTATTAGAGTGGAATTTATTTTACATGTTCATATCTCTCATACAAATAAAGATATATTAGGCAAGTTGTACATTATTGAAAAGCTATTTTAAGGACTATCTAACTAATTGAGAATGCAATATGGTCGCCATAAGAAAAACAAAAGATGGCGCTAAGAACGGGGCAACAAATGAATTACTTATCAATAATTACTACACAAAGTTCTAAATCTTCCACCAATTGCACTGCACTTTTACATGTGACTAATGACAGAGCTTATTTATCGTCTGTTTTACACTAACATTTAATTTCATAGCCAACTAATTCCGTATTAGAGTGAAATTTTATTCAAATGTTCATATCTCTCGTGTAAATAAAGATTTATTAGGCATGTTGTACATTATTGAAAAGCTATTTTTAAGGACTATCTAACTAATTAAAAATCCAATATGGCCGCCATAAGAAAAACAAAAGAAAGCGCTAAGAACTTGGAAACAAGTGTAAATAGGGGGTTATTGTTAACACCAAAAAATTTGTCTTAAAAAAGTGTCTCAATAATGTTAGAGTTTAAAAGCGATCGCATTAGGCGTTCTCGAGTTATTGAGGAGAATTGAAATCGGCAAATATTAGTTTTTTCAAAATATCTCAAAATTGTAAAAAGTCCGAATGAATTTGAAATGAGATTTGTTGCGCGCATTGAATTCTGCAAAACATTCCCCATTTAACCGTTCCTCTATCTCTTCTAATAACCGATATACCAATGGTGAGCATCGAAATCTGGACACACTGTATATATATATATTGAACTGATGGATAATATACTTACAAACACTTATAATTAATTATAAGCCAAAATTATTCAAATCTTGTTATACGTTTTGCCAATAATATCTCCTCTCTTACCTAGTCATTCAAATTTTACTGGAAATAACATCTGTTTATAATATGATAAAATTTATGTAACACTCAGTATATAGAATTTAATATTTCTGTATCCTATAATATGTTATTTCAATTGCTCATAGATTACTATTTTATTTTAATATGCCCAAACACTTTCTCAGTTTTATTATTTATCAAATTAATTTTCTATAATAATTTCATTCTTAAATAATTTAGATATAATAATTTATCTACAACCTATTTCAAATAGTTACTAAATATAATTACTTCTTTACTGTAGTATATTCTCGTCAAATGAAATCAGTCTTTATTTTGACAACGCAGTACTTGCAGTACATTTATTTTTATAACGATGGTTGCAATGGTATTTACCGTTGTAAAATGATACGTAAAAATAACAATCTAACTTCTTCCAATGATCCTGCTAAAATTATTCCTTCTGAAAACGTGATGACTTCTGCTAATGAATAATTCCTCTAATAGGATTACAATCGTAAGGTATGTATACTTTTTCTCTCAAAATTAAACTTATAAATGCTATATTATTTTGTTTCTCTTTCAGGTCATTGACTTATCAAATTTCTATACATTATATGAAAATGTCTAGCACAATGTTTCTACTTTACCAAATAAAAGAAGAATATCAATATAATAATCGTTTAATGACAATATCTGTTTAAATTATGATTCGAAGAAATAACCAACATATTTTTATGACATTAACATAAAATATTTAACCTGTCTAATCACACCTGGTCTATTATTGACATAGGAAGGATGAAACTAAAGCTTATCTATTCGATAAGGTATGTATAAGAATCAATTCAAGGTAGATCTTTCAATTTAGCATACATTAATATACACAAATCCAAATATTAAATAAAAAATTTCTACTATCAAATGTTCAAATACGAAAGTAGATATATTTTAGTACCAAAGTTATGCAAATTCAATAAATGTGCATATTCTGAAACTTCTGATTTAAATAGAGATTTAAAACCTTTACATCGAATATTTATATAATCCTTTTAATAATATTTAGTATATCTTATTCATATTTATGTCCTTTACTCGATGTAAATAATTTAATTTCAAATTGTTTCTTTTAAATAAAAATTATACAACCTCTTAATAACATTACTCTTCTTTCTCTGGGTTATTCAATTAATACAATCCTTTTTCCTTACAGGTTCTGGTTATACGTTTGTAGAAAATTCTGTGTATCTTCTTTGTTCGGAAAACAGCCTTCCTGGACTCGTTATGTGCCTCGGATGACCCTCTGGTTCTCTTCTAGTATGAAGTTCGGCTTTCTTAAATATACTCGTTCTATACCTGGATCTTGGACTTCCACGGGTATGACTAACAAGATGTATCTCGCTGTGTCCTCGTAAATAACTGGATATCTTCTGGATTTATTAATACATCTGTACCTTTTTTATCACGACTAAACACTGGAACTGGAACTCTTCGGAACTATATGAATCCCCGGAACTTTTTTAGTAATTTAAAATATTACTGGAACTACACGTGTGTTTCTGACTGGTAGGAATTTCTCGTATTTATAAAATAAACTGGACCTTTGATAACTGGAATTCCGCTTGGACCTCACGTACCATTAACGAAATAAATACTCCGCTTGGACTTTGTTCTTGTTTGGTAAGTATTTTTTTACTATTTCCTTTTCTTATTAAATTACTTCCTATACCATATAGAATATCATTAATTGCGATAGTAATAAAATTACTTTATTATTTTCTGCTCCTCTAACAAATATTTTTTATTCTGACGTCAAATAAGTATTTCCAATGCTGAAATAAACACTTTTTTCACCAACTTTCGCGGTTTTCGTGATTTTATTGTACAATTTTCGGAATAAAACTTTAATTTTCCGAAAATTACACGCACCTCTTTTGAAAAATTATTTTTCAATTTCTCTTGTTTTTTATCATCACCCAGACAATATCTTCATTTTTTAATTACATCCAATAAAATTCCTTTCCTCATAATTCTTGTTCAAAACAGTTTTTTAAAATTTTATTGATTAGTTTCAGTGCTTACCAAATTTCAGTAAACCTTCTATATTAAATCTCTATTAATTTATAATAATGAATTACTAATAATTTGTACTTCAAAATACTTTACTAACAAATTTTTATGTAAATGTCAATTTTGACAGATCCGCTTATTCAAACTTTACCCGCGTAATTATTTACCAATTTATTTCCTTCATATTTCAACATTCAGCACTAAATTACTTTACTTAGCAATATTGTTAATTAGACAAGTTTTACAAAATTATAATTCACATTTTAACAAAAATAATAACTTTTAAATCTCTATTTTCAGAATGTGATGAAAATTAATACGACACAGAACCTGTTCCAACACCACTCCTTCAAGAAATGTCTACTTCAATGTATACCAAATATTTTAACAGCAATAAACTATGCTTTAAGTATATTATATTCAACTGTTCTTTATAATTGAAATATTTTAAATTTACAGTCATGCTAAAATACGTTTAAAAGATTAAATATACAGCGCTATTCGCTCATATTAGTTACCTATTTCATATGCCCCTTTTAATAAATATAAATTTACAACTCGAATAAAAAAAATTTATATTTATTAAACAATTACTGATACTTCATATTGCAGTGATCTTGAATAAATAATAATATGTAAATAAATAAGTATAATCAAGATCACTTTAAGATTTTATTTAAATTGATTTTTACTTTATTCATTTTACTATGATGTGTATATAAATATTCACTATATTGATAATTTACGAAAACTTTATTTTTATTTAAGTAAAACAGTAAAAGAATCTTAATAAATTTTTATAAGGTTATAATTTTAAGACATATTAAATGTTACGGGTAAAGGATCGAGCAGGTGTTTTTCGCACAAACACGTCTGGCTTTGGCAGGGATCGACCGGGTGGACCGGCACAAAAAGTATTGTTTATCAGGTGCATGGCTGAATCATAAAAGTATAGACGGATTTATAGTCACATGTTTGTTTACCTTTTTCAAGGATCATATATACGCTGTTTCCCCATGCGACCGATAAGAGCAGCACCGTCGATTTACAATTTTGGAAGTGGATTCGTGTTTGCCGAGAGTTGCCGGATGTTTTTATAAAGAGATTTGGGGATAAAAGCGTGAACGGATAAAATTTCCGGGATTTGCTGGTGAAAACCGCAATATTAGCTAGTCTAAAAGTAGGTAATAGACCACTCCCTCCTTCTTTTAAAAGGATTATTTTAAAAATCTGGACTTAGAATAAATTTTGAGATTTTCAATACTTATAAAATTTTTACAAGATTCTACACTTATAATAATTTTATTTTAAACATGCAGCGCGTATTACATTAAAATGTCTAGATGTATTTGAATAACCACCTATGTATGAAATACTTTTATTTTTTGAACTCGGTTTTTGAATTTACTTAATTTCATTTTATTTTCTTTTTTCTAGAGAGTTTTGTTTTGCATGTAGGGTACTATGCCGTACGTTATGACAAAACCTTCTAGCATTTGTAATGATAACTTTGAATAGCATAATCATTTTCTTTTCCGTATAATTTATTTTTCTTTTAAATTTATTCATCCTACAAAGGATATTTGAAATTAATAATTTTGTTTTATGTGTATATAGGTTATATATTAAGTGAATAAAATTTTCATTGAGAATTATGGAAGAGTTTAATACGATGTATGAAGAGTTAAGGTGATTAAACAATATTTGTTATAAATGTGTGTATAGTGGCGTCTCAAAGTTCTTTATTTGTAGTGGTGTTTTTGTATTGGAATTTCGTGAAAAAGGTAAAGTTTATTTTCTTTTAATGTATATATATTATCTCTTTTGATATGAGAATTAAGTATGTTTTGTTGTATTTGGGTGTTCAATATTAACGTGTTGAATAATACATCAGGGATGTGTGAAATGAATTATGTCATTATTTAATTCATAGCATGGAGTCCTGGTGAATTTGAAAGACACGAATTGGTCTTGGTGGTACTGTGTTGGGAGCGAGAAAAGGCACCAGGCAGAACTAATCAGGGCTGAGTTAATTTGTTGAATACGTAGATACATTATTTTATTTCATTTCATTTATTCAATTTAAAAATTTATATATTCCTTAAGGAGTGTGCGCATTGTGATGTATGTTCGGGTTGCGTCCGACGAGCTGAAAATGACATGCTCGTAGGGTGGAACTTTGGGATACTCATCTGTGTGAATTTGTCATCTGATGGTACTGTGTTGGGAGCGAGAAAAGGCGCCGGACAGGACTAATTAGGGCAAAGCCACTTCCTTAATGTCTATATTTTGTTAGCAAATTGTAGACCGCACAAATTTTTATTTTTTATTTATTTTTAATTCCAGTACAATTCATCATGGTTAATTATTTTTAATTTTTGATTGTTTACATGTATCTATGACAAATATTAATAATAATAATCACGTTCACATTTTAGATATAAGCTTGCACGACATGATGATTTCATTTATTCTTTATTTCTTGTAGTATTTTTATTGATTATGATGTATAAATTTGGGATTATGACTGAATATTGATTTTTGATGTGTAAATACTTGTAGATTAAAACTCTTGAATTCATTTAAGATTATTTTATTTTAATAAATTAGATGTTAAGATTTATTTTGTATTTTATTTCTTTACCTGACCTGGAGATAATTAAAGAGCAGGAGAATCAACTCATATTTTCTGCCCCTGAGAGAACTATTTATTTTCAAACTGAGCTAGTTGCATGTAAAATGTTTTGCTTAACCTACCTTTCAGCAGAAAGTTCTCCGTATCTTAGTCTAGCATAAGGCCTAGCACTAGGATGCGTGCTTGACTCTCAGTTACGCTTTAATTAAGTAAATTAAATTTATTTCATTTATATGTAAATTTGTAAGAGTCACAGCATATATATGGCACCCAACGTAGTGGGGCAAAACTTTTGCATTTACATTTCATATATATTTACAATTTACTAGCAATTTCACATTTCTATATTATTCATATGATGTCCAATGTTCATGGTGTAAAAATTTTGCCGTTCCACAATGTATATATGGCGACCAACGTAGTGAGGCAAAACTTTTACATTTTAAACTATTTAGATAAAAAATTAATTGATTATTTAATATTCAAATAGCTGTGTAATTAAAGGGAGGTATTTTCACCTTTAAGTGCATTTGAATAATTAATAAATATAATTCATAAATAAAATTTTGTCAAGCTTTGATTTATTTTTCTCCACAAATAAGTCTCTTTAAGTGCCAGGACAGATAAAGTAAATATGTCTGAGTATAAAGGTGAGGGTGAAAATCCTGAAAGTGGTATGGATACCAAATATTTATTTGAAACGTACAGGGAACCACAAGGTATTTCCTCTGTGACAGATTCAGAAAAGACGCTACCTCTTGATGAGGATGAAATTGTAACTGAAAATGTAAAAATTGAAACGAAAGAAATGCCAGGCGGAGACAGATTTGATATTTTATTTGAAAAACTTTTCTGTAAGTTGGAATGTGACAAGATAGAGATGAATAAGAAGTTAGATGAGAATAAAATAGAAATGAAAGTAGAAATGAATAAGAAGTTTGATGAAAAGTTTGAAGAAAATAAAGAAGAGATGAAAAGGAACAAAGCTGAGATGAAAGAAGAGATGTATAGAAATAAAATAGAGATACAAGCCGTAGTAAAGTCGATGAATGAGAAGATTGACGAAAGAATTAAAGCTTGTAGAATGGAAATGTCTGCAATGAACAATAAATTAAAAGAAGATGTGAAACAAAGCATGACACAGATCAATGAAAAAATTGAAGCAAATGAAAAGAAGTGCAAGGATAGCAGTAATTTTTTAATAGATGAAATGAATCAGAGGGCCGGTGTAGCAAGAGAAAATTTTAGACTGATAGAAGAAAGGATTGGAGGACAAGATGAAAAAATACAATCCTTGGATCTGAATTTAACAAATAAATTTGAGGACTGTAGGGTTAAATATGGTGCATGCACAGACTCTCTTTTAAAGCTACAGGATATGACATTAAATTGTCAAGACACGATTAAGAATTTGAAAACAAGAGTTGAACAAGGTACAATTACACCTTGTGTTGTACCGCAACAGATATCAATCGGCACGGAAAATATACCAAAACTTTCTGGGTATAATAAAGACAACCCTATGGCATTTCTTAAAACTATTAGGACATATATTCGTGGTATCAATGATGATATGTCAAAATTACATTTCGTGAGAGGATGTCTTAGAGATTATGCATTATTATGGTATGATATGGTAATTGATGAGGTACAGACGTACGAAGAATTAGAGAATATGTTTATTAGGCAGTACTGGGGACAAACTCAGCAAAGACGCATTAGACATGACCTTACCTTTGGAAAATATCGTTCCATCACGTCTAGAGAAAACTATGTTATTCGGAAATATTCTTTCTTGAAACATATACAACCTATGATCCAGGAGTGTGACATTGTTACCCAATTGGCTAATCACTTCGAGCATGAGGTAGTACAAGCAGTTGCTTTACAGGGTATAGACACCGTTGAGCAACTCTTGGAATTGGTAAAGCGTCTGGACGACGTGGAAGATAGGAGTGTACCTCAGAATAAGAATGGGTATAAAACAGGTAACAATGGTAACTATCATAATCCTCAGCAAAGATATAATGGTAATAACCACAATAACCAACAAAGATACAATAGTAATCGGTATCAGAATAATAGTTACCAGGGAGGAAGGGTGGAGAATGGTAACAACAAGAACATGGGTAATAATAGTAGTAGTAGTAATAATAATAATAATAATTGGAGACAGGAGGGTCATGTAGGAAGGAAATATGGAAAAGATGAAACAGAAGATAATCGAGGATTTAATAACGTAATTATAGGAAATAAAGAAAATAAAACAGAAGCTGTAACAAGAGATGCGTCAAGAGGAGCAATAAAGAAGGACCAGGATTTTTGGTAGGTCCAACCAAAGGGAAGAAAAAGAAGAAACAACGAAGCAAGAGAAACGTCGTAGATTTAAGTAATATAACCACTGAATTTCCACTGGTAGATGTTAAAGTAGGGGATGTATATGGGGTAGCTGTAATAGATAGTGAATTAGAATTGTCACTTTTAGATGGGGGATTATTTGATAAAAGGTTTGAAAAATTAGGTTTTTACAAGCAAGATAATGTATTTTGTATAAATATAGAGATGGGTGATGTAGAACTTGTAACACAATTTATTGTTACACCAAGATTAAAGTATTGCTGCGTACTTGGGATGGATTTTTTGAGTCTATATACATCGAAATTGGAAAGGGAAAATAGAACCCTTCACAATAGTAAAGTAAACATGTCTTGGGACAAAGGCCCTCAAGATGATAAAATATTAGTTAATAATTCAATCATTGATAATTTTGATAGGGACCTCACTTTAAAAGTAAATAATGATAGTTTGATTGACAAGGATAAAGGTTCACACCATGTGGATGATCTTCAAAGGGAAGAGTCCATGTTTGCCACGGGTGACATAAATAATAAATGTACACACCATGTGGAGGGTCTTCAAAAGAAAGACGCCACGAAATATATGGGTGACATAATAAATAAATGTTCACACCGGGAAATAAATATGGGTGACAAAAATTTGATTTGCAACAAACAGATTAATAATGATAATGTGAGTGATCCTTTGACAAAAGATGTTAAATTATTTAATGGTAATATAGATTTAACAGTAGGCTATATAAGTTGTATTAAAACAGAAACGACTCGTCCATTTTCCCAGTACAAAGTAAGTGTCAAGTTTAAAATTAAAAGTTTGTTAAAAGATGAAATTATTGAAAATTTAGTATATAATTTAATGAACCCCATCACAGTAGTAATTAAGGAATATTTAGATTATTTAGAAAACATTAAGAATAATAAATTAAGTTTATGTTTATTTCAATCAATAAAACAACAGCTACAACTCCCCAAATTAATAGAAACATTATTGTTAATAAGTACTAATGCAAAGTGGTTTGTAAACGTTAATTCTCTTTGGTTGGTACAGCTATATAAATGTTTCGTGAAATTATATCCAATAGTGGTAAATTTATTAGTGAATTTAAATAAAATTGTTCATAAGGAACAAAATATTTTACATTATGGGTATGTAAAGCCCGTACAGCACATATTGAACCCACATGATGAAAATGTGTCACATCATGTGAATGATAAGATGATTTTACAAGAGGGTGTGAAATTTATATGGACCCATGCGAGAATAGAGGTTTTGGATGCAGTTGAAAAGTACCCACAGCCCAGATACTTAAAAATGTTAAGAAGTTTTCCCAAAATAGTGGACTACAATTGCCACTTCATTTTAAGGGAACTCGATGATGCAATTACAATATTTGTAATACCTATGAAAGGTGTTAAATTTAAAGAATTTAAGTACACTTTTGTGTATATAGTAATAAGTAGTTTAATTAGTTTAGGTGTTTTAAATGTCATTTGTTTAAACTTTCTCGTCATGAAAGGAGTAAAGTTTAAAATAAACTCCAAGAGTTTTGCATATTTACTTCTGACTTGTATATAGATAGAATAAGCATATTATAGGGAAATTTCATGTCTCTATGCTTTATATCAATAATATGATAAGCAATCTATAAGTATATTAACTGGTATTTATGGGAAATCTTGAATTTATACCATTGGCATTAGCGATTCTCGCTTATAAATCGCAGATATTCCCATAGGGATATTTATGCAGTGATCTTGAATAAATAATAATATGTAAATAAATAAGTATAATCAAGATCACTTTAAGATTTTATTTAAATTGATTTTTACTTTATTCATTTTACTATGATGTGTATATAAATATTCACTATATTGATAATTTACGAAAACTTTATTTTTATTTAAGTAAAACAGTAAAAGAATCTTAATAAATTTTTATAAGGTTATAATTTTAAGACATATTAAATGTTACGGGTAAAGGATCGAGCAGGTGTTTTTCGCACAAACACGTCTGGCTTTGGCAGGGATCGACCGGGTGGACCGGCACAAAAAGTATTGTTTATCAGGTGCATGGCTGAATCATAAAAGTATAGACGGATTTATAGTCACATGTTTGTTTACCTTTTTCAAGGATCATATATACGCTGTTTCCCCATGCGACCGATAAGAGCAGCACCGTCGATTTACAATTTTGGAAGTGGATTCGTGTTTGCCGAGAGTTGCCGGATGTTTTTATAAAGAGATTTGGGGATAAAAGCGTGAACGGATAAAATTTCCGGGATTTGCTGGTGAAAACCGCAATATTAGCTAGTCTAAAAGTAGGTAATAGACCACTCCCTCCTTCTTTTAAAAGGATTATTTTAAAAATCTGGACTTAGAATAAATTTTGAGATTTTCAATACTTATAAAATTTTTACAAGATTCTACACTTATAATAATTTTATTTTAAACATGCAGCGCGTATTACATTAAAATGTCTAGATGTATTTGAATAACCACCTATGTATGAAATACTTTTATTTTTTGAACTCGGTTTTTGAATTTACTTAATTTCATTTTATTTTCTTTTTTCTAGAGAGTTTTGTTTTGCATGTAGGGTACTATGCCGTACGTTATGACAAAACCTTCTAGCATTTGTAATGATAACTTTGAATAGCATAATCATTTTCTTTTCCGTATAATTTATTTTTCTTTTAAATTTATTCATCCTACAAAGGATATTTGAAATTAATAATTTTGTTTTATGTGTATATAGGTTATATATTAAGTGAATAAAATTTTCATTGAGAATTATGGAAGAGTTTAATACGATGTATGAAGAGTTAAGGTGATTAAACAATATTTGTTATAAATGTGTGTATAGTGGCGTCTCAAAGTTCTTTATTTGTAGTGGTGTTTTTGTATTGGAATTTCGTGAAAAAGGTAAAGTTTATTTTCTTTTAATGTATATATATTATCTCTTTTGATATGAGAATTAAGTATGTTTTGTTGTATTTGGGTGTTCAATATTAACGTGTTGAATAATACATCAGGGATGTGTGAAATGAATTATGTCATTATTTAATTCATAGCATGGAGTCCTGGTGAATTTGAAAGACACGAATTGGTCTTGGTGGTACTGTGTTGGGAGCGAGAAAAGGCACCAGGCAGAACTAATCAGGGCTGAGTTAATTTGTTGAATACGTAGATACATTATTTTATTTCATTTCATTTATTCAATTTAAAAATTTATATATTCCTTAAGGAGTGTGCGCATTGTGATGTATGTTCGGGTTGCGTCCGACGAGCTGAAAATGACATGCTCGTAGGGTGGAACTTTGGGATACTCATCTGTGTGAATTTGTCATCTGATGGTACTGTGTTGGGAGCGAGAAAAGGCGCCGGACAGGACTAATTAGGGCAAAGCCACTTCCTTAATGTCTATATTTTGTTAGCAAATTGTAGACCGCACAAATTTTTATTTTTTATTTATTTTTAATTCCAGTACAATTCATCATGGTTAATTATTTTTAATTTTTGATTGTTTACATGTATCTATGACAAATATTAATAATAATAATCACGTTCACATTTTAGATATAAGCTTGCACGACATGATGATTTCATTTATTCTTTATTTCTTGTAGTATTTTTATTGATTATGATGTATAAATTTGGGATTATGACTGAATATTGATTTTTGATGTGTAAATACTTGTAGATTAAAACTCTTGAATTCATTTAAGATTATTTTATTTTAATAAATTAGATGTTAAGATTTATTTTGTATTTTATTTCTTTACCTGACCTGGAGATAATTAAAGAGCAGGAGAATCAACTCATATTTTCTGCCCCTGAGAGAACTATTTATTTTCAAACTGAGCTAGTTGCATGTAAAATGTTTTGCTTAACCTACCTTTCAGCAGAAAGTTCTCCGTATCTTAGTCTAGCATAAGGCCTAGCACTAGGATGCGTGCTTGACTCTCAGTTACGCTTTAATTAAGTAAATTAAATTTATTTCATTTATATGTAAATTTGTAAGAGTCACAGCAATATGTTCAATAATGTGTTCAATCCAATATGTAAATCAATCTAAATCCTTTACCAGATTATACATAAAACCTCTGTTATTCTGTATTCTCATTAACTTTGTTTATAACTATCTGTACATAAGTATATTCTAATTCACCACTTTTCGTGACACACATATTAATAAAATTAACTTCCTTATAAGTCAAAAGCAATATAAGTCTTATATTTTTTTTTCTCAATATAAAAGTAAGATCTTATTTATTTGAATGGATGTCTAAGCTTTGTATAAATATTTTTCCTCCTAATATTTCTCATACTCTATATGATTTTCCTGCTGATGTTCTAATACCTAATAAAATATCTATCTTCTATTTTCCATCAAAAACTTTTTAATATTCATTGAATTTATGTTTATTTATTTTTTTTAACCTTCATAAACATTCTTATAACATTACACTCTGTACTATCTTTTACACTAATCGGTGAATAATATACTATTTATATCTGTTTATACTCCATTTAATTCCTAGCCTCTTTTAATCATGATTCAAACATGCTCACTTATTATTTATTATTTTCTTTATATACTGTTCTCATACGAACAAATTCCCTCTATACCTATAATTGACATTTCCGTCTACCCCTATACTTTCATTTATGGAAAGTGAATATTTTACTTATCGTTTTTTAAGGCGTACGTTACCTATAAAATTCTTTTAAGACATTTTTGTCCTATATTTTATATCATTTTGGGTATTATTCACCCTTTTACACATATTCTCTATATAATAATCCCATATTCTCATGGTACTCTTAATATTTTCTATTTATTGTTAGCATTTACTTTCATCAGACATATTTCATTAAAAAGGCTCTTCCTATCTTCTATCTTTTCCATTTCTTCATCACCTATAATGTTTGTTAAATCTTGATAATTATTTTATAACTTTATTAAGTGCTTTAATTATTCTGAAACATTCTTTTTGTTTTCAAATATGGCTCATGTTTAATTTTCTTCTATACTATTCCATTATCCATTTCCTTTTCATATTAATACTTGACAAATCTATTTACTGGTGAAAATACTTATATTACCTTCTCTTATGGTTATTTACAAATTTATTTACAATATGGGAATGAGGAAATAACTTATATTTAACTTTTCATTTTTTTTTTAAATAATAACTAATAATTATAACAGTCCTATAACTAAATTAACCTAATATAATTCCGGAGTACTATATGTAAATTCTTTAACTGGTAATCTCTCTATACATTCATATTATTTTCTCGATAAAAATGAACTTGTCTGTATCCATGTATATTTGTTTCATCATTATATCTTTTATTTACTTTAAAAAAAAAAAATTAATATGCCCCTTTCTTATCACTTTGTTAACTGTATCTAGTCATGCCCCTATCTTATTATAAGGTAATTATGTCCTCCTATCACTTCTGTAATATATGATTATTTATTTTCTAATAATCTACTGTCTCTATTTGTCAATAAACTTTTGAAAATTTTGAGATCTACATGTTACTTGGATAAATAGGTGTCGTAAGTACCCCCAGAAAACGATCTCCTTTCTTATCTTCTGTCCTGACTAATATTTTCCATGTATGTAATAGCATAAATCATAGAATAAATGTCAATACTCATTTTTACAGTTCAAACTCCCAATATTTTGTCTTACTTATGATGTTAACGTGGATTATTTGTCATGTTATATCGTCGTAGATGATTTGTCGTATTATATCAACGTGGATGATTTGTCGTATTATATCAACGTGGATGATTTGTCGTATTATATCAACGTGGATGATTTGTCGTATTATATCAACGTGGATGATTTGTCGTAACTCAGATCAGGAAGTGTCGTTACTCACTTACACAATACAATCTCCCAATATTGTGTCTTACCTATACTATGTAAATTTCAAACTGTCGTATATACCATTTCCCAGTCATTTTTTTCCATTACTATTTTTAATCGGATTCTATTCTGTAATATGTCCAATGTTACTACTTGAATCAAATTTTCTATATACCATGGATCTTCTACTTTCATTATAAACTCTCGTCCTGTTAATAACCTCTGATGTGCTCTGCTTTGCTGCGTCTCACTCCAGAAATTATTTTTAAATAATTCCACAAACTGTCTTAAATCATCGCAATCGTCTTCAACCCGTTGAAACCAATCCGCTGCACCATTATTTAAAGACGCTCTAATAATATTCATTTGGTTCCTAAAATCCGGTATCTCTTCTATGTATTTTAATATGTTAGTCAAACACGCCATGGGATGTGTCGACATTTTATCCCCACCAAAATGAGTAATATTTTTAATTCTTATACCATTATTCAATATATGATAAGACGGTGTGCACGTAGCCTGAGGTATTTTTATATTTTTAGACTTCAACAAAAGTTCTTTCAACTCTAATTTCTGAACCTCACACTCTGTTAAAACCTCTTCCATTCCAGATTTCTGAACATTTGTGGACATTGTTAATACTCTAATATCTTTCAAACACTTATCCTCTGTATTTTCTATCTACTTATTAAAATTCTCCGCCAATTTTTCTGTTTTGTCCGTACCATCTTTGTTAACCTGATCTACTTTCTCTTGTATGCGTTTAGCTAACTCCTTATGTTTCTCATTATTATTCTTTTCTATCTGTTTTACATTTTCTTGTATTACCTTTACTTGACCTTCAACCTCTTGTACTTTATTTGTTATAATAGTTTTAACTTCCGTATCTTTAATCTTCAATTTATCATCCATCTCTTTCCGCATTTTAACTTCCCTATTATCCATTTCTGTAGTAAGTTTTATAACCTTTTCTTCGGTATTTCTTAATAAAAATTCCTTTAATTCTTCAAGATTTCTTTTATTCTCTTCTCTAGTATCCTTACTAGCCTTATCCAATTTACCACTTAATTCTTCCTTCAAATCCACTAAATTCTTCTTATTCTCTTCACTCACCTTGTCAAATTTCCCATTTAATTCTTCCTTTAAATCAATTAAATTCTTTTTACTTTCTTCGTTCGTTTTATCCAATTTATCCAACTTATCACCTAATTCTTTTTTATCCTCCTCTCTATTTTTTTCGCTTCTCTTAATATCCTCTTCTCTAATTTTTTCGCTTTTCTTAATATCTTCCTCTCTATTTTCTCTAGTTTTTCAAACATTTGTTGGATGAACAACATGTCCAATTATGTAGTCGATGTCTCTATTTTTAAAGTCTCTCCTTGCACTTGTACCTTATCTCCTCTATCCTGTATCTCTCCTATCAGTTGATCTTCTACCGGTACCTGTGATATATCTTCTCCTCCCTCTTGTAAATTCACATCCTGACCTACCTCCTCTTCACTATCACTAGATGATTCAGTTCTATTTAATCCAGAATTACTCTTAGATCTGGTATTCATTTTAAATAATTATAGTACACAATTTCTTATACCTTAATATACTTTAAGCTGACTTTATTACCTTTGTAAAATGTATACTAATGTTACCGCTATTAATACAATAAATAAAATATTTGAAATATGTTGTTGCGAGTCTTATTTTTACTATGCCCCACGTTGGTACGTCATAAAATGAACTGATGGAGGGGATAATATACTTACAAACACTTATAATTAATTATAAGCCAAAATTATTCAAATCTTGTTATACGTTTTGCCAATAATATCTCCTCTCTTACCTAGTCATTCAAATTTTACTGGAAATAACATCTGTTTATAATATGATAAAATTTATGTAACACTCAGTATATAGAATTTAATATTTCTGTATCCTATAATATGTTATTTCAATTGCTCATAGATTACTATTTTATTTTAATATGCCCAAACACTTTCTCAGTTTTATATATATATATATATATATATATATATATAATCGATAAACCAAATTACCCGAAGGTGTAGGTTATTACTTTGTCTATTTACTATTTTCATATATAAACTTTGCCCACTGTTTTTTATCACTTGTCAACTTCAGCGCTTCTTGCCACGTTTTGCCCCTTTTCTCTAGTATTACTGCTACCTCCCCGTTCCACGTTTTCTTAGGTCTGCCCCTGCTCCTCCTGCCGGTTATCCTCGCATCCCATACATTTTTCGCTTGTCTGCTGTTGCTCATCCTGTTTAGATGTCCAAACCATCTTAGTTGCTGGTTTTCAATATTTCCCAATATTGGTTCTACTTCCAGTTCTTTTCTTATAATTTCATTTCTTATCCGATCTTTGCGTGTGACCCCTTTTACTTTCCTTAGGTATTTCATGTCGATTGCCTGTATTCTGCTCTTCATTCTGACTGTCGTCACCCAGCTCTCGCTGCCGTATGTTAATACTGGTCTGAACACTGCTCTATATATTGCCATCTTTATTTTGCGACTGATCTCCTTGTTGCTCAGAAACCACCCAGAAAGTGAGAAGTACACTCCTGCCGCGCTGGATATTCTTTCATTTACTTCCTGTTCCATGTTACCATTCCTTTCTATTTGGACTCCCAAGTATTTGAATCTATTCACTTGTTCTATTTTTTGTTCTTGAATTTGTATATTAATTTCTTCGTTATCCTTGCCGATGACTAGTATTTTTGTTTTATTTGTGTTTATTTTCATGTTCCTTTTGGATAACTCCTCATGCCATACTGTGATGTTCTTCTTGAGGTCTTTTCCGCTTGGTGCACATAGCGCTATATCGTCGGCAAAAGCGCAGTTCGAAATTGTAACTGGACTCAGTCGTTTGTATCCTACGGTTACTTTCTTAGTTTTGTCATTTGTGGCTTTAATTACGTCGTCCATCACTGTTATGAATAGCAGAGGGCTAAGGACACCACCCTGTCTTAAGCCATCTTGGATCTCGAACTCTTCGGACTCCATGTTATTCTTCCTGACGTAGCTGGTGTTTTTATCATACAGGCTTTTTATTGCTGTTCTTAAATGCTCCTGGATGCCTCTTTCTTTTAAACTGTTCCAGACTATGCTTTTCGGTATTCGGTCGAAGGCCTTCTCAATATCTATGAATGCCATGTATATTGGTTCGTTTTTTTCCCTAGCTTTCTCTATTAATTGTTTAATTGTAAAGATGTGATCTTGTACACTTCTGCCCTTCCTGAACCCACTCTGGGTTTCTTCCAACTGCCTTTCTATTTCTGGTCTTAGTTTTTTCTCCAGGGCACTTTCGTATATTTTAGATACTATACTTAGCAAGGTTATTCCCCGGTAGTTCGCGCAGTCTTTCGTATCTCCTTTCTTATGTATAGGGACGATTGCACCAGTTTTCCAGTCCTGTGGTACTTGTGTTGTTTTCCATACTTGATTAAGAAATTTAACTATCATTTCTTTGCCTTGTGGGCCCAGGTGTATTAACATTTCCGGGGTTATCTTATCATGCCCAGCTGACTTTCCTCTTTTGATATTGCTAATTATTTCCTGTATGTCGTCTACATTTATTAGTTCTCCATCTCCTGTTTCTCTCCTTTCTTTTGCTTCTCCTTCCTTCCCTTTGTTTTCTTGTCCATTTCCCGTATTTAATAGTTCGTCGAAGTATTCCTTCCATCTTTTCATTATTTCTTTTCCATCGGTTACTACTTCACCGTTTTTCTTTTTTACATGGTTTAAATTATATTTCTTTTCTTTTCGGGCATTCTTCATTACTTTATAGAACAATTTTTGGTTTCCTTTACTGTCTTTATCCAGTTTTTTCCCGAATTCTTCCCACGTATTATGTTTAGATTGCTTTACCAGTTGCTTCACTATCAGTCTCTGTTTTTTATATAAACAGTAACTTTCGTCTGTTTTCTCATGTAGGTATTTCTTCCAAATGGACTTCTTGTGCTTTACTTGGTCTTTAATCTCTTGTGTCCACCATCTCGTCTGTTTTTTATTTTTTATTATTGCTATTGTTCCACAGGTTTCTGTTGCTGCCGTGAGAAGGCTGCTTTTGATTTTTTGCCACAACTCCTCTATATCGTCGTTTCCCCAATTTGCCATCACTTGCTTGGCCTCTGTTTCTACTATTTGTGTATATTTTTCAGCTACCGCTTGTTCGGATAGCTTGTACGATTTAATTACTCGGTTTATTTTTACTTTTTCGGTCTGAATTTCCCTGTTTTGTGTAGGGTCTGTAACTATTTTTATTCTAGCTTCTAATAGGAAGTGATCACTATAAATTTCCGGTCCTCTCTTAACTCTCACATCCATTATTTCTTTCCTTGTTGCTTTGTTTGTTAGTATATAATCTATTACTGACCTTTCATTTCTGCTTTTGACCTCTCTCGTGTACATGTGTATGTCCTTGTGTGCGAAGAATGAATTCATGATTGCTAAATTGTTTTCTTCGCAAAATTGTATTAGTCTAGTGCCATTTCTGTTTCTGTGAAATTCGCCGAATGGTCCTATAACATCACTGTCTCCTTCTATTCTTTTGCCTACTCTACTATTGAGGTCGCCCATCACTATTAATCTTTCTTCTGTGTTTTCTATAGTATCTGTTAAGTTTTCCCAGAATTCATCCTTTATGCATGTCTTTTCGTCTTCCCCTGGTCCATACACTATTACTATTGTTATTTTTTCCTGGTTCTTCCACTTCATTTCCAATTTCAAAATTTTCTCTGATACATATTCCCATTTCCCGAGTTGGTTTACATGTTGTTTATTTATTATGCAGCCTACACCTTCTCTAGCTCTTTCTTCCGGTCTGACTCCGCTGTACAGCAGTATATGTCCACCCTCCATTTCTGTAATGCCTTGCCCTTTTTTCTTTGTTTCGCATATTGCTAGTATATCTAGGTTCGCTTTTTCAAATTCCTGAATGAGTTCAATTTCCTTACCATTTATACTTCTTATATTCCAGGTACCTATCTTCATTATTTTCTCCGTCATAGTCCTATGCATAGTATGTTTATTCCTTTCATTAATTGTAACTTCGCTTATTTTTTCCGTATTCCAGTCCTTGTCCACTGCCCTTATCATCCTTTTTTTGTTCGTTGCCTTGACGCGCCTTAGTTTTTTGATGTAGATACCACTTTCTTTTTTTCCTTATCTTTACTCCCTTTGTATTTGTCGCTGTTTCCTTCGTTGTATGTGCTATCTTTCTTCAATTCATCCCAGCCGTAAGTTTCGTTATTAATTGTGATTTTTTGGTAGCTTACTTTTGCTTCCTTTCCTTTGTCCCTTTGTTCCTTCGCTATTTGTCTTAACTTTCTCTGTATTTCCCTTTCATGTGTTGTCATATCGTTTTCTATGTATATGTTTGTTCCTCGCAGTTTCTGCTTACTCTTCATTACCATTCTCTTTTGCTCCCAGTTTTTAATCTTAGCTAATATAATTCCTTTGTTTATTTCATACGCTTCTAAAATTGTGGTTTCTGTATTAAGTTCATCTCTTAAGAAGCTTTCCAATTCCTTAACCATGTTCTTCCCTGTTACATCGGCATTTCTTATTATTATGTTATTTCTTTTCTTTTCCTTTTCTTGTTTTTCCATTCTTTCCTCTAAGACCTGTACTTTGACAATCAATTCTTGCTTTTCTTTGTACCATTCCTCCTCTTTATTTTTCATTTCGTTTTTAATTTGTCTCAGTTCTTTATTTGTTTCCTCTAGCTCTTTTTTCAATGCCTCGTTCTGATTGTTACTTTTTTCAAACGCCATATTCATATCGCTTCTCAACTCTTGAATTGCCCTCAGCACTTCCTCCATTTCGTTATTCGTCTTGTCTACGTTCGGGGGCGATCTGCCAATAATTACACTTTTCTTAAAAATTTTATTTGCTTCCTCCTCTTGGTTTTCTAAACTTGTATCCAGTATTTTCCGTTTCGGCTCTCTTCCAGTCATGAGTTTGTGGTATTAATTTATCTTGTATATAGTCTTCTATATATGCAACTTTTATCGCACAGTGTTTGTGTTAAACTGGTTGCCTATTCACTATCGCGTTCCGAAAGATTACTGGCCCCGGTCTTCCCGTCGGAGGCTAGTTAACCTTATCTCTTCCGTAGTGTGATTATGTTAATGTATTATTTAATATATTTACCTCTTTTGCTGGTTAGTAATTACAGTCAACTTACACTGCTTTCTTTTCTCTATGTTCACTATTTCGTATTTGTTTAATGCTCGTAGTAGTTCAATATATAAATTTTACTACGGAGCTCAAAAAGCACGTGTTTACACCAGTTAAACGTGAGCACTCCCTCAGTTTTATTATTTATCAAATTAATTTTCTATAATAATTTCATTCTTAAATAATTTAGATATAATAATTTATCTACAACCTATTTCAAATAGTTACTAAATATAATTACTTCTTTACTGTAGTATATTCTCGTCAAATGAAATCAGTCTTTATTTTGACAACGCAGTACTTGCAGTATATTTATTTTTATAACGATGTTAGCAATGGTATTTACCGTTGTAAAATGATACGTAAAAAAAATAACAATTGTAAAATGATACGAAAAAATAACAATCTAACTTCTTCCAATGATCCTGCTAAAATTATTCCTTCTGAAAACGTGATGACTTCTGCTAATGAATAATTCCTCTAATAGGATTACAATCGTAAGGTATGTATACTTTTTCTCTCAAAATTAAACTTATAAATGCTATATTATTTTGTTTCTCTTTCAGGTCATTGACTTATCAAATTTCTATACATTATATGAAAATGTCTAGCACAATGTTTCTACTTTACCAAATAAAAGAAGAATATCAATATAATAATCGTTTAATGACAATATCTGTTTAAATTATGATTCGAAGAAATAACCAACATATTTTTATGACATTCACATAAAATATTTAACCTGTCTAATCACACCTGGTCTATTATTGACATAGGAAGGATGAAACTAAAGCTTATCTATTCGATAAGGTATGTATAAGAATCAATTCAAGGTAGATCTTTCAATTTAGCATACATTAATATACACAAATCCAAATATTAAATAAAAAATTTCTACTATCAAATGTTCAAATACGAAAGTAGATATATTTTAGTACCAAAGTTATGCAAATTCAATAAATGTGCATATTCTGAAACTTCTGATTTAAATAGAGATTTAAAACCTTTACATCGAATATTTATATAATCCTTTTAATAATATTTAGTATATCTTATTCATATTTATGTCCTTTACTCGATGTAAATAATTTAATTTCAAATTGTTTCTTTTAAATAAAAATTATACAACCTCTTAATAACATTACTCTTCTTTCTCTGGGTTATTCAATTAATACAATCCTTTTTCCTTACAGGTTCTGGTTATACGTTTGTAGAAAATTCTGTGTATCTTCTTTGTTCGGAAAACAGCCTTCCTGGACTCGTTATGTGCCTCGGATGACCCTCTGGTTCTCTTCTAGTATGAAGTTCGGCTTTCTTAAATATACTCGTTCTATACCTGGATCTTGGACTTCCACGGGTATGACTAACAAGATGTATCTCGCTGTGTCCTCGTAAATAACTGGATATCTTCTGGATTTATTAATACATCTGTACCTTTTTTATCACGACTAAACACTGGAACTGGAACTCTTCGGAACTATATGAATCCCCGGAACTTTTTTAGTAATTTAAAATATTACTGGAACTACACGTGTGTTTCTGACTAGTAGGAATTTCTCGTATTTATAAAATAAACTGGACCTTTGATAACTGGAATTCCGCTTGGACCTCACGTACCATTAACGAAATAAATACTCCGCTTGGACTTTGTTCTTGTTTGGTAAGTATTTTTTTACTATTTCCTTTTCTTATTAAATTACTTCCTATACCATATAGAATATCATTAATTGCGATAGTAATAAAATTACTTTATTATTTTCTGCTCCTCTAACAAATATTTTTTATTCTGACGTCAAATAAATATTTCCAATGCTGAAAAAAACACTTTTTTCACCAACCTTCGCGGTTTTCGTGATTTTAATGTACAATTTTCGGAATAAAACTTTAATTTTCCGAAAATTACACGCACCTCTTTTGAAAAATTATTTTTCAATTTCTCTTGTTTTTTATCATCACCCAGACAATATCTTCATTTTTTAATTACATCCAATAAAATTCCTTTCCTCATAATTCTTGTTCAAAACAGTTTTTTAAAATTTTATTGATTAGTTTCAGTGCTTACCAAATTTCAGTAAACCTTCTATATTAAATCTCTATTAATTTATAATAATAAATTACTAATACTTTGTACTTCAAAATACTTTACTAACAAATTTTTATGTAAATGTCAATTTTGACAGATCCGCTTATTCAAACTTTACCCGCGTAATTATTTACCAATTTATTTCCTTCATATTTCAACATTCAGCACTAAATTACTTTACTTAGCAATATTGTTAATTAGACAAGTTTTACAAAATTATAATTCACATTTTAACAAAAATAATAACTTTTAAATCTCTATTTTCAGAATGTGATGAAAATTAATACGACACAGAACCTGTTCCAACACCACTCCTTCAAGAAATGTCTACTTCAATGTATACCAAATATTTTAACAGCAATAAACTATGCTTTAAGTATATTATATTCAACTGTTCTTTATAATTGAAATATTTTAAATTTACAGTCATGCTAAAATACGTTTAAAAGATTAAATATACAGCGCTATTCGCTCATATTAGATACCTATTTCAATATATATATACATATATAACAAATATATAATAAATTAAAACATTTTTCCTTTTATTTCTTGGAAAGAGCGGCCATAAAAACACAAATAAAACTACATTTTCTTCAACGTTTCGATATTTAGTATCATGTCTGCTTCAGGTAAATATACATTTATGTATTAATATTTGAAGTATATCTAACATAATAAATTTGAAAAGAATAAAAGAGAACCATAAATTTCACAAGATGTAGTCGTTAAAATAACAAGAAATGTTAGATACGAAATTCAAAAGTTTATTTTTCATTAAATTGCCTAAAGAAGACATGATAATAAATGTCGAAACGGTGAAGAAAATGTAGTTTTATTTGTGTTTTTTATGGGCGCTATTTCCCAGGAATATATATATATATATATATATGAGGGTATTTTTCTTTTCAGTGACCTTGTATATTAATATGGTTTCCTTCTTTTTTTTTTTTTTGGCGTTTTTTAGGTCGATTTGTGAATAAAACAAAGGCGTTGTTATGCCATTGTTTTTATTTTATAACAATTATTTTTTTCCATTACATGTTTCGGCCTAGCGGGCCTTTTTCAAATGTTGTTCTAGAATACATAATTAACATTTATTAATGGTTGTGTTAGATAATAACGAAAAACAATGTGTAAAATTTAAGTTTACAGTGATAAAAACAATATAACAATTTAAAATATATCTAAAATGTATAAAAACAGTACATAAGATTAAAATTTAGAGTGACAAAAAACAATACAAATGCTTTTTTCTTAAAAAATATACGTAATTACCTGACAATGTGTTTCGATGTAAAGCTGTATTTAGTATCTAAAACAGACATATTACTTTCTGTTTCATGTAACCAAAACGTTAAATATTGCCGCTTATTTCGATGTCAGATTGCGAGCAGTACGTGTGTATATGTCGTAGGACGTTAAATATTTTATAATTTTTTATTTGTTGTTTGCTTATTGATTTTTCTTCAAGTAAGAAGAACTATTTATTTTTGGTGTTTGTGCATATTGCAGTTTATCTATCTCTATTTGATGAATACACATACATGGTGTCAGGAATTAAGCATATTCCGGTTGTATATATTTAATTAGAAAAATTATAGATTGTCTCAGAGTAAAAAAATTTTTTCCCCCCTCAGTTTAAAAAGAAAGAAACACTGGAAATTTTTAAACTGAGGGGGGAAAAAATTTTTTTACTCTGAGACAATCTATAATTTTTCTAATTAAATATATACAACCGGAATATGCTTAATTCCTGACACCATGTATGTGTATTCATCAAATAGAGATAGATAAACTGCAATATGCACAAACACCAAAAATAAATAGTTCTTCTTACTTGAAGAAAAATCAATAAGCAAACAACAAATAAAAAATTATAAAATATTTAACGTCCTACGACATATACACACGTACTGCTCGCAATCTGACATCGAAATAAGCGGCAATATTTAACGTTTTGGTTACATGAAACAGAAAGTAATATGTCTGTTTTAGATACTAAATACAGCTTTACATCGAAACACATTGTCAGGTAATTACGTATATTTTTTAAGAAAAAAGCATTTGTATTGTTTTTTGTCACTCTAAATTTTAATCTTATGTACTGTTTTTATACATTTTAGATATATTTTAAATTGTTATATTGTTTTTATCACTGTAAACTTAAATTTTACACATTGTTTTTCGTTATTATCTAACACAACCATTAATAAATGTATAAATGTATTCTAGAACAACATTTGAAAAAGGCCCGCTAGGCCGAAACATGTAATGGAAAAAAATAATTGTTATAAAATAAAAACAATGGCATAACAACGCCTTTGTTTTATTCACAAATCGACCTAAAAAACGCCAAAAAAAAAAAAAAAGAAGGAAACCATATATATATATATATATATATATATATATATATATATATATATATATATATATATTATATTATGTAGAAGTACAATTGTATTTTTCTTAGCCGTTATTGTGTATATTTTCTCTTTTTGTTCTTGGAATGCGGCTTTTTTTATATTATTATTGGTGGTAAGTAATAATTGACAAGTTAACGTTTCGACACTTTATTGTCTTCATCAGAAACAGTGTATATATATAGAAATTGCAGCATCTCTAAACATGACGGTTGTTATTATTAGTATTTAATAATATTTTCTTCAACAATCATTTCGTTAATACTATTTATTACGCAGGCCTTCATCGTTTCTACATTGAAAGACGATTTAATTTAACTAATATAAAACATGATTCCACTAATATTCCAAAATAAACTTGTCCGTAATAAGACTTTGTAAAAAAATACTGTATAAATTGCCATGCTTACTACGCCCACAACAGAAGATTCTTATAAAAAGGCACATCCGACGAAGATCCGGGATTCTTTTTTCATTTTTTCATACGTGAAGTCATACGTCCAAGTAGTGATGCATTCAGTCTAGACATTATTTGTCTGCTGAGTCATTCCAATTTGAAGACGTTCGAGCTAGAACACCATTAAAGGTTGAGACAAATAAATCGAAAGCTGAAATAGAAAAAGAAACATTGGAGATATTACTAACCCGCCCTTACTAACCAAACGAGGTCAAGGACAAACCATACGCCCACTCACCTGGTAGCTGTTGAATCCCACATTTGAAGCAGAGGATATTAGTCGTGGTCTCAACGGGAAACCCACATCATACGGCCGAAATACCTGGTCTCAACCAATATAAGGAGTTAGTAACACAGAAGGTACCAAGTCTATTTATTAGTGTATGCACATTTCATGACAGAAACTAGGTCAAATCTAAATCTAGGTCAAATCTAAAACTAGGTCAAACTTGTGTAACGTCTTTTAATCCTATCATTTCTAAATAATAATTAAATTCAATTCTTGAAATATAGCTAACGTAAACTTTGAATCATTTTATATTCTCAATCAATATAAGCTTATTTAAATATCAGAACATACTTACATTACAATTTATTCTATCTCATTGCTATGCACTCCCATTTAAGTGTTTGTACATAAGGTTCAAATTCGTCTACTTTGCCTTGATGTCAATATTCCAAATTAGTAGAACTTTTGCCTATGAAAATGCTGTTTATGTATACGACAAAGTGTATTTAATAATGCCATAATATCATACACACTGATTATTGTCATTTTATTTGTTTTAATTGTATATTTATCTCTCGTCACGATCATTGTTGTATTGTTGTTATCAGTTATCATTTGCTTAATAAATCTAGATCTGTTGTTATTATATATAAAGTGTTTGTTTCCACCGCTGTTAAATCCGATTCAAAAACATAAAAGAGGTTGTAACGAAGTCCCTCGTTAATTGTACAAATTAACATTTTAAGTCCATTATTAATTTATTTATCAATATTAAATTAAAAGAATGTGTGTTATTTTGTTCAAATATTGTATAAAGTGATTTGGACGGACCTGTATATATATTCATTTGTAATGATAATTCATGTTATTTGTTTATTTTCAATGGAAAAATACCGAAAGTAGAGGGACCAAGCCGATTCGAGAACCTCCTCATGACCTTGACCTTGGTCCGACCTTCGGCCGGATCAAGGTCAAGGTCAAGGTCATGAGGAGGTTCTCGAATCGGCTTGGCCCGGGAAGGTCAAGGTCAAGGTCAAGGTCAAGGTCACGGTCAAGGTCAAGGTCAAGGTCAAGGTCAAGGTCAAGGTCAAGGTCAAGGTCAAGGTCAATGTCAAGGTCAAGGTCAAGGTCAAGGTCAAGGTCAAGGTCAAGGCCAAGGGTATCGGTTAATAGAGGAGAATTACTAGAGCCAGTGAGAATTGAAGTATGAAATAGTATATAAGGATGCCGAAAAGGTCAATGAATATAATAAATGTGTTAAGAAGTTGTACGAAGCAGCAGGTTTATCCCAAATATGAACGAAAATGAAGAACTGTCTAGTAAAGTGCTGCTGGAAGTGCAACAGGAATTTAATAATTTCAATTATGTTGGCGATATATTGTCGAAAAGTCGAGACAATGCGATAGATGATAAAAGAGATGAGACAGTATGCAGAAGAGAATTTGAATGGGCTCTAATAAAAGATAACATTGCACAGCAGTTTTATGAATCCTATAAATATAACTTAATGTATTTATGTGATGTATATGAATATTATAAGTATGATGGAAGAAGGAGAAGTAGAACGCTCATGAACTATTTGAGTTGGTTCGCTGAATAAGAGGTGAAGGCGGTAATATCAAGCTCTGGGGCCAAGGTCATGAGGACGATGTGGAGGTTTCAGAAGCAAGTTATCTCAAAGCAGCAAGGTCAAATCAGCAAATGTGTGGTATATAAGTTGGTAATAATGGGGACAGTATCAGTGTGAAGTTAATAGTCAAACACAACAGTGAGTAAGATGCATTCCGTAAAGAGGTTAAGAGGTGAGCAAGTTATTCAGATGTCTAAAAGCAGCAAAGTGAGTGATCAAGACGACAGAATAGACCGAAGCAATAAAAATTATATGGGTAACAGTCCAGATATACCCCCCGGTCAGTGTAAATTCCAAAAGAATAAAGAATGCGAGGAACAATTGTCGCAATCAATAATAGACGAATTGGCAATCGACTTTATGACACCACACGCGCAAAGTTTTGATAATGAATCTGTAGTAGAATCAAGTCAAACTATGCGAAAGTCAACAGATGAAGAAAATATTCAGAATACCATGATAGATATGCCGTTGCTATCACAAAGCATATATTTTTTAAATAAAAGTAATTCCAAGTGGGTTGCTGTAGGCCTAGAGGTAGAATTATATTTTGAGCCAGTGGTGAGAATTGTTGGTCTAAAGAAGCAGAGATTGTCTATGAAAGCGGAAGAGTGGAAGCGGTTCCAAAAATACGAAACAATATTAATGAAATATTTCAAGGAGGATAAAAGTAGTTATCCAACCCTAGACATTGGAAATATAAAAATGTCATTTGATTGCTTCGATGGAATAAATAAGATACTAAAACTGGAGAAGAATAGCGAATGTCTATACATTTCACATGATGGGTTATCGGAGTTGTGGTATCTGAAAGATTTAATAGCGTGTCGGTTGGAAAATCTCAAAGCAATAGAATATGGGAAGTATTATAAAGATTTAATGGAAGTCTTGGCCGTGATGGAGGGAGATGTAAAGAGTGGTATAGAGAGTGCGCGAAATGGAACAATGTCCGAGTGTGTTGCTATAACCAAAGAGTTGAGTACTTATGGAATGAAAAAAATATACTTTGATTTACAATTTTATAAAGCTGTATATAATTAATAACAATTAATATATGTAACAATGTAAATGCAATGAATAAATGTATGAAATGATAATGTTTTTTATGTATTCCAAGGTGTGGACTATAAGTAAAGATAAAGTAGTTTAAGAGTATGTAAATAATCTGTTTATTGGTATTGATTAAAAAGTATTCAAAGGCGATGGTCGTACAGCTCTTGAAATGGCTGTGAAACGAGGTCGATTGATTAGTTTGCAATGGTCAACCAAAAAGAAAGGTCGTGGAATAATTAATAAACTGATAGATAAATTACCAGTGGAGTTACACATACCAAGTTATAACTATTGCGGTCCAGGTACAAAATTAGATGCACGATTGCAAAGAGGTGATAAAGGAGTAAATTTATTGGATGAAGCTTGTAAGGAGCACGATATAGCTTATTCCAAATCGAAAGAGGTTGTAAATCGAAACGTTGCGGACAACAAATTGTATCGACGTGCAGTTGAGCGAATAAAGAGTAAAGACGCAAGCGTAAAGGAGAAAGTTGCTGCCACCTTAGTAGCAGGTATCATGAAAGGAAAAACGACATTCGGTGTAGGGTTACGAAGTGCAAAACACGTAATGAATGCAAGAAAAAATAAACGGAGAAATAATACGAAAATGCAATCTCGGAAACGGAGGAGGACTGGGGGTGCTGTGACGTTTTTGCAGGCAATGAAAAGAGCTCGCGAAGCAATACGAAAAGGCGGTAAAAGAAGGAGTTTATTAGAGAACACCAGAATTGCGTATCAGACACTGAAAAGGTTGCAAGGAACGAGAAAGATGATATTGCCACGATCTAGAATTGTAGCTATTCCAAAATCTGGCGGATTTTTGCCGCTGATTCCGCTGTTTGCTGCTCTGGGTGCTCTGGGATCACTCGGGGGTGGAGCAGCAGCAATAGCCAAAGCAGTTAACGAAGCGAAGGCAGCCAGGGATGGATTAAAGGAGGCGCAAAGACACAATCAAGCGATGGAAGCGAAAGCCATTGGCAGTGGGTTTTATGTGAAACCATACAAGTCGGGGTGTGGCTTGTACTTACCAGAACATTCAAAAAACCATTAGGGGTATTACCACGGCGACCGTTGACAGATAGAGATATTCAGAAATATGCGAAGAAGTGGAAAATTAATAATTTCAGAGGAATTTATAGTCGAGACTCTCTACCAAAAAAAATACGAAAATATGAAAAAGGTGTCGTAAATTTAGATGATGGTGCAGGCAGAGGCACTCATTGGGTAGCATATTCCAAAGAAAATCAAAAGATTAATTATTTCGATAGTTTTGGAGATTTAAGGCCGCCACGCGAGGTAGAAAAGTATTTGTTATCAAACGGTCACGGGGTAATACACTATAACTATAAAAGGTACCAGAAACCCGATGCTATTAATTGTGGCCATTTGTCATTACAGTTTTTGAAAGGAAAGTTTGAGTAAGACAAATTAAAGTTTAAGTAGTGAAATGGATGCCGGTGCAGTTGATAGCTTGACCCTGGTGTTGACAGGGGACAGTTCAGAATTAGTATCGATTTTCAATCCAGTTATATATTTGAATGGGGAATATGAATTGTGTATCGTAAATTTGCAAGCTTACAATTCAATAGCGAACGTGGGTCCACAAAATAATATCTTCTGTTACAATGTCGGTTCCCACGAGGAAGATGATTTAAATTGGAAGAAGATTCACGTACCAGAAGGAACGTATGACATAGACGATGTACAAAATTATATTGAAGAAGCTTTGAAGGAACGAGAGGGCGATGATAAATCTTTTATTATGAGGGGAAATAGTAATACACTGAAGGTGTCAATAAGGACAGATGTATATGTGAATTTTGGTATAAATAATTCTATAGGTTCACTGTTTGGTTTCGGAAATGTTATTATTCCAAGATATACAACAGTTACAAGCGATAATGTTGTGAATATCAACAAAATTAATGCAATTCAAATATTGTGTAATGTAGTGGATGGGTCGTATGTTAATGGTAAACCCTCGCACGTGTTATACCACTTTTATCCAAATGTGGCTCCAGGGTATAAGATTATCGAAGTACCACAAGAAAAGATTTATATGCCAGTGAATGCAAACGTCTTGAGTAGTATTGTGTTGAAAGTTGTCGACCAAAGTGGAAATCCGGTCAATTTTAGAGGTGAAGAAATTACAGTATATTTACGGTTACGAAGAAGAGGTGCTGAATAGAAATGGGGGTATCGTTTGCCAGAGTATCATTGCCGCAAGGAAGAAGGAAAAAAAGAAGCAGTTGGATTGTGGACAATGGAAATATAAGAAATCGTACACGAAGAGTGAATAGGGATGGAAAGTGGAGAGGTGGACAAGTAAAGTTATCACAAGACAATAGGAAGTTTCTACAGAGTCTGGGTTTCAAAGTTTTGGATTAATTAGAATGAGTGATATGTGAAATGGTAACGGTTTGGATGAAAGCGAGGGATTATAAGTAATTCTTAGGAGATAGACTAGCGTACTAGAAATAAGACAGTGCAAGTAGATATAAGTTCACGTATTACAGTTAGTCGGTTCTGTTGAAAGCCGACGGTCGATCAAAGAACAAGTGTTGATTGAAAGCATAACGAAATGGATATACTAAATGTACAAGAGAAAGTTCGGGTCAGTGATTCCATTATTGGCTACGAGTATCATAATCATATACCGTTCGGAACACCGAAATACGAGAATAATGATGAAATCCGAATAGCCGTTCCCGAGATAGATAATTTCACACTACCAAGTGAGTCAAATCTATATGTGCAAGGGAGATTACGACTGGAAAGTGATGATACAAAAAGCAGTACTACTGCAAGTCTGATAAGTAATGCTATTGCGTTTATGTTCAGCGATATAAGATATTTAATGAATGGTGTAGAGGTGGATGGAGTGAGGAATGCTGGGATTACTACAACCATGAAGGGATTGTTCTCGTTTTCAAATGGAGATGTTGGTAAATTGCAGAATGCCTGTTGGGATGTAAGAAGCTGGAAGGCTCCCAATATCGATAGTAAGGGTAATTTTTCTGCTAGCGTATCGTTGAAAGCACTAATGGGATTTGCAGAGGATTTTAAGAAGATTGTTATGAATGTTAGGCAGGAATTGGTCCTAATTAGAAGTAACGATGACCGAGATGTGATATATCAAACAGTAGATACGGAGAAAGTAAAATTAACTATTGAAAAAGTAATTTGGAGGATGCCACACGTACGGGTGGGGTTAAGACAAGAATTATTATTGACGAAGTTGATTGAGAAGAATAATACCATGCAAATGGCATTTAGAGGCTGGGAGATACACGAATATCCGTCACTTCCCCAAACAAATAAGCATAGTTGGTCAGTTAAAACTGCTCCGCAATTGGAGACTCCGAGATATATAATTTTAGGATTCCAGACTGGCAAGAGGGGCATGCTTGCAGAAAATATGTCAGTATTTAATGATTTGAATTTAACAAATCTGACAGTGTTTTTGAACGGGAGAAGATATCCATATGAAAACTTGAATCTCGATTATGATAACAATCATTATGCTAATTTGTACGAGATGTATGCAAGGTTTCAGAAGGTCTACTACAACTATGAAGATTCGGATCCGATTCTGAGTCTAGAGCAATTTAAATTGAATCCACTGTTCGGTATAGATTGCACATATCAACAAGATGCTCTGCATAAAAGCGGTGTAGAAATTCGAATTGAGTTCAGTACGAAGAATAACGTCCCCGATAATACCGTAGGTTATTGCTTAATTTTGCATGACAAGATGATGCAGTATTCACCGTTTACAAAGATGGTGCAACAAATGTATTAGTTGAAAAGAAACATCTACACACAGCGTAACAATTGGGAGGGTGTGTGCAAAAGTAAGAAAAAATGAAAACAGCTCATATCGTTATTGATTTCCAATGGTTTCAATGGAAAGATCAAATAATACCGAAAGAATTGGCTAGTCAAGATAGTGATCAGAAATCGAGCCACTTCATATTTCGACCTATAATGAGTTTCGGTTCTCTCAACGAAGACGATCGACGAAGAGCGAATTATGTTATGAGTCAGCATCACTGTTTAAGATGGGACGATGGCTATATATTAGTAGGGGACTTTGATGAAATTATTAAACGCTTGAGCTTTCGCGTGCGAACAGTGTATGTGAAAGGTTCCGAGAAAGCGAAGTTCATAAAAAGAATCGATTCTAATATCAATGTAATTGATTTGAAACACGCGCCAAATATAGAAAGTCGACAACCAAGTTGCACATTTCACACTCGACCTGATTGCGTGTGTGCGCTGTCAAATGTTTTGCTATTGAATCAATACATAATCGGTAAGAAGTGCAAAGAATCGATATTGCAGAAATCCCAGGCACGATATGGGGTGCGAATCATCGAAGGAAACGAAAAGTAACACACTAGTTGGGAAAGTGTCAGAAATTATTGGTCGCTATGAATCGGACGCATCATTTGCCAGAATAGAAGATTATGAATTATATTATATTCCGAAATCATACCTTATGACGGAGGTGAGGGCTGTGGATTTAGAGTTTGTTTGGCACAGATTGCCAAATTGTTACAAAAATGATGTCGAAATTATGCAGTGTTTACCATGTAGAGAGCACTATAATGTAGAAGAACTTATATGCTGCTGTTGTTTAGAAAACGTTTTGCGAAGAAAGGATTGCACACTCTGTATATATAATAAGTCATAGTAATGTTAATAATGTATTTTCATTTATGTGTGTATTGGTATTAACTAATTACATGTAACATGTATATGTAATTCAAATTTTAATAAAGTATTGTATAACTAATGTGGTTTATATTTTCCAACAATACTCCAGTGCTCTTTTATCGGATCCCACTGAGGGATTCGATACAATATTCTCCTCGTTAGTGGCAAAGGCTGAACGAGACTTTAATCAGTTGTTGGATAGTATGTGCTTCCACCGATATTTTCTTCGTGGTTCCTTGAATAGGAATATGTTCCAAACGGATCATGCTCATATTCAAGAGCAACTACTTGCTTTGAATCGGTTGGAGAGACATATTAGAGGTATTAGACAAGCTCTCAATAGCAGACCTGAGTGAGGGCAATGCCCTCCCACTATTATCTAAATTTCACTTGTGTAAATTTCTGTAAATTTCGCACCATTTATCTAAATTTCTTCACAATCGACCACATCTATTAAACCTCGATCAAAAAAAGGGACTGTAGAGCTATTAGAAAAGAACCAAAAAAAGCAGACCTGAGTGAGGGCAATGCCCTGCCACTATTTATCTAAATTTCACTTGTCTAAATTTTATTTCTGTAAGTTTCACACCATTTATCTGAATTTCGTTTGCCTAAATTTCTTCACGATTAACTACATCTACTAAACTACGATCAAAAAAGTGACTGTGTCATATCTCCATCAAGACTACTACAACTTCTTTCAATATCCCATTACCAATTGAGAAAAAATGCAACGCTTTTGATACTGACGTTTGGAAATATTTTAAGCCAGGAATTACATTACAAATTAATAGAGCAACCCTGACAGTGGAGATAGAAAACGTAAACATAAAGATCACGATGGTGAACGGGGTGCCGCACGTGGAAGTTTCCACGGAGTTGCGGCCTCCGAACGAAGTGAATTTGACACCCCCCAACCAGCAACCGCCTACGGAGGGGCTGCAGAATGCGCCGACGCGCAGTACTGCACCCTGGGCGGAAGTTGTTGGCAGGAGGCGATCACCGCTGCTACAACTGTAAGTATAACAGATCACGTATTAGCGTTGATAAACTAACTCTATTTAATCTTGCAGTTACGAGGACGACAGCGGCAGTGATTGGGGGTGACAAATAAATATATTTATGAAAATAACTTTGTTTTATTTAATCTATATCCTTTCACCTATAAGCAACTAAGCTCGATGGAGCTTAAAACACAAGCAGTGTTACTACCACTTCAAAATTATGATATTGTCGAAGAAAGTTATAAACGCCATAGTAAGCTTTTTGGGGGTAATTGCAAAAGAGCACTAATAGTTGGTCCCTCTGGATGTTGCAAAACCAATGCATTGCTTAGTTTGCTGCTACATCCTAACGGTTTACGTTTTAAGAATATTTACATATGTTCAAAATCTTTGCCTCAGCAAAAATATAATTATTTAAAGCGTGTGCTTCACCAAGTTCCTGAAATTGGATACTATGAATATACAGACACAAGTGCTATGTTAGTTCCCGAAAAAGTGGCAGACTATTCGATCGTAATTTTTGATGACATTCCTACGGTAGATCAGAACTTGGTCAAGCAGTATTTCTCTTTTGGCAGGCATAAAAATATTGATTGCTTTTATTTGTGTCAGACGTACAGTGCTATTCCCAAACAATTACTTCGAGACAATTGCAATTTTTTGGTGGTCTTTAAGCAGGATGGTACTAATTTAAAACACATCTTTAATGATCATGTTCACGACCTGAGTTACGAAAACTTCCTGCATATGTGTCAAAACTGTTGGAAAAATCCCTACGAAATGTTAGTTATTGACAGCGATTGCGCGTTCAACGAAGGGAGATACCGTCTAGGATTCGACAAATACATTCGTTTGAGAGTATAAGTTGTTGGTGCATGTCTGGAGCTATAGTATTCCATATTCGACCACGAATGAAGACAGTTATGGAAGAGAAGTTAGTTCGTAAGTTGCTTGAGGCTCGTAATGCTCTAAAACACAAATTGAAGTCATTGAAAGCCGACATTGCACAAGCTCAGAACAACATCGATGTTCAGTATGCTCCAGTGACAGTACACTTAAAAGAAATACTATCTAAGTTAGATGGAGCTGAAGTTGGACCCAAAAAGCGCTCCAAAGATACTTCCGAAGTAGAGATGGAAACATTTTCGGAATCAATGGAAAAGCCTCATGATATACCTGGAACTTCAATAATAACTCATAGAACAACTCCTATTCGAAAACCTGGTCGAGTATCATGGTTTAGCCCCGTTCTCCATTCTTCGCCAACAAAAGGGGTAAGGAAAAGAGATCTACAACCCTCTCTTTATCAGGACACACCATCGATGGTACAGCCATCCTTTATACAAGATGAATATATTGGTGATCTATTGCCTGAGACTCCAGAACAGAGAAGTATGGATGTCGGTGGTGAAAGTGAGTCTGGAGAGGGTGAGAGTAGCACTAGTTTAGATTTGGATAAATCCATGGCACATGCTATTTCCTTATTAAAAACAGCTCCTACAAAATCAATTATAGCCAATAAATCACTTAACAAGACCCGTTTAGACGCTGACGTAGTAAAAGAGTCATTAAAAAATCACGATCCATTAGTGCGTCCGTTTCTCGCTGGGTTAGCAACGGATGAAACCGATGTCTACGATAACAAGTACGGAATTCGTGAAGAGGACGGTAAATTGAAAATCGGTTCAGCCGAAGTTGGGTTCGATGGATCAAATATTATAATTGGTGCTTTTACGTATGCTGGTACAAGGGGTTTGTATGAGCTGTTATTCAAAAAAGTTCCTGGAAAATTCACTTTCGCAGACGTTAAAAATTACAAGTATATTTTGAAGGATACTAATGCTTATCGAGTAAACTACGATCCTAGTAGGAAGGTTGCAGCCGGACGAGCTTTTAAATATAAGAACATCATCAAACCCGTTCTTGAAGGGAAACCACCTAACGTGTGGTGGACAAGGAACTGGAAAATTGGAGCAGGGGTTACCAAGCAGCTTGGTGAAACATTACAAAAGCAAATCCTTCCAAATACAAAACTAGAGTACAAATACTGGGATGATGTTAATGAATTGACTGAACGATTGCAACTCTTGATTGCATCCAAACTCGCCGGGCATACGAGCCATGACAATGAAATACTAAGTATTTTACAGGAATTGAAGGAAGCAAAAATAATCGCCTAATTATGCTGCTATAGTAAAACATCAACCCGAGAGGTTGCAACACAGTTCATACAAAATTCCAAAAGAAGTCAGTATGGCTATTGACAAATTCGGTCGCCACATCCACACACATATTATTCAGAAGCATCTGGCATCCGCTAATAATACGAAAAAATTTCTTAACCAGCACCAGGCGAAAGAAGTTATTTTGGGATACTTTAAAGATTACATAAACAGGGGCACGACAATACTAGGACGGCCAAGATCTCTTAGCAAACCGAGGAAAGTATTGCGATTACTCAGTAATGGTGAAATAAACGGGCCCAATCGTTTATATTTCCTGCAAAATAATGACCTATTTTATGAAGCGAATTGGTATCGAGGGAAAATATTAGAAGTACGTTATTCCATTAACTCCACGGAACCATATGAAACATCCAAAGTAAAGCTTGTTGTGAACTTCAAAGAATTTGATGAAGAGAAGGCTAAAAGTACACCCTATATAGTGACAGATAAAACCAAGATCAGCCTTCGATACGTGGGTCCTCAGCCAATACCAGAGAAAACCGGACTCGTATCAGCAGAAATACTTATTGAGGAAGATGACACAAGTTAAGAGAGATGTGGTTAACGAATTACATGGGCCAGCTAGAATCCAATTTCCTCGTAGACGGGTTATCATTAAGGGGTTGAATGATCTACTTCAGGCAGATTTGGTGGAAATGATCCCCTACTCTAAAGAAAATGAAGGTTTCAAGTACATTCTCGTTTGCATTAATGCTTTTTCAAAGTATGCGTGGGCCAGACCACTAAAAAATAAGTCGGCAGTAGAAGTTGCCAACGCTATGGAAAGTATTTTGACAGCAGACCGTAAGGGAAAGCCGAAGAATATTCAAACTGATCACGGTAAGGAATTTTACAACGCAACGTTCCGGAAACTGATGGACCGCTACCGAATTAATCATTACAGTTCGTATTCTACTAAGAAAAGTTCGATTGTCGAACGTTTTAACAGAACACTAAAAGGAAGAATGTGGAAGGAGTTCAGTTTCAATGGCAATTATCGTTGGCTAGACATTCTTTCACAAATATTACGGGACTACAACAATTCTACACACTCAACGACTGGTTATAAACCAGTCCAAGTCAACCATCGCAATGCCAAACAGATACTTAATTCGGTCTATAGTAATATCAAGATTGCTGATCCAAGAATGTCCAGATTTCAAATCGATGCGCCAGTTCGAATAAGTAAACACAGACATGCATTTTCTAAAATGTACACTCCGAACTGGTCCAATGAAATATTCTCTGTGGCAAAGGTACAAAATACTTATCCGAGATCATATCTTCTTAAAGATGCAAACCAACAACCTATATTGGGGGCTTTCTATGACTATGAGCTGAAGAAAGTTAAACATCCCGACATATATCTCGTTGAAAAAGTTCTAAGGCGAAGAAAAAATAAAGTACTAGTGAAATGGTTAGGTATGGATAAAAGACACAATTCATGGATATCCAAAGACAATATAATTTAGCTTTTATTACTTTTATTTACAAACTGTAGCAACACATATTGAAATATATGTATACATATTTATAGAAATAAAAAATAGTTGTGTTTTCTATGTAATAAATAATAAATGTATGTTACAAACATTAATATTAATTGTTATTTATTGTAGAAAGTAGTCCCTCCAAAGTTTGTGCTCCTAGTAATTCCGGTATTTTGTAATGTCCCCATGCTAACGTACTGGTGTTGTCGGGTAGGATGAAACGTTTATCATCTTTCCCGGATAGAGCTACTTTGTTCCTCAATTCCGTAAACATTGTGTGATAATCCGAGCGAAACACATACATCTTCTTCAATAACACACCACCTTGTTCTACTATGTGCTTGTAGTCATCCACAGTTAATTGTTTTTCTATTACATACTTTTTAACTCCTTTGGCTGTCTTAATGCATTGATATGGTAACTGCACACAATAGGCTTTGGCACCAGTTCCGTAAAATGATTCAATAACTTTGCCGGCATATTCATCTTTCATCCGACCCAACATAGGCAAACTACGGGGTATATTATGTGGGTTATCAGTTGCATAATTCGATGTATCAAATCGATCCAAATTCGCTTTCATAATATCATAGAAATTACAATTGTCTATGGAGAGTATTAAAGAATCGGTATCGGTGTACAATAGTGTTGCAGCAGTATCGAAAGTTGGCTTAATAAAATCATAATAGAAGTCGTACATAACCATTTTTGCTATTTCCAAAATTACAAAACCTATATAAACAGGTTTCATATATTGTATACGAACCAGGGCTAATTCGATTGCAACCAGAAATTCGCTGAATACTTTAGAAGATTTGAAGTTTGGTTTGGCAACATAAGCTTCTGCACCAAGCTTTCTGTGCCTCGACTCCCAATGGGTTAATAACTTTATGTCGACCCGATTCTCCACGTTCTCCATGGTCTTACCAAATATACTGTTTACCTGCAATTTATAGAACTGCTTACCAAATTCATGGGTAGATTCATTACGTTTCGCTGTGTTAAAATCTATGTAGTTCTTCAGCCACTGTTCTTGACGAAATTTTATGCCTCGACGTATACCCCGCAATAGCAAACCATGTCTCAAGCATTGTTTTAGTGTTAAATAATGCATGACATACTTGGTCTTATCACATAAATTGGGAATTAACTTACTGAATTTAGAATTTGGAGGAATAACACTCTCCGGACAAAAAGGAAAATCGTTGTGATAATCGTGTAAAATGGTTGGGTATTCCAAATCTACTTCCAAGACATAACCTACATCTCCAGCATCCGCAATACCATTCACATCTAAGGAATCTACTTCATCCTGTGTTAACCAAGTAAAATTAGATACAGGTAATTTAAAACACATAGCGTGTCCGTATAAATTTGTTGCATCCAAATATACTATTTGCTTGTTTGGTTTCGTTTCGTCATAGTTGGGTGAGTGAATATTATTTGCGATTGCTTTTCTTTTACTGCACATACTTACTCCACCACGTATGCTCATTTTGAAAAAGTTTAGCATGTCAATGTCAGTAAGTAGCTCTAATTTGACACCAGTCATGCGCAACATGGCGTCCCAGCTTAAACCGGGGGCAGTAAAATAATGGGCTGGATCTAATTTGTAATTACTTAAACACAGATCTCGAAAATTCTCAAAAACGTCGGCTAGCAATAGCACATCGGTAAGCAAGTACAGATCACTATATTGTCCCAGAGTCTCACATTCAAACAAGTCCCATACTCTCCTTGCCCTTGAATAGTCTTCTACACTTATGTGACTGTCGCGAATTTTATCGTAAAATTCATCTCTACTAGGTAAATGTGGATGATTCAATTTCTCGAACGAAGTTACAAAATTATATGGGAAAACACCTTTTTGCCGAAGTAACTTGAACTTTTCATCTGCAAAGTATCTAGCAATCTCTCTGCATTGACTATCTTCCAAATACGATGATAGTTTATCTAATGAGGCACTCATAAACTTAAATGAATCTATAAACCTTAATTTATAGTGGATTTTGCGTTTTTTCCCATTACAATCTATTATGTCTCCCACATACACCTTCTTGGAAAACGAAATATACTTCTCTTTGTTTTGTGCTATTACTTCAACTTCTTCCTTTTCCAGCGCCATCGTTTTCACAAACAAGTGACTATCATAATTAGAAAGATTATGGAATATTATCGGTATATACCGTGGATCTTTGAAATTTATATTACAAATCATATGTGCTGGACCTCGATATGCACCGGTCATGTGATCATGATCACATACTTTCTGAAGCACATCAACGATTGGTTTATCACAAATATGGCATATTCCTTCTTGCTCATGTTTTTGTATGTCTTCATCAGTCAATGGATTCATTTCTTTAGATTTACTAAAACACTCTTTGTAGTCTTTTTGTGACCTCTCCCAATTGTCTAATAAATTCTGATCCAGCATTTTCACCACGATACAGCTCCAATCGAGACAAACTATCATCGTAACAACACTTCACGTAATATGCAAAGGAGTGGGGCTCGTGTTCATAACATTTTACTGTATATGGTTGATTGGGATTGGACTCAGTTGTGTCTATGGGTTTTAACACAGTTTCAAAGTACGCATATATCACATAGGGAATTCTTAATTGTCGCTCGAATTTTTCGTATTGTAAAATATTTTCCGGCATAGTTTCACCATACTTATTTGTTTTCGGCTCTACTCCCGGTAGTACAGCCTTTACTTTCTTGCAGTCTTCTTCTTCGTGTCGCCGCAATTTTTCTAGACTTGTAAAAGATACCAAGCAACCTTCACATATATATTTCTCGTGGCCGCCCAAAGATTTTTGCATTGAAACTAGTCGGGACAAGTTCTTAATCCAGCAGTAGTGAGTATTACCATCTGCATTGCTAACCAATAATAAATTGATATGTGTAGCTCTTTTCTGCGTTGTAAAATATAAAGGCCCGACTACCTCATATGCCATGTGCTCTCCATGTTCATATGGTTTTTCTAATCCATAAACATTAATAGACATATTATTTTTTACTTCAAATATATTTATGTCTTTCAATTTCACTGGAAAGTTCATATCACTGAAGTCAGCAACGGTTTCGTAACTGGGATAAGAGGAAATTCTTTGCGGAAGACCAACCGGTGTACATAAGGCTGATGTAACTGCCCACGCGAAACAGGCTTGATCGTTGTTCTGTACATTTATTACGGCCCTTTTCAATTTAATTACCTCTGGTAAATCGATAAAACTGGAAGCACTCATTGGATTATATTTATTTATATTTACTTCAAAATATAATAATTTACACAGGGTCCATCCTAAAAATTATACACATTAAATTACACCTTCATATGCAACAACACTTTATTACCTGAATCTCGTTCTTGAAATTCTGACATTTTTGAACTAATCTCATCTACATATTCTTCATACTTCTCATACAAATTAACTCCTGGATTTATAATCTTATTTTTAGTATTAAATGACTTTATTTCTAAATTCTCTTTAGTTACTAGAGAATACAAGCCAAATAACTCCATATTTACTTTTAGGGCATTATGAATTACTACAACAGCATCTATTAATGATAGAATCTTCTCCCTTACCACTGTTGCAAATTCTTCAATATCTAGATAATGTTTTGATGTTTCCTTTACTCTGTAACTCGTTATTCTATCCCCAAATGCTCCAACAATCTTTTCAACACCATCATCTACCACTACAAATGCGTTAGTTCGATGTATGTTACTTCTCAAATGAGAATGAAAACACTTGCTATCGACCAATACTTGACATATATCACATTTTTTAGTTTTCTTTGATGTGACAATTTCATTTGGTTTCATTCTCTTGCCCTTACAAGATGTTACCATATGTCTGTTCCTATTGTCTGCCCGAGTAAACACTTTGCTACACTTTTCACACTCAAACATATTTAGAAATTTATAACACACTTCTTACTATTAAGTCAGATTGTAAAGTATGTTGACTTCAGACCTACATATATATAACCCCCTTCCAATTTCTTGCAAACGTGTCTCCCCCTCTTTAATTTAACCTTGGCCTTGTGGTAGCTATAACATTGAGATAACTTTCAACTTGAAGTAACCTGCACCGTGCCATTGACTTTGTGCTGATGCATCTCCTCCTCTTACATTTAACCTTGACCTTGTGTTGTTTATATCATTAGGATCACTTTCAACTTGAAATAACTTGCACCGTGTCAATAACTTCGTGGTAATTTTTTCTTTTAACTCTCTCATTTAACTGTTTACGCACTTCTGCACAGTACGATTTTTTCCCTATATATGCTGTACAACAGAGTTCCCTTACTTAGTATTACACGAGTATCATACAAGATAGCAATGGATAACAGACATAAACTAATAATAAAATCTTTGCACTGCGATTTTTTAGAAAATTGCAACTTTGATGCACTACTACCTAAACTGTTCGAATACAACATATTTCCGAAAAGTTGGCATAACTATGACGAGGTTTGTGTCCATATAACTTCATATTTTTTGTATTAATGTTGTATTAACATTTCAGAAAATAACACGTAGAGAAAAAGTTGAAATTATGTTTGACTTGCTGACGAGAGGACCACACGCATTTCAAAATTTAATTGAGGCACTACGAGCATCCAACCATCAGTGTTTGGCAGATAAATTGCAGACTAGAAGCAATGATGATGAATTTTTTAATATTAGTAGGACAAATGAAATAATAAATAAATACAAACATCCATAGTAATTGTATCTACAATTTATTTTATTGTATACATAACTGCTAATACATAATTATATATTTGTTAATTTGTTTGGATTTCTTCCTCGAAATCATCCATATTGTCCAATTCATCCAACACTACAGTTTCTCTATCAAATATATCATGACTAACGTTCATAACTGCCACCCACACCATTCCATTATCAGTATTAGTTGGTATAATTTGTATGGTATTACTTGAACCTTGTTCTCTTCCATGAAACAACAACATGTTGCATCTTCTTTCTTTGTGAGTGCACATGGTGATGAACCACTACTAACATTCAACAACACCGCTTTCAATACATATATACGATAATCATTACTACCCCACCCTTCTTGATCCCAACTTTTAACTAGGTTATCGACCTTGACCTTGACCTTGACCTTGACCTTGACCTTGACCTTGACCTTGACCTTGACCTTGACCTTGGCCTTGGCCTTGACCTTGACCTCTGGCAACCACGGTGGCCGCGTTCGGAACTACAAAAGTGGAGGGGGTAAAAAGCAGCGATTTTGGACCCGTGACCTCGGGTGGAGTGTGTGATCTAGAACTCTCGAATCCTATCTACTCTACCATGACCATGACCTTGACCTTGACCTTGACCTTGACCTTCCCGGGCCAAGCCGATTCGAGAACCTCCTCATGACCTTGACCTTGACCTTGACCTTGGTCCGGCCGAAGGTCGGACCAAGGTCGAGGTCAAGGTCAAGGTCATGAGGAGGTTCTCGAATCGGCTTGGTCCCTCTACTACCGAATGTGTACGTCATGCTCAAAGTCGCGGTTCATGTCCGAGTCGCGCGCAAATTGTTATGTTTTAAACAAGTTTTTACCTGCAGACATAGGGGGGTTTTCAGATATATAAAGGCCCCATCAAGTGGGTCTCGTTCATTTTATTCTCCCATCCGTCCGCTGCCTGTACCTTTCTCTATTCAGCCTTGACGGCGTGAAAGAGTCTGGTTCAAATCCTTAGAAACGTACCACTTTCAGGTCTTAAGTATCATGGGATGGTCGTTTCAAAAATCCTCTAAATACGTCCGAATGTGTCTCTTTCATTCAGACCAAGGGTCGTGGGGAAAGAGCCACTTTACCGCTACAACCAGAATTCCCGTCAAAGTCAGACTATAAATGTCGTGACTATATTTCCGCATTTAATAATTGTTCTTTATTTTCAGAGATGTTAAATTTCAAATATTATGTGTAACGCGCCGTAAAATTCAAACAGATTATTCGCGCTTCTGAACCGCAATAAATATAGATATATTAGCATTTCACCGTGTAGCTATCGGATAAATGTTCAAACCCGCACCGCTTTAATAATTTTAAGTCGCGATAAACTTGTAAAGGTTCTTTCTGCGAGCATGACATAACACGGAAATAAGCTGTAAAACAATTTAAATTAATCTGTGCATACATTTTATCTCAAATTGATCGACAAGTATCATACTTCAAGTATAATTTTGTTTATATTAATAAATGAAACGCACTGAGACCCGTAAATGACAGTTCAGGGGCTAAAGATGTATAAATGTTCAAACTTAGTTTTAAAAACGAATTAAAGAGGTCATTGATGGAGATTTGTTTTGTATTTGTTTATGTACATAAAATTGTAAGTTGTATATAGTAATAAACAAAGTTGTGTATCAATTGTTTTAATTGTTTAATTGTTTAATTTTGATTAATATTGTTTTAATAAAAATAAAGGTTAACTATTCTGTTCTTTTCAAATAAATTTATACACGTGTTTCTTTGCTTTTACCGTTTAACAATGAGGTAGTGAAAGCAGTATATTTAATGAGCTATAAGATACAATAAAACAATAAGAAGTACTCACATTTTTCTCCGCTGTGCTAGTTGTAGAGTTTTTGGTCTTTTGTCTCCAAGACACAACACTTTAACCGCCATATTTGTATTTATCAACAAAACCGACCATACGCGTTAACATCGATATCACACCGATAAGACGTTTAGTGATGCCTGAGTATATAGGCAACCAGAAGTGCTGTGTATTTTGGCGGCATACAGAAGACAAATGTTATACCGGCTCGTTTGCTCTGGTGTTACATAAGCAAGTGGCACCATGTTATAATGAAAAGCAAGCGAGCCAGGTTATAAGTGGCGCCCATAACGTTAAGGCCATGTTTTAAGAGATTTAAAAATTAATTCAGGCAAGATTTAGATAAATTAAAATCCGACATTAAAATTCCGCCGTGTTTAATAAAACTGTTTGACTAGTTTAACAGTTTTCCGCCAGAATATATGTATACTTATTTTTTAAACAAAAGATAGGGAAAATTGATACACAATTTATATACATACACAGGGATACATAGTCTTTATTAATTGTGAGGGAATAAAAGGATAGAAGAATAAATAGCAACTAAAATACGTTTTTATATTTTTTTATTTGGTACATTATAAATTATAAAATGTTCAGACATTTTATAATTTATAATGTCAGATAAAGGCAAAAATCCAAACCCTCTTGGGTGGATTTATACCTTGAAAAAAGAGGACTTAAATGCCGCAGCAGAGTCTTTAGGGTTAGACACTACCGGAAATGTAGAAGATGTACGTAAACGAATTAGCACCTTTTTGAAAGAGGGTAAAACGAGTTCCGCGAATAAGGGAAACATTCCGCCGCCAGTAGACACTAACGTTCAGATTTCTTCCGCTGAAATCTGTACTCAAATAAGGAAATGGGGTATTCATTTTAATGGCAGCTCGGACGCTGTATTTTTCTTGGAAAGAGTCAAAGAACTTCAAGTATGTTACGGGATTAAAGATGAACATATGCTCCACGCGTTGCCTGAGCTTTTTAGAGACAAAGCACTGCTTTGGCTCCGAAATAATAAAACATTATGGGGTACATGGGACGAGTTCTTAGAAGACTTTAAACTTCAATATCTTCCGCCCCGGTATAGCTTTTCAATTGAAGAAGAAATACGCGCTCGTTTGCAAAAACCGAAGGAATCTTTTAAAGATTATTTAACCGCCATATTAACGTTAATGAGACGCGGCCGAGATATGTCCGATGGTGATAAATTGGAACGTGTATACGGTAACATGTCACCCAGTTACAGAATGTATATACGTAGGGACGCGATACAATCCCTCAGGCAATTGTCTAAACTCGCTGCCGACTATGAATTACTGCTGGAAGAGCAGGCGCGCTTTTGTAAGAAAGAAAGTACGCTATCAGCACCGGAACGCTCGCCCAGCGATAAACCCAGTACTTCGCGTTCGCATCATTTGTCGTATGTCGCTCAGGATAATAAGCCTCGCCAATTTCCTGTACCGCCGTCGCCGTTACAAAAGTTATCACATCCAGAAAGCCGCTGCTGGCGATGTGGCAAGGAGGGCCATACGCGTGGTTATTGCCGTAACCCGTTTAAAATGTTTTGTTCTCGGTGCGGTAAGTTAAATGTACGTTCCGTTGACTGCCGATGCCAGGGAAACGCCGAGAAGGGCGGTCTGCAGGCAAAGACCGTCCGCAAGCAGTAAAACCGCCTGAATCCGCAAACACGTGTATTAAAGACTCGACAGTACCCGATAATCGCGTCTGGATCCGTGTGCACATTCGTGATCAGAATTTACGAGCCCTCGTAGACAGCGGAGCTACTTCTTCGTTTTTATCCGAATCACTAGTTGCCCGGTTGTTGAAAAATAATGACCAACGTGTCTTGAATAGAAAATCCAAAGTCCGCCTCGCAAATGGAGACGTTATAGAGTCACCTGGCTCAGTTTTATTACCGGTGCGCATGGGTAGCCGAACTACAGACGTTAATTTTGTAATTATGCCGAAGAGCCCGTGCTCAGTCATCTTCGGAATTAATTTTCTTAAGGAAATTGGGGCTGTTCTTGATTTTTCCGAAAGGAAACTGTACTTTAAGGGAGACAATGCAGTCTTTGCCGCGAGCTGTGGGATCTCCGAAGTACAGGACCGCCAAGAAACCGTTTTAAAAAAATTCCTTGAACGAGAATTAAGTAAGTTTACTACCGTGCCTGGTCGGACGAATTTAATACGTCACACGATCCGTTTGCAACCGAATACCGCCCCAATAAAACAAAGATATTATCCATGCAACCCGAAGAAGCAAGCACTGATCGACGCCGAAGTGGACAAGATGTTGCAAGACGGTATAATAGAACCCAGTAACAGCCCGTGGAGTTCTCCTATCGTCGTGGTCACGAAAAAGAATGGTGGCGTTCGGTTCTGCGTCGATTTCCGCAAAATTAATTCCGTATCGATTAAAGATTCTTATCCGTTGCCGTACATTTCGAATATTCTTGACAAGCTCCGCGATAGTGAATATTTTTCGACGCTTGATCTTAAAAGTGGGTACTGGCAAGTGGAGTTAGAAAAAGATAGCAGACCCGTGACAGCTTTTACAATTCCGGGAAAGGGCCTATTTCATTTTGTATCGTTACCTTATGGATTACATAGTGCGGGAGCGACGTTCCAGCGCCTATTAGATTCGGTGATAGGTCCTGAGATGGCAGAGTACGCATTTGTATATCTGGATGATATTATTATTTTGGGCAAGACTTTTGAGGAGCATTTGGAAAATTTAAGTAATGTTTTCACGCGTTTACGGGAAGCAGGCCTCCAACTCCAACCTGACAAATGTACTTTTGCCAAACAGGACATAAAATATTTAGGTCATGTTGTAACGCCGGACGGTATCCGTACAGACCCGGACAAGATCGCTGCTATTTTAAATGTACCTCCGCCGCGAACCAAGAAGGAAATACGTGGTTTTCTAGGACAAACGTCGTGGTACCGTCGGTTCGTACCAAATTTCGCACAACTTACCGTTCCGCTCATAAAATTGATTAAAAAAGATGTGCGTTGGGAATGGACGACGGAACAAGACGCCGCATTCGCCGCCGTAAAGAAAGCTCTGACAGAGAGCCCAGTTCTCGCGTGTCCGGACTTCTCCAAACCATTCCAATTGCATACCGACGCCAGTGAGAAAGGTTTGGGAGTCGTTTTGATACAGATAATAGAGGGTGCCGAAAGAGTGATCGCCTATGCCAGTAGGACTCTAAGTAAGGCAGAATTTAATTACTCGACGACCCAAAAGGAGGCCCTTGCCGTTGTTTGGGGTATCAAAAAATTTAAGTATTATTTAGAATTTTACCAATTCACCGTTATTTCCGATCACCAGTGTTTAAGGTTCCTGAATGACTTGAAGAATCCGTCAGGACGACTCAGTCGATGGGCTGTTGATTTACAGCAATATGATTTCGTCATTCAGTACCGAAAAGGAGCGATGAATAATTTAGCCGATTCCCTGTCCCGAGCACCGCTTCCTTTTAAACACGAAACTGATAAAGATGCCTGTGCCTTGTTGGGAAGAAACGTCTTGTTCTTGGTATAATAAGAAAGTTTCGGATGTTCAATCAGATCCTGAAAAACATCAAGAATACCGATTAGAAAATGGCAATTTATACAGACATATACCTGATACACAACATACCGAGGGAGTGCGCGCATGGAAATTGTGCGTAGCTACACCTGATAGAAAGGACGTCCTGAAAGAAATACATGACGCTCCTGAAGCTGGACATCTTGGGGTCGCCAAAAGTATAGCGAGAGCCGCTTCGTTATATTATTGGCCAGGGATGTTTAGAGACGTCCGCCGCTACGTAAATCGGTGCCAATCCTGTAAGCAATATAAATTTAATCAGGGAAAACCGCTAGGCCAGATGTTGTTCTCACCTGTTGATTGCCCGTGGGAACAAGTGAGTGTGGACCTCCTCGGACCTTTTCCGCGTTCCAAGAGACGATTTACTTCATTGCTGGTAATACATGATCGATTCACCAAATGGGTAGAGTGCCAGCCGCTACGCTCTGCCACATCACGAACCGTCATCCAGGCGCTGAAGGAGAAAGTAATATATCGTTTTGGTTGTCCGAAGATGCTGTTGGCTGACAATGGTCCGCAATTTGCCAGTCACAGTTTCACCAGTTATTTCAAAGGATTAGGTGTCAAGATAAAATTTAATGCTCCGTATGCTCCGCAATCGAACCCTGTGGAAAGGACAAATAGGGTATTAGGACCTATGATTGCACAATACATTAATAAAGATCACAGAGAATGGGACCAATACCTACCTCAGTTTGTGTTCGCCATCAACACCGCTAAACATGAGTCTACAGGATTCACACCTGCTTTTCTTAATTTTGGTAGAGAACTCATGCCGCCGAGCTCTCTGCGAAGAACCGCTGATGGGCAGTTAATGGATCCTGCTCGACCAAATACCGAAGAATTAGCCCAAGAATTGTCGAAATTGGACGACTTTTTCAAGATCGTCAGAATAAAGTTGGCTCAAGCGTTCCAGAGACAAAGTAGGCCCTATAATCTGAGACATCGTCCTTACCGCCCTCAAATTGGACAATGGGTATACCACCTGTCTCATAATTTATCCGACGCCTCCAAGAAATTTACCGCAAAACTTGCTCCAAAATTTGAAGGTCCCTCTAAAGTTATCCAGATCCTGTCCCCGTCTGTTCTTATGTTACAGGTACCAAACAGACGAAGGCCAGTGAAAGTCCACGTGAAGGACATCAAGATTCCGTCCGCAGACGAACTCCAAACCGATCTTCCACCTCCAAATCCGCCGGAAGTAGTGGGGGAAGGCCAGGAGGATATTTAAGCTCGTGTGTACTGCCCAGTGTACACAGTCGATGCGATGGGCACTTCTAAGAAACCAGGGAAGACGACCACTCCCCGTCCGTTGGTATCTCCGCCGCCATCCGCCATAGATGAACGATATCGTGCGTTATGGGGTACACCGCCTGGGTTGAAGACGCCTGAACGCCCAATAACGCCTCGGTATCTGGTTTCACCAGCAACAGTTGCCCTCATGGAGGAAAAGTACCAGACGTACTGTTGTCAGACACCTCCTAAGCCAGTAGTGCCGCCCACCAATGAGACAACGATCGATGTGGGACCCACGTTGCACAGTCCCGACGCAGAAGCATATCTTGGGTTTAGACTGCTGCAACTTTTTGGTGCTTCTCCAGTGCCTGATTTATTGTCGCCATTGCCAGCGACGCCTGAATCAAGGAAAGCACCCATTATTGCTGCTTCCCCTCCGACGATCTCAATTCCTTCGCCGCCCCCGCACATGGTACCTCGACTTTACCAGTTATTCCTTTTCATTCATACTTTTCCTTGGATATGCCGTTCCTTGGCTCAGACCCTCCGCCGCTGCCGACGATTCCGCCGCCGACCGTTAAACCTCGTCTGGCAAATTCTGGGGCCTGGGTGAAGAAGGAAGGTTCACTGGGGAAAGGAGTCCGGAAGAGGCGACACGGGAACAAGCGAGTCCATGTGCGGGTCAACGGAGTGAGCGTCGTAATGACTCGCCGGGAAGCCGAGATCCACCATGCCAACCTGCAACGTCAGAACAATTAGTGACAGTGCGCGCATAAAAGACATCGTAAGTGATGATAGACTGACAAGTGTTAGTTTTTTTAAATTTAAGATGATAGACTAACAAGTGTTAGTTTTTAAATTTAATTTTCCGTTTTTGAACTTTTTGAGATATAGTTGTTAGGGGTTCAATGTTTTCTTTTAAGGGAGGGCCTGTAACGAAGTCCCTCGTTAATTGTACAAATTAACATTTTAAGTCCATTATTAATTTATTTATCAATATTAAATTAAAAGAATGTGTGTTATTTTGTTCAAATATTGTATAAAGTGATTTGGACGGACCTGTATATATATTCATTTGTAATGATAATTCATGTTATTTGTTTATTTTCAATGGAAAAATACCGAATGTGTACGTCATGCTCAAAGTCGCGGTTCATGTCCGAGTCGCGCGCAAATTGTTATGTTTTAAACAAGTTTTTACCTGCAGACATAGGGGGGTTTTCAGATATATAAAGGCCCCATCAAGTGGGTCTCGTTCATTTTATTCTCCCATCCGTCCGCTGCCTGTACCTTTCTCTATTCAGCCTTGACGGCGTGAAAGAGTCTGGTTCAAATCCTTAGAAACGTACCACTTTCAGGTCTTAAGTATCATGGGATGGTCTTTTCAAAAATCCTCTAAATACGTCCGAATGTGTCTCTTTCATTCAGACCAAGGGTCGTGGGGAAAGAGCCACTTTACCGCTACAACCAGAATTCCCGTCAAAGTCAGACTATAAATGTCGTGACTATATTTCCGCATTTAATAATTGTTCTTTATTTTCAGAGATGTTAAATTTCAAATATTATGTGTAACGCGCCGTAAAATTCAAACAGATTATTCGCGCTTCTGAACCGCAATAAATATAGATATATTAGCATTTCACCGTGTAGCTATCGGATAAATGTTCAAACCCGCACCGCTTTAATAATTTTAAGTCGCGATAAACTTGTAAAGGTTCTTTCTGCGAGCATGACATAACACGGAAATAAGCTGTAAAACAATTTAAATTAATTTGTGCATACATTTTATCTCAAATTGATCGACAAGTATCATACTTCAAGTATAATTTTGTTTATATTAATAAATGAAACGCACTGAGACCCGTAAATGACAGTTCAGGGGCTAAAGATGTATAAATGTTCAAACTTAGTTTTAAAAACGAATTAAAGAGGTCATTGATGGAGATTTGTTTTGTATTTGTTTATGTACATAAAATTGTAAGTTGTATATAGTAATAAACAAAGTTGTGTATCAATTGTTTTAATTGTTTAATTGTTTAATTTTGATTAATATTGTTTTAATAAAAATAAAGGTTAACTATTCTGTTCTTTTCAAATAAATTTATACACGTGTTTCTTTGCTTTTACCGTTTAACAATGAGGTAGTGAAAGCAGTATATTTAATGAGCTATAAGATACAATAAAACAATAAGAAGTACTCACATTTTTCTCCGCTGTGCTAGTTGTAGAGTTTTTGGTCTTTTGTCTCCAAGACACAACACTTTAACCGCCATATTTGTATTTATCAACAAAACCGACCATACGCGTTAACATCGATATCACACCGATAAGACGTTTAGTGATGCCTGAGTATATAGGCAACCAGAAGTGCTGTGTATTTTGGCGGCATACAGAAGACAAATCTTATACCGGCTCGTTTGCTCTGGTGTTACATAAGCAAGTGGCACCATGTTATAATAAAAGGCAGACAAGCCAGGTTATAAGGTACACATATCCTATTTGGTGCGTCAGCATTAGAGCTGTACCCCCAAGTAGCCTTACAGGTTAGAATCTTCAAGATCTTCGCACGACAACTGGAGAATTGCGGTATCATAGACTAAGGTAATGAAATTTCGAACCCTTTAACGCCTTGTAGGTAGAACATAAGAGTCACTTAGATATCACCCACTGAAATAACCACATCACTTTTTAATTTCAAAATGTCACCGTAACATCCTCACATACACGAGAGTATTGCGATTTCGCGCTTAATTCAATGCATTTACCACCTCTTGGATAAAATTTAATCCGATCTTGCGCAGTAATACGTTGAATACCGCGAAGTTTTGAATTATTAATAACTTTGTACTTTTCATTTAGGACGATTTTGAGATACGCATTTATACAAGAACTCAATATATAATTATCTTTGTCTTCATAGAAAGTAATCCCCTTTAGCTAGCCGGCCGATTTATATTTGAACAATAATTAAATAATTACTTAGTGACATTAGCCATTCAACTTCATATTAAGTAAATAGTTTATTATTTTATTATGTTTAGCAGTCTCTTGCACAATTAATTAAATATAGCTCTCTCATAGGTCTCATTTGCTCCCCCCCCCCCTATAGCATATATATATATATATATATATATATATATATATATATATAGTTTAGTGGTTTTCTTGGCCATATTATATTCTAAAGTATAAAAAAATTTTTCGTGGGCGTAGTGGCCTTTTTTTGGACATTCACAAATTAAAATTGGAACAAAAACATGTAATTAAAACAATACATATTTTTTTTATTCCTTTATTTGTAACGTTTCGGCTAACATTTATGCTGCCTTTTTCAAACACTCTGTAAAAATGTTTTAAACATATATTAAAAATGATATGAAATGGATATCGACTGTATAACTTACATTTAACGTTGGTTTCTTTAGTCAGATGAATATAATAAAATTGTGAGAATATATTTTTGTAATATGCTTTTCTCTTTGAAAATAGTCATTTTTTATATTTCTTTATTTTCCTATACTTCCAAATAATTCTCATTCACATTAAAAAAATTTTATATCTTGAAGTTATAATTGTCAAGATTGTATATCGACCGTTAAAACTATATGTCTGTGACGAAAATGCGTTTAAAATCGATGTGTATATAAATTCTCCCAGCTCGTGCATCCGCAAAAAGTTGTGTGTATGTTGTGTTTTGCTTTGGTTGTTTCTTTTGACTTTTTTATTCTATTCTTTATGTGTTTGTCCTTTTTTTTTCCTCTTTGTAACTCATAATAAATAAAAATAACCATAAACAAAAAGAATCAACTACTTGTAAGTACGTACCATTGCCGTTTATTGAAGACCTTTCAAAGAAATTTGATAAAATTCTGAAACCGTATAACATAAAAACAGCATATAAGAATTATAACACACTAAATACCCTTTATACAAGACTTAAAGATAAAATACCCGATGAAAAAAAGACCCATGTAATTTACAAAATACCGTGCGGAGACTGTAATGGAGTATACATAGGCCAAACAACACAACACCTAAAAGAAAGACTAAATGGGCATAAATTTTCAAATAATAGCACAGCTCTAAAAAAACATATTAATCAAACTAATCACTCGTTCAATTTCAAAGAGACAACAATTATTGCGACAGAAACACATAATAAAGCTAGGAATTTTTTGGAAAGCATTTACATTAAAAAAAATACAAATTCAATTAATGATAGGACTGACATTAGTAACATTTCCAATATTTACGTTTCAATAATTTAATGATTCAATTAAAACCATGACACAATACTTTTATGAGTTACAAAGAGGAAAAAAAAAAGGACAAACACATAAAGAATAGAATAAAAAAGTCAAAAGAAACAACCAAAGCAAAACACAACATACACACAACTTTTTGCGGATGCACGAGCTGGGAGAATTTATATACACATCGATTTTAAACGCATTTTCGTCACAGACATATAGTTTTAACGGTCGATATACAATCTTGACAATTATAACTTCAAGATATAAAATTTTTTTAATGTGAATGAGAATTATTTGGAAGTATAGGAAAATAAAGAAATATAAAAAATGACTATTTTCAAAGAGAAAAGCATATTACAAAAATATATTCTCACAATTTTATTATATTCATCTGACTAAAGACACCAACGTTAAATGTAAGTTATACAGTCGATATCCATTTCATATCATTTTTAATATATGTTTAAAACATTTTTACAGAGTGTTTGAAAAAGGCAGCATAAATGTTAGCCGAAACGTTACAAATAAAGGAATAAAAAAAATATGTATTGTTTTAATTACATGTTTTTGTTCCAATTTTAATTGTGAATGTCCAAAAAAAGGCCACTACGCCCACGAAAAAATTTTTTATACTTTATATATATATATATATATATATACAATTGCCAATTCATTTTAAGGGAACTCAATAATGCAATTACAATATTTGTAATACCAATGAAAGGTGTAAAATTTAAAGAATTCGAATACACTTTTGTATATATATTGATAGGTAGTATAATTAATTTAGGTGTTTTAAATGTCATTTGTTTAAACTTTATTGTCATGAAAGGAGTAAAGTTTAAAATAAACTCCAAAAGTTTTGCATATAATTTTGAACTCGACCCTGAGTAATATAGCAGGGAAAAGATAGAATCAAGAGGTTATAAAATAATTGAGGATACGAACCCATGAAAACTACGTAGGTTGTAAGAATGAATTGGATCTACTCCTGATTTGTATATAAATATAGAATAAGCATATTATAGGGAACTTTCATGTCTCTATGCTTTATATTAATAATGTTGTAAATAATGTATGATTATGTTAATTGGTATTTATGGGAAATCTTGGATTTATACCATTAGCATTAGTGATTCTCGCTTATAAATCGCAGATATTCCCATAGGGATATTTATGTAGTGACCTTGAGTTTGGTTGTAAATTATAAATAAATATAATCAAGATCACTTCAAGATTTTATTTAAATTAATTTTTATTTTATTTATTTTTATCATGATGTGTATATAAATATTCACTATGTTAATAATTTGCTAAAATTTACTTTTTATTTAAGTAAAATAATAAAAGAATGTTAGTATAAATTTTATAAAAGTCATAATATTAAAATAAGCATTAAATGTTACGTGAAGTATAATGAGAAAGTGTTTTCCCGCACGAAGAATACTGTTACCGGGAGAGATCGATAGTGTGGCTCGGCGAAAACAATATTTTTCGGTAGATGCATCGGATGAGTCATGAACGTGTAAACAAGTTGATATTTACATGTTTGTTTACCATTTTCAAAGATTGTTAATACGCTGCTTTCTCGAGTGGTGCAGCACTGCGGCCATGTATTTCTGGAGGTGGAATCGTATATGCCGAGGATGACCGTACGTTTTTGTAAAGAAAATTATGCATATAAGGGCCTGCGGACAGAATGTCACTTCACTTGTCAGCTGGTGAAAACCGCTAACCTAGAAGAAAAAGGAAGTAGGTGATAAACCACTCCTTCTTTTAAAAGATTATTCTTGAATCTGAACTTAGAATATTTTTGAGATTTTTCGATACTTATAAAAATTTTCAACAAGATTTAAAACTTGTAATATCTTTTTCGTAATAGTCATGCTGCACAATTTACATTGAGATTTGTAATTATTTTAGAAATAATTATTTATGTATGGGACAATTTTATTTTAATTAGGACTTTGAATTTATTTAATTTTATTTATTTTTCTGGAATGTTTTGTTTTGTATGTAGAGGTACTACGCCATACATTATGATAAAACATTCTAGTGATTGTAATGATTAAGTTGGATAGCATAATAATTTTATTTTAGTGTAAAAAAAATTTCTTTACTATTTTATTTATCAGATTAAAGGATTTGCGATTAATAATTTTGTTTTATGTATATACAGAATAATTGAACAGTGATCTGTATTTGAAAGATGGAAGAATTCGAAATAATGTATGAAGAATTAAGGTGATTTGATAATGTTTGTTATAAATGTGTGTATAGTGTTGTAACAATTTTTTTTTGGGTGGTGTTTTGTATTGGAATCTCACAGAAGGTAAAGTTTTATTTTAATGTATATATTTTTCTTGTATGTTTATCAAGTATATTTTGTAGTACTTGTGTGTTCAATGTTAACGTGTTGGGTAATACATCAGGGATGTGTGAAATGAATTAAGTTGTTATTTAATTCATAGCATGGAGTCCTGGTGAATCCCTAAGACACGAATTAGTCTTGGTGGTACTGTGTTGGGAGCGAGAAAAGGCGCCAGGCAGAACTAATCAGGGCTGAGTTAATTAATTGAATACACAAAGACTTTTATTTTTATTTCATTTTATTTATTTAATTTAAAATTTATATATATGCCTTAAGGGGTGAGCACATTGTGGTGTATGTTCGGGTTGTGTCCGACGAGTTAAAAAAAACATACTCGTAGGGTGGAACTTTGGGGTACCCATCTGTGTGAATTTGCTTTCTGATGGTACCGTGTTGGGAGCGAGAAAAGGTGTCAGGCAGGACTAATTAGGGCAAAGCCATTCCCTTAATGTTTATATTTTGTTCATAAATAATAAATCGTGTAAATTTTTGGTTATTCATATTCCAGTACAATCCATCATATGCAATAAAATTTTATTTTATTAAAGATGTTGATTGTTTACATGTATCTATGGCAAATATAAATCATGATAATCACGTTCACATTTTAAAAACATAAGATTTTCTCGACGTTATGCTTTTACTTATTTTAATTTCTTTATTATATTGATTTGTTGATTATGATATGTATAGATTTGGAAGATGTTTGAAATATTAATTTTTGTTTGTAAATATATATATATATATATATACAATCTTATTTTATTTCTTGGGATTGTGGTTTTTCTTTTAATTAAAACTAACACATTTTACTTACGTTTCGATGTATTTAACATCTTTCTCAAAGTCAAAAAAACATATAACTGTAAAAAAACATTACAATATATCAGTCTACATACAACATGACTTACTAACAATATTAAAATTCATTTTATGTATAGCAACGGCAACCTACCTTAAAATTCGTTTCGTCAATCACTAATATTTTCTTTTAATTAAAATGTGAAAGCATTTTGTATTCAAATACATTTTTAACGTGCTTATTGTTTTTCTTTTTACTGTGTAAAAAATAAATATATATTGTAGGAAATTATTTTACTTTAACCATACACGTTCGCGTGTATATATTCAAATATAATATCTGCATACATGCATCACCTCGAGTTGTCTTTTCTAAATGTTCTTGTTACTGTTTTTTATTGTTTTTTATTATAATTTGTAAATATATATGTTTATTCTATTTTAAAAGTTTATAATATACAAGGATTCAAATAAAAATTCATTCGTAAAGAGGCTACTTTGTCGTATATCTATTGCTAATTTTGTATTATTGAGTGGTATAAATTCGATAGATTTGCAATGTCTGATCTGTCATTTATTGAGAATTTTTGTTTTTTAATATGAATCATTTATAAAATATCTCTTGCTTTTTGGTTATGTTCTTTGTCCAGAATTTTCACACGGTTGAAATCAAATTCATGCCCAGTATTATTACTATGTTTTTTCAATGCGGTGTTGTTTTTACAGTATTTATGGCCATTCATTCTGATTTTTAGGTGTTGTTTTGTTTGTCCGATATAAACACTTTCGCATCCCTTACATGGTATTTGATCTTAATCTTTGGACTAACTTAAAAGCTAAAATACCGAAAGATCAACAAACACACCTAATATATCAAATACCATGTAAGGGATGCGAAAGTGTTTATATCGGACAAACAAAACAACACCTAAAAATCAGAATGAATGGCCATAAATACTGTAAAAACAACACCGCATTGAAAAAACATAGTAATAATACTGGGCATGAATTTGATTTCAACCGTGTGAAAATTCTGGACAAAGAACATAACCAAAAAGCAAGAGATATTTTAGAAATGATTCATATTAAAAAACAAAAATTCTCAATAAATGACAGATCAGACATTGCAAATCTATCGAATTTATACCACTCAATAATACAAAATTAGCAATAGATATACGACAAAGTAGCCTCTTTACGAATGAATTTTTATTTGAATCCTTGTATATTATAAACTTTTAAAATAGAATAAACATATATATTTACAAATTATAATAAAAAACAATAAAAAACAGTAACAAGAACATTTAGAAAAGACAACTCGAGGTGATGCATGTATGCAGATATTATATTTGAATATATACACGCGAACGTGTATGGTTAAAGTAAAATAATTTCCTACAATATATATTTATTTTTTACACAGTAAAAAGAAAAACAATAAGCACGTTAAAAATGTATTTGAATACAAAATGCTTTCACATTTTAATTAAAAGAAAATATTAGTGATTGACGAAACGAATTTTAAGGTAGGTTGCCGTTGCTATACATAAAATGAATTTTAATATTGTTAGTAAATCATGTTGTATGTAGACTGATATATTGTAATGTTTTTTTACAGTTATATGTTTTTTTGACTTTGAGAAAGATGTTAAATACATCGAAACGTAAGTAAAATGTGTTAGTTTTAATTAAAAGAAAAACCACAATCCCAAGAAATAAAATAAGATTGAATAAAATAGTGGTTAAGAAAGAAATACATATATATATATATATATATATATATATATATATATATCTGTGTAATTGGAAATTTTTAATTCATTAATATTTATTTTAATAAATTAGATGATAAGATTTATTTTTTTTGCATTTTATTTTCTTTACCTGACCTGGAAATAATTAAAGAGCATTCAAAATCGATTGGAGAATCTATTTATATTTTCTGCCCCTGAGAGAATTATTTATTTTTAACCATTTAAAACTGAGCTAGTTGAATGTAAAAATTGCTTAACCTACTATTTAGCAGAAAATTTGTTGTATCTTAGTCTAGCATAAGGCCTAGCACTAGGATGCGTGCTTGATTCTTAACTACTCATTGATTGAATAATTTAAATTTATTTTATATAAACCTCAATTTGTAAGAGTCACAGCATATATATGACGCAAGCCAACGTGGGGCCATGATACATTCACATTTATATATATAATTTATTAACACTTTCCATAATATATATATGACGCCCGATGTCGTGGGGCAATTTTGCATTTACATTTCAAATATATTTACAATTTATTAGCAATTTCACATTTCCATATTATTCATATGATGCCCAATGTTCATGGTGTAAAATTGCCGTTCCATATTATATATATGGCACCCAACGTCGTGGGGCAATTTTTACATTTTTATACTAATTAGATAAAAATTAATTAATTATTTAATATTCAAATAAGTGTGTAACTAAAGGGAGGTATTTTCACCTTTAAGTACATTTGAATAATTAATAAGAGCAATTTACAAATAATTTTGTCAAGTTTTGATTTACTTTTTCTCCATAAATAAGTCTCTTTAAGTGCCAGGACAGATAAAGTAAATATGTCTGAGAATAAAGGTGAGGGTGAAAATCCTGAAAGTGGTACAGATACCAAATATTTATTTGAAACATACAGGGAACCACAACGTATTTCCTCTGTGACAGACTCAGAAAAGACTCTACCTCTTGATGAGGATGAAAATGTAACTGAAAATGTAATAATTGAAATGAAAGAAATGCCAGGCGGAGACAGATTTGATTTTCTATTTGAAAAACTTTTCTGTAAATTGGAAAGTGACAAGATAGAAATGAAAGTAAATATGAATAAGAAGTTAGATGAAAATAAAACTGAAATGAACAAGAAGTTTCAAGAAAATAAAGAAGAGACGAATAGAAATAAAATAGAGATACAAACTGTGGTGAAGTCGATAAATGAAAAGATTGATGAAAGGATTAAAGCTTGTAGAATGGAAATGTCTGCAATGAATAATAAATTAAATGAAGATGTGAAACAAAGTGTTACACAGATCAATAAAAAAAATTGAAGCAAATGAAAAGAAGTGCAAGGATAGCAGTAATTTTTTAATAGATGAAATGAATCAGAGGGCCTGTGTAGCAAGAGAAAATTTTAAACAAATAGAAGAAAGGATTGGAGGGCAAGATGAGAAAATACAATTCTTGGAACTGAAGGTGGACAGTAGTGCCATGTCAGTTCAGAAAGATGTTCAAAATTTAACAAGTAAGTTTGAGGACTGTAGAGTTAAATATGGAACATGCACAGACTCACTTTTAAAGCTACAGGATATGACATTAAATTGTCAAGATACGATAAAGAATTTGAAGACAAGAGTTGAACAAGGTACAATTACACCTTGTGTTGTGCCTCAACAGATATCAATCGGAACAGAAAATATACCTAAGTTTTCTGGATACAACAAAGACAATCCAATGGCATTTCTCAAAACTATTAAGACATATATTCGTGGTATTAATGATGATATGTCAAAATTACATTTCATGAGAGGGTGTCTTAGAGATTATGCATTACTATGGTATGATATGGTAATTGATGAGGTACAGACGTACGAAGAATTAGAAAACATGTTTATCAGACAATACTGGGGACAAACTCAGCAAAGACGCATCAGACATAACCTTACATTTGGAAAATATCGTTCCATCACATCTAGAGAGAATTATGTTATTAGGAAATATTCTTTCTTGAAGCATATACAACCTGTGATTCAGGAGTGTGACATTGTTACACAATTAGCTAATCATTTCGAGCATGAGGTAGTACAAGCAGTTGCTTTACAGGGTATAGACACCGTTGAGCAACTCTTGGAATTGGTAAAGCGTCTGGACGACGTGGAAGATAGAAGTGTATCTCAGAATAGAAATGGATATAAAGCAGGTAACAATGGTAATCACTATAATACTCAGCAAAGGTATAATGGTAATTACTACAATAATCAACAAAGATACAATGGTAACCGGTATCAAAATAATAGTTATCAGAGAGAAAGAGTAGATAATGGAAACAACAAAAATATGAGTAGTAATAGTAGCAACAATAACAATAATTGGAAACAAGAGGGTTATGCAGGAAAGAGATATGGTAAAAATGAAACAGAAAATGCCAGAGGAATTAATAATGTAATTATAGAAAGAAAAGAAGATAGAGGAGAAGCTGTAATGAAAGATGAGTCAAAAGGAGCAATGAAGAAGGAAATAAGGAATGTTCCTATAATTGAAGAATTTAAGGACCTGGATTTTTGGTAGGTCCAACCAAAGGGAAAAAGAAGAAACAACGAAACAAGAGAAATTTCATAGATTTAAGTAATATAACCACTGAATTTCCACTGGTAGATGTTAAAGTAGGGGATGTATATGGTGTAGCTGTAATAGATAGTGAATTAGAATTGTCACTTTTAGATGGGGGATTATTTGATAAAAGGTTTGAAAAATTAGGTTTTTACAAGCAAGATAATGTATTTTGTATAAATATAGAGATGGATGATGTAGAACTTGTAACACAATTTATTGTTACACCAAGATTAAAATATTGCTGCGTACTTGGGATGGATTTTTTGAGTCTATATACATCGAAATTGGAAAGGGAAAATAGAACCCTTCACAATAGTAAAGTAAACATGTCTTGGGACAAAGGTGCTCAAGATGATAAAATTTTAGTTAATAATTCAATGATTGATAGTTTTGATAGGGACCTCACTTTAAAAATAAATAATGATAGTTTGATTGACAAGGATAAAGGTTCATGCCATGTGGATGATCTTCAAAGGGAAGAGTCCATGTTTGTTACGGGTGACACAAAATATAGATGTACACACCATGTGGAGGGTCTTCAGAAGAAAGACGCCACGATTAATATGGGTGACATAGAAAATAAATGTGCACGCCGAAATTTTATTATGGGTGACAAAAATTTGATTTGCAACAAACAATTTAATAATGATAATGTGAGAGATCCTTTGACAAAAGATGTTAAATTATTTAATGGTAATATAGATTTAGCAGTAGGCTATGATAATTGTTTTAAAACAAAAACGACTCATCCATTTTCCCATTAAGAAGTATTTAGATTATTTAGAAAACATTAAGAATAATAAATCAAGTTTGTGTACATTTAAATCAATAAAACAACAGCTACAACTCCCCAAGTTATTAGAAACATTATTGTTAACAAGTACTAATGCAAAGTGGTTTGTAAACGTTAATTCTCTTTGGTTGGTACAGCTATATAAATGTTTCATGAAATTATATCCAATAGTGGTAAATTTATTAGTGGATCTAATTAAAATTGTTCATAAGGAACAAAATATTTTACAGTATGGGTATGTAAAGCCCATACAACACATATTGAACCCACATGATGAAAATGTGTCACATCATGTGAATGATAGAATGAATTTAGGAATGGGTGTGAAATTTAAATGGACCCATGAGAGAATAGAGGCTTTGGAAACAGTTAAAAAGTACCCACAGCCCAGATATTTAAAAATGTTAAGAAGTTTTCCCAAAATAGTGGACTACAATTGCCAATTCATTTTAAGGGAACTCAATAATGCAATTACAATATTTGTAATACCAATGAAAGGTGTAAAATTTAAAGAATTCGAATACACTTTTGTATATACACCGTTGGTCTGTTTACTATTAGAATGTGGGATAAAATACATGTATTTCGTACATATGGTAGCAAGCGAGGTTGCCAATATAATTTAGTCCGGCATCATAACTATGACAGTACTTAATAATGACACAAATGACATTTAATAGAAAATCGTATATTCACTCGGACAGTTTTCTTTGATTTTGAGTTACTGACACTGTCTAAGATGTTGTACACTACGGAAGGAAGAATTTAAATAATTAAATGGTACTATTCAGGTAGTACAGCACAGGAAGTAGTTGGTCGTTTCATATTTTCATTTGAAAATAGACCCGTCCCTGCCGTTCAAACAGTTTTGAACATTGTTCATAAATTCGAATCTGTTGGATGTATTACGGACTGCCATAAATGCATTGAGAAGAGCAAAGGATGTCGTATACGGATACTGAGCGAGGAAAGGGAACAACGGGAAGTTAATGTATGTAGTGCTGTTGAGCAAAATGAACCATGTTCATCACGGCAAATATCTGAACAGGTTGATATCCCAGCGCGTACTGTAGAAAGATTTTGAATAGGCAAGGGTATCGCAGCTACAGCATACAAAAACGCCAGGAAATTTTTCTTGGAGATCAAGTAAGGCGCATTAACTTTTGTGAAAGTGTAATGGCACGAGTCGTCGAAAATGATAATTTTATACAAAACATTTTATTTACGGACGAATCTGCGTTCTATTTACATGGTCGTTCTAATCCAATGATTACTAAATATTGGTCAAAGCAAAATAAACATCTGTTTTTGCCCCTTCGTACCCAATATCCTCAAAAATTGAATGTGTGGGCCGGTATATTGGGTGATCATATTATTGGTCCATTTTTTATTGATGGTACACTTACAGCAGCCAGATATTTGCAATTGCTCGAAACTATAATAGCATGCCGGCCGTTCGTGCTCTCAATGTTAATGTTGAAGAGATTTGGTTTCAACAGGATAACTGTCCAGCTCACACTGCACGGATTGTACGGCAATTTCTTCAACAAACTTTTCTTAACCGTATAATAGGTTCAGGCGGCACGATAGAATGGCCACCTCGCTCGCCCGATTTGACGCCGTTAGATTTTTTCTTTTGGGGCTGTATCAAGGAAAAAGTTTATACATATGCGCATGAGCGAGCTAGAAATTTGTAAGAATTACGGCAAAAGATTGTCAACACTGCCAATAGTATATTGCCTGAAACACTTGCCAACGTACGGAATGAATTTTACTACAGGCTTGGTTATTGTCAAGAGCAAGTAGGCGGTTTATTTGAACATTTACTCCATTAATATTTATAGAATTTTTGTACTAAATTTTATAAAATAAAATCTTTCCTTTTACTAATTAGTTTAAAAAACATTTTAGTTTAATTCTAATATACGGTAGTTTAATTTTGTAATTTAATTTTTCAAGAATATTTTAGTTTAATTTTCTAGCGATCTTTTTACATTAATACCATTGCTTACGCAGAATTATTCCAATTTTATTAAAACGTTGCTACCTCTAAACTGATTATTGTGTTCTGTTTGTATTTTTTCACTTCTCTCCAGTGTGATATTACTTATTTTCGATAAAATATAAATTACCGTTAACAAAAGCGCGCTATACGGAAGCATTAAACGCACTCGTAACGTTTACATGACGTTCACTGACGTTTATCTAGCCTGACCTAACCAATGCACAACAACAAAATGTTTAATGTTTACATTACGTTAGTGCATAGTCTAATTTGATTTGCAACAAACAATTTAATAATGATAATGTGAGAGATCCTTTGACAAAAGATGTTAAATTATTTAATGGTAATATAGATTTAGCACTAGGCTATGATAATTGTTTTAAAACAAAAACGACTCATCCATTTTCCCATAAGCAGAAATTAAGTATCAAGTTTAAAATTAAAAATTTGTTAAAAGATGAAATTATAGAAAATTTAGTATGTAACTTAATGAACCCCATCGCGATAATAATTAAGAAGTATTTAGATTATTTAGAAAACATTAAGAATAATAAATCAAGTTTGTGTACATTTAAATCAATAAAACAACAGCTACAACTCCCCAAGTTATTAGAAACATTATTGTTAACGAGTACTAATGCAAAGTGGTTTGTAAACGTTAATTCTCTTTGGTTGGTACAGCTATATAAATGTTTCATGAAATTATATCCAATAGTGGTAAATTTATTAGTGGATCTAATTAAAATTGTTCATAAGGAACAAAATATTTTACAGTATGGGTATGTAAAGCCCATACAACACATATTGAACCCACATGATGAAAATGTGTCACATCATGTGAATGATAGAATGAATTTAGGAATGGGTGTGAAATTTAAATGGACCCATGAGAGAATAGAGGCTTTGGAAACAGTTAAAAAGTACCCACAGTCCAGATATTTAAAAATGTTAAGAAGTTTTCCCAAAATAGTGGACTACAATTGCCAATTCATTTTAAGGGAACTCAATAATGCAATTACAATATTTGTAATACCAATGAAAGGTGTAAAATTTAAAGAATTCGAATACACTTTTGTATATACACCGTTGGTCTGTTTACTATTAGAATGTGGGATAAAATACATGTATTTCGTACATATGGTAGCAAGCGAGGTTGCCAATATAATTTAGTCCGGCATCATAACTATGACAGTACTTAATAATGACACAAATGACATTTAATAGAAAATCGTATATTCACTCGGACAGTTTTCTTTGATTTTGAGTTACTGACACTGTCTAAGATGTTGTACACTACGGAAGGAAGAATTCAAATAATTAAATGGTACTATTCAGGTAGTACAGCACAGGAAGTAGTTGGTCGTTTCATATTTTCATTTGAAAATAGACCCGTCCCTGCCGTTCAAACAGTTTTGAACATTGTTCATAAATTCGAATCTGTTGGATGTATTACGGACTGCCATAAATGCATTGAGAAGAGCAAAGGATGTCGTATACGGATACTGAGCGAGGAAAGGGAACAACGGGAAGTTAATGTATGTAGTGCTGTTGAGCAAAATGAACCATGTTCATCACGGCAAATATCTGAACAGGTTGATATCCCAGCGCGTACTGTAGAAAGATTTTGAATAGGCAAGGGTATCGCAGCTACAGCATACAAAAACGCCAGGAAATTTTTCTTGGAGATCAAGTAAGGCGCATTAACTTTTGTGAAAGTGTAATGGCACGAGTCGTCGAAAATGATAATTTTATACAAAACATTTTATTTACGGACGAATCTGCGTTCTATTTACATGGTCGTTCTAATCCAATGATTACTAAATATTGGTCAAAGCAAAATAAACATCTGTTTTTGCCCCTTCGTACCCAATATCCTCAAAAATTGAATGTGTGGGCCGGTATATTGGGTGATCATATTATTGGTCCATTTTTTATTGATGGTACACTTACAGCAGCCAGATATTTGCAATTGCTCGAAACTAATAGCATGCCGGCCGTTCGTGCTCTCAATGTTAATGTTGAAGAGATTTGGTTTCAACAGGATAACTGTCCAGCTCACACTGCACGGATTGTACGGCAATTTCTTCAACAAACTTTTCTTAACCGTATAATAGGGTCAGGCGGCACGATAGAATGGCCACCTCGCTCGCCCGATTTGACGCCGTTAGATTTTTTCTTTTGGGGCTGTATCAAGGAAAAAGTTTATACATATGCGCATGAGCGAGCTAGAAATTTGTAAGAATTACGGCAAAAGATTGTCAACACTGCCAATAGTATATTGCCTGAAACACTTGCCAACGTACGGAATGAATTTTACTACAGGCTTGGTTATTGTCAAGAGCAAGTAGGCGGTTTATTTGAACATTTACTCCATTAATATTTATAGAATTTTTGTACTAAATTTTATAAAATAAAATCTTTCCTTTTACTAATTAGTTTAAAAAACATTTTAGTTTAATTCTAATATACGATAGTTTAATTTTGTAATTTAATTTTTCAAGAATATTTTAGTTTAATTTTCTAGCGATCTTTTTACATTAATACCATTGCTTACGCAGAATTATTCCAATTTTATTAAAACGTTGCTACCTCTAAACTGATTATTGTGTTCTGTTTGTATTTTTTCACTTCTCTCCAGTGTGATATTACTTATTTTCGATAAAATATAAATTACCGTTAACAAAAGCGCGCTATACGGAAGCATTAAACGCACTCGTAACGTTTACATGACGTTCACTGACGTTTATCTAGCCTGACCTAACCAATGCACAACAACAAAATGTTTAATGTTTACATTACGTTAGTGCATAGTCTATAAGTCGATACCGGGAAAAATGTTTCAAATACATAAGGCAACACTGTGCGCGTTTTCTACTGATAGCCGCATTCCAGATCTGCTCAGACCAGCGGTGTATATTGATAGGTAGTATAATTAATTTAGGTGTTTTAAATGTCATTTGTTTAAACTTTATTGTCATGAAAGGAGTAAAGTTTAAAATAAACTCCAAAAGTTTTGCATATAATTTTGAACTAGACCCTGAGTAATATAGCAGGGAAAAGATAGAATCAAGAGGTTATAAAACAATTGAGGATACGAACCCATGAAAACTACGTAGGTTGTAAGAATGAATTGGATCTACTTATTCCCATAGGGATATTTATGCAGTGACCTTGAGTTTGGTTGTAAATTATAAATAAATATAATCAAGATCACTTCAAGATTTTATTTAAATTAATTTTTATTTTATTTATTTTTATCATGATGTGTATATAAATATTCACTATGTTAATAATTTGCTAAAATTTACTTTTTATTTAAGTAAAATAATAAAAGAATGTTAGTATAAATTTTATAAAAGTCATAATATTAAAATAAGCATTAAATGTTACGTGAAGTATAATGAGAAAGTGTTTTCCCGCACGAAGAATACTGTTACCGGGAGAGATCGATAGTGTGGCTCGGCGAAAACAATATTTTTCGGTAGATGCATCGGATGAGTCATGAACGTGTAAACAAGTTGATATTTACATGTTTGTTTACCATTTTCAAAGATTGTTAATACGCTGCTTTCCCGAGTGGTGCAGCACTGCGGCCATGTATTTCTGGAGGTGGAATCGTATATGCCGAGGATGACCGTACGTTTTTGTAAAGAAAATTATGCATATAAGGGCCTGCGGACAGAATGTCACTTCACTTGTCAGCTGGTGAAAACCGCTAACCTAGAAGAAAAAGGAAGTAGGTGATAAACCACTCCTTCTTTTAAAAGATTATTCTTGAATCTGAACTTAGAATATTTTTGAGATTTTTCGATACTTATAAAAATTTTCAACAAGATTTAAAACTTGTAATATCTTTTTCGTAATAGTCATGCTGCACAATTTACATTGAGATTTGTAATTATTTTAGAAATAATTATTTATGTATGGGACAATTTTATTTTAATTAGGACTTTGAATTTATTTAATTTTATTTATTTTTCTGGAATGTTTTGTTTTGTATGTAGAGGTACTACGCCATACATTATGATAAAACATTCTAGTGATTGTAATGATTAAGTTGGATAGCATAATAATTTTATTTTAGTGTAAAAAAAATTTCTTTACTACTTTATTTATCAGATTAAAGGATTTGCGATTAATAATTTTGTTTTATGTATATACAGAATAATTGAACAGTGATCTGTATTTGAAAGATGGAAGAATTCGAAATAATGTATGAAGAATTAAGGTGATTTGATAATGTTTGTTATAAATGTGTGTATAGTGTTGTAACAATTTTTTTTTGGGTGGTGTTTTGTATTGGAATCTCACAGAAGGTAAAGTTTTATTTTAATGTATATATTTTTCTTGTATGTTTATCAAGTATATTTTGTAGTACTTGTGTGTTCAATGTTAACGTGTTGGGTAATACATCAGGGATGTGTGAAATGAATTAAGTTGTTATTTAATTCATAGCATGGAGTCCTGGTGAATCCCTAAGACACGAATTAGTCTTGGTGGTACTGTGTTGGGAGCGAGAAAAGGCGCCAGGCAGAACTAATCAGGGCTGAGTTAATTAATTGAATACACAAAGACTTTTATTTTTATTTCATTTTATTTATTTAATTTAAAATTTATATATATGCCTTAAGGGGTGAGCACATTGTGGTGTATGTTCGGGTTGTGTCCGACGAGTTAAAAAAAACATACTCGTAGGGTGGAACTTTGGGGTACCCATCTGTGTGAATTTGCTTTCTGATGGTACTGTGTTGGGAGCGAGAAAAGGCGCCAGGCAGGACTAATTAGGGCAAAGCCATTCCCTTAATGTTTATATTTTGTTCATAAATAATAAATCGTGTAAATTTTTGGTTATTCATATTCCAGTACAATCCATCATATGCAATAAAATTTTATTTTATTAAAGATGTTGATTGTTTACATGTATCTATGGCAAATATAAATCATGATAATCACGTTCACATTTTAAAAACATAAGATTTTCTCGACGTTATGCTTTTACTTATTTTAATTTCTTTATTATATTGATTTGTTGATTATGATATGTATAGATTTGGAAGATGTTTGAAATATTAATTTTTGTTTGTAAATATATATATATATATATATCTGTGTAATTTGAAATTTTTAATTCATTAATATTTATTTTAATAAATTAGATGATAAGATTTATTTTTTTTTGCATTTTATTTTCTTTACCTGACCTGGAAATAATTAAAGAGCATTCAAAATCGATTGGAGAATCTATTTATATTTTCTGCCCCTGAGAGAATTATTTATTTTTAACCATTTAAAACTGAGCTAGTTGAATGTAAAAATTGCTTAACCTACTATTTAGCAGAAAATTTGTTGTATCTTAGTCTAGCATAAGGCCTAGCACTAGGATGCGTGCTTGATTCTTAACTACTCATTGATTGAATAATTTAAATTTATTTTATATAAACCTCAATTTGTAAGAGTCACAGCACTATGTATATCTATGTGTTTTATATTTTTGATTTAGATAATAAACAGGTATTTTTTTAGTGATTATTGCATTTTTGAAAAAGGAATATATAGGCTGATTCAATTTTGATGGTCACCATGGGTATTTCGCTTATTATTTGGAATAGAGAGTATGTTTGAGTTTGGCAAAGTTGGTAAATTTTGTGTTTTGTTATGTAACTTGAGCATGTACCATGTCTTAGTTGGAAGAATTAGATTAGTAGATGAGAAGTAACACTTGAGCGCGAAATACATAGTTAGTTATGGTTAGTTTTTCCAAAATGTGTAATGGATACAAAAGTATTCAGAAGTAAGTTTGGAACAACTTTTGCATAAAAAAATCTACTTTCACAGAGGCAGTACATTTTTATTCTTATAGATAAATAGTTTTTTTATAGAAGTATTTCGCCAAGTATTTATTCAAATTTGACTAAAAAATGAACCTTAAATTTTTAAGTTTGAGTTATTGAGGTTCTTTTGTCAAAAAGTATACTTCTATAACCATTGCATACAATTTTTTTCAATTTTCTATTACGTCAGCTGCGAGCGTGTAGAAATACGTCATTATGCATTAATTTTCGAGTTAATTAATTAATGTATTTGTTTGCAAAAAAAAAATTTCTCTCACTGTTTGACCATGATAGCGGCCAAACGGCAAAAGCCATCAATACCGAAGTGTATATTTAGGAATATAATCTCCCTCGGAAATCTGATTATATTTTCAGTGAAATCGATAAATCGGGAGTAGTACTTCATATCAGTGAAGAAAACAAATAATAGCAATATCTCGTCAATTACTAATTTTAGGCAAATGTCTAAAGTATAACAATGTGATCAAGAGTAAATTAGAAAACAATTTTATAAAAGAATTCCTACCGGAAGTAGGTGTTTACTCTGATCGTAAAACAGGTTTTTGCGAATATATCGCAAGTCATGCATTCTAGACAAACATATCGAGTGTATGAAAATATTGAAAGCTCAATTTTGAATATTTTTGTAATAAGAAATTTCCAAAATTCGAACTGAAAGTACCTAGCAATTTTATTCTAACCGAATATCAATTTTTTGAAAATATCTCGAAAATTATGCATTTTATATAGTATAAAAGTATTTAAATATGGATTTGGAATATTTTTGTTAAAAAAAAAATTCAAAATTCGGACCGGAAATAACACTTTCGCCAGTGACGGCTGTTTTAGAGAAGCAATTAGACAGACAAAACTGATTCGTTTATTATCGGTGATATGTTCGGCTACTGGGAGTATATCAGCAATAATAAACGAATCAGTCTTGTCTATGTAATTGCTTCACCTAAACGAACTCATCAGTCTGCAACTGACTTTCACTCTTATCGAATAGCAGCTTTTTGAAATATCTCGCAAATTTGCTTTTTATATAAATTTCTTAAGTAACTTGACTACAGCACCATTTATCGGATCCTTGCCTAGCTATGAACCATCGTCTCGACAAAATAAATATATTGCGTGAATATGACCTCAATCGGTCAAGTCGTTTAGAAGCTACAAGATCGCACACAAACGTACCAACGATTTATATATATTTGAAAATATATATATATTTAAAAAAAATTGTTTAATCATAATACACCATTTCTACACTTTCTCTAATCTTCAAATAATTTAACTTACATCATTTCATCGTATAATTTTAGAATACTTTCTTTAAATAATATGTCATTCTCAATTTTAATATTTTTTTGAAAATATTTGACCAAAACGCGTGTTCAGAAAAAAATCATTTTCACATTGTTTTTAAAAGTAAGAACATAAACTTTGGTGGTGCTTGTAACCAAGAAAATTCTGCATCATTTGGTATAAGTTGACTCGACAATACCTCAAAAACGTTTTTTCAAAGCCTACTTCTACTAATGTTGACATACCAAAAACTTATTTTTTTTTAATGGAACACCCAGTATTTTATTGTGGCATTTTGTTTCTTTTTTTTTTCTCTTTCATTTTTGTTAACAATGTGCTGTACCTCTCTTTTGTAGTTTCTGAGATAATCACTATAGGAGCAATTAGCGGTCTAATAAAAACTACGAGCGTTGTTGTTCTATGCGCCGAAATATTCGTTCAACCAATGGAAGGCTGGAATGGTGCCCGACCTCTTTATTCAACTGTCAAACAAAGTAAAGGTTAAATCCACTATCCCAAAAGTAATAATTTTACAGAATGAAGGGCATCGCGTTTCAGTTTTTTTTAATTTCGGCAATATCCAGTTGCAGTATTTCATTTCTTAAACTATTGGTTAACAACCAAATATAATAAAGCATAAGTTTACTGACATATTTGAAGATGCCGCCTCTCTAAAAGGTGTACGAAACAACGCTGCTATCTTCAATTTAATTTGCTTAATTGCTCGTATTCTTTTATTGTTGAAGCTGTTCATAACAGATGCCTGTAGTTTTTCAAAATTATAAATTGATGTCCTACAACTTTAATAGAAATAAATTTTGCAACAAAATAATGCAATTTAAATAACCTACAACTATTGTGCAACGTAACAACAATCAAAAGTAAGAAAAACAAATTTCATTAACGAATATGTTCAACATAACCACAAGTTTGTGCAATGCACGTGAGTATTCTGTTTTCCAAAGAAGTACTAATGTTGTATAAAACTTTTACATATTCTTATAAACTCTTCTCTGATTATAATGTTCATGTCTTCAACAAGATTTGAAAATCCGTCCGTAGAAAACGAAGATACTCTCCTTCATTAACATTTTCATCAAAGACATAAGGTCCAATTATGTAACTACCAATAACTACCACTGAATGACCAACAATTTTGAAAGTTTGCTGCAGGTGTGATAAAGTGAAGGTTTTTATGTGTTATAATAACGAAAATTGTGACGATTAACGTATCCATTTTAATAGAAGGTAGCTTCGTCGGTAAACAACAAAAAATTGGGAAAGTCAGGCTAATTTATCTGCTGCCCATTGACAAAAATGTAATTAAAGACAATGACAAAATGTTTTTTTTTGCACGTGGTTTGGTCAAAATATTAAAAAAAAAATTAATAACTCAAAAACTATTGCCTCAATTTTGAAAAGGAAAAACAGCTGAATAGACAATTTTAAACAGTACTAAAAAATCCAAAAATTTATAGTGTCATTTAAAAAAAAAAAATTCCATGCATTTCCGGTGAAACCGGACGTGCGTCAGGGCTTAAAGTATTTTTAGAATATGCGCCTTAAGCAACCATGAAACTGTCTCTAATTGTTTTTTTTAATTTAAAACATAAAGGAGCAATCAAAGAAACGGCTACTAATGACTCACCCTGTATGTTGCAACATACTGTACATATGTTGCAAATTCAAAGCAAATTTATGGAAATCGACTGCAAATTAAATGGAAATTAAATCAGAAGGTATTTTCAGATTAGCATGTATTTTGAGATACACTGTACATAATCATCAAAACATAAATATTTTTCGTAAAATATGGTTGAACAATAGGTATTTGAAATACTCTGTTGGCCCGATATTTTCAGTAGATTTATTATTAAATGAGAATCCGAGACGCCTGAGTTCTATTTTCCATTTTTTGTAATTGAAGAGCATGTTGTTTGTAACCTTTTTTTCTTTAAAGATACTCTTTTGATGCCTGACAAACACATATATAACGTAACTGAGTATGACGGAGTAAGCAATTTACAGTATGTCGAGTCTATATTTGCCGTAGACATTCAAATTTTGCAACACTCAACTTGCCTAACAATAACCGATCGTTGGCAGCGCCCTCTGTTTAAGAATTGCTGCACCTACCACCGTGATTATAATAAACGAAATCTACTTTTCCCATAAGAATATGTCTCTTAGATACAAATCAATCGGAATTTACGGGTGAAAACATTTAAAAGCACAAGACAGCTATAAAATAGGCTTAATTGCTTTGTATCAAGCATCAAAAGAAAGAGAATTTATTTCTCCAGGGGGTAAGCTATCTAATATCTGGCAATTATCTATATATTCCAAGAAATTATGGAATAAACTAGCAGATTTTTGGTATAAAAACTCCCTGTTTTTTAACATTTTATTCCACATTAATCGAACAAACTTCCCTTATTAAAACTACCCAGTCCCCTGGAGATAAGTTTGTAGATTATGCTCGTATTTTTTTTTTGTAATTTTGTGGCTTACTAACGGATTCTGGTGCAATATGTTCGCAACATGTTTGCAATGTAATTTAGATGGGCGAGATGGCCACCTTAAGATAAACTTTTTGTATGTGTCTCGTTCTGTAAAGTATAAACATATCAAACTAACTCGAATAACATTTTTAATTATGTTCAGACAGATAATTTTCAGTTCTAATATAAGCGGGGCGCCAAATTTCCAGAGTTGCTTGCCGGGAATTAAAGCAATATATCCGCTTACCTTTTTATTTATTTAATCCCACACCTATGTATATAATATTTCTATAGAACTTGAAATTTGTAGCTTAAATATATCAATATAGTAAAATTAATAATATAGAACTTGAAATTTGTAGCTTAAATATATCAATATAGTAAAATTAATAATATTGAACAACAGTAAAGTGTCATTAGTTTATAAAAATATAGAGGAGCCCGTTTACTATTACAACAAAATAATTATGTTGTTCTTTATTATAAATATTAAAAATATGTTGATTATAAATTTTTAATAAATTAGTCTTAGTTTTATTGATAAAGCTACTAGTTTTATGTTTATTTATACTTGTTTTTGTCCTGCAGCAGTTCTTTAATAAGATTATTATAAGTTATTTTCGTTTCTTTATTGTGTCTATTCAGTTATTACACACTGGAACTTAAAAAAAAAGTCTGTACTAGTTCCACAAAACAAAATTTTACTTTTGGATTGACGACTAGATGGTTCGGGACTTGTCATTAAATCTAGTTTTGACTGATAGTTTTGGCTTCTTATATATTTTGGAGAATAGAATTGGTACCGATTTATTACCCTTTGCCTCTGTTATTACTCTTTTAAATAAACATTCTTGCTATTAAATTTGCGAAGTCGTGCTAGAGTATGTTTTTACTCTTAAGTACTGCATTTTATTTATGATTTAGTAGCATCGTTCATGCTAAAACACATTTGATTAACCGTCTATATTCTTTTGCTTTTGTCTGATAATTCTGTGTTTATTTTTCATACGCCTCTTAGCTTCATCTACATTAAATTGTTAAAATTTGACGTCACTAACTCTGTAAGCGGCAAAAGTTTTGGTTAGCCATATTTCTTCCCAATTATACTTATACCCCTAAACTAGATTAATTAATCGTTTTATGTCTTTCAACGATTGTTCGTGATAGACAAACAATAGTCTTTTTGATACTAAACTGCTTGCTCTAAATGTGTGGGTTTTACCATCGTATGCATTAATTATCTTCGCGGCCAAAACAAAGTCATAAGTAATTGGCTCGTCTTCTTTGCCTACTTTAACTATCTGTTCTCGTTTTTTGTGATCATTTGAAATTTTTAAGCTATTACTCATTGCAAGAACTCTTAGTCGATTCCGTCCGTTGTCTGCTTTTAACCATATGTAATATTCTCTTTGACTTGTAGTCATGACGATTTTAATCCAAAAATGGTGGTTATATAATTGTTAACATTATTTGATTATATTCGTGAAGCTGTTGAATATTAAAAACCTGTTCATTTTGCCTTCTTTATATCAGGTAATGAATGAATTTAAGAAGCATTCTATTGATGCAAAAAGAAACGTTAGAATGGTCAAAAATCCCTCACTTACTAAGAAATCTGTTTGTTTTCCGTATGAGCAAACATGATTATAGGGTTAATATAACCTAATGATCATCCAACTGACAATATTTCTAAAACGGGTATATGTAATTATATTAATCCTCTTTACGAACCACTTTTACTAGACCGATTGTACATAGCGGCCGTCAATTCGACCACGCTAATGACCTGGCGTTAATCCGACCCTACAGTTCGACCGGTGTGGCCGGATTGCACCGATGGTCAGTGTTTATCTCTAATCCCATGGTCGGATTGCACCGGTACGTATTTAATCCAGTTTATCTGTGGGGCCGTACTGCACCAATGCCGATGGTCGATATTTATTTAGTTGCTAATACTTTGTATTTATAGTAAATAAAAACCAGTGTTTCAAATAAAAATGTATATTTCCATATAACAATTTCTTTACATATAAAAGTCACAATCTATTTTAGTATGTATACAAATACATAAAGTGTTTCAAATAAAAATGTATATTTTGATATAACAATTTTTTACAAATAAAAGTCACAATATATTTTAGTATGTATACAAATACATAAAGTGTTTCAAATGAAAATGTATATTTTGATATAAGAATTTTTTTACTAATAAAAATGTATATTTTGATATAATAAGTTTTTTTTACAAATAAAACTTTGTATTTATAGTAAATAAAAACGAGTGTTTCAAATAAAAATGTATATTTCCATATAACATTTTCTTTACAAATAAAAGTCACAATATATTTTAGTATGTATACAAATACATAAAGTGTTTCAAATAAAAATGTATATTTTGATATAACAATTTTTTACAAATAAAAGTCACAATATATTTTAGTATGTAGGTATACAAATACATAAAGTGTTTCAAATGAAAATTTATATTTTGATATAAGAATTTTTTTACTAATAAAAATGTATATTTTGATATAATAAGTTTTTTTTACAAATAAAACTTTGTATTTATAGTAAATAAAAACGAGTGTTTCAAATAAAAATGTATATTTCCATATAACAATTTCTTTACAAATAAAAGTCACAATATATTTTAGTATGTATACAAATACATAAAGTGTTTCAAATAAAAATGTATATTTTGATATAACAATTTTTTACAAATAATAGTCACAATATATTTTAGTATATACACAATAAGAATAATTATACATTATATAAACGCATACAAATACAATTCGATTATTTTCTAAAGTGATATGAACATCTCTTAACAAACAAAAAACGGTCAATATCCATATTTCTATACAACCATACAGCGTTTTGTAAATACAAAAGTTTTTCTTTATAATTTTTGTTATTTAGTCTTTTGGGTATATCTACACTATTCATTTTTATACCGTAAGCGTCAAATTTAGTTTCGGTTTGCACTTCTATCATATGCAGAAGATGATCTTATACATATGCAGCGATGCCTGCTTGCTAACAGTGGAGGGAGAGCAACGGAGTGGCGGGGGACCCCCACGCCTTACAAATGTCCAGTGTGGCAGCCTCGCTTATGTCTATCTTTAGTTTAATTCGTCGCCCTCTTTTCCACTTACTACTTTCCTATCAGAAATTAAAATATGACGACCTCGGTATATGTAGCGATTTGTATATTCTTAAGAACATCTAAAAAAAACGTATATATTTGGGTGCACACTATAAAAACAAGAATTGAATCTTTCATGAAAGGATTCACATGCGTTGGTTGTTTTCTCCGTGGAAGCTGTGCAGGAAGCCCATATTTCTGGAGGAAATTTTGCGTCATCGCCAAAGTAGTTTTCTATTAAATAATCACTAAACAACACTATTCTGGGATCTTGGGGCTGAATTTCCATAAAATCTAAGGCAAAGCAATCGCCTACTTCAACCGGGTCCAAAAATGGCAATCCAAATATCCATCGTAACCAACATCCAGTTTCTGATGTTTTGTCACCGTAAGCAACAGTTAATCCCAGTTGTTGGATTTTTCTCTACCAGGATTGTAACAAGTGAAACCGACAACCTGATAATTTTGAACGGGGCCACATTTCACGTACAGCCAGATGAATAGATATTTCAAAATCGGAATAAATTTCTTCTGGATTAAATTGGAAACCGTTCTGTGTACATTTTGCCGAGATCGCTTGGAACGCGGTTAGATACGAATTCTTGGTTTTACTGGTTAGTAGACAAAACACTAGAGGCACATAATGATTGTTTTTCATACCATGTATCGTGAAAAGTTGGTAAAAATACTTGGTGCAATAGTTAAACGTTCCATCAATGTATATAGTTTTTACTGAACAAAGAAACTGTAACAGGAGAACACGACTAGTTGGCTTTCCTTGTCGTTCACTAATAAAAAATTCTCACTTTTGTTTGTTGTTACAATAATTGTGTCTAACACATGTTGAACATCATTTATATTTTGTGGTATTGGTGGTTGTTTAGATCTTCTAGCATCGTATATTCTCTTACGAATAGAATAAACATCACTAGTGTTTAATGTTGCTAAATGCGGTGATAGCTGAATTTCCCGACAAATAATTTTGAAAGGCTTTTCGCTTATATCGTCCACCGCCTTCCTTTTAACGCTATTTGAAATAATTTGGCGATTTAGTTTTTCATTTATACCATGATTGTGATTATCTAATTGTTGTAATAGAGTTTTGCTGCCTTCATCTACATATAACTTAGCAGCGCATTTTCTCACGGTACAACGCCACTTTACACCTTTACTAGTACTTTCGCACTTATAAAATTTATGAGAATTAAACACAATTAATTGTTTTCCACGTTCACTTAAAACAAACCCCATAATGGGGACTATTTTTATAATTGTGTAAAGTGTTGAATATTAATCTTTCTTACTCTTTGATAGCTGACACAAAACTGAACTTTTCAGTTTATATTTGCTAACACGTAAATTTGAGTTAGTAATGAGGCACTGTCAAAAACCGTTGTAATTGGCTGTTTGGATAGATTTCTAGGAATGCAATTGACCATAATTAAAGGATTAAAAGATAAACCAAAGTAAGTGCCGGTGCAATGCGGCCATAGGCTTCGTCGGACCCTTTCTTGACCGTACTTAAAGGATTAGCCATCGGTATAGTGCGGCCCTGCCCAGTTCGACCACGACCTTGCGAGGGAAGGATTAACTCAACTTTTAAAAGATAATATTGCGACAATTTTGAAACACGTATTGGAAAATAAAAATCAGCCTTTTAAAATATAAAATTTTATTTTACAAAGGAATCACATTTCATAGTTCGTCAATATAAGTATCAAAATATGTACAAAAATTAATTTATAGTAAATACAGCGACGACAAACTTTTTACAAATTCTGATTTGCTTAACCTACCTAACATACATTTATCTATCATCATTTTGATGAAAACTTGTTTTTTTCTAACATGACACCCAAGCTTTTTAAATAATAAACATAATTTTGATTGCCGATATATATATATGTATACTTGGAAAGAAGTCTCTGCTGTCTGAATGAAGAATTAAAAGGAATCGTTAGGGGATCCAGCATAAAAAACATCTACAGTTACAAAGTTCTTTATTTATTGCCAATATTTCGCATTACAAACTAATGCTTCTTCTGGGCTTAACTACAATATTAATATGAATTACAGAATTGAAATTTAAAGTAGTAATAAAATAATCTATTTAATATTAAAATTGACTCACAATTTGAACTTTTTTTGAGAGAGAATCGCATCTGACTATGACCTATGTTGTTTTAACCAAATCGTTTCAGATAACATATTAAAAAACTTTTTTTAAAAAACTGGTATATATAAATTTAAAAAACAGATAAATGTGTTAATAAAGTATTAAAACGGACAAGAACATGTTTACCCATTGACAGGTGACAAATCAATGAATTGATCTGTAAGGGACAACCGTATCCAAACTGCCTACAACTTTAATATGATATTGATAACCTAATGTGTTCAGATTTAGATTTGTTAAAAGAATTAAAATATACAGTGCATTTAACTATACAGTGTGACTAGAAAATGAAGTGTTTATAATTAATATGGTTAAGTTAAGTTAAATCCATTAGTTATGACAATTAGTAATTTGTATAAATTAGTCTTGTATAACTTATTAAGGAAATGGCATTTTAATTTTTGTTGTTTGAATTGATAGTGATATTAGTTTTTGTTAAATGAAAGCAAATAAGAATAAACGTTACTTAATCTATCTATGTCCGATCTGAAGTTCATAGAATTATCGTTATTATTGATTTCAATCATTTCCAAAAATTCCCTAGATTTCTTGTGCCTCTCAACACACAAAATCTGAGTGTTATCATACATGGGTTGGTGATTAAGTCTGAGACAGTGTTGTGCCAAAGCACATCTCTGTTTTTTAGTGTTAATATCGCTTTTGTGTGTTCTGAGGCGAGTTTTCAGCCACGATGACGTATTTCCTATGTAAACTTCATCGCAATCTTTACACGGTATATAATATACTATGTTGGAACGACATTCTTTATTGTCTTTGTCTTTGACTTTCGAGAAAAATTTGTCTACACCAAGCACACCATAATACCCGAATTTGACATTGTCACACCTAAGGACCTTTGTGATTTTATAGGTAACATTTTCTATGAATGGTAATCTGAAATAGGTAGGTTCTGAATTAAAATTATTGTTATTATTTTGTGAAACATTATTGTTAATGTGAGGTGTATTAAATAGAAATTTATTAACTAGTGACTTAGGATAACCATTGTTAATGAATATATTGCTTAATTTTTTCATGTTGTCATTGAGAAAAGAGGGGTGGCAACAATAATTTTAATTCAGAACCTACCTATTTCAGATTACCATTCATAGAAAATGTTACCTATAAAATCACAAAGGTCCTTAGGTGTGACAATGTCAAATTCGGGTATTATGGTGTGCTTGGTGTAGACAAATTTTTCTCGAAAGTCAAAGACAAAGACAATAAAGAATGTCGTTCCAACATAGTATATTCTATACCGTGTAAAGATTGCGATGAAGTTTACATAGGAAATACGTCATCGTGGCTGAAAACTCGCCTCAGAACACACAAAAGCGATATTAACACTAAAAAACAGAGATGTGCTTTGGCACAACACTGTCTCAGACTTAATCACCAACCCATGTATGATAACACTCAGATTTTGTGTGTTGAGAGGCACAAGAAATCTAGGGAATTTTTGGAAATGATTGAAATCAATAATAACGATAATTCTATGAACTTCAGATCGGACATAGATAGATTAAGTAACGTTGATTCTTATTTGCTTTCATTTAACAAAAACTAATATCACTATCAATTCAAACAACAAAAATTAAAATGCCATTTCCTTAATAAGTTATACAAGACTAATTTATACAAATTACTAATTGTCATAACTAATGGATTTAACTTAACTTAACCATATTAATTATAAACACTTCATTTTCTAGTCACACTGTATAGTTAAATGCACTGTATATTTTAATTCTTTTAACAAATCTAAATCTGAACACATTAGGTTATCAATATCATATTAAAGTTGTAGGCAGCTTGGATACGGTTGTCCCTTACAGATCAATTCATTGATTTGTCACCTGTCAATGGGTAAACATGTTCTTGTCCGTTTTAATACTTTATTAACACATTTATCTGTTTTTTAAATTTATATATACCAGTTTTTTAAAAAAAGTTTTTTAATATGTTATCTGAAACGATTTGGTTAAAACAACATAGGTCATAGTCAGATGCGATTCTCTCTCAAAAAAAGTTCAAATTGTGAGTCAATTTTAATATTAAATAGATTATTTTATTACTACTTTAAATTTCAATTCTGTAATTCATATTAATATTGTAGTTAAGCCCAGAAGAAGCATTAGTTTGTAATGCGAAATATTGGCAATAAATAAAGAACTTTGTAACTGTAGATGTTTTTTATGCTGGATCCCCTAACGATTCCTTTTAATTATATATGTATATATATACCCCTTCAATGACCATCCCTTACGTGGTCGAACTGAAGGGTGGGATTAACGTAACCATTTTTGACTGAAAGATTATCCAGGTACCCATGGTCGAATTGACCGGCGTCCGTACATAGACACGTAGTTCATACATTGTAGTAATATCATTTTTTATTCTATTGAAATTATGTCATATGAATTTTCGGATTACCTTCATATTTATGATATTTACAGGACGTAATCTTTAATTTTTTTTATGATCGTATAAAAAATTCACAATTTTGCAAAGTTTACAAATTAATGTAACAACTTCAAAATAAAAAGAAAGTAGACTTTTTCCAATTTTAGTAAGAGAGAATAAAGTTAAAACAAAAGCGAATTAAATGTCATGGTATTACGCTTAAACAGAGTATATTGCATACATACATTTACATGTGCAAGGAATAAAAATGACCAATCTAAAATATAAACATGCTTCTTCGTCTTATCGTATTGTATAGACCGCTGACAAGTATTTTTTAGACCGTCTCGAGATAGCTCAGAAGCGGTGAAAGATTATTCATAGAAGCAATACGGCAACTACGTCTGGTTCCTCAACAAGCGAGAAATATGTGTTTGTATATCTAAGGGATTATTAACGTCATATTTACATTACTTTGGTTTCGTAAGGTATTATAGGTCTATAAATGGTTTAATCAATAAATTTCTTTTCCCCTCATGGTCTCCCCCATATGAATTTGATTAATAATGTAATTTCCACAAAAGTATACTTTTTCAATCTCAATGTTTGTGCCTGGTGGATGAACGACCCATGTATATATTGGGCTCCACAACATACCATATATAGGTATATATATATATATATATATATATATATAAAACAAGAAAAAGAGAATATTGGGTAAAATCCGCTGTAGTGCAACCGTAGACACGTGTTTCTGACTAATTGGTCGTCATCAGTACGGTGTAGCCAAAGAATAAGATGGGGTATCCTTGGAGATAGAAGCATACACGGAAGACCATCAGGCGACAGACCACCATTTGCAGCTTCAGTTAGAAGATCTTCGGTTTTGAAGACAACAACTAACATCGCCACGAGGAAGACATTGTCAACCTGCGTGCCATCCGAAACCCAGGAAAGATAAAGGAATTATCGCGGATACATAAAATAAAACAAGAAAAAGAGAATATTGGGTAAAATCCGCTGTAGTGCAACCGTAGACACGTGTTTCTGACTAATTGGTCGTCATCAGTACGGTGTAGCCAAGGAATAAGGTGGGTTATCCTTGGAGATAGAAGCATACACGGAAGACCATCAGGCTACAGCGGATTTTACCCAATATTCTCTTTTTCTTGTTTTATTTTATGTATCCGCGATAATTCCTTTATTGTTTATCTTTCCTGGGTTTCGGATGGCACGCAGGTTGACAATGTCTTCCTCGTGGCGATGTTAGTTGTTGTCTTCAAAACCGAAGATCTTCTAACTGAAGCTGCAAATGGTGGTCTGTCGCCTGATGGTCTTCCGTGTATGCTTCTATCTCCAAGGATACCCCACCTTATTCCTTGGCTACACCGTACTGATGACGACCAATTAGTCAGAAACACGTGTCTACGGTTGCACTACAGCGGATTTTACCCAATATTCTCTTTTTCTTGTTTTATGTATCCGCGATAATTCCTTTATTGTTTATATATATATATATATATATATATATATATATATATATATATACATGAACCACACACACGTACATATACACGTTGGACAACCCAGGTTCTCGGCATGATCTAAATATGGTATAGAAAATAGTCGTGCGGTGTTGCCATCGCAGTTTTTATATTCACCCGTCCCGTGTTTAATATTTCTAAAATTTCAGTAGGGATTGAGACGCTGTCGAGTATGTTGTTGTCGATTAAGTAAATATTACGTAAATGCTAATCAATAATAATGCATGAAGCGATATTTCTCATATTAATAAAATATTGGTGTAGATATTTACAATATGTAATACTGACAAAGTGTTTTCATATTTTAAAAATTTAAAGAGCGTTTTGTCATATAATAAAATGTATTTTAAAGAAAATAAATACAAGCTACATTCTAAGCAGTAAATAAAAGAAATGGATTCTAAATAATGTGAAAAATTAATAGAAAATTCTAATATTATTTAATGAAGCTCTCAAAAATCCTTCCATTTTCCGCTTCACAGTAACCTAGCCTATCATAAAATTCTCGACGTACATTATTTAGAGTTTGGGGTGGAATGCTGTTGCATATTTGTGTAATTCGCATTCGTAACTCTGGTAATGTTTTAGGCCTTTCGTGTTGATGTCCGTAGATCATTTGTTTAAAAAATCCCCACAGAAAAAAATCGTTGGGTGTTAAGTCAGGAGATCTAGGTGGCCAGCGTATATTGCCCCTGGTGCAAATGAGGCGTTGAGGAAAATTTAAATTAAGAAATTCCAATACTATTCTTGCGTTATGGGCCGGACACCCATCTTGTTGGAACCAAATTTCCTCAAGATTACCCGTCACATTGCGTACAGCAGATATAATATCATGATGCAGTAATTGTAAGTATGTCTGGGCGTTTAAAGTGCGATTTATGAAATGGTCCTATAATATGGTTACCAGAAGTCCTGCCCAGACATTTAGCTTCTGTTAAATTGATATGTTTATATTTCCCGAGACCAATATCGGACGATAGACGGATTGTGGCGATCATAAAGCGAAAAAGAGGATTCATCCGTGAACAAGATATTTCGGACAAAATAATCATCTTCGTCGCATTTTTCCCTCATTGCCTCACAAAAGTCAAGGCGATTAACTTGATCATGTTGGAAAATTTCCTGACTCTTTTGTGTCTTAAAGCACTTATATTTATGTCGCTTCAAAATATTCCTAACTGTAGTTCTTGGAATGTTCACGTTTTCGGATACTTGACGGCTCGAACACGGTTCATTTGCTTCAACAAATGCACATACTTGCACCTCCCGCTCCATTCTTTCGTCAGAAAAAGGACGTTCCTGCCGATCGCTATTGTTGCATTTAGAACAGCCAGTATTACAACCGGACTTTTCGAAACGATGGACGATATTTAAAACCGTTTGACGGTTTGGAACTGGTCGATCGGGATACGAAAACACAAAACGCCCAACGACTGCTTCTGCACTTGGAGAAGAATAATACCATTTAATGATACTTATTCGCTCCTCTGTTGTATAAGTAGGCATCACAAAGAAATGTGAAACTAAATATTTTAAATTGTTACGTGTAATAGCCCGTCTGACACGATCAGTTTTAATGTACATTTATCTGTCAATTATTGAAGTAATGACAAATTGACAGAAAAATGTACATAAACACTTTGTCAGTATTACACATTCTAAATATCTACACCAATATTTTATTAATATGAGAAATATCGCTTCATGCATTATTATTGATTAGCATTTACGTAATATTTACTTAATCGGCAAGACATACTCCACAGTGTCTCGATCTGTACTGAAATATTAGAAATATTAAACACGGGACCGGTGAATTAAGAACTGCGACGGCAACACCGCACGACTATTTCCTATACCATTTCATATACGATATTTAGATCATGCCGAGAACCTGGGTTGTCCAACGTGTACACATGCGAGCAGATTTCTTGAATTTAGCGGCTTATATGAAATTGGAAAATTACTTGCATTTCTTTTTAAGTTAATTAATGAACTTACGGAAGACTAACATGTTAGGTTCGCCAACGCTCATCAGTCCGATAATGAAACCAGACCTTTCCGCTAATTTTCGATTTTTCTATTTATACAAACCGAAGTGTTAATTAACTTAAAAAGAAATGCAAGTAATTTTTCAATTTCATACAAGCAGCTAAATTGAAGAAATCTGCTCGCATGTATATATATACGTGTGTGTGGTTCATGTGTATTAACAGATACGGCTAAGAATTTGATATGTGTTTAATGCATATTAAATACATATTTAATTAATACAATTATCCTGAATAAAATAAGGATTGTTCATTAATACTGACGTTACGAACACAATATATATTTCAAGTCGGTAGGAGGCAAAACATATAAATATGTTTCCTTCTGTATCATAGAGTGAATTAAGAAATTAATTCTCTCATGCTTGCAAAGATCACTTCGGTTTGTATAAATAGAAAAATCGAAAATTAGCGGAAAGGTCTGGTTTCATTATCGGACTGATGAGCGTTGGCGAAACTAACATGTTAGTATTCGATAATGAAATTACTCTTTTCCGTAAGTTCATTAATTAACTTAAAAAGAAATGCAAGTATTTTTTCAATTTCATATAAGCCGCTAAATTCAAGAAATCTGCTTGCATGTATGTATATATATACGTGTGTGTGGTTCATGTGTATAAACAGATACGGCTAAGAATTTGATATACCGTATGTGTCAATTTTCATTAGGTATAGGGATTCAATGTTTACGTGCGATTTTTACGTATACAAATAATACATGGACGTGTGTCACCCCTACCGTCCGTCACCAATCCCGGCAACAATCGACATACAACGATTTTCTCCGATTCTACATTCAATGTTTAGCTGCAAACACGTTGGGATCTAGTCTGCATTAAAGCCGTCTTATTACTGGAACGGGAAACATCAAATGGCCGCCGCGATCTCCGGATTTAGTAGTTTATTATTATTTTCAGAATCCTCTTTTATTTACCTTATTTTTAATTTTATTAGAATTACGCTTTTGTTTGTGTCATGCAGCGTGAACGCAGCTTAATTGTTCTCTGCATTTACTGAAAGGAAAAAGAAAAACAAATCCTTGCAACGCGTAAATATTATTTCTGAACGCATTACAAACAGCCAAGTCAGTGGTCCAACAGTTACTGCTATAACTTGAGCTTGTATCGGTCGCGCTCGCATTGGAGAGGAAAGTAGGGGTGCCATGTTGTCACGTATGCATGAATTAATCGCCTATGGCTAATGAAAATTGACACATGCTATATGTGTTTAATGCATATTAAATACATATTTAATTAATATATATATATATATACATATACATATATATACATATATATATATAATTATATACAGGGTGTAACAAAATAAGTGTAAAACATTTCAGGGGGTGATTCCTTAGCGAAAAAGAGATAGGGTCTTTCATATAAAAAAACTTCAATGGAGCATCCCTTGTTAAGATACAGCCCCATAAAGGGGGTACATAAAATTTGTTTTACAATTTTTCTCACAAACACTAAAAATGTAATTTATTTCCAATGTAACTTTTTGTCTGATTATTTGTTTACCATTTAAAAATTTATTCCCAATAGCTTGTTTCATTCGAAACAAAAAATGTCTCTTGAATTTTTTGCCCAAAAGTAATCAGTTCGCAGCAAAAAATTATTTTACGAACAACTACAGAGATACATCGTCATAAAACGAAAATGTAAAACTAATTTATTTAGTAAGCCACTAGTAGTGGTATCACACGCTGTCAGTTTGTAAATTTTTGAAATTGAATTAATACTTAATTGTGTGTCGTTGTTTTGTTCGTAATTTGTTAGTTTAATAATTCACTTGTTATTAAAATGGCATACACAAATGAGGAAATGGCTGATATGCATTACGTTTACGGTCTGTCGCAGGGGAATGGGTTAGAAGCTTCTAGAAGATATGCTGAAATGTATCCTCAACGGCAGCTTCCTTCCCATAGAATATTTGCCCGATTTCATCAACGATTACGAGAATATGGTTCATTCGACAAAAGAACGCAGGATTGTGGTCGCCATCGAGAAGTTAGAACAACACATCTTGAAGAAGCAGTACTTAATTTGGTTGAAGAACAACCTACTAGCAGTACTAGAAAGATTGCTTTCGAGTTAAATGTTGATCATATGACGGTATTTCGAATTTTAAAGGAACAACTCTTATACCCTTACCATCTGCAACGAGTACAGGCACTGTTACAGCGAGATTTTCCGAACCGTCTTGAATTTTCCAATTGGATGCTGGAAATGATTAGAAGAAATCCTGACTTTCTGAAGACGATCGAATTCACAGACGAATGTACTTTTTCTCGGGACAAGATAATTAATTTTCATAATAACCACATATAGGCTAATGAAAACCCTCACGCTATTGTACAAGCTAACCATCAAGAACACTGTTCTCTTAACGTGTGGCTCGGAGTTATTGGGGATTATTTAATTGGCCCTCATTTTCTACCTCCTCGATTAAATGGTGAGGCATACACTCAATTTTTAAGAGAAGTGCATCCAGTACTGCTGGAGGAAGTTCCTTTGGGCGTCAGAAGGGATATGTTTTTTATGCATGATGGGGCTCCCGCCCATTTTGTCAAGCAGCACGTCAGCATTTAACCCAAACATATCCAAATCATTGGATAGGTCGAGGAGGACCACAGAATTGGCCCGCTCGATCCCCGGATCTCAATCCTCTCGATTTCTCTACTTGGGGCCATTTACAGACTTTGGTTTATCCTACTCCTGTTCGCGATGTAGAGGACTTAAGAAACCACATCATCGATGTGTGCAGGGTAATTAGAGAGAATCCAGGAATATTTGAGCGAATACGTGGCTCAATGCGCCGACGTCTAGGCGCATGTGTAATGACTGAAGGTGGACATATTGAACATTTACTATGATTTCTACATGTTTTATGTTTTGTTATTAATAAATTAGTTTTGTTTATTCATCTTTAATCATATGTATTTTGATGTAGGTAGTAACTACAAAATAACAATACTAATCCAGTTCGCATTTATGACGATGTATCTCTGTAGTTGTTCTAAAATAATTTTTTTGCTGCGAACTGATTACTTTTGGGCAAAAAATTTAAGAGACATTTTTTGTTTCGAATGAAACAAGGTATTGGAAAAAGATTTTTAAATGGTAAACAAATAATCAGACAAAAAGTTACATTGGAAATAAATTACATTTTTAGTGTTTGTGAGAAAAATTGTAAAACAAATTTTATGTACCCCCTTTATGGAGCTGTATCTTAACAAGGGATGCTCCATTGAAGTTTTTTTATATGAAAACCCCTATCTCTTTTTCGCTAAGGAATCACCCCCTGAAATGTTTTACACTTATTTTGTTACACCCTGTATAGACAGAGAGAGAGTGAGGGTGTTTCTATATAACATGCTAATAAATTTTAATTTATCCTTGGGGCAATTTTATGAAAAAAACTTCATATGTGCATATGCCCTAAATGTCATAACTAAATCTCAAAAAAAGAAATAATCATATGCATCTCGCTAGACCACTTATGAGAAAAAATTATTTTTGTAACTCTGAACAACAATTTTTTTAAGACAATAACGTAATCTACATACATTTTGAAATGGTAGCAGTAATTGTCCTGAACGCACAAAGAAATAATTTAAATCAGATGTTGGAAATGTTCATCTCCGGCTAGTATGCATGCCTCTTCTCTCTTTCTCATGGACTCACATACTCCTTGGAAAATTCCGGGAGTGTTTCTAATTGTTTCGCAAGAAACTATGATACGATTTCTCAACTGCTCTACAGTATGAATTGGTGTGCTGTAAACCAATGTTTTCAGATGACCCCACAGAAAAAAATCTAAACTATTGAGGAACGGGGCCCTAGGTGGTCATGCCTGTAGTCCGTCGCGACCTATCCAGCGATTATTGTAATTTTGGTTTAAATATTCGTGCGCCATAACACTGAAATACGCTGGCGCCCCGTCGTACATTAACCATAGTCCATTTCTTACTAAAATGGAAACATCCTCCATCAAAGATGGCAGTTCTTCTTCGAGAAACTGCCGTGAATTATGCCCAATCAACCTATCATGAAGGAAGTATGGTCCAATTAAATAATCAGCGCATACTCCAGTCCACACGTTAACGGAAAACTGCTCCTGGTGACGGGATTCCAAGATTGCATGTGGGTTTTCTTCAGCCCAATAATGATTGTTGTGGAAGTTTTGAATGGCGTTTCTGGAGAAATTGGCTTAACGCTAAATAAAATTTCCGTGTGGAATAATGGATTTTCAGTCAATTTATGAGGATACTGTAACGAAACCAGTAGACATCCAGGCAGACTTCCGAGCGACAATAAAAAGTGATTGTAAATCATCTCGACGCGACTGGTAAACATCATACAGTAATAAATCATACATTTGCGTTGTACTGCAAAGAGACAGAATGTCTCTTGTATGTTCTACAAAAATCGAGAAGAACACTGGCGTTTATCTGGTGTGTTCCAGATGTTTCGAACGCGTATATAAAAAGGCAGTTGCACCGATGGATGAATAATTCGGGATTAAGAAGTTCCTTAAGTAGTCTCGTGCCGAACAGTAAAAATAAATATAAGAAATAAATATACCTAGTGGTAGCCGAAGAAAAGACATAAATACGGTACAGTCTTTATTATAGTGCAATAAAGAAATAAATAGTTCTTAGAGTGATATAAATATACGGACATATTAGTAATAGAAATAAATACAAGTGTTAATTTATTAATAGTAGTTTAAGTGTGATACATTAATTTTATATTTTTTATATTGTTATATAATTTAAGTGTATGAATATACAGACTGTTTTAAATAAATAAATTGCACGAGTTGTTTATTGGAACCCGAAAACGTTACAATTGGTGTCAGTATGGGATAAACAAAAGAAGTGCAAAAAAATAAATAAATAAATAAATGGCTACCAAACGTTTAGAAGAATTAAAGGTCTCCGAGTTAAGGGCAGAATTGGAAGAAAGGGACGCAGATACGTCTGGAAAAAAAACAATTCTCCAGGATCGGCTTCGTGACCTTTTAATAAATGAAGGTGAGGATCCCGAGAAATATTTGTTTCAAGTACATGCTGATCTAAGCTTAATAATGGAGACTCTAAAAGATGAGATATTAACTGAAATGGCAAATAATTCAAAACAATTGCTCAAGACCCTAAAAGATGAAATGGCAAAACAATTCAAGACTCTAGAAGATGAAATTACAAAACAACGCGAGACTACTTTTAAGGAAGACATTCAAAGGAATTCATCGAGTGGGAGACGGGAGTTTTCTGAGGCCATCGAAGCCGTAGAACAGAAAGTTGAGGAGCGCGTGTTCGGAATGGGAGACGAGTTTGGGGTTCAGCTTCAGTTGCCAGCTATGAACGACTGCGGTCCCCATGACTCTTCGGGCGGAAGCCTGGAGATTTCCCGAACAGCGAAGGCAAAGGTAAAACCTCCCACCTTCGATGGAAAGACGTCATGGATGACGTACCGGAAACAATTCAAAGCCGCTGCAGGAGCAAATGGGTGGACGTCCACGGAGAAAGCTACTGCTCTTATTGTGTCGTTAAGAGGAGATGCCAGTGACATTCTGCAGACCTTACCCCCGGAAGAGTGTCAAGACTACTCTCAATTGATCAAGCGTCTTGAGATGAAGTATGGGCATGCACACCTGGAACAGGAAGTCCGACGATTAGTGAATAAGGTGCACCTAAGAGAAGAACGCTCCGATGCTGGAATTGGAAATGGAAATGGGCCATGTGCATAGTCAATGCGGGAAGGAGCCCAAGAAAACAATAGCGAAGCAGCGAAAACTGAAACGGGTCGATGAGAAGAGGCAATCGTCGACCCAGTATCATAGAGCCTCAAAATCAATAGCGCGAATTGCATCTGTGCAACACCAAAACGCTGATGCTGTTGCAAGGAGACCACGTCCAGAAGACTGCGGGCATAGCAACCGACTAGAAGAAAAATCGGCCAACACATTCAGAACTACCGTGGTTAACGATCAGTGGCAACCTGACAATTTGCGGATCGGTCAAGACGCTGATGAAGATCTTGGTTCATTGATGGTTTAGAAAGGTACTGGTCGCGGACCGGCTTGTCAAGAAGTAGCTCCTCGCTCACAGGGACTGGAATCCTACTGGGCTCAATGAGACTCTCTGAAGGTGGAGGATGGCCTACTCAAGCGTGTTGTAGAGAACCCAAATGGAGAAGACTACGTCAGCGGACCCAGGCGAAGGTTGGAGGATGCCCACGAGCGTGTACGCCATCACGCTCAGGATACCAGCGACAGGACGAAGAATCGTTACGGCGTGCAAGCCGAGAGAGGTGGTTACCGAGAAGGAGACCTTGTTTGGTTGTGTGGTCCTCAACGTCGCCGAGGCCTGTCCCCGAAGCTCCAACAATACTGGGAGGGACCATGCGAAATACTAGAGCGAATAGATGACGTGGTTTATTGCATAAGACTAACACCCCATAGTGAGCCAGGGGTGGTGCGTTTCAACCAATTGGCCCCATACCATGGACGTGACAGCGGTGAAGTGGCGAATGTGCGACAAATTACCGGAAAACCTAGAGAGCCAACTTGTGGGAATCCCTTGTCGATTTGCGGAGACGAGCACTCGAGCAAAATGTAAGGAGGCTGGCAATTCCGAAACTGGGCTGCGGATTAGACCGTTTGGAATGAAGAACCGTAAGAAACATGCTGGAGGCAGTGTTTCGGTATACTGGTATGGAAATGGTCGTGTGCGGCTGTCGGCCCAATTAGCCCGTTGTGCAGCCTGGGACGGTGGATTGCCATTTCCACAAGACGGCTGAGTGCACCCGTGGGTCCCGGTGTGGATTTCGTCATCCGCCAGCGACAAGAACATGGAATAGCGTGTTTCGGGACGAAACGCAGTTTTTAAGAAGGGGGCAATGTAACGAAACCAGTAGACATCCAGGCAGACTTCCGAGCGACAATAAAAAGTGGTTGTAAATCATCTCGACGCGACTGGTAAACATCATAAAGTAATAAATCATCCATTTGCGTTGTACTGCAAAGAGACAGAATGTCTCTTGTATGTTCTACAAAAATCGAGAAGAACACTGGCGTTTATCTGGTGTGTTCCAGATGTTTCGAACGCGTATATAAAAAGGCAGTTGCACCGATGGATGAATAATTCGGGATTAAGAAGTTCCTTAAGTAGTCTCGTGCCGAACAGTAAAAATAAATATAAGAAATAAATATAGTGGTAGCCGAAGAAAAGACATAAATACGGTGCAGTCTTTATTATAGTTCAATAAAGAAATAAATAGTTCCTAGAGTGATATAAATATACGGACATATTAGTAATAGAAATAAATACAAGTGTTAATTTATTAATAGTAGTTTAAGTGTGATACATTAATTTTATATTTTTTATATTGTTATATAATTTTAAGTGTATGAATATACACACTGTTTTAAATAAATAAATGGCACGAGTTGTTTATTGGAACCCGAAAACGTTACAATACCATTGGCAAAAGTTTATCCATAATGGAAAATCACGAGGTAGTATAGCCTGAACCCGTTGGATATGGTAGGGATATAATAAAAAATCATGGAAAATTTTCCAAACAAGAATATGTGAGATATTCAAATTGTTCCCAATTTGTCGTGTACTTAATCCTGGATTTTCCTCGACTAAATTCAAAACCGCTACCTCAATTTCTAGAGTTTTTATTGTACGTTCAAAACTTCCCTTTTCGCCCAACCTCTATGAATGCTTGAAAATGTTCGTGCATCCGGAATAGGTATGTCTATTTGGAAAGCAGTCTTCATACAACCGCCTGGCTTCCATCAGCTAGCCCGTAGATGTAATGCATGACTGCTATACTCAGAATAGTTAATGTTTAACGACTTAAATACGTGACAAGTATACTAGGTAGATAAATGTCAAAACTGTTTATGATTACAAAATAAAATCCGCTTCTTACCTATTAGAACGTTTTTAATCCTTGTTAATACCTAATTTTATAACATCGTGCACATGAATGAGTTTTATTTTTTTAAGCAAAAACCGTTCGTCAAACAAAAAAAAAACAAGAGACCAGATTTGCTCAGAAACAAATAGGGATTTAAAAAAAAGTACTTCAAGAAAAAGCAATGGCGTAAAATATTTCTTCAAAAAAAAATTAAAAAGAACCCGTACAGACACCACAGGTAAAAATTATAAAATCGATTGTACATCAGAAAATGCATCTTGATGCATAAAAGGTGTGTACAAAATTTCACAAAAATATTTAGGGTAATACCAAAGTTTAAAAAAATATATTTTAACTTTAGCACCCTACAGTTCATTCAAAAGTTAAGATATTTAGGACATACGTTCATAAGAAGTTTTTTTCACAAAATGGACCGAAGAATATAGCCCTTAAATATAAGCATGTTATTAAGAAACATAGGATATACAGGGTGTTCCTAAATATCATGTACATAAGGAAGGGGGTAACTATTTGGTTTATTTTGTGCCTAAAATTTCATATAAACATAGGTCTGCAAACGCTTCGTTACCAATATGCAGGGTGTTGAAATTTCAAGAATTTTTCACTTTTTACTGTATAGCTCCTGCAGTTTTTGAGATATTTTGTTCAAATTTGGAAGGTAGGTTACGCTATAAGGCCTGCATCATTAGACATGCCAAATGATTATGTAAATCTACAGGCTAATAATTTTTTCGGGGTCATGCCCTCTTTTCTCATCCTGAACTTTTTTGCGATGCGCCACTGCTAGATTCTAAAATACGCAATAAATTTTCTGTCTTGTTTAGAAACTTTTTGATCTCTTGTATTTTTTTCTTATCTCTGACCGTTATCGAGAAAGAAAATAGAAAACAATTTTCTGTAATTCGCCAGAGAAAATTAAATTTTTTAAAATGGTCTAGTAGGCTCTGGCTTTATTCAGATAATTACTTGAGTTTATTAATTTTAAGAGTTAAGGTGCTACTACCTGTTAAAAAATAGGATGACCCGGTTTTCGTAGCATTGTTTTATTACAATACAAAGTAACATAACTAATAACAATAAAAACCCTAAGTAATAACAATGACAATGAAACTATGCTACAACAATTGTTGAAAGTGTCCTCCTTCAACCCTTATACAGGCGTCCGCTCTTCTTCTCATTGATGCTCGCACTCTCTCAAATACTCCTGTAGTATTTCTTATCGTTTCAAATCCATCGATTATTCGATTTCGTAAGTCATCAACAGTATTCACAGGTGTTGTATACACTAGAGATTTGAGATGTCCCCACAAAAAAAATCTAGACTATTTAAGTCAGGGGACCTAGGGGGCCATGGCTGAGGTCCACCTCGTCCTATCCACCTATATATATACTTCATTTAAATACTCCCGAGCCAAAATAGAAAAATGTGATGTATATTAAGTAATGGATTTTTCATTATCTATATACTGAGTAATTGCTATTAACCTCAATACCACTTTATCATTTATATTAACTTTAAAAGAATTTTCCAATTCGTTCATAGACTGTTGTTCTCTACTGTTCATTAACTTTAGCGAACTATTGATATTTCTTGTTGCAGATGAAAAAAATAACCAGAAATCGTAAATGTAATCGAGCAGCAGTTCCAACGCTGGTTGTGAGGCGTTGCCTTTTATTAATGTGCAGTTTCCATCGTTCCAGTCTAAATTTAATGTTTCATTTTCCAAGAGTAGTATTTTATCTTTCATAATACTGGTTATCTTATTGATCTTAGCTCTAAAATAAAAAATTAAAAGTAATACACAAATAACGCACATTTAATTCATATTATACAGGGTTGCTCATTAGTGCGTCAAAGTCCAATTAAATAGTACTGAAGAAATTTATTTTATAAAAAGTGACACAGTAACAAAAAACACACATTTTGCAAATAATTTGAGTTATACAGGGTGATGCGTTAAAATGGCACACATTCGAAAATTTTTTTTTAATGAAACACCGTGTATATCTTTTGTTTTTCCTTATCTACTTTTATTTCTGTTTTCATCGATATCTGGGGTTTTGGTTTTGGATGACGCATTGTTGAGTTATTAATGAAAATTATAAAAAAAATGGTCGCGACAATGTTTACCATAATAATTCTATGCGGTAGTATTAGGATTATCTAAGACAAAATTATTTAGTAAGTATGCAGCCAAGGGATGTGTTGAACCTACAAAATAATCAAAGATTCATTTTATTATACAGGGTGTTTGTTACGATGCAATCAATTTGGCTATCGTCAAGAGCGTTTACTGATTTTTTTCAAATGGAACACCCCGTATATTTTAAATTTTTGGAATGATGCGTTAATTGCGCTTAATTTTTGTTAATAATCGTCCTATACCCAAACCCAATAATTTCGGAGTTACTTTTCATTTTTCATTACAAACCGCTAAATTATTTGTTTTCGGTTCGATCTAGTGTACTGGGTAAACGATTTGACAAACAAAAACAAATAAACGACTAAAAGTATCAAACTGTAATTTTGCTAGAAGCAATATTTATAATAAATTTTCAAAGTCACCCCCATTTTGAATAGAACACATTTGCAGCCTTGACAGAAAGGACCTATTTACGTGTTGTAACTTCTCAATGGAAACTGTATCAAAAGCACGTATTATACGTTGCCTCATATAGTCTGCTGTAGTTAGAGGTGTCTGGTATACAGTATTTTTTATGTACCCCCATAGGAAAAAATCAAGTTTGGTCAAATCTGGCGATCTAGGTGGCCAACTAATGGGACCACCGCGGCCGATTCATCTACCTTCGAATTCTTGATTCAACACATTTAGTGAAAATGATACAGGTGTAATTTTGTAAAATTGTAAAATTCTCCGATAGAATAGAATAAAACAACTTTTTCTATTATTAAAAGCTGTTGTTATATTGTTAGACTATTTCTAGGAATAAGTTTCAAAATCGAGTGAAAAAAGACTTTTCTCAAAAGTTATTAACTGGGACATGTTATAATTATCTCGAATCTAAAATGTTGTTAATATAAATTTAGACATTTTCTCTGTTTCGATGCTTCTCGGGTTCTATAAGAATCCATATCGACATGTATCATTTATAATACGAAATATGTAACTAACATAAGGCAAACAAAATAAAAGTAGTTTGTCCACAGTTAAAATCGATACAAGTAGCTTTTTAGTTGATAACATTATGTTATTACTAAATCTTTGGATGTATTTAGACCTTAGACGATATAGTAAAATAGACACATAATGAGGGCAAATTGTTTGTAACCAACACCTTTGCGGGGCAAGCGGTAAGTATTTACCAAGACACAGCTTGTAATTGGTGTTTTTAAACTTCGCGGCAATTTGCAGCACAAGATTCGATGGTTTAATTACCTTAATGACTACCGTTTGTTTACAACGTCCTATTGTGTGTCTTTCTGCATAATATAAGCAAATCTTTTGTTCAAAGTGTGCTTGAAAGATTGTAAAACGTGTCGTTAGTGTAAGATGGTGAATCGCTGTATAATTTGTCAAAAACTTTATTCAAAAACGAGTGCTTCTATATCATTCCACAGGTAAGTTTGTAAACGAATTCGATAGGCGTAGTTAAACTTAAGGATGTTTATGTAAAATTAAACAAGACCGTACAAGACTATAAAAACATCGTAGGTATATCTAATTTCGTGGTCTGATTATAAAGACTGATCAAAAAGTTTTCAGACTAGGGCATGCTATGAAAATATTTCGCTTGTGGTAGTTAAAAATTCCGAAAAATTCGAACTTATCGAAATTGTTAAAATCGAAATTATATGCTGAAATTTTTGACTGAATTTGAAGCTAAGACAAGAAAAATAAATCCACAGCCAACTCTAATCTGAAAACTTTTTGATCACCGTTCTAAAGAGTCCATAATGTACCTACATACATGTTTTATTTATTTGTAGTATATATTATTATAATAGCTATTAGTGAGGTGTTAATATTAATGACAGTACTTCTTAGATTTCGTCCGGAATGGGCTAACATTGTTGAAAATGTGCATGGTTCTGCCTATGTCTGTTCAGAATATTTTGATGAATCAGGTTTTATAATAAAACCAAGTGGTATTAGATATCTGAGACAAGGAGCTATGCCCGTTTCTGGAGTTATAAAAGCCGAACCAGGTATAATCCATGAAGAAGGAAGGTAAGTTTTTAGGGTATAATAATTTATTATAATTTAACAATATTATCTCTCTATTAGTATATCACATGCGGAAGCAGACATCGCTTCTACTTCTGCAGAACGCAGGGAATTTGAAATTCTTCAATTACCCACAAGGTAGAGTATATTGGCATAACAAATGATGTACACAGATTGATTTTTATTTATATTTTTAGTGTGCCTTTACCATCCACCTCTGTTGAAGAGACACAAAGTAGTCCCAGATTAAAGACAGGAGTTAAACGAAAGTAAATTTTAATAGTTACATGATGATGAGTATGGGTTTTATACTTTCTTCATTTTAGGTTAATTTATCCTTCTTCTGAGACTGCATCAGCATTAAAGCATTCTTCATCAACATTAACTGCATCCGAATTTGGATCAATTTCTTCATCATCTACATTAAATGGTTCTCAAGTACATGAAGCTGGACTATTGCATGTAAAAGACATAACAACTCCAGATGTCGAAAATGTTGATAAAACTGTGAAATCAGCGATAAAAACGTGTGTGTGATTGTGAATGATGTACCTCATTTAATGTTTTCTATATTTTAGGGTTAGATTTAGACGAAGTTATGTTGGCGATTACAGTACATCCGACATGGAAAGTCCAAGACGAGCCAAGAAAACTTGGAAAGTGGCAAAAAAAGCTATTATTAGTCAAGGCAGAAAAATTAAAACTCTTCAGCAGGCTAATAGGCGGTTAAGAGCTAGAATAATTAATTTGAATTCTCTTTTGAATCACCTGAAAGAGCGCCAGATGATCACTGAAAATGCCGAAATGACTTTAAAGGTAATTAAATTGAATATTTTTGACAGTATGTCATTCAATAAATGCTTTTTATAGGCATCTGTACCTGGAACTGTATCAGAATTAATTAAACGATTATTAAAAGGATCCATTCGGCAGAAATATACTCCTGAATTGAGAGCATTTGCTCTTACACTAAGTTTCTACAGTGCGAAGGCATACAAATATGTGAGGGATACTTTTAATAAATCATTGCCACATCCTACCACAATAACCAAATGGTTTCAGTCCATTAATGGAGCACCTGGATTTACAAAAGAATCTATCGCCGCCTTAAAAATGAAGGTTTCCGAAGCTCGATTAATTGGGAAGCATATATATTGTAACTTGGTTATCGACGAAATGGCAATACGAAAAAAAATCGAATGGACAGGCGAAAAATTCACAGGATATGTTGACTTCAGAACAGAGATCCAGGCTGATAATCTGCCAGAGGCAAAGGAAGCATTAGTTTTTATGCTTGTATGCATTAACGGCCACTGGAAAATTACATGTGGCTACGTTTTGATAGATGGATTATCAGGCAGCGAAAAGGCAAATTTACTGCTGAAATGCTTGGAATTTGTCCATGAAAGTGGTGTCACAGTGACATCGCTAACATTTGATGGTGCTGCATCTAATATATCTATGGCTTCACATCTTGGATGTAGTTTTGCAGATGTAGAAAGTTTAACAACCCATTTTTTACACCCCGTTACAAATGAAGAGGTTTTTGTATTTCTTGATGCATGCCATATGATTAAATTGATACGCAACTGTATAGCCACATATAAAACGTTAAAAGACGAACATGGAAGAAATATTTTTTGAAACCTAATTCAAAACTTAATTGATATCCAAGAAAAAGAGGGTCTTCACTTGGGAACCAAAGTAACAAAAAGGCATGTTCAGTGGTTCAGGGAGAAGATGAAAGTGAAAATAGCCGCCCAAACTTTAAGTACCAGTGTGGCAAATGCACTTACCTATTTAGATGAAGATTTAAAATTAGATGAATTTCAAGACTCTGAAGGCACAGCACTTTTTTGTCAAACTTTTAATAATTTATTTGACATATTTAATTGCAGAAATAGATTCTCTAAAGCTTCATATTGCAAGCCATTGTCAAAGAATACTTATAATTATATCTTTAAGTATTTAGAATTTTGTCAAAATTATATAAAATGTTTAACATATTATAGTGACAGACCAATTTTGAGCTCTGGTAGAAAAACGGGGTTTTTAGGCCTTCTAGTAAATATTCAGAGTCTTCAAAAGTTTTACAAAAAATATATTGATGTGGAAGAAAGTACCTTAAAATTTGTTCTAACATACAAATTGTCACAGGATCACCTTGAAATATTTTTTAGTGCTGCTCGAAAGCAAGGTGGATTTAATAACAATCCAACAGCACGACAATTTGAAGGTATTTATAAGCGGTTGTTAATTCATACCGAGATAAAGGGCTCAGAAACAGCAAATGCTGTTGCTATTGACAACACATCGATTTTATATGTCAGTAGTTCAATAACAAAAACAAATGAAGGAGAAGATCTGACAGAATTGCATGAGTATCTTAATATATGCAACGACATTAATGACCACGATTACGCTGCATCTAGCTCATGGCATTTAACAACTTACATTGAGGATGTAGTTGGCTATATTGCAGGATTTGTTGTTAAATGCATTAAAATAACAATTAGCTGTGAATTTTGCATTGGCATTCTCGAAAGCTCAGAAACATATTCTGCACTACAAAGAAGGAAAACAAGTATTCTTCGAGCAAAAATACTTCAGATTCTTATTATTCACACTTTTATGAATTTGCCCCATAGTCTTTTGAATCATTTCGGGGATCATTTCTATGATTCTGATGTTAATACTAATCATTACATTGAACTAGTAAAGCTAATATTAAAAAAATATTTTAAAATCAGAATACACTATGAAACCAAAAAAAACGAGAACAGAGTTGATAGGGTTCGTAGTGTATTAACAAAAACTATTTTATTTAAAAATCAATGATCTATGTATTTATTGTTGTGTTTTGTGTATTTTGCTGATACGTACAAGTATTATACCCAGTTTTTCAGTGCTGTTTCAACTTCACGTTCACCTGATCCTTAAACTTGAACTTAAACCTTGAACTTTGTATAACTGTATTTCAGTGTTTCCACTGAACTAGTTCAGTTGAACATAAAAACTAATAAACATGTTGTGGTTGGTAACGTTAAAAACAACAGGGGTTTGCAGTTTTGTGATGATTGTGGCATTTAAACTTAATTTCTCAAATTCAAACATCTGGTATTCATCTGTGGCTATTACCGAAACCCCTATAAACTTCAGGTAAACTGATGGAAGCGTTCATTTACGTATTATTAAAATATGGCAGAAGAAGGCAATAGAAGATCATCTAATTTTTCCCAAGAAGTAGATTTGCTTATAACTATTATTAAAAGTTACAGAAATTTTATCCAATGTAAAAAAAAACAGATTGTGTGTTATGGCAGAAAAAGGATCCGACGTGGGAGAAAATTGCAGCACAATTTAACATGCGGAGTGGACAGTATTATAGAACAGCAGCAGTTTTGCGAAACAAATATGAAAATTTAAAGAAGGGCACTAAGAAAAAGTACGCAGACAATAAGTGTGAAGTATTTTCCACTGGTGGAGGACCACTCACCAACATTGTATTTACCTCAATAGATGAGGAAATAAAAGATTGCTAGGTGTTTGCTTAAATGGATTGCCTTGTGCCTCATAAGAGGTAATTAATAATCAGGACATATTTTATTTCTTAGAAACATAAATATTGTCAAAATAAAAATGATTAATACAGTGTTCTATTTATTGCAGAGGATATTTCCCATGGAGATGGCGCAGAAACAATTATAATTCAACTAGGGGTTGTCAGTGTGGAAGATGGAGATGATGCTCAACTGGGTGTGGATGCCTGCCAATGACAATATTACTCCATGAGATGTGTCGTAGGCTTCCTCTTCAGAGAAGGGATTGGCTTCCAGAAATGAAGAATTGATGGAGAATACCCCCAAGAAACAAAAAATTACAGGAAGCACCACCAATGAGAAATTGCCGAAACTTGCAGATAATAAAAACAAGTTTCTATTGCAACAGCAAGAAAATTTAAATAACGAGCATTTATTAAAGACACAACTGCTACAGCTACAAATAGAGGAGCAACAACTGAAAAATTCAATTTTAAAATTAGAATTAGAAGTTAAGAAGAGGGAATTGAGAAAAACTGTGTAAATATACAAATAAAGATTCCAAAAATATTGTCTTTTAATATTTAAGTACTCACTAAGTTTATAACTTTGTATTTGCAAAGCAATTCTGTATGACCACTTTATGTCTACACTCACCAAAAGATTATTAGTGATCTATGTGGAATGTTTTGTGTCATTTACATATTGGTTAATAATTAAATTAAGTTGATAATATCGTAAAACATATAATATTACCAATTTAAAAAGAAAAAATCCAGATTGCTTTATTATATTACAATAAATTTTGAAAATAATAATTAGAATTCTTCTGTTGTTATTGCCATTGTGCTATTCAAGGTGTGGTTGGATATTGCCCTCAAATTCTATTGCAGCTTGCATATCTAGCTGCACTGGTGGTACATCCTCATGGGCATCACATGCAATGTTATGCAACACTGCTATGGCAACCACAATAGTCTGTACTGTGGAAATTTTTAAGCACACATCTTTTGCTAGTATAGGATATCTTCTTTTTCAAACCCCATACATTCTCTTAAGAGAATTACGTGTTTGGATATGAGATTCATTGTTCGGTCCAAATTCACCTCTCTCAAATCTTTGACGAATATAGGAATTATTAAAGATATGAGAATTGTATGTTGATCCATGCCATCGAGAAACAATGTCTCGAATCTTCAACTTGTGGTCACAAACAGTCTGAATGTTAAGGGAAAAGTACCTTTTCCTATTTCGAAATATTTATGCATTTTCCCCACCTATTTAAATACATATAAGTAAATAAGCAATTAAATATACTATATTTAGTTTTACCTGGTGATTGAATTTTCACATGAGTATAATCGATTGCACCTTATAAGAAGACCTGACTAGACTGTAAAAACCCTCATTGTTTGAGAGGATTTACTCATCTGTTGTGGGAAAAGAAATGTACTGATTTCTCAAAGCAGCTATTGCATAAGAAACTTTTTAAACAACTTTGCTAGCAGTTGATTTATGTTCACCTATTAAGTCCCCAACAGTATTTAAAAAACTTGCAGTGCCATAAAAATGAAATGTCAGAAAAACTATTTCCTGAGTGTTAAGACACTATTCCTGAAAGTATTTGAATTGTTGGTAAACTTTATACATTCTATTATTATTACTAGTTTTTGCTTACCAGTCGGTAGGGTGGGCTATTGTTTCATAAATTTCATCCAAAATAAGCCTAACAGAAACTTTATTTAGACGATACCTATCAAAAAAGTCGTGATCATCCCACAATTGAAAATTATTGGGTCGTTCCCGTATTAATTTAAGTCTTTTATTGCGCCCTAGATACTCAATGAATCAATAATTTCTTTATCGTCAGAAGAATCAAATTCAGAATATCCATATAACTTATGTACTTACTCAAAAAAATTACACCGATAAAGAACAATAAATTGAAATATCGCAAAGAACAATAATTATACAAGATATCTTTCAATGCATAGGTTATGCTAATACTTTAAACCAAAAACAGGGCTTGAACTGAATAATTTACTGGGTTCAAGTTCAACTCAAATTTTAGTTTACTTTTAAGTTTAAGTTGACTGAAATACACTTTGAATCTTAAACTTGAACTTAAACCTGAACTTGAGCTTGAACGAACCAATACTGGAAGAACCGGGCATTATTGTGATTATTTTTTTTTTATATTTCACCTGATTTGATTCTTGCCGTACGCCACTGATGTTGTTTCCTAAACACTCTCCTCTCGCCCCACCTGCCGCTTATGTTGGCTTCACCCTACTGCATTGTGTTTATCGGCGCATGCTGTGTCTATTTTACTATATCGTCTAAGATTTAGACCACCTATAGTTATAATTACTTACACCCCTCAATTTACACCAAAACTGTGTGTATAAAAATTTGGAATATTTTACCTTAAGGCTGTTCATACGGTTGGATTTGTGAAAACGCGCAAGGGTTGTGCTGCCAGTTGATTGTGCCATTACTGCAGGATCTTCCTTGACGCAAATTTGTATATTATAAAAGGAAAGTTGGTTCTATGCTTCTATAGCATTAGATTTTCAAGAACTTTACTTATTTAAGAGAAATTCTAGTGTAAAAATGTGCTCAAATGTCTGAATTGTAAAGTGCCTCTAAGAAAAAATATGAACTTACATCGAGAAAGTATTACTATAGAAGCATAGATTTGTCTTTTGCGAATACCCTACAAAAATCAGAAATGAAATACATCCCTCAATACATGAATAATCAATTGGCACCTTACATTCACCAATTGTGCTTTAGCTCCAACTACCGAATGGGTGGAGACTCCCAACTGAACGTATTATAAGTATTTTATGCCTATTTTTTAACTGAAGCGTTTTATTCTTATACCATGTTATAGTAGAACGCACGAAACAATCCACTTTCATCATAAACGAAAAATAATGCCGTCTATATTTCCAATTTGGTAATAACGAAAATAATTACCTTCTATATTACTAAATTTATTATTTTATTATGTAGAATACTAGCTAATACGGCAGGCCTAGAAGGCCCGCTGCCGCCTCTTATTCCGCTTACAGTTGAGGTACCGCTTCCCCTTATTCTTCTAAATTTATTGCGGATTTTGTCTTTATTGCGTTTCAGTTTTTGAAACACCATATAATTCCGATATATAGTGAATAACTAAATATAATTGTGTTTTAGATGTTCAATATTGTTTAGTTGTTTTTATACACCCCTGTATATAGTTTACAACTATGCAATATTTTATTCAGAATGCTTATCGGATGAAATGATTAATAATAGATTTAGTGATAATAGCAGTTTTTAAATTGAAAATGTTTAACGGCTGTCCATGAATTAAGATCGCGGGCTCGTCATTTTAATTGACATACTCAAATATACGTAGTATCTCCATAGTGTTTAATATGTTTACAACAAATTTTGTTTGGTAAATGGGCGTCGCTTTCAAGCATTCTTATAGCATGCTAATGAATGCTGATGAACTTCGAACATATAGCTCGCAAACATATGTATGCGAATGGGAAAAGTAAATTTAATTTATAAAGTATATTACTTTCTTACTACCTTTTCGAAGTCCACTATCGTTAATAAAAAAGCAGAGTATATTTTATCTAAAATTATTCTCCTTCTGTTTTTGACACAAATCGGTACACACTCAAGAGCGAGAAAGGTAATTTAATGTTAATCATAAGCCATGTTAAAGTATCCAAAGACACAATGAGCTCAAAAAGCGCAACATTTTTATTAAAACAGTTTACAATACTATTTTGATGTAAAGTGTGACCCTTTTGAAATCCACTATCATTAATAAAGGAGCACAAAATAATAATAAAAGTAAGAAACCCAAGTTTTAAATTTAAGCCCTTTTCAAGCGCCTTTCCTGTAAACAGTGCTTTCTAGAATATCCATTTTTATAAATTTTTGAAGCACCCCTGTATATACATATATTTTGTTAAGCCAATAGGATATCTTATTTAAAATTCTTCTCGAACTGTTTTTAACACAAACCGGTACACACTCAAGAGCGAGAAAGGTAATTTAATGTTAAACATAAGTCGTGTTAAAGTATGCAAAGACACAATGAGATCAAAAAGCGCAACACTTTTATTAAGACAGTGTACAATACTATTTTGATATAAAGTGTGACCTTTTTGAAATCCACTATCGTTAATAAAGGAGCATAAAATAAAAGTAAAAGTAAAAAGCCCAAGTTTTAAATTGAAGCACCTTTCCTGTAAAAAGCGATCACTGGCATGACGCTTTTCAGAATGACCACTTTTATAAACTTTTGAAGCATCCCTACATATATTTTTTTAAGCCAATAGTATATTTTATTTGAAATTCTACTCGAACTGTTTTTTTACACAAACCGGTTCACACTCAAGAGCGAGAAAGGTAATTTAATGTTAAGCATGTCATGTTAGAGTATCGAAAGAAACAATGAGTTCAGTGAGCGTAACATTTTCATTGAGACAATGTACAATACGATTCTGATGTTTGCGAATCTACTGTTGATACGAAAAAATTAAGTATTAAATTTAAACCCTGTTCAATCACGTTTCGAAGAATCACCAAATTGAAGACGTAATAAGCGACCACAAACATCCCCGTATCTAAACTTTCACATTCATACGTCAATTTTCAAAAAACTCTTTCGCCATTTTGTTTTTTTTTGACATTTTGACTTTGGAATCGTGATCGGCGACCCCCAAAACTCCCGTATTCTAAAATTTCACATTCATACGTCAATTTTCAAAAAAATCTTCCACCCTTTTGTTTTTTTTGATATTTTGACTTTGGAATCGTGATCGGCGACCCCCAAAACCCCCGTATCTAAAATCTTACATTCATACGTCAATTTTCAAAAAAATCTTTCGCCGTTTTGCTTTTTTTGATATTTTGACTTTGGAATCGTCATCGGCGACCCCCAAAACCCCCGTATCTAAAATTTTACATTAATACGTCAATTTTCTAAAAAATCTTTCGCCATTTTGTTTTTTTTGACATTTTGACTTTGGAATCGTGATCGGCGACCCCTAAAGCCCCCGTACCTAAAATTTCACATTCATACGTCAATTTTCAAAAAATCTTCCACCATTTTGTTTTGTTTTGACATTTTGACTTTGGAATCGTGATCGGCGACCCCCAAAACCCCCGTATCTAAAATTTTACAGTCATACGTCAATTTTCAAAAAAATCTTCCGCCATTTTGCTTTTTTTGACATTTTGACTTTGGAATCGTGATCGGCGGCCATCAAAACCCCCGTATCTAAAATTTTACATTCATACGTCAATTTTCATAAAATCTTCCGGCATTTTGTATTTTTTGACATTTTGGCTTTGGAATCGTGATCGGCAACCCCCAAAACCCCCATATCTAAAATTTTACATTCATACGTCAATTTTCAAAAAAATCTTTCGCCGTTTTGCTTTTTTTGATATTTTAACTTTGGAATCGTGATCGGCGACCCCCAAAACCCCCGTATCTAAAATTTTACATTCATACGTCAGTTTTCAAAAATCTTCCGCCATTTTGTTTTTTTTTGACATTTTGACTTTGGAATCGCGATCGGCGACCCCCAAAACGCCCGTATCTAAAATTTTACATTCATACGTCAATTTTCAAAAAAATCTTCCGCCATTTTGCTTTTTTTGACATTTTGACTTTGGAATCGTGATCGGCGATCCCCAAAGCCCTCGTATCTAAAATTTCACATTCATACGTCAATTTTCAAAAAATCTTCCACCATTTCGTTTTGTTTTGACATTTTGACTTTGGAATCGTGATCGGCGACCCCCAAAACCCCCGTATCTAAAATTTTACGGTCATACGTCAATTTTCAAAAAATCTTCTGCCATTTTGTTTTTTTTTGACATTTTGACTTTGGAATCGTGATCGGCGACCCCCAAAACCCCCGTATCTAAAATTTTACATTCATATGTCAATTTTCAAAAAATTCTTCCACGATTTTGTTTTTTTATGACCTTTTGATTTTGGATTTGTGATCGGCGACCTAACACACCCCCGCATCTAAAATTTCACACACGTCAATTTTCAAAAAAATCTTTCGCCATTTTGTTTTTTTTGACATTTTGACTTTGGAATCGTGATCGGCGACCCCCAAAACTCCCGTATCTAAAATTTCACATTCATACGTCAATTTTCTAAAAAATCTTTCGCCATTTTGTTTTTTTTGACATTTTGACTTTGGAATCGTGATCGGCGACCCCCAAAACCCCCGTATCTAAAATTTCCCACATTCATACGTCAATTTTCTAAAAAATCTTTCGCCATTTTGTTTTCTTTGACATTTTGACGTTGGAATCGTGATCGGCGACCCCCAAAACCCCCGTATCTAAAATTTTACATTCATACGTCAATTTTCAAAAAATCTTCCGCCATTTTGTTTTGACATTTTGGCTTTGGAATCGTGATCGGCGACCCCCAAAACCCCCGTATCTAAAATTTCACATTCATACGTCAATTTTCAAAAAAATCTTCCGCCATCTTTTTTTCGACATTTTGACTTTGGAATCGTTATCGGCGACCCCCAAAACCCCCGTATCTAAAACTTTACATTCATACGTCAATTTTCAAAAAAATCTTTCGCCATTTTGCTTTTTTTGACATTTTGACTTTGGAATCGTGATCGGCGACCACCAAAGCCCTCGTATCTAAAATTTCACATTCATACGTCAATTTTCAAAAAATCTTCCACCATTTCGTTTTGTTTTGACATTTTGACTTTGGAATCGTGATCGGCGACCCCCAAAAACCCCGTATCTAAAATTTTACATTCAAACGCCAATTTTCAAAAAAATCTTCCGCCATTTTGCTTTTTTTACATTTTGACTTTGGAATCGTGATCGGCGACCATCAAAACCCCCGTATCTAAAATTTTACATTCATACGTCAATTTTCAAAAAATCTTCTGGCATTTTGTTTTTTTTTGACATTTTGACTTTGGAATCGTGATCGGCGACCCCCAAAACCCCCGTATCTAAAATTTGACATTCATACGTCAATTTTCAAAAAAATCTTCCACCCTTTTGTTTTTTTTGATATTTTGACTTTGGAATCGTGATCGGCGACCCCCAAAACCCCCGTATCTAAAATTTTACATTAATACGTCAATTTTCAAAAAAATCTTTCGCCATTTTGTTTTTTTTGACATTTTGACTTTGGAATCGTGATCGGCGACCCCCAAAACTCCCGTATCTAAAATTTCATAGTAATACGTCAATTTTCAAAAAAATCTTCCGCCGTTTTGTTTTTTTGACATTTTGACTTTAGAATCGTGATCGGCGACCCCCAAAACCCCCGTATCTAAAATTTCACATTCATACGTCAATTTTCAAAAATCTTCCGCCATTTTGTTTTTTTTTGACATTTTGACTTTGGAATCGTGATCGGCGACCTCCAAGACCCCCGTATCTAAAATTTTACATTAATACGTCAATTTTCTAAAAAATCTTTCGCCATTTTGTTTTTTTTTTGACATTTTGACTTTGGAATCGTGATCGGCGACTCCCAAAACCCCGTATCTAACATTTTACATTCATACGTCAATTTTCAAAAAAATCTTTCGCCGTTTTGCTTTTTTTGACATTTTGACTTTGGAATCGTGATCGGCGACCATCAAAACCCCCGTATCTAAAATTTTACATTCATACGTCAATTTTCAAAAAATCTTCCGCCATTTTGTTTTTTTTTGACATTTTGGCTTTGGAATCGCGATCGGCGACCCCCAAAACGGCCGTATCTAAAATTTTACATTCATACGTCAATTTTCAAAAAAATCTTCCGCCATTTTGCTTTTTTTGACATTTTGACTTTGGAATCGCGATCGGCGACCCCCAAAACGCCCGTATCTAAAATTTTACATTCATACGTCAATTTTCAAAAAAATCTTCCGCCATTTTGCTTTTTTTGACATTTTGACTTTGGAATCGTGATCGGCGATCCCCAAAGCCCTCGTATCTAAAATTTCACATTCAAACGCCAATTTTCAAAAAATCTTTCGCCATTTTGTTTTTTTTTGACTTTGGAATCGTGATCGGCGACCCCCAAAACCCCCGTATCTAAAATTTTACATTCATACGTCAGTTTTCAAAAATCTTCCGCCATTTTGTTTTTTTTTTGACATTTTGACTTTGGAATCGCGATCGGCGACCCCCAAAACGCCCGTATCTAAAATTTTACATTCATACGTCAATTTTCAAAAAAATCTTCCGCCATTTTGCTTTTTTTGACATTTTGACTTTGGAATCGTGATCGGCGATCCCCAAAGCCCTCGTATCTAAAATTTCACATTCATACGTCAATTTTCAAAAAATCTTCCACCATTTCGTTTTGTTTTGACATTTTGACTTTGGAATCGTGATCGGCGACCCCCAAAACCCCCGTATCTAAAATTTTACGGTCATACGTCAATTTTCAAAAAATCTTCTGCCATTTTGTTTTTTTTTGACATTTTGACTTTGGAATCGTGATCGGCGACCCCCAAAACCCCCGTATCTAAAATTTTACATTCATATGTCAATTTTCAAAAAATTCTTCCACGATTTTGTTTTTTTATGACCTTTTGATTTTGGATTTGTGATCGGCGACCTAACACACCCCCGCATCTAAAATTTCACACACGTCAATTTTCAAAAAAATCTTTCGCCATTTTGTTTTTTTTGACATTTTGACTTTGGAATCGTGATCGGCGACCCCCAAAACTCCCGTATCTAAAATTTCACATTCATACGTCAATTTTCTAAAAAATCTTTCGCCATTTTGTTTTTTTTGACATTTTGACTTTGGAATCGTGATCGGCGACCCCCAAAACCCCCGTATCTAAAATTTCCCACATTCATACGTCAATTTTCTAAAAAATCTTTCGCCATTTTGTTTTCTTTGACATTTTGACGTTGGAATCGTGATCGGCGACCCCCAAAACCCCCGTATCTAAAATTTTACATTCATACGTCAATTTTCAAAAAATCTTCCGCCATTTTGTTTTGACATTTTGGCTTTGGAATCGTGATCGGCGACCCCCAAAACCCCCGTATCTAAAATTTCACATTCATAAGTCAATTTTCAAAAAAATCTTCCGCCATCTTTTTTTCGACATTTTGACTTTGGAATCGTTATCGGCGACCCCCAAAACCCCCGTATCTAAAACTTTACATTCATACGTCAATTTTCAAAAAAATCTTTCGCCGTTTTGCTTTTTTTGACATTTTGACTTTGGAATTGTGATCGGCGACCACCAATGCCCTCGTATCTAAAATTTCACATTCATACGTCAATTTTCAAAAAATCTTCCACCATTTCGTTTTGTTTTGACATTTTGACTTTGGAATCGTGATCGGCGACCCCCAAAAACCCCGTATCTAAAATTTTACATTCAAACGCCAATTTTCAAAAAAATCTTCCGCCATTTTGCTTTTTTTTACATTTTGACTTTGGAATCGTGATCGGCGACCATCAAAACCCCCGTATCTAAAATTTTACATTCATACGTCAATTTTCAAAAAATCTTCTGGCATTTTGTTTTTTTTTGACATTTTGACTTTGGAATCGTGATCGGCGACCCCCAAAACCCCCGTATCTAAAATTTGACATTCATACGTCAATTTTCAAAAAAATCTTCCACCCTTTTGTTTTTTTTGATAATTTGACTTTGGAATCGTGATCGGCGACCCCCAAAACCCCCGTATCTAAAATTTTACATTAATACGTCAATTTTCAAAAAAATCTTTCGCCATTTTGTTTTTTTTGACATTTTGACTTTGGAATCGTGATCGGCGACCCCCAAAACTCCCGTATCTAAAATTTCATAGTAATACGTCAATTTTCAAAAAAATCTTCCGCCGTTTTGTTTTTTTGACATTTTGACTTTAGAATCGTGATCGGCGACCCCCAAAACCCCCGTATCTAAAATTTCACATTCATACGTCAATTTTCAAAAATCTTCCGCCATTTTGTTTTTTTTTGACATTTTGACTTTGGAATCGTGATCGGCGACCTCCAAGACCCCCGTATCTAAAATTTTACATTAATACGTCAATTTTCTAAAAAATCTTTCGCCATTTTGTTTTTTTTTGACATTTTGACTTTGGAATCGTGATCGGCGACTCCCAAAACCCCGTATCTAACATTTTACATTCATACGTCAATTTTCAAAAAAATCTTTCGCCGTTTTGCTTTTTTTGACATTTTGACTTTGGAATCGTGATCGGCGACCATCAAAACCCCCGTATCTAAAATTTTACATTCATACGTCAATTTTCAAAAAATCTTCCGCCATTTTGTTTTTTTTTGACATTTTGGCTTTGGAATCGTGATCGGCGACCCCCAAAACCCCCGTATCTAAAATTTCACATTCATACGTCAATTTGCAAAAATCTTCCGCCATTTTGTTTTTTTTTGACATTTTGACTTTGGAATCGTGATCGGCGACCTCCAAGACCCCCGTATCTAAAATTTTACATTAATACGTCAATTTTCTAAAAAATCTTTCGCCATTTTGTTTTTTTTGACATTTTGACTTTGGAATCGTGATCGGCGACCCCCAGAACCCCCGTATCTAAAATTTTACATTCATACGTCAATTTTCAAAAAATTTTCCGCCATTTTGTTTTTTTTTGACATTTTGACTTTGGAATCGTGATCGGTGACCCCCAAAACCCCCGTATCTAAAATTTTACATTCATACGTCAATTTTCAAAAAAATCTTCCGCCATTTTGCTTTTTTTGACATTTTGACTTTGGAATCGTGATCGGCGACCCCCAAAACCCCCGTATCTAAAATTTTACGGTCATACGTCAATTTTCAAAAAATCTTCTGCCATTTTGTTTTTTTTTGACATTTTGACTTTGGAATCGTGATCGGCGACCCCCCAAAACCCCCGTATCTAAAATTTTACATTCATACGTCAATTTTCTAAAAAATCTTTCGCCATTTTGTTTTTTTTGACATTTTGACTTTGGAATCGTGATCGGCGACCCCCAAAACCCCGTATCTAAAATTTCACATTCATACGTAAATTTTCTAAAAAATCTTTCGCCATTTAGTTTTTTTTGACATTTTGACTTTGGAATCGTGATCGGCGACCCCCAAAACCCCCGTATCTAAAATTTTACATTCATACGTCAATTTTCAAAAAATCTTCCGCCATTTTGTTTTGACATTTTGGCTTTGGAATCGTGATCGGCGACCCCCAAAACCCCCGTATCTAAAATTTCACATTCATACGTCAATTTTCAAAAAAATCTTCCGCCATTTTTTTTTTGACATTTTGACTTTGGAATCGTTATCGGCGACCCCCAAAACCCCCGTATCTAAAACTTTACATTCATACGTCAATTTTCAAAAAAATCTTTCGCCGTTTTGCTTTTTTTGACATTTTGACTTTGGAATCGTGATCGGCGACCCCCAAAGCCCTCGTATCTAAAATTTCACATTCATACGTCAATTTTCAAAAAATCTTCCACCATTTCGTTTTGTTTTGACATTTTGACTTTGGAATCGTGATCGGCGACCCCCAAAACCCCGTATCTAAAATTTTACATTCAAACGCCAATTTTCAAAAAATCTTCCGCCATTTTGCTTTTTTTTACATTTCGACTTTGGAATCGTGATCGGCGACCATCAAAACCCCCGTATCTAAAATTTTACATTCATACGTCAAATTTCAAAAAATCTTCCGGCATTTTGTTTTTTTTTGACATTTTGACTTTGGAATCGTGATCGGCGACCCCCAAAACCCGCGTATCTAAAATTTTACATTCATACGTCAATTTTCAAAAAATCTTCCACCCTTTTGTTTTTTTTGATATTTTGACTTTAGAATCGTGATCGGCGACCCCCAAAACCCCCGTATCTAAAATTTCACATTCATACGTCAATTTTCAAAAATCTTCCGCCATTTTGTTTTTTTTTGACATTTTGACTTTGGAATCGTGATCGGCGACCTCCAAGACCCCCGTATCTAAAATTTTACATTAATACGTCAATTTTCTAAAAAAATCTTTCGCCATTTTGTTTTTTTTCACATTTTGACTTTGGAATCGTTATCGGCGACTCCCAAAACCCCCGTATCTAACATTTTACATTCATACGTCAATTTTCAAAAAAATCTTTCGCCGTTTTGCTTTTTTTGACATTTTGACTTTGGAATCGTGATCGGCGACCATCAAAACCACCGTATCTAAAATTTTACATTGATACGTCAATTTTCAAAAAATCTTCCACCATTTTGTTTTTTTTGACATTTTGACTTTGGAGTCGTGATCGGCGGCCCCCAAAACCCCCGTATCTAAAATTTCACACCCATACGTCAATTTTCAAAAAATCTTCCACCATTTTGTTTTTTTTTGACATTTTGACTGTGGATTCGTGATCGGCGAGCTCCAAAACCCCCGTATCTAAAATTTCACATCCATAAGTCAATTTTCAAAAAATCTTCCGCCATTTTGTTTTTTTTTGACATTTTGACTTTGGAATCGTGATCGGCGACCCCCAAAACCCCCGTATCTAAAATTTTACATTCATACGTCAATTTTCAAAAAATCTTCCGCCATTTTGTTTTTTTTGACATTTTGACTTTGGAATCGTGATCGGCGACCCCCAAAACCCCCGTATCTAAAATTTCACATTCATACGTCAATTTTCAAAAAATATTCCGCCATTTTGTTTTTTTTGACATTTTGACTTTGGAGTCGTGATCGGCGACCCCCAAAACCCCCGTATCTAAAATTTTACATTGATACGTCAATTTTCAAAAAATCTTCCGCCATTTTGTTTTTTTTGACATTTTGACTTTGGAATCGTGATCGGTGACCCCCAAAACCCCCGTATCTAAAATTTTACATTCATACGTCAATTTTCAAAAAAATCTTCCGCCATTTTGCTTTTTTTGACATTTTGACTTTGGAATCGTGATCGGCGACCCCCAAAACCCCCGTATCTAAAATTTTACGGTCATACGTCAATTTTCAAAAAATCTTCTGCCATTTTGTTTTTTTTTGACATTTTGACTTTGGAATCGTGATCGGCGACCCCCAAAACCCCCGTATCTAAAATTTTACATTCATACGTTAATTTTCAAAAAATCTTCCGCCATTTTGTTTTTTGTTTGACATTTTGACATTGGAATCGTGATCGGCGACCACCAAAACCCCCGTATCTAAAATTTTACATTCATACGTCAATTTTCAAAAAATATTCCGCCATTTTGTTTTTTTTTGACATTTTGACTTTGGAATCGTGATCGGCGACCCCCAAAACCCCCGTATCTAAAATTTTATATTCATACGTCAATTTTCAAAAAAATCATGCGCCATTTTGTTTTTCTATGACATTTTGATTTTGAATTTGTGAACGGCGACTTAAGACACCCTCGTATCTAAAATTTCACATTTATACGTCAATTTTCAAAAAATCCTTGGGCATTTTGTTTTTTTTTGACATTCCGATTTGGATACGTGATCAATGACACCACAAATACTCCCAAGAGCCGAATTTTACTTTAATCAGAAGAGAGAAATTAATTTCAGATAGCTCCGCCCACCATAAATGTATGCGTAATCGTTGTCATAAGGGCACATAAATGTTAAAAGCAATCCTTTTCCCTATTAAGGCGTACGCGTTCTGGAATTAACGTATTTTAATAATTCAAATATATAGTCATCAAAAGAACAATCAACCTGTATATCTATAAAAATGTTAAGTCAAGCGGGTGTATTATGTCGAGATTGAGATGCCCAACCGGATAAATTAATCTGATATTTTTCGTGGGACCGTAGTACATTGAATCACATGCACACTGAATCTGTGACGTATTTCGGCCATTTTTCTTACGAAATCTGTCTGCAAACGAATTTGAAAGAGCTCGTGCCCTTGTTTGCGTGCGTCTGTCGACTCGAAATAAGCACGTGAAATATCTAGAGAAGTCCGTTCTATAACACCTCGGGTCTTGTTGGGCGCTCGCAACCTTCAAAATTTCGTATGTCACGCTTAAAAGTGAATCTGCGGATATACAACGCAGTTTGTCTGCCAGTTTGACGTTTCCCGAGATTTGTATTGCTTGTCACGGCCATGACGTAAGCCATTTTGCTGTTAGAAAACCCCGAGTGCAGGCTCCTCTTTAAACGCCCGTATCTCTGCACACGCTCCACTTGGGAAGAAAAACTCGCCGTCGTTGAGCGGTTTAAAGTCACCGCTACCATCGTGCCAAAGCACAGCCGTTAATTTTGCGTATCCAGAGACGAGTTCTTTCTACCGCACAACCGATTTTCGTCCATTTTTCGAGCGTTTGGTTGCCATGGGCTACTCCGCTTTTATTATAATATATAACTAGCTAATACGGCAGGCCTAGAAGGCCCGCTGCCGCCTCTTATTCCGCTTACAGTTGAGGTACCGCTCTCCCTTATTCTTCTACATTTATTGCGGATTTTGTCTTTATTGCGTTTCAGTTTATAAAACACCATGTAATTCCGATATATAGCGAATAAGTATATATAATTGTATTTTAGATGTACAATATTGCTTTACTTTAGCGGTTTTTATACACCCTGTATATAGTGTGCAACTATCCGATATTTTATTCAGAATGCTTATCGGATTCTGTTGTTATAGAACATGTTTTTTTTTAAATAAGAAATCCATCAATTCTTATTCTTTATATTTTAATATTTATATTTAAATGTGTGCACTAACATATTTACATTATTTCTTACATGTTTGCTTCAATACTTAAGCGACGTACTTTTCATACTAATCAATTTAGATGAAATGTTTAATAATAGATTTAGTGACAATAGCAACGTTTTTAAATTTAAAATGTTTAATGGCTGTCCATTTTTTTTTATCATTTAAATTTATATGGACATTTTTCTCACACTTTTCCTGTACTCTTCACAGTCGGTAGTTTTCACTCTAATTTGAAATATTTCTATTATTATTGGTTTTTGTGCCTTGATTTTCCGATGATTTATTTCACGTTTGCCTAATTTAATTTAATTTGCGTTTCAATTTCTTGAACACCACATAATTCTGGTATGTAGCGAGTAAGTAAATATAATTGTGTTTCAGATGTGCAATCTTGATATTACTTTACTATAACTGTTTTCGTACACCCTGCTATATATTTTGCAATTATGCGACATTTTATTCAGAATGCTTACTGGATTCTGTTATTACAGAAAATGTTTAAAATCTAGGTGCACCACTACTTATTCTTTATTTTTAAGTTTTATTATTGTTTTAAATAAAATGTCAGTTTTGTTATTTAGATAAAAAGTGATTTTTGTTTATGATCGTATTAACATTATGTTGTCTAAATAATTAAAACAATTGTAATTAGTTTTTATTGACCTTTTTCAATATTTGATTTACAGAAATAATTTGTTGAATCTCTTTGTCTTCTTAATGTGTGCACTAATATAATTAAATTATTTCTTACATGTATGCTTCAATACTTAGACGACGTACCTTGCATCCTAATTAATTTAAATGAAATGATTGATAATAGATTTTGTGATAATAGCAGCATTTTTAAATTTAAAATGTTTAATGACTGTCCATGAAATTAGATGTATTACTATACTATACTTCTCCTGTGCTCTTCGCAGTCGGTTGTTTTTCACTCTATTTTAATTTTAATTATTAGTTATTGTGCCTTTCGATGATTATTTCACGTTTGCCTAATGTATCTATAGTTTGAATTTTCTTTGTAGGGTATAGAATGGACAATCTGCGAAATCTGTGTTTTTCATTAGTTGGAAAATGTGGTTTTATAGTTTTGATAGTCAATAGTGTTTCAGTCTATATATGTCGATTTCAATGATCTTTTTGGTTTAAATGAGGATTCATTAAAAATTTAAAAAAAATATTTTATATAAACTTGTAGATAGCTTTATAAGATGTTTTATTAACACGAATGTACATTTTAAATAACACTATTACCATTTGATAGTTTCATCATTATTCTATAACAAATAATATTTATTTCATTGGCATTTTCTATAATGATTCCCATACCTATATTATTATAATTTGTAGTGTTTTTTGTGGTAATTTGTATTACAACTCTCAGTTATGTTAGATTTTTAATAATGTTGATAGAGTCTTGTTTACACTGTATATAATTATTTACTTTTGCATTGTACACCTTTTACAATTTAAGGGACAAATAGATATAATATATTTATTATAGTAATATTGATTACCTATTGTTATAATCCAAAATACTGTAAGTCATCCTTATAGAAGTTCTATTTTGAATTATTGCAATTAACGATGTTGCTTACGGTTCATTTTCATCAATGATAATTAAGCAATCTTTTGTGAATACGTACGATATTACTCCGCAATAGCTATTCGTCAATCTCTGAGAGATTGAATCGCCTTTGTCGCGCCCGCGTACAGCTTTCTTGCAGTTTCTTGTAAAACACTATCACTCTCATGACGCTTTTTAGAATGTCCGATTTTATAAACTTTTCACGCACCCCTGTATATACATCAATTTTGTGATGCCTATCGTATATTTTATTCAGATTTCTTCTTGATTTGTTTTAACACAAACCATTACACTAAACAAAGAAAAGCGAGAAGGATAACTTCAGGTTAAGGATGAATCATGTTAAAGTCTACGAAGGAAGGATGTGTTTAGAAAGCACACCATTTTCATTGAAACAGTTTACAATACGCTCTACTACCACTGAGGAAAAAGCATTAAGTAATTCAAACTTTTTCGCCATTTGCGGATTCTGTCTTCATTTCGTTTTTATCATGCCATATTATTCCGGTATATGGCGAATAAGTAAATATAATCGTGTTTTAGATGTGCAATATTGTTCTTGCTATACTATAGTTGCTTTTGTACATCCCTGTATATATTTTGCAAGTATATGATATTTTATTCAGAATACTTTTCGGATTCTGTTATTACAGAAAATGTTTAAAATAAGAGGTACACTAACTCTTATTCTTTCTATTTTAAGATTTATTATTGTTTTAAATACAGTATCAGTTTTGTTATTTAGATAGAAAGTGATTTTTGTTTATGGTAGTATTAATATGATGTAGTCTAAATAATTAAGGCAAATGAAATTAGTTTTTGTTGACAGTGTTCGATATTTGGTTTACATAAATAATTTGTTGAATGTATTTAATTTGTCTTCTAACTTCTGCTCTAGCTAGTAATCGAAAAACAAATGAATGTAGACGTAATTCATTTTTGTGCTGTCAGGGTAGATTTTACTCTCTTGTATGGTGTATAGACTATTATTTTGGTACTTGTGATGTGACACATTCATATTTCTTTATTTCTTCTGTAGTTAGATATCTATAAAGAAATTAATTTAGCAGTAATTAAATTTTTAGTGATTTAAGAATAGATTTTACCATCTTGGACGGCGTATAGAGAATTATTTTGGTAGTCGTGAAGTGAGATATTAATGTTTCTCTATTCCAGCTGTGGTAAGAATTCAATAAAGGAATTACTTTAGCAGTAATCCATTTTTTACTTCCTTAGGAGTGGAGTGCACTCCTGTGAACGTGTGTGTATGTGAGATTATTTTGGTGGTTGCGATATGAGTTATTAATATCTATCTATTACTGCTGTGGTTAGAAATCGTTAAACAAATTAATTTAGCTCTAATCATATTTTTAGTTTTAAGGTAGATTACACCCCCCTTGGATGAAATGTAAGATTATTTAGGTTGTTGTAATGTGATATATTAATGTTTTTCTATTTAAGCTCTGATTAAAATACAATAAACATATTAGAATAATGTAATAGAATTTTTAGTGAAATGGGATATTTGAGTTCACTCTTTTTGAGTGGTGTGTAGGAGATTATTTTGGCGACTGTGATGTGAGATATTAATGTCTCTACTTCTGTTATGGTTAAAAATTGATAAACATTTTTATTAAGCACCAATCGAATTTTTAGTGCTTACGGGTAGGTTTGTGATGTGAGACATAAATGTTTCTCAACTACGCCCGTGGCTATAATTCAATAAATAAAGCAGTTTAACTGTAAGCAGTTTTTTAGTGCCTTAGGGATAGATTGAACCCGCTTGAATGGGGTGTAAGTGTTTATATTGGTTGTTGTAATATGAGATATGAATATTTTTATGCTTCTACTATGGTTAGAAGTCGATAAGCATTTTAATTTAGCACCAAATGAACTTTTAGTGATTTAGGACTGAGATTATTTTGGTGGTCGTGATGTGAGATATTAATGTGTCTAGTTCTGCTGTGATTAGAAATCAAGTCATTGGCTGCATGATCATAAGGAAATTGTGCTTCTTAATGACCACGTGCCAATCATTCACTTCCTAATGAATCTCCTTTTCACCATAAATTTAATGTACTTTTTACCTTCTTTTAAAATCAATTTTTAGTTATTTTTCTGTGGTCTTTTATATATATTGCAAATATTATAACATTATCATAAGTCTCTTTAACAAACGGTGTACTGAACATATTTTTCAATAAAGATTATATATGTTTGTATATACGTTTGTATATATGTTACTTTTATATTTTTTCAAATTGTTGTAATCTCCTAGCTCCAAAATTCGAAAATGTCAACGTGAAGAAATTCAACCAAGGGCATGTAAACGCCAAAGTTCCTATGAGTCTCTTAACATTTATATACGTTCCTTATATTTTCTATTATTACATATGACAGTAAAAACAGTTATAAAAGTAGGAACAGTTTGTTGAAAAAGAAAAGACTTGCATCTGCGGTCATAAACTGTATTATCAATTATATTCTAACAGCATAAGATATTGAACTTTCTACTTCCATATTTTAAACAATTTAACTTGCATCAAATTGAATAAGGCCAGAAACTCTGACTAAAATATCATATACCAACTGTTTAGTAAAAATTATACGTTTTAATAGATTCTATGCCCAAATTTTTTAAATCAAAAAGGGTTAATTGAGAAACCTTGTTTCCATAATTTTGACTTAGAAAGTGTTCCTGGAGGGTTCAATCAAGAGTACTTTATACAGTGTCTGCATACGCTTTCAACGTGAACCTTAGAAGTTTCTGTAGAATTTCATTAATGTTTTCAATTTCACATGTAACTCTTAAATCTAATTTAATATGTTAGATATATCTAGAGTAAGTCCAAAACATAATCAGCTAATATGATATCATTTAGGATCTTCAGGAATTGAGATAAAGTCCCAGAAATGTAATAGAATTAAAAAGTTCCAAAACGGAATGATAACGTATTCACTGTATCAATTAATGATATTTCTGTAGTAAGCTAAAAGTTACACTTATTCAATATTGTTTTTATTTTTAATGATACTGTTAATTTCATGTATAGAAGAAGCAATACAACTACTAAATCACTAATGAAAATAATTATTAATTACAAATGCATAAGAAAACATAATCGCTGTCAATACTAACAAAAATCCAAATCACCTAGGTTATGCGCATGTGTAAGTAATCCTAATTACTGTTTAATATTTTATCATACATGGTGAAGCACCGGTTAAAATATCTTCATTTAATAACGTTCTTAGTCAATGATTAGCGCTAATCGGTTTTTGCAAAAACGTACTAACCCGTATTTTAATCAATGACTGCGCTTACCGGCATTTTAATCGGAATGGGGAAAACCGGCCCTTAATTGAACTTAATCAGTTAATACACTGCAATAATAGAATTAATAGAAAAAATATGTTTAAATTTTCCGCTGTAGTTGTTAGAGCATTTTAATGAAGGTTCTATTCAAATATGTCAATTTTAATTAAATTACATATAGATATATCTTTGTCTTTTGTTTATGCAGAAAACAGGAATACTTCTTTGTATACTTTGAAATTAACTACACAAACTGGCATAATGCATGTGGATAAAATAATTGTAATTAAAGAACAACCATGAAGATAATATTACAGTTATTGAATGTGGTATTCAACTTCTTGATAAATACATATCTTTCGACATCATAAAATATTATTAGATTATGAAGTATGTATGGTGTATTGTAATAAAATGGGCAAGATATATACAAATGTTTGATTAAGATTTGTGTACAATATTGAAGCAAGAAAAATAGAATGTGAGAAACCTGCCCTTAATGGAACTTAATCAATTAATGTACTGCAGTAATATAAATAATTAAAAGTACGTTTAAATTTGCCGCTGTAATTGCTAGAGCATTTTAACGTAGAAGGTTACATTCAAATATTATGTCAATTTTATTGAAACATGCGCCAATAATTGAACGACATTAAATTTGAGATATTATAAAATTTTACCTGTCAAGTATTCTACCTACACAAGCCATTTCAAGACTTATAAATACATCTTTTGACATTAATTACAATAACCTTTTAAAGTTTGTCATCAAAGCAATACACATTTTTCCGCAATTACAGTTGCCCGTAAAACGCGATCACTATAATGACGCTTTTTAGAATGTCCGATTTTATAAACTTTTGAAGCACTCCTGTATATACATATACTTTGTGAAGCTAATCGTATACTATATTTAAAATTCTTTTCGAACTGTTTTGTACACAAACCGGTACACATTCAAGAGCGAGAAAGGTAATTTAATGTTAAACATAAGTCATGTTAAGGTATCCAAAGAAACAATGAGCTCAAAGAGCGCAAAATCTTCAGTGAGACAGTGTAGAATAGGTACTATTCTGATGTGACGGTGGAAAAGCTTCACAACCTTTTCAAAGTCTACTATCGTTAAGAGAAAAGCACAAAATAATAATAAAAATTAACCTGAAATTCAGTTTTATCAAAGATCCAAAAAAAGTCCAACTATTAAATTTAAACCCTATTCAATCACGTTTCAAAAAACCGCCAAATTGGATCCTTAATTTTTTTGAAATTTTGACTTCGGATTCGTTTTCAGCGACTCCAAAAACCACCATATGCAAAATTTCGCAAACATTCATCAATTTTCAAAAAACCCTTACACCATTTTTTTTTAATGTCGACTTTGGATTTGTGATCAGCGACCACACAAACCCCCAAAAGCAAAATTTCAAGAACATACACCAATTATCGAAAAACCTCCCCACCATATTCGGCCGCCATTTTGTTTTTTAAAAATTTACACTCTGGATTCGTAATCAGCGACATAAAAAACTCTCACAAACAAAATCTCACCAACATACATCAATTTTCGAGAGACCTCCCCACCACATTTCCAACCCATTTTGTTTTTAAAAATTTCGACCGTGGATTCGTGACCAGTGACTTCAAAAACCCTCAGAAACAAAATTTCAGGAACATACATCAACTTTCCAGAAACCTCCCCACTATATTTGGCCGCCATTTTGTTTTTTAAAAATTTCGACTCTGTATTCGTGATCAGCGACATCAAAAATCATCAGAAACAAAATTTCACGAACATACATCAATTTTCGAGAGACCTCCCCACCACATTTCCTCGCCATTTTGTTTTTTTAAAAATGTCGACTCTGGATTCGTGATCAGCGACTTCAAAAACCGTCAGAAACAAAATTTCACAAACATACATCAATTTTCGAGAAACCTCCCCCACCATATTTGGCCGCCATTTTGTTTTCTAAAAATTTCCACTCTGGATTCGTGATCAGCGACTTCAAAAATCCTCAGACACAAAATTTCACGAACGTACATCAATTTTCGAGAAACTCCCCCACCATATTTGGCCGCCATTTTGTTTTTAAAAATTTCGACTTTGGATTCGTGATCAGTGACTTTAAAAACCCTGAGAAACAAAATTTCACAAACATACAACCATTTTTGAGAAACCTCCCCACCATATTTGGACGCCATTTTGTTTTTCAAAAATTTCGACTTTGAATTGGTGATCAGTGGCATGAAGAACTCCCAGAAACAAAATTTACATTAATTTTAAAAAAAAAATTTTTTGGCTAGCTTTTGGGGATTTGACCACGCCCACTGTGCATAAATAGTTATTTGGTAGGGGCACATAAATGTTAAAAGCAATATATTTTCCCTTAAGAAAACGGCATACCCGTTTTAGAATTATTGTATTTTAAATGGAATTTATAATAATTATAAGAAAAAATCATGCTGTATATGTGAATCATTAATTCATCGACCGGGAAAATTATGTCGAGAAGTCCGACGTCTTCTCTTATAAATTCCCCGTAAAATACACGAAATAAAAAAAAATTTTTGCCCTGCCCTGGGTTCGAACCGGACCCAGCAAAGCGATTGTATTAAGAAGCCGTCAATCTTGCCATCGGGCTATCGACCTACATGTAAATAATTTGTTCAACTGCCATATTTATATGTAGGCTTGACTATATGTTGAAATCTACAATATTTTTTTTAAATCTCAGCGAAAATAGACGTGTAATCTTCAAAAGAATACGTTTAAATTGCGTCCGGATAATTAATTTAGTGCCTTGTTCGTGTCCTAAAACTAAATATATTATGTGTGTATATTTGCCATGAACCTATTCTGACGTTAATAATTAAAAGCAATCCTTTTACTGGACATACGCGTTCTGGAATTATCGTATTTTAAAATTCAAATTTGTAATCATCAAAAGATAGTCTGTATGTAAAAATGTTAAGTCAAGCTAGCTATATAATATATTCACGGGCCAGTGCACATAAATGTATGTGTGTGTACTTAACATGTTATGAGCATTGCACTTGATTTATTGTGTACATTAATTTGTGACGTATTTCAGGCATTTTTCGAGTGCATGAAGAGTTTCAATTCCTTGTCCTATCAATACCGGATCTCAATCAAGTTCGAATAAGGATGGTAACGCTTCCTAAAACCATGTAATTTTTAATTTCAAGTCGTTTTCCTCTCGAAAAATCGTCAACGCTTGGCATTTCATGCTTAAAAGTCAATGTTTCAAAATATTTCGTCCGCCTGTCAGATTTGCGAAAAGTCAATTTTGTGTTTAGTCCTCGTTTTTATTTACGTAAAATGTACATTCTTTAGGCACGTCATGGATAAATTTCGCGTGTTTTGAAAAATTCGACGGAACACTGTCACACGTATATTTTAATGTCTCATGCGTCCCGCTACCTTAAAATATGTATTTGCGCGCGTTGAAAAGCAGAAACTGCGGGCTTTTTAACCGTACTTTTCCCTGTACGTCGTATACAATCGTTTATTAAGAGATACCTTCAGAAAATGGGGCAACGTCGAAAACGCAACGTTTAAATTTGTCCGTAAATATCCGGCCATCGGACAGAGCTATAAAGCCGAAATTTTAACCGTAATTAGCTCGGACGTTCCCCTTCACGGGACGATCGGTCCGAACGCGCTACCTATACAGGGCGTTGCACAATTTCGAGAAACGTCACCCGTTGCACGGTCCTATCTCTATCCCGTATTTTCTCACGTCATTTTTAAAGGTAAGCCGGCAGCTTATATTATGTCGCAATACTATATGTATATAATAATAATTACAGGATTATTTGAATGATTAATATTAATTAATAATAATAATATTGGCGCTATTTCAATGAGTTTTACTAGAAATATTAACATCGGATGCTGGCATAAAACATGGTTTGAACTTCGCTAGTCTATTGACAACATTTGACAGTATTACAGGTTACGATTATTGTTTATCTTGTTATTTCATTTTCGTATACCGGGTGTCCAGTTTAAAATGCAGTACATGGGGATATTGGAAACCGTTGGAGATACAACGTCGGTTAAATGGGAGAAAAGTTGCGTATTCATTTGTCCATGAATAATCCGACATCAGATTTTGAAATTTTTGTTTCATTGGGCAGATACAGGGTGAAAAAGAAAAAAATGCATTTTTGAAAATCTTCCATATTTTGTTTCCTAGAAGAGATAAATTTACAAAAGTTGTAAGATAGGGATAACAAGTCATGAGGATTTTAAAAATGATAAAAAAAAATCTAGGTCTACTAGATTTTGCGTGACAATAATCAACTCTTGTTTTTCTTATGGCAGCCATATTGGATTTTGACATTTTTAATATCTTCAAAAAAAAATGCTATTCAATGATGTATAACATGTTTATGTTAGCAGGCCACCCTATTGGTCCTCGGTTGCCAATCCAGTTATTGTAATATTGATTATTTAAATAATTTGTAACCAACAAGGAATTGTGTGGAGGCGCTCCGTCTTGCTGAAAATACATATTTTGCAACGTGGCAAGTGGAAGTTCTTCAATTCGATCAGCAACATGTGTGCGCAAAAGTTCTAAATACCTTTCAGAAATTAAATTCTCATTGAAAAAGAATGGACCGATAAAATTGGTATCAATAACGTCGATCCAGACATTAAATCCCCATCTGACTTGCTGTGTAATGCCACGAACTAGGTGTGGATTTTCATCGGACCAAAAGATAGTATTTTTACGATTAAACATTCCAGAGTTAGTAAATCGACTCTCATCAGACCATAAAATTTTCGCAAAAAAGTTTGGATTTTCATTATGTTTTTCGATGAACCAATGACAGAATTGTGCTCTCCGTATTTCGTCACCATTTTGAAGCCCTTAACTGGCTCTTTCACGATAAGGTTTGAATTCGGCACGCTTTAAAATGGTACCAGCTGTTGACCTAGCGACGCCAAGTGTATTTTCAATTACCCGTAAAGACGTACGGGGATTTTCAACTACTGCTTGAAGAACAATATTTTCATTATTTTCATTGTTTTGCCTTTTTTTGGGTTTGACAAAACTTCCATGCATTATCAAATTATCACGCAATCGGCGAAAAATGCTTTTTTCTGGCTGCCGCCTTTCAGGGTATCTATCGAAATACATTTCTGCAGTCAATTCATCATTTCTTCCACACAAAATAAAACACTCCAGCATTTGATATTTGTCACTATTTGTAAAACGATCCATCTTAGGTTTGCACAGTACAGATACTTATAACAATACAATGAGATTAACAATAAGATTACTGACAGTTCAAAATAAACTTCACAGCTTTTAGAGTTGTTTAATACAAATGTCACATTTATTATCACGGCCTACTATGTTAAAATCTTACTTTCTCTATTTTTCATGTTTTTACTATCTTGAACATAAACATGTTATACATCATTGAATAGCATTTTTTTTGAAGATATTAAAAATGTCAAAATCCAATATGGCTGCCATAAGAAAAACAAAAGTTGATTATTGTCACGCAAAATCTAGTAGACCTAGATTTTTTTTAATCATTTTTAAAATCCTCATGACCTGTTATCCCTACCTTACAACTTTTGTAAATTTATCTCTTCTAGGAAACAAAATATGGAAGATTTTCAAAAATGCATTTTTTTCTTTTTCACCATGTATCTGCCCAATGAAACAAAAATTTCAAAATCTGATGTCGGATTATTCATGGACATATGAATACGCAACTTTTCTCCCATTTAACCGACGTTGTATCTCCAACGGTTTCCAATATCCCCATGTACTGCATTTTAAACTGGACAGGATGTATATTGTAATATTATCGCTTAAAGTTATTTTTCCAACTAACGATGCCTACCCACAGAATATTCTGTTTAATTTTTAACAAAAATGTAGTTAATTTACTCAAAGTAAACTTCAGAAATACTAAATTTTATTCATCGATCATAATGAATTTTGATGACGAGTGGATTGTTTCTTGCGTTTTAGTATACCTAAGGAGAAAATATTTCAAGCAGGGAGTTTTAATTACGGGTAAAAAATATGACTACATATATTTTCGGAGATGTTGTATAGGTATATTATAACTAGGGCGCGGACACGTACGGTTGATAACTCATCGCCCATGGGCGCACTATTGAAATGTATTTTTAAGGAGGTTTTAATTTTATTTATATAATTGGATAACAAGTGGCTGGTGATCTATAAAATACAAAATACCTTATTATTTGTTCATTTTCTCTTCTGTAAGACTTGTTCTCTTTGAATTAAGTACATTCTTGTAGATAGAAAACGTCCTGAAATATTCTTCTATTTCAGCGTATTTAGCATACACAATTGCCGCAATGTTATTAAATCTGGATTTCTATTAAAAACTGCGTCTAACTTTTGCCGAAGGCCACATCCGAAGCCACTTGGAATACTTTTGAAATTATTATTAGCCCATGTCTAATGTGGTTAATCCATTTTTTAATTTGAGATTTCGATTTTCAAAATACGTGATTAGTTTAGGCAAATTTCCAAAGTGTTCCTGAAGGAATAACAACTGATTTTTTAAATTTGGGATTTGCGTTAGTTCCTTGCACTCAGAAATACTTCGAGCATCGTCATTTAAACATGTATGTAACCAAATTTTGTAAACTATCGAAATTCTCTGCATAAAAACTATTTCTGTGTGTTTTAGCAAAGCTAAGTGACGAACGTGCGATATTTTGGTATTCTCTAACGATATTTTACAGACTTTGTAATAAATTTCGGAATCACTGACATTTCATTTTCATATCAGAAAAAGTAACATAAACAACGTTCTAGATCTAAATAAATGATTACTAAAAATGTACGCGTATGCTACTGAAACTAAACGAAATCCAGTGCACACTTACACCTAGATAATTGGGAGAAGTCGATTCAATAAACTGGTATTAAACAGACTATTACAAAAATTACGAAGTACGTAATTAATAGACAAAACAATGAAAAAACGAAACTAACGTAAGTATGAATGAAAATTTTATTTCTCTTGCGAAATATAAGGTAAATATAATAAATTTTAAAAACCCCTCACGCTTCACCATATGAATTAGTGCTATTCAGTAAGCGTGTGTTGTTTACATTATTTCTTTGCTCCGTTGTAACTTCGTCGTAGTTTAAACCGGTTATGTCCGCGCCCTAATTATAACTCAGTCTAAAATTTTAGTATTTTGCATTGTTTTAAATATTAAAACTGTATTCTAATATAGGGTACACGTAACATTTTCAAAATCAAATTTTTATCTGTTTTCACTAAGTTTAACGTAAAATTTAAAATTAAAAAAGTATTCTAACAAGCACGAGCATTGTCGCGGATATGCCGTGAAGGGCAGCGACAACTACAAAGGATATGACGCCACGCATCCTAAAGAGAAGTACAGAATTCTAATATATTCGTCAACGCGCAATATACGAAAGTGGAAACTAATCGATACGTGTATATATGAAGGTTGCAGTAATTCATTTATTGTTTTGTTGTTGTGGCGGTCTGGCAAGAGGCAAACGAAATATCACTGAATTGTCACTTAGTTAAGAAATTTTGAAGCAGTGTTCCACAAGTTCTATTGCGTGTGATTTTCAAGAGTGGAAAACCGTGCAAGAGGAAGTAAAAAATTTCCGGACAGTTTTTGTTATGTTTGTGGATTATATGTTACAAAATCGCAAAAAAGCCTTTAAAGTGAATTAATTCAACAATATTTTGGCTTCAAAATTAAAAATCACGACAAAACACGGGTAGCACATATATGCTGTATTTCGTGTTATGTCAAATTAACTCAGTGGAACAAAAATAAGAATTCTTCTGTAGTCCTGTCAGAAAGGCTAATGATTTGGCATGAACTAGCAGATGACGCCACGGAGAATGCAACTCGAACACGATCGTCCAGAAAAAGATGAGTGAGATCTCATCGAAACGTCGATCAAGCTGTCCTTCTTGGGATTATAGAGCGAATACTACGCGGTTCCAAACCCGGAAAACCACAACGTCATACTACGACCGCGGAAACATCCGAACAAATATATATATATATATATATATATATATATATATATATAAATAATTCTAAATTTTTCTTGACCTTATTCACATATTCATGTGCATATATATATATAATTAAATTTCTTGGACGATTTAGAGGTCAATACTAATTTCAAATTAATTTAAAATTAGTTTAATTGTTAATTAGGTAATTTTTAATATCTTTAAAAATTACCCAGCGGTCCAGGAATCGAACCCGAAATCTCTTGATTACTAGTCAGGTGTGTTATCCACTACACTACCACGGGCTTCGGTCTCGACTCCTTTAAATTTAAATTAAAAATTTTTAAAGATATTAAAAATTACCTAATTAACAATTAAACTAATTTTAAATTAATTTGAAATTAGTATTGACCTCTAAATCGTCCAAGAAATTTAATTATATATATATATGCACATGAATATGTGAATAAGGTCAAGAAAAATTTAGAATTATTTATCATATACAGCACATGGACGTTTCGGTGCTTATATACGCTGGTATACCAGCAATACTTTCCATCTGTTACTTGCTATATGTATATGTATATGTATATCAGTACAATTTAAAGGAGTCGAGACCGAAGCCCGTGGTAGTGTAGTGGATAACACACCTGACTAGTAATCAGGAGATTTCGGGTTCGATTCCTGGACCGCTGGGTAATTTTTAAAGATATTAAAAATTACCTAATTAACAATTAAACTAATTTTAAATTAGTATTGACCTCTAAATCGTCCAAGAAATTTAATTATATATATATATATGCACATGTATATATATATATATATACAGGGTGAGTTTTTTTGAATGTTTAGCATTGGGATCTCAGAAACTACTGGAGATAGAAAAACGCTTAAATGGGGAAAGATGCGCAGTTTTACGAGTTTGATTTAAAACTGCTTTTGTTTCTCCGATAACTTTCATGGCTTATTAGATATTCAAAGAAAACTAAATTTTACGATTTTCTTTAAACATGCTTAGCATCGTTAATAGTAATTTTAGAGAAAAAGTGTTCAGACAAAAGTTTTAGATAATTTTACGCCAAATAAAACTATGTAGCTAATATTTTTTTTTCGTTCACCATTATCGAGTTATGACACAAACTTGTGTTTTTTTAAATGGAAACCATAGTTGGTTTTGACACAATTAAAAAGATTATTTTTTGCTGATTACAATGATATAAGGTTTAATATGGTTATTTTAAAAAATAAAGAGGATATAGACATTTTTACGGTTTTTATGGAAAACAATTGAATTTCGAACTGATAAAATACAAACCAAACCAAAACTTATTTTGAAATCTTATGTAGTAATAAAATGAAAACTATAAGAACTTTTATTAAGGGCACACAACATTATTAATGTTCAAAGATACCTCCATTATTATTAATACACAAATTGCATCTCTTCACAACAGAGTTTGTAGCATTGCGTACTTTACGCCTATCGATGTTATTAAAAGTAACTAAGACAGCTTCTCTTAAATCGTCGATTGTTTCATATGCTGCTGAAGTTTATTTTGAAAATTATTTTGATCGACGTCAGCCGTCGCTATGGTTATGGTTCGTTCGTTAAACCAAAATCAAAAAAAGGGATGGATGAAGATAGAGAAATAAACATATTAGCATGTGTCGCTCAGAATCCATCTACATCGACCCGACACATTTGAACAGAAATGGGCTCCTCTCAACGCACTATTGCCAGAGTGTTGAAGAAGCATAACTTTCGTCCCTACAAATTATCAGTATCACAAACTTTACATGAAGGTGTTCACGTTGAACATAGGAGACCACAAATTAAATTTGGGTTTAATGATTGGTGTGGTGTTATAGGATCAACTGTTCTTCCTCCTTTTATTTTTGATGGATCACTAACTGGCAATCGTTATCTTAATTTTTTACAACAAGATTTCGAGGAAATGTTAGATAATTTAAATTTAAGAACCCGAGCGATGCTGCAATGGTTTCAACATGACGGAGCGCCTCCGCACAATCAACTGAATGTTAGAAATTATTTAAATTTGAACTTCCCTAATCAATGGATAGGACGAAATGCACCCATTGAATGGCCGGCTAGATCCCCTGATTTATCAGTTTTGGATTTTTTCTTGTGGGGTGTACTAAAGGACACAGTATACAAAAGAACATATGAAACAATCCACGATTTAAGAGAAGCTGTCTTAGTTGCTTTTAATAACATCGATAGGCGTAAAGTACGCAATGCTACAAACTCTGTTGTGAAGAGATGCAATTTGTGTATTAATAATAATGGAGGTATCTTTGAACATTAATAATGTTGTGTGCCCTTAATAAAAGTTCTTATAGTTTTCATTTTATTACTACATAAGATTTCAAAATAAGTTTTCGTTTGGTTTGTATTTTATCAGTTCGAAATTCAATTGTTTTCCATAAAAACCGTAAAAATGTCTACATCCTCTTTATTTTTTAAAATAACCATATCAAACCTTATATCATTGTAATCAGCAAAAAATAAGCTTTTTAATGATGTCAAAACCAACTATGGTTTCCATTTAAAAAAACACAAGTTTGTGTCATAACTCGATAATGGTGAACGAAAAAAAAATATTAGCTACAAAGTTTTATTTGGCGTAAAATTATCTAAAACTTTTGTCTGAACACTTTTTCTCTAAAATTACTATTAACGATGCTAAGCTTGTTTAAAGAAAATCGTAAAATTTAGTTTTCTTTGAATATCTAATAAGCCATGAAAGTTATCGGAGAAACAAAAGCAGTTTTAAATCAAACTCGTAAAACTGCGCATCTTTCCCCATTTAAGCGTTTTTCTATCTCCAGTAGTTTCTGAGATCCCGATGCTAAACATTCAAAAAAACTCACCCTGTATATATATACAGGCTGTACCACTTAAAACTCCCAGGTCAAATATCTCGGAAACGGATAAAGATATTTGAATTTTGTAAAAAGTAGTTACTAAAGAATGTGATCGACTCTAGTTTGCTCTTACAATTGTGTTTTATTATGTGAAGATATAGATGGCGCTGCGATGAAAAGAATTTTTTGATCGCCACAATCTTCATTTGTTTTTTATTTGAAAGACTATTAAAATTAATGTAAATTTTATTATATGTGTTAGTTTCCAAAATTTAACGGTTTCATAGATATTCGTGTTTAAAGAAAATAAGAGTAATTTTAAAGTTTTGTCTTTATTTTGTTTAAATATTTAATTTGTAGGGAAACATAGCAGTAAACATATTCACAATTCTTGCTATTATAGTTACTTCACAATTTAAATTTTATAGTTAGTTCCTTTTTATAAATTCTACTTCATAAGCACCGATAGGTATTGTAGGCAGAAAAACATTCATGTCTGTGTTATATGTATGTATGCTTGCTTTGATTATTTAGGAAATATTTTGACATTAGCACACATTAGTGACATTTGCTTGATTATTAATTGTCTTTTAGCTTCATTCAAACATTTACTCACTTTGCGTTGAGATTGTATTAAAAATATGGTTTTACACACAAATGAACACAAACTGAATATGGTTTTAATTTATGGAGAATCCCGTAGAAATGCATCGGAAGCAATGCGATTATATGCTCTACGCTTTCCAAACAGGCCTTTACCAGATCACAAAACATTTATAAGTCTGTGTGCAAATCTCAGAAATTACGGTAGCTTCAAAGAACAAAAACAAGAGAGAGTAAGATATGATGAAATTACAGCAGCGGTACTACAAACAGTTAATCCACATACATCACTAGGGCAATTAAAAGAACAGCATGATCTATCTGTAACCTCTTGCCGTAGGATTCTAAAAGAAAATAAATACTTTCCGTATAAAGTTCATTTAGTGCACCATTTAAGAATAGGAGGTAATCAACGCAGACTCGATTTTCTGGCAGAATTTTCTGTAATGTTAGAGGAAAACAACAACTTTATGAATCAGATCATGTGGAGTGACGAATGTCGTTTACTATGGTACTTTAATTAAGAATAATGCTCGATATTGGTCAGAAGAAAATCCTAGGGTGGATAAGGCAAACAAGAAGTCAAACAGTTTTTGGCGTTAACGTTTGGTGTGGAATTTTAAACGGATATATCTTAGGCCCCCACTTTTATCATGAAACATTAACTGGTGTGCGCTACTTACATTTCCTGCAAAATGAGTTACCACTACTTTTGGAAGATGTACCTATAGAGCTAGCTTTCAAGTAACCCCTTGAAAGCTGAAGTTTACAAGGAACCCATAACAGATATGGGCGACCTTTATAATAACATTTATGCAAGTGTTCAAAAAATTAGTAGCCTATTAGATCTCTTCCGCCAACATTATTAAATGTTGGCGGAAGAGAACTAATAAGGTGATATACGTTATGTAGCAATCAAGAAGGCAACAATTTTGAACATCATTGTTAGTTATATTTGATCCTTTTAAGTATTTAAACAAAATAAAGACAAAACTTTAAAATTACTCTTACTTTCTTTAAACACGAATATCTATGAAACCGTTAAATTTTGGAAACTAACACAAATAATAAAATTTACATTAATTTTAATACTTTTTCGAATAAAAAACAAATGAAGATTCTGGCGATCAAAAAAATTCTTTTCATCGCAGCGCCATCTATATCTTCACATAATAAAACACAATTGTGAGAGCAAACTAGAATCAATCACATTCTTTAGTAACTACTTTTTACAACATTCAAATATCTTTATCCGTTTTCGAGATATTTGACCTGGGAGTTTTAAGTGGTACACCCTGTATATATCAGGTACTCGAAACACCCGTAAAAAGTTCTCTGACTAACGACTTCCTTAATCATTGATAAGCGCTAACCGGTGTTGGAAAAACGCAAATGTATACTAACCGGTACTTTAGTCAATGATTACGCTAACTAGCATTTTAATCGGAGTTGGAAAAACCGGCACCAATGTGATATATTGTATTTCATAAAAATATTGCCGTAGCTATAGGCAGGCCAGGCTTTTGGACAAATAAAAATTCTGTCAGGATAATTAAACTATATAATATGTATGATATACTAAGTATAAAATTTCTTTTCGCGCGTGAGTCGTGATCCGTGAAGTCCGTCCGTATTCCAAGGCTGTGTTACCGGTACTTTGAGCACGTATTTGTTCTTCCCTTAGGCAGGTTGCTAACCTTACCTAACAACCCTCCTTCTTTCTCCGGGCTTGGGACCGGCAGTGGCAACTGTAAGCTACTCGATCCGCCTACAGCTGCCCCAGACATAAGAGAGAGTCAAACGGACGACGTGGTCGAGAAGAGAAGAGAATGGAACCACCATGTTAGCCGAATGATCCCCGGCAGAATGATCAGGATAGTACGAAATAACACACCTCATGGAAGAAACCCATAGAACGACCACCATAGCGATAGCTTGATAGCTTGATAGCTGGCAGTCAAACTCAAAAGAATCGCCATTGCAAAGAAATCGGAACTAAACAGGCGATACGCCTACCAAAAGAAGAAGAAGAAGAAGAAAATTTCTAAATAATGTTACTTCCAAAAGTAAAAGTAGTATGAATAGGATTATGTATGATACTTAATTTGCTTTATCAATATTTAAAATTTAAATATATAGTATATTTTGAAATTGCATATTTAGTTTAAGTTTGTTTAAGGTATTAACAGGGTTTAGACTTTTAAGGGTGTATAAATGAATTTTTGATAAATGTAGTTAGATAGAAGTAATATTTTCTCTCTGCATAATACAGAAGAAAAAATGTTTCTTCTCCACTATTTGCACTCTTCGATTCTTCTTCTTCTGGGATAAATATTTTATTTAGCCATACATGTCAGTAGCTCTGAAATAAGTATAATTGTTTCGTGCAAAGAAATGAGTAATAATTTTAAATATTTTTAATGTAAATGAAAATTATTATTTTCTCAATGCGAAAGAGATGTGGAAAATATACTCTCCGAGCCTGATGCAATTGATTAGCGACATTTTTATAAATGCTCTGCCGGTGCTTAATACTGAAGCATTTTATCACATACAGTTGTTTGACGGACTGTATTTACGCCATGAAAATTAGTATAAACCGATATAAATAAACTCAATGTATGTCTATATTATATTTACATTTTCACAATCGAACAAAAAAACTATTTACATTTAATTTTATATAGACAGTAGTACATTAAACAATAAAACTATTTGTACCTACAACACAGTATAAAACATTCTTAAGAAATATTCAAATAAAGTCGCAAATGAATGACTCAACAAATGAATATGATTTCGACTTGTGCTACTTAGTCTTTTCTGCATGAAATGCATAATATAGATGTATATCAACAAAAATTTCTAAAGGCTAATTAATTCAGAAGCCGCTATTTGTGTACTATGGTCTTTCTGATACATAAACACTTTCTCACTGAATTATCTCAGAGTCGCTCTCGGTAACAAAGACACATTACATACATTCCATCAATACCAAGTAAGATAAAAAAACTTGAAATAAAACCATAATTCAGTCAAAATCAATTATATTGTGTCATAATTTTATACGTACTTAAGATTATCCTAAATTTTGTCAAAATGCGAAAGTAAATTCAAACAACTTCTATACACAATTCAAAAGTTACAAATACAATATTATTAGCAGTAAATTAAAATGAAAATAATATTTATTATTCGTGATACTACATTAACGCGCATGATGTAAAATGAAATATTTAATATCTAAGATATAAACCACTACAAAGAGTAACAAACAAGTCAGCATCAAATCTAATATCAAGAATTGATTTTTATGAGTAAATTTATTATATTAAGTACGGAACCAAGCCGTGTAATAGAACGTTATTCAAATCTATAAATTAAAATTTAACTCAACCCGTTACTTTCGCTATGATGTGCATTATGTTCATTCGACGTCAAATGAATATCCTAGTCTACTGATGAACCTGCTCCCTATCGTGTATCTGTCTAAAAACTTTGTCCACGCTATTTATCTCTTCAAGTGCATTAGCTCTATATTTATATCACAATTCCAAGAAAACACACCGGGTAAAAGTAAATACAATTTGTGAAAATAATTTTGTTTTCTAATTATTTTTCAAAATTTCTTCATCATTCATTCATTTAGCGGCGAAGACCATACCAATGTGTATATATGTCCGAAATCACATCATGGAAGCAGGCAGAACGTGATTCCGGATATACCGATAGGTCCAGCTCGGAACGGGCCATAGTCCGCAATGAGTGGCAAAGTGGCAACACCGAAACCCCCACCGAAACCCCTCTACCCGCAGCAGCTTCAATTGCAGCACATTGCAGTTAAGAATTTAGTAAGACTTAAACCGCGCAAGGATATAGTCGTTTGCATATTCGTTCTGTATACGTAATTTGCCCATTTGTTTCAGACATAATAAGGTCCAATTTATTATTATTATTGTATTCTTAGCTGCTACGGAAAAGTAATTTTAAGTAATAAAAAAAACAATAACGTTTTCTAAAAGATAAAAGTAAAAAAATCAATAATTCAAATTTTAAGAAAGTCACTTCAATCGTCGAATGCGAAGGAATAGGCCGATTTACGTACTCTACAGCAAATAAATCAGCGGTTGTTCGACAGGAATTGCTTGCAAGATACCACGAAACTATTTGTACCTTCTCTGCGGTTGTATACACTGACATGATAACTACCTTTACGTATGCACAGCTAAATACGAATGACGGGACATCTGTTGCGCTCGACTATCGGAATTAGGTTGCGCACGCGGAGTGGTATCGTACACACGTTGCCACATAGCATTACGTTCCATACGTATATTGTTGCCTATGTATGGCCCGTCGCGAGCTGAACCTATCGGTATATAATATGTTAATAATAATAATAATTGAACATACATCGCTTTATGGTTTATATGCAAAGCAAAGTCAATGAACTCCAGATCATGAGTTCAAGTCACACTCAAGATGAATTTTAAAAATAAAAAACAAATTATTTGTACTTTCACCAATTAAATGTATCACTAACAAAAAAAAAGATATTTTTCCATATTATCTTTCGTCTAAAGAAATAATAATTTTCATTGACCATTTCATCCCCGATGAACATACATGTGTAACATATTGAACATACGTAGCTTGGTAACGCAGATGGTAGATAATAGGTTTAATCTATGTAGTGTATTAAAGTTCACTCAGGAGAAGTTTTTATTTAGAAAAATATCACAAAACGTATGCTTATACAAATTTAGCTAATATACGTATGTATTAGTTACAAGCAGAAAGAACATATTTTCAAGGTATAAATTCTGCTCGCGAAGTATTCATTTCCACCAAGCTTTGATATTTTAAAATGTTATCAGTAAGATAGGAACCTACGATGTATCGTGACACAAAAGCTAATAATGGAAGAGTCGGGGATATACCGTAGTCGTCAAATTTTAATTTCGGTTTACACTTCTATCCCATGCAGAAGATGACCTTATAATATGCAGCGATGCCTGCTTGCTAACAGAGGTGGGAGAGCAACGGAGTGTCGGGAGACCCTCACGCCTTACATTTCATAGGAAACGTTTGTCGAGTGTACTGTCTTGGCAGCCTCGCTTATGTTTATCTTTAGTTTATTTCGTCGCGCTCTTTTCCTCTTTCTAGTTTCGTATCAGAAATTAAAATATGTCGACTACGGTATATCTCATAGAAAAAATATTTTGTTTCATCCCAAAGCTTTTGATAATGATCCTTTGGTCGATAGTAACATATTGATGATATTGCTTCATGTCACAAACGCTAATAAAGTAAGATCCATGAATTTTTAATGTTTCCTGCTGCGAATAGGGTATTTAGAAAAACGCATAGTAGAATAAACTATTAATCAAGAACATTTTCAATTTGGAGATTTTTGCAGATCACCACGTTTTGCAAAGGACTGATTAGGGAAAAGTGGTTGCTGCAGTTCTGTGTGCGTAATGTCATGACTGCGCCTGCCAATTTTTTTTTTTGCGAATTTATAAAAAAATATGAAGGCTGTGCAAATTTATAAAGCCAGCAATTTTTATTTAACTCAGGGCCGTATAAGAAAGTCATGTGGTGCCCACATCACTTTATTTCAAAAACAAGGTCTGTAAAAAAATCTGAGGTCGCAAAAGTATTCGTGATCAAACTACTTTATTGTAGTACTACATATAAGAAACCAATAAATTATTAAGTAAAGATTTACTACAAATTGACGTTTCAAACTCTGAACCTCTTAATTTTATAATTATGATTGCTCTTATGTTACATGAAAACTCTAATGTATGTATTTTTGAATACATGTTTAACAGTCTGGAAACTCCCAAAGAGGAATGGGATCATTTCCGAGAAAATGCAGAACTAGATTAGGTAGGTTCGGTTATTTTTGATGACCTATTTTTAATTTTGTTTCTACTAAAGTGCTCATGACAGGAGTTTTAGTTGCCTTCCAAAATATCCTAAAAATAAATTCTGTCTTTGTCAAACAATTTCTTATGTACAACAGAATGTTTTAACGTCATTTAGAAAATGCTAGTTTGCCATTTAAAACATGCTTGTCAACATCTTAAATTTTTCAAGGCCATAATCAAGAAAACCAAGCAGATACTATCAAAAGGACGCTTTTTGAAAATACTAATTCACCTGCTTTAATTTATTATTTTTTCAAAAATCATTCCTTATACATTTATTTGAGTAGTTCAAAACTATTTGGACATAGTGTAGTTATGTGTAGGTATATTACTAGACAGATGTACCCAATGTAACATTTTTCAAATTTCGCGGGCGTTTTAAGTTGACTACGAAGGCGAATAGAAAACAGGTAGTAGGCTAATTCACATTTCTTTGCGAAATTACTAGACAAACCGTTTACCCAAACAAAAGATTTGTCAAAAACTAGATGTAGAAACATTTATTAATAAAATTGCATTATTATTCACTAATTTCGCAATGAAATATCATCGACTACACCTCTACATGCTATCGTATTGCGTCCTGTGCAAACACCCGCGAAATTCGAAAAATGTTACATGGGACATCGTTAACACTCAATACTTACACTAAATCCTTAATAATTAAAATTTCTTCTTCGATTCCATTATATATTTTATACAAAAGTCTTTGTTGCATTTCCAAAAGTTGTTCGTTATCTTTCATATCACTACAAAACAATTTCATAAATGTTTCATATACATTTTAAATAGTGCGCCCTACCTTTCCACGTGCCGCATTTGTTCTGTTTGGTTAACTAAGCCATGTAAAGGTCTCTCAGCGTTCTGTAAAATCTCTTTCCACTCGTTAACAAAACGAGGTAAGTATTTGACAAAATCAGTCAAATACTTTTGTATTTTGCCCTCAATTTCGTCCATATTATTATGTATATATGCAGATAACGATTATAACTCTGCCATTAACCGTTAACGCCAAAACAGACATTTCATGCAGTACCAATCCGCTGATGGATGATCAACATTTCCTATGATGCCAAACGTTTTAATAACGAGTATACAATGGGCGAGATAGGGGAAGTGGATCTGATTTCTTGCAGACTAGACCGACTCGTGTTTTGTCGGCTCTCGGGTACCGTATTACCTACCGATTTCCCCGAGAGCCAACAAACGAGTCGGTCTAGTCTGACTGAAATCGGATCCACTTCCCCTATCTCGCCCATGTATAATAACGAGAGCCATTATTCGAAAAAATACAAGAAAAGCATGCACTCCAGACATTCATAAACAATTATATAACTTTGTGCCGCAAATTTTGAATTTTAAACTTAAATGGTTGGCAGGGTGTCTACATTTATTTAAAAAAAAAATTTCTACCGATACTGAACACAATTTACTGTATAAATAAATCGAAGTTATAAGTTTATGAAAAATACAAATGAGAAAAAGTATTTTTAAATAAAAGTTCAATATTTATTTTCAAATTATATACTTTGAAGCTGATTGGATATCTATCTTTCGCATCATTAAAATATGTACCTATAGGTAGTATACGTCCAGGTATTTAATGTTGTAATTGAAATTTAGCATGTGATGATTGCTTGGTTTTTAGATTATTGAATTTGAGAAAACACCTATTAAATTTTTATTTTGCTATAAATGATGCGTTATGAATTGTCGTTATTTCAATATTTGTCAACGTTGGAGTCGTCGATTATTTAACCGGTAGCCTCAAGGCATAATAATAGCACTCACACACTAGATGGCAATTACAGGACTAGTTAAGAATATCGTATTGATATTTGAGATCGGATATAATCGTGTTCCTTCGTAACACGAATGCACAATATTCGATTGGTGTATGCTACAACATGGTAGGGATAGCATTTGTAATTCTTACGGCGCGCAAATTAGTTAAAAGATAAACCATGAATTAATATTAATAGTGATTATATGCAAGTGCAAAAATGACAGAAGAATTTGCGGCCGGTATAACACCTGCTGATGATATATGTACCCAATTGTTAAATCCATTTGTTCATCATCTGGAACTGGAAAGTACGTCTGAAAAAATAAAAGTAAGTCATATTCGAAAATAACAATTTACTTCCTCTTTTATTAATGATAATATTCCGTTTTACTTATGCCGTAAATAATTTAGATACTATCTATAACGTTTATTTTCGTACCTTTATGTTTGTGGAAACGAAATGTTTTCTGTATTGAGATCTATTTCTAGAAACAACATACAACACTCGCTTGGAGAAAGTATCTCAAGAGAAATTTTCTTAACTTCCTTATGCATACATATATAAATATGTACTTATACATTGAAGAAATGATATTTAGATGCTGATATTAAGTTACTCCTATATTTATTCTTACTTATTTACTGTTCGTATTTCATATAAGTTTGTTTTCTTTATAAACTAAATTAGAAAAAAGTAATAGGAATTAGTATTACATTTAATTAGGTACTTATAGAGAAATTAAAGGAGAATACACGAGAAAGTAAACATTATAGCCATAGCACAGGAGGTGAGACTTAGTGTCCATAAAACACTTTCTCTGAAAAAACTTTTTTTTGTTAATAGTAAATATAGTACGTATGTCATTCTTAAGGTAAATAAAATATGTACCTATGTAAATTTTATTTAATCTGGAAAAGATGAAACATTTTTCTTTTAAATTTATTAGCTTAGAATTTTATAGATATAGGTACACAACATTCCTTATATATTTTATATGTATGAAAATTACGATATGTCTCAAATTATATTGTGTCTACACAGAATAATTTTGATTTTCAAAATGAATAATTAATATAGCCTTTAATCCTTTAGTAGCAAAATTAATTACATTTGCAAAATTATGTACTAAACACTTTTACATAATGAAGATAACTTATACATAGACTTCTTAAGAACTATTTTTCAGCTAGTTTCACTGACTAAATATGAAAAACATTCAAATTACTTTTAAGCATGTAAAATTGGCGTTATATCTAATACATACACGTGAAATACACATACAATGGAAAATATGAAAAAAATTAATCAGTAAAATATACAAAATGTTGTGTATTAAATAACGACGTGATTGTTAATAGAAAAATTATTTGTTATTTTTGTGTTGTGTCAATTTCTCATATATATATATATATAAAAGAAAGAGAAAAATATTGGGTAAATTCCGCTGTAGAGCAACCGTAGACACGTGTTTCTGACTCATTGGTCGTCATCGGTACGGTGTAGCCAAGGAATAAGGTGGTATAACCTTGGAGGTGTATGCAATAAACGGAAGACCATCAGGAGACAGACCACCATTTGTAGCGTACCGATGACGACCAATGAGTCAGAAACACGTGTCTACGGTTGCTCTACAGCGGAATTTACCCAATATTTTTCTCTTTCTTTTATTTCATGTATCCGCGATAATTCCTTTTATTTATATATATATATATAAGGAATATCGCGGATACATGAAATACAAGAAAAAAAAAATTATTGGGTAAATTCCGGAATTTACCCAATAATTTTCTTTTTCTTGTGTTTCATGTATCCGCGATATTCCTTTTATTTATCTTTCCTGGGTTCTCGGATGGCACGCAGGTTGACATTGTCTTTCTCGTGGCGACGTTAGTTGTTGTCCTCAAAACTGGGGATCTTCTAACTGAAGCTATAAATGGTGGTCTGTCTCCTGATGGTCTTCCGTATAGCATACATCTCCAAGGTTATCCCACCTTATTCCTTGGCTACACCGTACCGATGACGACCAATGAGTCAGAAACACGTGTCTACGGTTGCTCTACAGCGGAATTTACCCAATAATTTTCTTTTTCTATATATATATATATATATATATATATATATATATATTTGCGTTTAAATATCAAAGTTTATATATATTTTGCTGAACTGGACTTAGATGAATATGTTCATGCATGTAAAGTTGACGTGCACTTAAATTCTACACTAATAATAATAGTAAATACTGGCACTGTCAAGCTCTCTCTGATTCCTCTCCTCCAGAACATAACATTTTAAGTTGAAATCATGTAAACCAATTTGATCCTTTAATCAGAGAAGGTTTTCTCAATCACCGTTCTTTGATTAAACCACGTAAAATTAGTTAGAATGTATTGTTTTTAATAAATAGCTGATATATGATATTTCAGTAAAAGTATCTCTGGCCTTACTCGGTGTACAAAAATTTGGTGCAAGTTAATAAATTGTCTCAGATATGGAAATGGAAAGTATAATGTCTTACACCATTAGAATGTGATGATATTCTAGCTTACGTAGGAATAGGTTTTTGAAAAAGAAAAGCCTGCATCCAGATACAGGCTTTTCCTTTTCAACGAACTTTTCCTACTTTTATGATTTTGTTATATGTCATATATTTTACATATTTTTGTTAATTTTTTATGAATATGTTTGTACTTATATTGTATTAGGTTTTTCATTTTTCTTTGTTATAGTATCATCAAGTTTGTTTGGTTGCACTTTGTTATTTATTTCATAACAGCAATTTTAAATATGTACACAGAAATTCTGATGTGCAATACTCACAAAAGAAATGCCTAGCTTATTTACTAAAATTAAATTTCTAAATATATAATATATAATCTTTAATAAAATAAGCGCAAAGAACCAATTCAAATGTAGAAAATGGGGCCAATATTATTAAAGCAAAACATACTAATTTAGATCAAATGCACGAGCAAATATATTGCCAACTTTGTACAATAGATCCTTAACCACGGTTGAAATAACCGACGTATTTCTTTGCATTGAAAAATGCCGGTTAGAGTTTTAGTTGCCCCAGTATTTTTATCGCTGTTGGAAAAAAGGTCCTTAACATAGGTAATATCCAAATAATTCCCCAGTAGCATCTTTTTTATTTTATCATAGGCACTATAATAAAGTATCATGTAAACGTTTCACCTCGATTTTGTTGCAAATTTTAAGGTTCTTGATTTTCATAAAAGTATAAAAGCTAATTAGTTTTTGCACCGTATCGGTGTATAATATACAGAATATAAACAAAAAAAAGTTATTGCACTGCAAAATGATATCAATTGTTAAAGACTGTATCAGATGCCGAAGTGCAACACAGATAACATGAAGTCAATAAAAATATTCACAAGTTAATATGGAACAACTTTTATACAGGATGTTCCACGACTCGACCGACAAACTTATCCCATATATTCCGGCGGTCATTACAATCAAAAAATGTTATATGACCTATAAGTAAATTTCTCTAATTTAGTTAGCCTTGACGAATTGACGCATGTTTGAGAAATTAATGAGTTTTGTGCTGTAATATTAATTTAAGCCATTATGCCGCGTTTTACTAATGCAGAATATTCCGATATGGTTTTCTTGTATGAGTTTTGCAATGGAAGTGGACGTGCTGCAACTGCGGAGTACCTCAGGCGATACCCAGATCCCATTTTTCCTCACCACACAACATTTTCAAACGTTTTTCGCTGTTTAAGAGAACAGAGTTTTTCCCAAATCGTCGTGTAGAAAAAGTTGGATTAGAGAACGCTGAAGTAGTTTTAAATGCAGTTGAATGAAGTGCTTCTACCAGTATCCGTAGAATATCTCATACAACGAAAATTCCTCAAACTAATGTATGGAAAATTCTGCACAATAATGGGCTTTATCCCTATCATTTACAAAAAGTCCAGCATTTACTTCCTGGAAATTTAGAAAATCGAGTACGTTATTGCCAGTGGTTACCAAACAAAAAAAAATCTTATTTATTTTAAGTGCTCAATATTTTTTTACTCAATTATATTAAGCCTTTCGACATTTAGCTTCTTTTTTTTGTTAAGTATACCTATCTTTGATATTTAGGAAGATATTTCAATTTATTTTAAAATCTTATTCATGATGCAGTAAAAAGTATAGTTATCATAGAAGACTATAGCAGCCACCTCAAACATTAATTCCCATATGTTTCCTTAATTCTCCTTATTTAAGAATGTAATTTATCTACCTGTTCGATCTCCGTTCAATACCGAATGAAAAGTATTTAAAACGAAAATGGAATAGATATTTATTAATGTTCCAGAGGCACATAATTCATTAATATATAAAATAATAATTAAGAATAATAACAATAACTCATAAATGAATACTTCCCAACAATTATCTGGAGCAGTGGTGTAGCTAGAGGGCTGCGGTCCGCACCGGGTGACACTCGACCGTGAAAAATATAAACTTACAAAAACTCCAGTAGGTAGAGTATTAGATCCGAACCAAACCTGATTTTGGGTATTATTATTTTTTAGAGTACGTATGCCAAATACTATTATCCTTTTAATACGGAGGATGAAGTGAATGAATATCCTTAAAAGGGTGCCACTTGTTATATTTTTAAAATGATGTTAGTTTTAAAAATACTGTATTAGCTAGCTCTAATGGTGAATTACGTAAAAGAAAGAAACACAAATATATAATAAGAAAATAAAACAAATGTAGAATTATTATATTTATTTTCCTGTAAAAGAATTGTAATTAGTACATGAAGAAAAAAATAAGGTAAATAAAACAACAAGAGTGTCCTTAAGTTCTTTAATTAATTATTTAAATAAAACACAATAACACAAATATTGGTTCACGTAAGGAGTAGGTGAAATAGAAAGGGAGAGAGTGAGAGGGAACGAGTGGGTCGTTCGAATGATTGTTAGTTAGGCAGGTATTATCGGTCGAAGTTAAGGCGGGCGATAATCTCAAACCATAAATGATTTTAGATATATTTTCAGAATGTATAAAGTAAAATTCAATGTAGCGGTTGTAAGAGAAAATTAAGAATTAAAGTAATAGATAAGGATGAGGAATACTTTACTTTTGTGGTGTCCTTGTTGTCCTCGGGTCCCGTAAGTCTGGGGTCGAAGCGTAGATTAATCAGCGAATCAGAATAGGGGATCTGACAGTACGCGAACGATTAAACACACACGCGAAAGGGTCGCGGAGTAACTTGACTTTGTTATGTTGAAGTACTAGGGGCACTAAAACAAACGTGACTTAGAACTGGGAGGGACGCGAACTTGGAACGATGTAAAGCTGTAGATGCGTAAGAGGGAAGAAATTAAGAGAGAGACCTTTTTTCAGGTTGTGACTTATATAGGGTCGCGGTAAAAGAAACGGGAGACGGCAGGGTAGGGATGGTAAGGCGCGAACTGTTTTTAAGAGAATAAGAGAACATAATTCGCGGGACAATCAATCAATAAATACAGGAAAAAAAACATTATAATCAGATTCGTTATTAAATATAGAAAAGAAAGACACCTGACTCGAGGTGGTTTCTCTAAGAAATTACTGCAGGTATGTACGTTTGTGGGGCACCTACATAACAGGTAGTAAAAGACATTACGAAAGATGAGTCACAATAGGGTTCTTTCTATAGTATTATGAGTATTTAATGCGATTGTAAAGCAGTGATGAAGAAATACATTACACCTTATATTAATACAATTAAATAAGAACAAATATTGAATAACTCGTAAATCTTTGATCGGAGAGTTATAGGTTTCGAATGGGAAACAAAAGGGCGATTAAGACACATCGTGACGGGGGATCTGTTGTCGTCTGATAATTAGATCGCGAGTAAATTAATAATCAAGAAACTGCAATGTTAAGTATTTCGTGTTTAAAATAGCGAAAAGGCTTCATTTAGGTAAACGGTTAAGGATGACCTTCTGAGAAAGGACCGTTCAAACGTGACCTTAACAAAGCAATTTTTATTTTAGAAACCTCTCCTGTCGTAAAGCCAAAGTTGTTGATGTACGGAAGAAGCGATGAGTAATTCTTTAGGCGCGAAAATGTATTACATGACTAAAATAGATAAATTAATAATAATCGAAAAAAATCGAATTAAAGAAATTACGCGCTTCTTTTGTACATGAGGTTGTTAACAATACCTAAAAAGACGAATATGCCCCGGGGTGTTGATACATCTAAAAGAAAAAAAAACTGGAAAACTTTAAAAATGATACTAGAATTGCATAAAACAACAGATGACGCAGCCTTGCAATTAATGGATACTGAAAAGCAGAAGTGGAAGCATCTTTTATTTATATTATTGGATACAACAAATCCTGGCTAAATAAAACTTAGCTTTTCGTGGATATGATGAAGGGCTACAAATAAAGGCAATTTCTTAGAACTAGTCAAACTACTGTGTAGTATTGAAAGAACACATCTTGAATTTGGAGCGTGGTAAATCACCAAAAGTATATTTGTCGCCAGATATACGAAATGAATTCATAAATGTTTTAGCGAACCACATAAAATTTAAGTTTGTCAAAGAATTAAATCGGTTAAATATTTTGGAATTTTGTTTGATAGGACACTTGACAATTCACATACTGATCAAATGTCTGAAGTTATTCGATATGTGAAAATTAATAATAGAAAGTGGAAATCAAAGAAGTATTCCTTAGGTTTTTCCATTTACAAGGAAAAAAGGCCGCTGATTTAAATGATGAAATTCTGAAGAAACTTAAAAATAACGGTTTAGATGTTATGATGTGTTGTTTCCAAGATTATGATAATGCAGCTGTTATGAGCGGCATACATGGAGGAGTGCAGGCTATTATTAAAGCAAAAAACAAGAAAGCAGTTTTTGTTGGATGTATAGATCATTCAATTAATTTATGTGGCCAAAACTCACTTGCACAAAATATATCTTGTGTAACATTTTTCGGAATAGTAGAGACAATCTTTATATTTTTTTCTAGTTCCACTAGCCGCTGGGAAGTGTTGGCACTTCTTCTTTATACTGAAGAAAAACGGGGCCATATTGTAGAAGAGTGAGAAAAAGTCGGGGGACTACGACATTCCAATAGAAAGAATTCGTCGTAAGAAACGAATGGCCGGTGAGTTGGCCACCAATGCAGGACTTACACTGAAAGCTGAACTTCAAAAGGATATGTTGGAATGTCTTGACCGATTTAGTATTGAACTCCGAACTAGATCGAAATCCATTCAAGATGAAGCTTCATTGTTCGAGGTTGTGCAGACAAATACTTTGCTTTTGGCAAACATTGAAGAGTTGAAATTAGCTGTATCAAAATTTACTTGTTCTTATGATGAGGTATCAGAAGCTGAACTCCTCCTAGAAATACCAAGGTTGAGAAGACATTTAAAAGCGGCCAATGTTACATGGGTGTGTGTAGACTTTTTGAAATTCATCGTGGAATGGGATTTTACTGAATCTCTTCCGAATCTTATAGTCGCACTAAAGTTATTTATAACAATATGCGTATCGGTTTCTTCTTGTGAGAAGAGCTTCAGCAAACTAAAGTTAATTAAAAATTACTTGCGGGCAACAATGACCCAAACGAGACTTAACAATCTTGGCATATTAAGGTTGTGCAGACAAATACTTTGCTTTTGGCAAACATTGAAGAGTTGAAATCAGCTGTATCAAAATTTACCTGTTCTTATGATGAGATATCAGAAGCGGAACTCCTCCTAGAGATACCAAGGTTGAGAAGACATTTAAAAGCGGCCAATGTTACAGTTTCTAATTGGGTGTCTGTAGACTTTTTGAAATCCATCGTGAAATGGGATTTTACTGACTCTCTTCCGAATCTTATAGTCGCACTAACGTTATTTATGACAATATGCGAATCAGTTTCTTCTTGTGAGAAGAGTTTCAACAAACTAAAGTTAATTAAAAATTACTTGCGGGCAACAATGACCCAAACCAGACTTAACAATCTTGGCATATTAACAATAGAACACGACGCAACACAAAATATAAATTTTGAAGAGGTGATTTCCAAGTTTGCAGCTGTTAAAGCTAGAAAAACGAGATTTTAAGTGTTTGTACATAATATGCAAACACTTAAAATATGTATGAGGGTATATTACTTCTACTCTCATTCTTGTTTTGAAATACCTAATTTTCACTTTCATACATCAAAGTCAAAGAATGTATAGTAAAACAATACTATTATCATCATAATATTGTAGCTTGATAATTAATTACTCTCATTTGTATTAAATAAATAATATTATACTTTACGTTTATCAGATTTTGTTAATTTTAACAGTTTTCATTCTTGGGGTGACACCATCAATATCCGCACCGGGTGTCACCCACTGATCTGAAGCCTCATCAACCATGAGTCATCACTATACTTCTGAGGTGCGACTTATATTTTAGCCTCACCTCATTCACCAGACGATTGAGTAGAAACCTGGAAAAACCACCACTCAGAGACGTGATATAGCATGAAGCAAGTGTAGTATGTATTGTTCCACAAGTGCAGCTGCAAAAAGAGAGTGTATGACAATATCTATAAAAAATATTGTCAATGAATTTACAATTTTGTTCATATCTTTGTAATGTTATAATAGTTGCGGAAGATAATATTGACATTATCGAAATGTCCTTATTTATTTTTATTTAAGGTAATTAAGAGCGTCTAAATCGAGAAAATTATATATGTAGGTACATCTACAGCATAGCGGTAAATAAACCAAACTTTATTTTCAGTAATATGGAGAGAACACTGACACAATTCACGTTTGTACTTTAGCAATTTTTACTTTCTTATACGTAGTATAAGGAAGTATTGTGATGATGAAAATTTTTGACCTCGAGATTTTTGCAGATGTCCACGTTTTGAAGTCCCCTGATACCGAAAAAGTGGTTTTTAAAAAATGTCTGTGTGTCTGTCTGTGTGTGTGTCTGTGTGTCTCTCTCTGTGTGTGTGACCACGATAGCGGTCAAACCGCTGTATCTATCAATTCCAAATTTTGTATTTACGTGTATAATCTCCCTCTTGAGATCCGATTAGTTTTTCAGTAAAATCGGTAGACCGGAAGTAGCAGTTTACTTCAGCGAAAAAATCAAATTTTTGCGAATATTTCGTCAACTACTAAGTTTAAACAAATTTATAAAGAATTCATATGTACTTAAAATTAAAATTGAGAATAATTTTATCTAAAAAGTTTTTCGAAATTCCTACCGGAAGTAGGTCTTTTACTCTTATCGAAAATCAGTTTTTTGCGAATATTTCGCAAGTTATGCTTTTTAGACAAGTACGTTACTAGTAATGGGTGGGGCAGAAAAACCTATCCGATTTCAAATCCCTTTTTCTCAGGAGAGGGAACAGGTAGAGTAGTGGGGTAAAAACCGTTAGAAGGCCGGTTTTATGCCATTTGTCAGTAGTCAACATGCCTTGGTCTGGTGAACATCGCGCGTTTGTTATTGAGCGGTTTATCGAAAACGGCGGTTCGATAATTGCTACACAACGTGCGTTTCGAATTCATTTCGGACTCGGGCGTCATGATCCTGTTCCACATCACGCTACGATTAAAGTGTGGGTGTCAAATTTTCGACAGACGGGATCAGCATTGAAAAAGAAGTCGCCTGGACGTCCCAGGACCTGAAAACGTGGCCAATGTGCGAGCCGCGATTGAACATTCCCCGCGTCGTTCGGCGCGAAAACATTCGCTCGCTTTGGCGATTTCCAACCGCAGTATTCGGCGAATTTTGCACCGGGACCTCAAAATGCATCCCTACAAAATGGTTGTTGCACAGGAATTAAGTGAAAGGGATTTTGAAACCCGTACGAACCTTTGTCGCGATCTCCGAGAACTCCCAAACGACGATGTTGTGCTCTTCACGGACGAAGCCCATTTTCACCTTTGTGGCGCCGTAAACAGGCAAAATTTTCGATATTGGAGTGACGAAAATCCTCGGGAAATCCATCAGGAACCCCTCCATAGCCCAAAAGTGACTGTGTGGTGTGCTCTTTCCCGCCTAGGCGTCTGGGGGCCTTACTTTTTTGAAGAAAATGGGCAAACCGTAACGGTCAACAGCGAGCGCTATTGTTTCATGCTGGAAAATTTTCTTCGACCCAAAATGGAAGAAATTGGCGTGGAAAATGTGTGGTTTCAACAGGATGGTGCAACCGCCCACACATCGCGACGATCAATGGACATTCTCAGGGAAATGTTTCCCGGGCGCATCATTTCTCTGAGAGGTGATCTTGGCTGGCCGCCGCGCTCACCGGATCTCAATCCATGTGACTTCTTCCTTTGGGGTTACCTCAAATCGAAGGTATTCCAGCATCGACCAAGGACCCTTCTTGCTTTACGAAGGGAAATTGCTCGGGCAATTGAAGAAATTCCTGTGGAAATGACGGTGAAAGTCATGGAAAGCTACCGCGAGCGCCTAAATCAGTGTATCCGCTCCCAAGGACGACATTTAAGTGATGTGCTTTTCAAAACTTAAATTTAAAAAAGGCATAAAATTTGCGATATGTTAATAAAAAAAATTTTTTGTCAAGTTGACTGGTTTTAATTTTATAACGTTTTGAAATCGGATAGGTTTTTCTGCCCCACCCTGTATAAAAGTATTTAAAACATAATTTTCAATATCTTTTGTATAAAAAAAATTTCAAGATTCAGACCGGAAGTACCACTTTTACTCATATCGAATAGCGATTTTTTGCAAATATGTCGTAAGTTATGCATTCTATATAAATTTATCAAGAGTACAAAAGTATTTAAAACTGGATTTTCAATATTTTTTGTATATATGAAATTTCAAAATTCGGAGCGGAAGTAGCACTTTTACTCTTAGCGAGGAGCACTTTTTTTGATAATATCTTGCAAAGTATGTATTCTATAGAGATTTATTAAAAGAATAGAAGTACTTAGAATAGGATTTTGAATAATTTTTATAAAAAAAATTCTTAAAATTCTATAATTTGAAACGCTCATACGTATAAGAAAGTCGTGTGGTGGCCACACCTCATTTTTTTTATAGTTACGGAGATGCGGTTGTGTGTATCTACTTGAAAGTCGAACTACTACTACTTCTAATAGTCGAACTTTATTAAATATAGTAGCCAAAATTGAAGTTACAAGACTTTACTAAATTTAAAAATAAATAGCCCCATGAATGTCTATATCAAAGGCCATAAATAATTCTGATTATACCTTTTAGCGTTGATTGAAGGAATATGTAAAGATGCGGAACACTATAGTAAAATTGCGTGTCTTTCCGTTAAGTCGTCCCGCAAACCCCTTGCCGAGAAACATCTTCGCTGTTTCGGGCTGTTTCGAATCTCGGACCCAAACGATTGATGCAGTCGCTATAGATCTCGGATCCAGTTTTGGCGCATCTTTATGTATTCCTTCAATCAACGCTTTTAGTAACAAAATTTGCTTCAGTTTTGTCGATGTGTCCCAAATAAATCACTGCACAAAATAATAATGAGCAAAATAATTATTAGTCTCGTAATTTTTGAAACAAGGGTTTCTGTATGGGGTTGCCGGGCCATATAAGTGTCAATAATTATATTTATGACTCTATTAATAGTTTAGTTGGAATTATTAAATATCCAAAAAAAAAAACTGTATGTAATAACCCCTACTATTCCAATCCCGTTTCATATCTTATGCGATAGACATTTTTAATTATGGTGAGTAGTATGTACACTCAAAAGTACATATACTTATTTTACAATTGACACCAATGCAAGTCATTCATATTATTACACTGTTATTACACTATTATTTGTTATGCTAGACATCACAAAATTCGCTGAACTTTCTCTATCTATTATTACATACACGTGTATTTACAAGAAACCTTGCGGAAAAGTGGACCAATTGCAATAAAACCATGCAATTATTACTATCAATACAAAATGTGATAATTTTTTGAATGTTAGCAAAATAATTTTAAACAAAATTATTATATACAATATCCCACCAAAATGCATTCTTCTATAGCGCTTATATAATTGCAATTATCAAAAGACAACAACAAAGAATTAACTAAGGTGCACCTTAGAAGATTTTTTTTCATTCTACATACATGTTGTTTAATATATACCTTTTCGTTAATTTGTTGTAAGACGTTGATTATGAGGAGTTGAGTGAATAAAATAACTGTATTACACATTACCTAAATTCCTAACGAAACACAATTTGAATTAGGGTTGAAGTAAAAATAATTTAGAACTAAATTCCAGTATAATCACACTTTATTTAAAAATACGACATGTTTCGCTACGATGTAGCTTCTTCGGGTATTACATTAGTACATCGTAGCGAAACATGTCGTATTTTTAAATAAAGTGTGATTATACTGGAATTTAGTTGTAAATTATTTTTACTTCAACCCTAATTATTATGGAGTTCCAGCAAGTAACGGCCGATTCAATCAATATAAACACAATTTGTATACAAAAATATTCAAGGATAGAAAATCCTTTTTCTACAAGTAGTATGGCTACTACGGCATCGATTTAGAAACACTTTTTCTTTTTTATTCGTTGTTCGTGTGCAAGTGTGCGACCACGATAATAGCCAAAGGGTACCAAACTTTATATTTAGGAATATAATCTAGCCCGTAAGTAGTAACTTCAGCGCAAAAATAAAATTTTACCAATATCTGGTCAACTACTAACTAAAAACTTCATAAATAAAGCTTTTCAAAATTTCTATCAGAAATAGGTCTTTTATTCTTATCAAAAAACTGTTTTTTGCAAATATCTCGAAAATTATGGATTCTATACAGTTTTATTGAGTTTATAAAAGTAATTACAGCTTGGTTTAGAACAATTTTTGTATAAAATAAATTTCAAAATTCAAACCGGAAATACCACATTTACTCCTACCGAAGAGCAGCTTTTTGGAAAGATCTTGCAAATTATGAATTCTATCTTATTAACGTTGTCGAAGAATTTGGGTTTCGCAAATTTTGCATTCCGCACAGTCTTTAAAACGATAATAGTATTTAAAAGTTAATGTAGAACAACTTTTGTATACATAATTCGTACGTATAAGAAGATCGTGTGGTGCCCTCCCTCATTTCTTATACGTATTAGTATAAGGAAGTATCCTCGAAATTTTTGCATACGTCCAGAATTTCAAGTTGCCTGACACTAGAAAAATGGTTTTTGAATCGTTTGTGTATCTCTTTGTGACCACGATTGTGAACAAACGTCTAAAGCTATCATTACTAAACTTTATACTTGTAAAATAACTACTATAAACTTCCTCTTGAGTTCTGATTAGACTTTCAGTGAAATCGGTAGAACGTAAGTAGTAGTTTAAAACATCAAATTATCGATAACAGTTTTTTCCGAACTTCTGGCAAGTCATGGTTTCTAGACAGATATAGTAGGAGTACAATAGTATATTAAAATACAAGTTTCATAAGACACGATTTTTGCGCACGCGTTCAAGTTTAGAAAACGAGCCGCTAGGCGAGTTTTCTAAAGAACAAGTGCGCAAAATGTCTTATGAAACGTGTATTTTATACTATTTTTTCTATTTCGGTTATTAAAAGTTCAAAAAAGCTTAAAATAAGAGACATGTTTTGTTCGAATATTTTAGAGATTTTGCTTTTTTGAAGTTGGTTACTCTGATTTTTAAGTAGAACGTTTTAAATATTTGAATATCGGTGGTGCTATATGTAATTGTGTTTAAAATTCAGACTGATTTATACAATTAATTATTTCAAATTATCAACAAAAAGGACGAAATAAATAACTCTACGCCCCCAGAGATTCGCAAAATAGCAGAAGACAATTTACAAAATCTTTCGTCCACAATCTCTCTACATATTTATCAAAACAAACTTTTATAACAGTTGTACTATTCAACATGGTAAGTAAATGTCAATAGTAGCATCCGAAAACTTATCATCCAACTCTGCTTAACAATTTATATTGCTAATTAGTAAGTGAAATGTTAGCATGTGTGCTTTTTATTCTTTGTATAATTTTATTGCACATTTTTGTTACTTTAAAGGCTTATATTTTGACATTTAAATACGATTTGGTTCCATTTTTTTTTGTTACCAACTTCAAAAAAATAAAATTAGCGTGCGATAAAGTAATACTTTATGCAACCAAAACGAGTGTCGTAAAGTGAACTTTATAGCACCGGAATAGAAAAAAGTATTTAGAGCTGCATTTGGAATAATTTTGAACCGGTAGTAACACTTTCACTTTCAGGTTTATCTTATTAAGACGAGAAAGGTATTTAAAACTTAATTTGGAACAACTTAGGTATAAAAAATTTCAAACGCACATACGTACAAGAAAATCATGTTCTGACCATACCTCATTTTTAGTTTCTTATACGTAGTATAAAAAAATATTGTGATGATGAAAATTTTCGACCTCGAGATTTTTGCAGATGTCCACGTTTTGAAGTCCCCTGATTCCGAAAAAGTGGTTTTTAAAAAATTTCTCTCCCCCCCCTTTCTCTCTCTCGCTCTCCCCCCTCTCTCTCTCTCTCTCTCGCTCTCTCCCTCTCCCCCTCTCTCCCTCCCTCTCTGTCTCTCTGTCTGTGTGCGTGCGCGCGCGCGTGTGTGTAAGTGTGTGACCACGATAGCGGTCAAACCGCTATAGATATCAAGTCCAAAAAATATAATCAAAAAGATTTCATTTTTTATATGTTACATTTTAAATTTTATCTACAAAGTGCCTTTTGTTACATTTCCTTACAATATATAATATTTACAACATTAAAATTAAAATCTAATAAACGACTCTAAAGTATAAGATAAGTGAATATGAGAAACGAATATATTATACTAACTGTACATTGTTCCCTACCTAAGATTACATAAATTATTACGTACATAATATATTTGAACCCAAACAGTAAAAGCAAAAACCTAAAAATAAAAATATGAACCAAAATAGATTCAGTTTGTTTATGTTAGTAGAAACCGCATTAAAATATCTACTTTAAGTTAAATTACAAGCCGGTTAGAAAAGAGTTTTCCGAACTTTACAATACAATTAGCAAAACCTAATCTATTTTACTGGAACAAATATACGACCGCACGTGTAGTCAGGAATTGCAACAAATTTTGATGCGCCAATTATTTCTAGAGAAATGCAGTAGTGCAAAATTAAACAATAAACAGCATGCATTATTAATGTAACGTAATACGCTGTCATACATGTGCAAATAATATACCGCAGCGTGCAAAATTAATGCACAAATAAAATGTTTCCGAGCCGTTCGTCCGATTTGGATGTTATTTTTTTACAGTTCCTTAAAATATAATTATAACATTTCAATCTATTATGAATCGTGATATTATCCATCTTGTGTTTTACATTTTAACTTGTTCAAATTAAGAATGGTAATCTTTTCTTACTTTCTTTATTTTGTCACATTTCAAAATATAATAATTCAATTGACTAACGCTGAATACAAATATCGTATACTCAATTTGCGTACAGGACCTATTATGTTATAAAACTGTCTTTATTTCATTCCCAATATCCACTACTGTAGTTATACCCGTATTAGTCTGTAAATTGTCGTTTATATTTTCTTTAAGATTCATTTATCGTTGTGTGTTTATTATGTGTCTAGCAATTTAAAGTACATACTATGTTGACCTTACAATCCTATTTTTTGAAGCATGTACCGTTGTCTTATAGACAGCACTCGGTACGAAATTGACGAATATATATATATATATAGGTATCTCTCATATCATCTTTACTAAATCGGTCAGTAGAACTACATATACACATATTAACAGTAAAAATGAAATATTTACCTTTATTTTTAGCACGGCAATGTTAGACGATTTTAGCCCACTTTCTAATTCAAAATATACTTTAAATATATGTATGCTAGCCTATAAATTAATAAGTGTCTTAAGTAATTAGTAATAGGTAATTGAAATGAATTAAAGAAATAATCTCGCATAAATTGTTATGTTTTAGTAAAGAATACTTTATAGTGCGAATAGTAGAAGCCAATCGAAAGTATAAATGTCTTACCATACATAAAATATACAATAGATCCAGGTAAACAAGATATAAACGATTGATAAAAATCATTTTAGAATCATATGATCCTGCTTATATGCAACTATAACAGTGCCAATATCTTAAAATAGCATTATGCCGAAGTTTTTAAAATCACATCCACAAACCATTTAAACTGCGCTTATTGGATTCTAATGTCAAATTTAACTAGGTATTAATTCCACTTCACGCGGGGGTAGAAATTGTAAAACATAAAAATCGCTAAAATGCAAATGACAGTGGCGTAAAACAATTACAAATACATTATGTATGGCACATTTAGTTATGTCCTTGTTTATTAATACTATAGTTATACAACTGAAGGTTAATTCAGGTAGGTAGCCAACAGAGGGGTTGGGCAGTAGGATGTACCCATTCATAAATTTCTCCCGCTAAATTTGTTATAGTAAAAGCAGTCTTCTCGTAGTAGTAAAGAGAAGCCAATGGGAGCTTAAAGGAAGTGACGCAATTATCCAATTACACCAATCGTGTTTGTTACAATTTTGTAGGCGTTTTGCTTTAGATTTAAATATCTTAAAATATTTTGAATTAAGGGATATGATAAGTCTACTGACACTAATTTTTCAAATTCCAAAAATAAGTGATGATGTGATTGTGGACGTTAAATGTTATTCTAAAATACATATTGCAAGACGATGTAACGAAGAAATGTCATTTTTCCTATATATTTTATCTTATAATTGACAAAGGATTGCAGTACAAGCTGAAAAAGGTTCAAAGTACTAACCTTTAATAAAATCTTTGCTTGGTTATGAATTAGTTTGTTTGTATAACTTGTTAGGTATGTACTATCCTCAACAATAATTGATGATTATTCATTCAGACTTGTATCATGGCAGTTGTTGTTACGATTCAGGCCTAGATAAAATAAAAATAACTAGAACCATAATAAAATAAGTAATGTCAAAGCCGAGTACATTTAAGTGTGTATCTAATTAACTTTTATGAAGCGATATACCTCACTTCAACCAGTATGAAGGCTAAAATTCTACATATATAACACAATAAAATCCATGAAGATTTCAAACAATTGCAATTAAACGTGGGTGAAAGAAAAATTAAGTAGTATAAATATAAGTAAGCTAGTTTAATAATGACATGTAATGTCGAAACTGCAGTCACATAGTGATTAAAATAAAGTGAAGTTATTCAAATTTAATAGAGTGTTTTATTTTACTTATATCCAGTATCATGTATCTTCACAAAGTAACAGCCGAAAGTGTTATATATTTTAAACTAGTTTTGTTTGATAACCCCAACGTAACTTCAATTATTAGGAATTACTACTATTGTAGGCAATTTTTAAAATCGCAGGTAAATATATACAAATTGAAGAAACGTCCATATACAGACCACGTGTAGGCAGTACTTACTATATTGATAATTACCAAGAATGTAAATGTATAATGAAAGTTGCTGCGACTTCCCTGATGAGATGAAGTATTGTGGGTGTAAAAGCAGGATTAATTATAACACTTCTACAGTAAGAAGGATAGTGTTTCTATTATAATAATAAATTTATTATATCAATAATAAGATATACATACAGTTTACACAATAGCATATCAAGCAAAAATGTAATGATAACGTCAACACATGGCTAATTTATGTCATTGACATTGTAGAATGCTTCTTGAAGGAGAATGTCCTTTATTTTCTCTTTAGATACGAAAGTAGAAAGATGTCTACACGTAACTTTGATTTTGTTAAATAATTACCAGTGACGTGTTTTACTGAAGTAGCTGTTGTCCTATGTAATGCGGGATGTGCAGCAAATGGTTATGAGGGGTGGAGACTTCTGTAATCTCACCCCTAGTCATGAGGTGTGACAGCTTTTTCAAAGCCCTCCTTAGTTGTTGCAGAATATGTGACTAGGCTAATGGACTTATCATAAGTTCTGTGAAGAGAGGTTTGCAGCGAATAGTTTGTGAAACACAGACAATTGCTCGAACAGCCTTCTTCTGCAGGATGAACACCTTTTCTACATAGGCCTACTTACCCCATATTGGTTAAACATTGTTGATATGTGATTTGATAGTCCATAGTATGTCGTTATTCCAGTAGACTATCAGTTATAAATCTGATACGTCTAATTGCATAAGTGGCAGAAGATAAGTGTTTGACTAATTCAACTATCTGCGGCTTCCATATTAATCTTGTGTCTAGTCTAATATCAAGGAATTTTCAATTCGTAGAATATATGTTTGATCTATGTTTACTAGTAAAATAAATTGTCTCACATTTATCCTGGTTAAGTGATAAATGATTGGCTGTTAACCATTTAAATTTCTAAATTCTGAAGATACCAAAACCTTAAAATAATGTGGTGTTTATAATGCAATTTCTTTGTAAAACGTACTACATTACTGGTTTGAAAGCCTCACATAAACCAGTCAAGTTGATGAAACCATGCAAAGCAACTTAATACATGTTGTGGTTCGGATAGCTTTTAATTACTTTTTCTTCTTTTACATAATATATCTAGTCATACCGAATATATAAAAGACTGTTTTAGACATACCTGTTGAACACATAGAAAAAAATTAGAATAACCCAAACTCTGAACCCGAAACAGACTGACATTTCATGTAGGTGAGTATTTAATAAAAATGCTGACTTTTTAATACCGTTTTCTTGTTTAGATTTATTTCTTTAAAAAACATGAATACGTTTTTTAAAAAGTCTTTTGTATGTCTTTTTTTTTATTATGTTATAAAAGGGTAATTGTGAGTATAATAAGGGAAAAAAATAGTAATACTACGATTCTTCAATAAAACATTTACTTAAATCTACTTTATCACAGTTAAGCTATATAGGTTATGTTGATATGTAATTCAAGGGCAAACGATGTGAAAATCAAATCAAACAAAATATACTCCTATGTAAAATTTAATAGAAAATATCAAAATATATTTACATTTTTTATAAACTTCCGGATTAAATTGTGGGAGTGGCGTTGAGAATATTTCATTGGCTGAGCACTTTCATTCATTCGTATTAATCCATTTGAAAGATATCAGAGGACGACACTTTACTACATAAGAAATATTTACAGTCTTCTCTAGGTTGTATAACTATAGCATTTATAAACAAGAGTTATGTGTCGCATTATTAAAGGAAATTATCGGTATATAGTTGAGTCGCCCTCGCAACCGACATGCACCACTAAATTAAAATGGCGTCAGAATTGAAATGTTGCAAAATTGTACCTGTCAAGTAATATAACCTACAAAAGCCATTTCAGGACTGTCATAAACATTGTAAATAAATTCACACACCTTTTGACATTTGTCATAATTATTTTTTGACGTTTGTTATAATTATCATCTAAACATTTTAAATTTGTCAACAATGCTTGCCTTCTAAACAGGTGTAGAAAAAATAATATTTAATAGCTTTATTTATAATGTTTAATTTGTAACTGGCTTTCATGTATTATAATAGTATTTTATTATGGAAAGGTATATATCCTGAAATATTAATTAATTAGTTTCATTGAAATTGTTCCGGCCGATCGAAATTTGTAGTGGTATTGAATCATCGTCTTTAGTTCGTACTTTGGCCGTATCGGTTGCCAAAACGACTCGAACAATTTCAAAACAATAAAATTAAACTAATTAATTAATATTTCAGGATTCCACTTCCTTCCCATAGTAAAATACTATTACTTGAAAGCCAGTTACAAATAAAATATTTGAAATAAAGCTATTAAATATTATTTTTTCTAAACCTATATTTTATATGACATTTGGCTATACTGTTTAGGCAAGCATTGTTGACAAATTTAAAATGTTGAGATGACAATTATAGCAAACGTTAAAAGATAATTATGACAAATGTCAGAAGGTGTATGAAAATTATTACTTATGACAGTCCAGAAATGGCTTTTGTAGGTTATATTATTTGACAGGTAAAATTTCGCAACATCTCAAATTCGAAGCCATTTTAATTTAGTGGTGCATGTCGGTTGCGAGAGCGATTCGACTATATATTTCAATCTCTTTGGCATCTGACATGCGACAATAATTTAAAATGGCGTCAAATTTTTTCTGTCAAGTAATATGATCTACAAAAGGCATTTCAGGACTGTCATATATAATAATATTCATACACCTTGTGACATTTATCATAATTACCATTTGACTTTTGTTATGATTGTCATTCAGACAATAGGCGCTTTCCTTTTGCAAGAGATCTGAGCTGAGCTAGAGTGATGTGAGTGTCTCTGTTTTAAACTTGTGTTGTAATTCGTAGTATGCCTAGCATGTCCAAATTTCAGATTATGTCTGTAAGTTATTTAATGCCTTGTTATAATTGTTTCAAAAACTTGACCAGGTAGTAAAATTACAGGAGTTATTTGATGCTACCGATTCCTGTTAGTCGTCTGATTCTGATATCACATTTATCATTCATAATTCACCCACTTTTAGTTCGCTGAATTTCGTACATATTTTTCCGTGTAAGTAATCAAATGACATAATCCTATTTTCGTCTACTATTAAATGCATTTGTTACCACCACCATCAAGTGATATTTAAATCTCAGTAGTGAGGTGATATTATCTGAGATTTATATCAAAAGGAAAGCAGCTAAGATAAATTTGTCAATACTTGCTTACAAACAATAGCCAAGCATTAAATAAAAAATAGGTATAGTAAAGTAATATTTAATACATTTCTTATGATATATAATTGGTATATGGTACCAATCTCTCTCTCTCTCTCCCTCTCCCCTCTCCCGTCTCTCTCCTCCTCTCTCTCCCCCTCTCACCCCTCTTTCTCCCCCTCTCCCCCCTCTCTCCCCTCTCTCTCTCCCTCTCTCCTTCTCTCTTTGCATGTGTGTACGATAACGGCTAATCGACTAAATCTATCAATAACAAACATTATATTTACAAGTATAATCCTACTTTTGAGATCTCATTAGATTTTCAGTAAAATCGGGAGACCAGAAGTAGTAGTAGTTTCAGTGAAAAAATAAAATTTTACCAATATGTCGTCAACTATAAAGTTTAAACAAATTTATAAACAATTCAAATATACTCAAAAATAATTTCGAGAAAAATGTTGTTCAAAAAGTTTTTCGAAATCTCTACCTGAAGTAGGTATTTTACTCTTATCGAAAAATAGGTTTTTTTGCGAATATCTCAGCAGTTATGGTTTCTAAATATAATAATATATAAAGTAGCTTGATTTTGAATAATTTCTGTATACAAAAAATGTCCAACTACGAACTGGAAATAGCACTTTCACTTTTATCTAATTGGTTTTTTGCATATATCTCGTAAATTATGCATGCTATATACATTTATTAGCAGTACAGAAGTATTTAGAGCCAGATTTGGAACAATTTCTTTTTAAAAAAAATTCAAAATTCTAACCGGAAGTAACAATTTTTCCTCCTATCAAATAACAGCTTTTTGCAAATGCATTATTCTATACGGATTTACTTAGACTATAAAAGCACTTAGAGTTGAAGTTGGAGTAATTTTTTATAAAAAAATGTAAAATTATAGTCAGAAGTAACACTCACTAGATTATTAAGAGTATTTGAAACTTAAATTTACAACAACTTTAATATTTAGAAAATGAGAAGGCACATACTTATAAGAAAATCGTTTGATGCCCACACTACCTTTTTTTCTATTTTGGTTCTATAAGATAAAGCAAATTGACGTCTGTCTTGATTATACACTGTAATTGTATTTGTTTGACAAATATAATATGGACCCATTTCATTTTAATCTCAAATATAAACGTCTGATATTCTCAAAATGATAAATGATATAGTAATTATACAAATGTGAAAGACACATTACAGTGATTACTTGAAATAATTTATTAATTAAATCAGTATAAATTTTAAACTTAGATGACCTGATTATAATAACTTGATTAAAATAAATATATATTAAGTAATTGCAAGGAAATTCATTTCCTTGTATGTGTCATGTATTTTTGAAGCAGGATAAACAATCTTTCTGCTTCAGCTCAATATAATTGTGGGATTATAATTTGACATTATAATCCCACAAGCAGAGTTCAAAGGATTTTTTAGCAATGATTTTGACAGATATCTACATAAACAAACTCGTGTGATTCTAAAATTACGTTTATTTTGTAAATGAAATACACAGATACGACTCTGACAATAGAACAAATAAAAAAAGACGTTTACAAGTTACCAATTTAATAACAGGAAACTATCGAAATCGCAATATGTAACTGGTATTGATTTTATTAATTTAAGATATATGCTTTGCAATAAAACATATAATAAATTAATGAAAACAATTGCAGTTTGAATACAAGTGTGTCAAAGGAAGACTTAATAGTTTTAATTTACGAAAATAGAATAATTCAACTCTCATCAGCATTACATTATTCACGTATACCGTATGTGTCAAATATCATTGGGCATAGGGAATCAATGTATACATATGTATGTATGTATGTACGATATATAGGTACCGTGCTGCCACGTATTATATACATACGTATACATCGTACGTATACACTGATTCCCTATGCCTAATGATATTTGACACTTGCGGTATACAGTTTAACGAGAATAGCTTTAGCGGTGAGATTCGGATGCGCAGTAGACAGAACATCATAAATAGGTAATTAACCGTTGCATATAGAATATAAGTAGATGCATGATGCTGCTTTGACATTTCGCGTGTCCTTGCTTTGCTTTCAATTATGTTGCGTTAATGGTCGAGTACGGCTTACAAGCGCAGAACCTTTATAAAAGTTGAGATGTGTAGTATTCCCAGCTCCTTATTTATTTTTTTCCTTATTCCGGGATTGAAAATAGGCAAGCCCCCTTCCTCTTTTTACTTTCATATATGTAATATAAGAAAATATTATGATGAAAATTTTTGATCTGGAGATTTTTGGAGATTTCCACGTTTCGAAGCCCCCTGATACCAAAAAAGTGTTTTTTGCAAAGATCTCTCATGGGTTCTGTACAGATTTATCTTGAATACGAAAAATTTAAAACTCGATTTGGAACAATTTTTGGTATATAAAAAATTACATAATTCAGACCAGAGATAACACGTTTGCTTTTGTCTAATAGCAGTGTTTTGCGAATATACCTCAAATTATGCATTCTATACAGATTTATTAATAATACAAAAGTATTTAGAGGCCAACTTGGATCAACTTTTGTATATCCTAAATAATTTCAAAATTCCAACCAAAGTAACACTTTTTCTCTTATCAAGTAGAAGGTTTTTCTAAATATGTAAGAGAAAGCAATTACAGTACCTGGAATATAAACAATACTTAGAAAAGAAATATATATGCAAATAAATGAAAGACTCTAAGCAAAAGTATTACAAGGTAAAGTATATAAACTTATGAGATATATGTGAATTACAGTAAAGGTATATTTCATTTTAAAATATGTATCGACTGATGGACTATAATAAATTATTCCCTCATTTTTTTATACCTATCTAAAGTGTGGCAAACTTCTTAAATATCTCATGAGTATGTTTTGTTTACTATGTAAATGCACTGATGTTGTTAAATTTAATATTTTACCAAATACTTTCAACGGATTTTCAATATAATCCAAGATCTTGCATAAATCTTTTACACAAGTTTCATATCCTATTTCTAATATATTTAATATGTTCATTATTTTAATGTTTAGGATTTGGTTCATAAGACAACCTATTTGTTTTAAATTAGTTGTAAACACTTTTATATACATTAAAAATGCAAGTGCATGCTTCCAGTCACTTTGTGATGCATCACATTCTTCCAATTTCCAAATAATTTTTCTGGTTTTGAACTAAAAGATGTATATATATTTGTTGTACGATAAACGGTTGCCGAGATATGGCCGGTGGCCGAGCTTAAACAGACACCCGGTATATATATATATATATATATGTATATATATATATATATATATATACACCGGCCATATCTCGGCAACCGTTTATCGTACAACCTAACGGAAAAAATCTTGATAGTAAAATGGATGACGGGAATTACAACAAAAATATTTTTAAGTTTCCAAAATGATCGCATTCGATAATTTTTCATTAAATTCTAGATTATGATAGATGAAAAAATTTACTAACAAAAGTAGGTATAACTTTGGTTTGCCCCAACGGATTTTAATGTTTCTGGGCTCATTAGACAGAGAATTTTACATGGAATTGAAGGCTATATAGCACGAATTTACGTGGTTGTCAAAGAAAATAACAGGGGCGCTGTTCTCAATGTATGTATATTTTTTGTTTTTTCTTTAACATTTCAAATGGAACGGTATATTTTTAATATCGTGATATTGAAGCACATAAAAAACTGAAGAGAATGTTGGAAACCGGAAGTTCCTACCTTTTTTGTTGACGAAGATATAGGTAGTCAAACGAAGACAATCCAGAAAAATAAAACTCTTTAAATATAAATTTATTTATCTATTGGGAGTAATAATTTAATTTTAATTTTAATAAGGTCTCTAGACAGTGTATAGTACGTTTTCACTTGAAATTTAGTCATACTCTTCACTAAATGTATTTATTTCAATCTTTCTATCGATTTTTTAATTCATTTCATATGTTACGTTAGATTCTCCTTTTAAATGTTTTTAAATACTCTAGCTATTATTTTTTAAATATCATTTCTTATCCTTTCCAACATTGAAATAAAATAATAATAGTGAACAGTGTAGTTTGCTTTTTTTTTTAAATTTTCATCATACAACATGGCATGCACAGTGATACTAAATTATATAATGATGAGATTTCCAAGGTAGGCCATGAAAATCGAAATGCAAAGATATTAGTGTCACTTGTAGTTAAACTTTTTGTACGTATTTAGCAAATTAAGCCTTTTTGGACACCTGCACATAATTATTAAGTTTGTAAAATGTTGTATTCTAACGTTGAAGCTTATGACATGATCAGAATGTATTTTCAATGCTTTGAAAATGCATTCTTGCTTCGGGGAAATATTCCCTAAATTATCCCGAAAGAAGACATTATTGAGTTTTTATTCACCTTGCCAGATGTTCTTGATGTTTATTTATGGGGCAGAATAAAAGACATACATAGTTTATCACAAAAAGCCGAGTACAACAATTGCTGCCTCCGAAATGGAAGTAACTCTGCTCTCTACTAAAATAAACGTGTATTGAAAATGAAGGTGAGCACTTTGAACATTTGTTAAGTTGAAATTTTTTCTTGTTTTTTTTTTGTACTTTCTGATTTAAATATATTTTCTTTTCCTTTATATTACTTGGTCAATATATTTTCTTATTTATGTTTAGGTATATAATAGGTTCTTTTATTTACTTTCATTTTAGGCGGGGATGATTTAGATATCAATTTGAGTACCCTTTCGTTACTAATGAGTAAATGATTGATTATAACTAATGCATTATGTTATATTGTTTCTTTTTCTTGTTATTGTCTACTTAGTTCATGAGTTATGGAAATTATATTTGCTGTTTTCCTATAATTAGATCTACCTATATCAGTTGGGTGATAAAGATATATTATTATTATTATTATTATTATTATTATTATTATTATTATTATTATTATTATTATTATTATCATTATTATTATTATTTTATTTCAATGTCTAAAAAGGCAAAATAGCTAGAGAATTTGAAAACATTTAAGAAGAGAATCTAATGTAACATATGCAAGAATTAAAAAATCGATGAGAAGATGGAAATAAATACATTTATGGAAGACTATGATGAAAATTCAAGTGAAAGCGAACTATACACTGTCTAGTGACACGTAAAATTAAAATAAAGTTATTACTCACAATAAATAAATAAATTTATATTAAAAATTGTTTATTTTTTTGGATTATCTTCGTATGACTATATCTTCGTCAAGAAAAAAGGTAGCAACTTCCGGTTTTCATCATTCTCTTCAGTTTTTTACGTGCTTCAATATTACAATATTAAAAATATACCATTCCATTTGTAATTTTAAAGAAAAAACAAGAAATATACATACATTGAGAACAGCGCCCCCTGTTATTTTCATTGACAACCACGTTATTTCGTGATACATATCCTTCAATTCTTTGTAAAATTCTCTATCTAATGAGCCCAGAAACATTAAAATCCGTTGGGGCAAGCCAAAGTTATACCTACTTTTGTACGCAGACATACCCCCCTCCACTCTCCCCTTCGTATGGGAGTTAGATCAAAAAGTTTCATATGAAAGTTGTATAAAAGCATCTAAAAATTTTGCTAGTAAATTTTTTAATCTATCTTAATCTAGAATTTAATGAAAAATTATCGAATTTTTAAATCATCTTGAGAATTGCGCCCCCTTGCGATCATTTTGGAAACTTAAAAATATTTTTGTTGTAATTCCCGTCATCGATTTTACTATCAAGATTTTTCCGCGAGGAGATAAATGTTTGCCGAGATATGGCCGGTGGCCGAGCTTAAACAGACACCCGGTATATATATGTATACCATAAGACCGCGTGCGTCTCCATTATCGCGATATCTGTAGGGTAAGCGAAACAGATAGAGATGTCTGTGTATTAGAACGGTAAACAAGTAGACACAATGTTATACTGGATTACAACAGAGCTGGTATTTCGCATATGCCTATGATGCACTCGCATTTGTCCAAAAAATCCACATTTATACGGTGTAGTCGCGCAGTCGCATTAGACGTCGCTTCCACATATGGGCGTCAGTTCGAGTTTTATTATTGCTTAAGAATAACATTTTTTTAGCTAATTGCAGGTTAATTGCAATGTTGAATTACACTTCTGTTTTAAGAACTAAATGTTTATGTCTCAGTATTTTATTATAGTTGAGTTTTTAGATTATAATATTTGTTGAAAAATATTATTTTAGTTGAGAATTTTTTTTTATTTTAAAGTCTAGGAGTTATTTATTATTTATTTTTGCTCTTTTATTTGTTTATGAAGCTGTGATGAGTTACTTCACTGACATATTATCAGTGATTATCTGACGCTTCAAACAACTACAAATAATTACTTACAACGGGAACGCAATACCTATTACACTGCTTTTCACTTGATTTGCCTACGAATACATTTATACTTATAACTTATACGCCCGCTGTCGGTGTGGCAATTCAAGTTGGCACGCCCATTTATAGTCGACCAGTAGTTACTAATACATACATCGCGCTATGAAGGGCGGCCACACGGTATATATATATATATATATATATGTAAATATATATTAATTTTTATTGGACGATTTGTAGGTCGTTATACTAGTTTTAAATAATTTTAAAACTCGCTAATTTGCAGTGTTTGAAAATTACAATTTTCTAATTTTACCACTGACTATTAAATTAATTAGGTAATTTTTTTTAAAAATTACCGACACGGCTGAGATTCGAACTCAGGACATACCGATTACTAGCCGGTTGCTCTACCAACTGAGCTACCGTCGGTGTCCGAATTCGAATTTCTAAATCGTACTGATATATGTATATCAAGTAACAGATGGAAATGAGAATGTATATATATTAAGCACTAAACGTCCATGTGCTGTATAAATGTGATATTAAATTTTATTGACCTTTAATTCATATATGTAAATATATATTAATTTTTATTGGACGATTTGTAGGTCGTTATACTAGTTTTAAATAATTTTAAAACTCGCTAATTTGCAGTGTTTGAAAATTACAATTTTCTAATTTTACCACTGACTATTAAATTAATTAGGTAATTTTTTTTAAAAATTACCGACACGGCTGAGATTCGAACTCAGACATACCGATTACTAGCCGGTTGCTCTACCAACTGAGCATTTATACAGCACATGGACGTTTAGTGCTTAATATATATACATTCTCATTTCCATCTGTTACTTGATATACATATATCAGTACGATTTAGAAATTCGAATTCGGACACCGACGGTAGCTCAGTTGGTAGAGCAACCGGCTAGTAATCGGTATGTCCTGAGTTCGAATCTCAGCCGTGTCGGTAATTTTTAAAAAAAAATTACCTAATTAATTTAATAGTCAGTGGTAAAATTAGAAAATTGTAATTTTCAAACACTGCAAATTAGCGAGTTTTAAAATTATTTAAAACTAGTATAACGACCTACAAATCGTCCAATAAAAATTAATATATATTTACATATATGAATTAAAGGTCAATAAAATTTAATATCACATTTATACAGCACATGGACGTTTAGTGCTTAATATATATACATTCTCATTTCCATCTGTTACTTGATATACATATATCAGTACGATTTAGAAATTCGAATTCGGACACCGACGGTAGCTCAGTTGGTAGAGCAACCGGCTAATAATCGGTATGTCCTGAGTTCGAATCTCAGCCGTGTCGGTAATTTTTAAAAAAAATTACCTAATTAATTTAATAGTCAGTGGTAAAATTAGAAAATTGTAATTTTCAAACACTGCAAATTAGCGAGTTTTAAAATTATTTAAAACTAGTATAACGACCTACAAATCGTCCAATAAAAATTAATATATATTTACATATATGAATTAAAGGTCAATAAAATTTAATATCACATATATATATATATATACATAATAAAATATAGAATATAAGTCACAATTTTACCTGTAATATGTTGTTCGTCATTGCCTTACGTAATTGAAAATTACTCTTTTATTGCCAATGATATACAATATTTGTAAATTATACTAGCTATTTTCACAGGATGGTACATTCATGTGCAGAATATGGAGCGACACCAATAACAACTTTACAAAATAGCATTTGTCTTTAAGCACGCTTCTGAGGAATTATTGATTGGGTTGAATAACCATAGTTCCATAAGATAACCAATATTATCTGCATTGAAATATGTAGATTACATTATTAGAATGTTATCGTACAACATAATTACCCTTGCATAACATTTTTTTGATTCACGGTTTACGGGAAATTTTATCTGCTCAACAAATTTCCTCATCATGTGATCTTATGAATTACACAACTAACTGATATCTCACCAAATAAAACAAGCTCTTAATCTGGTAGCTGCCAAATAATGTAAAATGTCCATAAACTAAATATTGTTTAGACCTATAACAAAGATATTATGTACACTGTATAGGTATAGGCACTTCAAGTAATCTTCAAATGTAACTACATACCGTAGTCGACATATTTTAATTTCTGATACGAAAGTAGAAAGAGGAAAAGAGCGCGACGAAATAAACTAAAGATAAACATAAGCGAGGCTGCCAAGACAGTACACTCGACAAACCTTTCCTATGAAATGTAAGGCGTGAGGGTCCCCCGACACTGCGTTGCTCTCCCACCACTGTTAGCAAGCAGGCATCGCTGCATATTATAAGGTCATCTTCTGCATGGTGTAGAAGTATAAACCGAAATTAAAATTTGACGACTACGGTATATGTATATTATTTACCTGGATAAGGCTCTGAACTCCTAAACTTTCGCTTAAAATGCTTTTACATGATCGATTAACTGCTTTCGTAAAACGGCATACAATTTCTGGAATAAAGCGAATATATTACACTCTATAAATATATTTTACATAGACAAACCCTACCTGTTGTGGTCTACATCTAACAATAATGCTATAAAGTCATATTTATATTTGCAAACAAGAACGATAATAAATATAAAATTATAACCTACAAAACCTGTATTTATGCTCCTCATGACACTTCTACGTCACTAACTCTAAACATTCTGAAATTGTCATCGCAACGTCACTTCGTTGCCAGTGCCTACGATAACCGAAGCTTCCGAGAAGTTTACAGAATTCCACCATAAATTTACATGTCAAATGTCAAAACCGTAATGTATTGAAGCACCTTGTACTTTTTAGTGTTTTCATTGTTTTATTGTCGCTTTTCTGTCTATTTCAAGACAATATACCTGGTATACCATGCCTTTTACGATACAACATGAGACGTTTATTGTAATGTCGCACTTTCGCAGTGGAACATTGCAAGGGGAGGGATCATGGAAATATTCATTAGGATCGTTTTTTCAGCAATTTGTAACAGAATATGGAAATCTGGAAATAAACTTGGACACATTCACCCGTCATTGCAATTGGGTGATTGAAAGGTTTAAGGAAACGGACGGGGAGTGTTTGTAAACGTAAACCTGAAAAAGCACCAACAGTTTTAACCGAAGATGTTGTCACAGACATTAGGCAGCGAATGGAAGTTAGTCCCACAAACACTGTACGACAGCTGTCTGCTCAAACTGGTAAAAAGATCTAATTAACTTAAACGTAAATTGTTATGCAGCATTATGTATTTAAATTGTAGGTATTTCCTATGGAAGTGCTCATAAGGCACTGAAAATAAAGTTACATATTGCCGTGATCCCTATTGTTTAGGCATTATAAAATAGTTAGACAATTAAGTATTAGAATAAGAAAATAATTTTTAGTGGTAAACATAATTGTTAAAAAACGAATTATGAGTTGCATAACCGCAACGGCGTAACATTATGATGATGGGTATATGGTAATTGAAATTGAAATAAATTTATATGAAAGGTACGAAAATAAACACAAAAATAAATTCATGTATTCTATATTTATAGAAACGAGGAGCACAAGATGTATTTTCAGTATACAAAGGCCGAACCAAACTTTTTGCATTGTGTAAGAGTGGCACTAAATATATTGAGAAGTGAACCATTTTTCAAGCTTAATAATGTGTTAAAAATAAATAACAGAGAGAGAGTGATGATGAAAGATGGAACAGTGAAAAGAGTTAGTCATTTAAATGCTGTAAAATTGTATGAAAAAGGTGAAATTAGACATGCACGACATGAAAACATCTTTCATCATGAATAGACGTAGTAAATAAGTTTATAAAAGCTTGTTATCTGTTAGACATTTTATGGTCACACTTAACAATACAATAAATACCTGATACTTATATTTAATAGTATTTTTTAAAAAAGGATATATAAAATGGCGTTCTTTATTCGACACGACATAATAAAGTAAAAACTTCAGAAATAGCATGATAAATATGGCTTAATCCGGAAAAGTTCCAGAAATAATGGGATAAATTTGGTTTAATCTGAATAAATCTACAAAGAAAAAGAATAATGTTAATGTTGTTAACAGCTGCGTGCAAATCAACCTACACGAAGATGAGAGAAGGTGGTTCGAAGACAGGGATAAAGCTGTCGAGGTCCATGTTCCTGACAAAGTAATCATAAAAGGAAGGATTCCATCTGTATGCAATGTCTTTCCGATTATTTCTAACGAAGATATCTACACAAAGAAAATACGGATAGTGTTAAATAATGGGAAAAGGAAGTATTTAAACAATGATGAAAGAGGCAACAAATTCATTTACAAATACAATGAGGGATGGCGGTAATAGAAGAAGAATATACCTACTCAAGACAAGGAATCGCGAATGTGCACGGACTTTAATAATAAACAATTTGTGTGTGTGTATATTTTTGTGCAATTTTTAACTGTCAAAAACAATATAGGCATAGTTCAACCTGGGGGAAAACTTAAAGAAAACAAATATGAACAGGACAATACCAACATAAACATTAGTGTGTGAGTTGTGGCTCTGCAGATGAATAGTCGTGTTTTTTCGATGACCGAGATGATAAAAAGCCGCGAACGACGATAGGGAAGGAGAAGCTGCCGATCTTTTGAATTGTTCGAAAGTAAAAATTTTGTTTCATACTCAATTGATTGCAGGCGTACTAATACACTGCATAAAATCATTTTAGTTAAATGTATTAAGTTATTTTTGATTTCAATAAGTAGTTTAGTTTATCACATTATAATTAATTCATTGTTACTTTGTTTAATTTCATTATTTTTTTATTATCAAAATGGTAGATATAAATCAAGAGGAATTTGATAATGTATATGAATATTATAAGTAAGTTTTTCTTGAAATAAATTCATAATAGATATTTGGTGATGTGTGGCGTATGCTAAAGATGCTATGTAGGAATGTTCATTTTTATCAAAGCGTTTAACATCGTCAATATTTTGAATAAAGTATTATTTTCTTTGCTATAGTAGATTAATTTTGCAAATCATGGGAGTATTGTTAATGATGTAAAAAGGGCATTAATGGCACAACGTGAAAATGTTTGCTAGCAATGTTTACTGTGAATTATTAACAATTTATTAGATAAAAATTTAATAAAGATTTCAAGCATATTTGAATACGTAAAGGTATAAGCATTTTTGATGGACAAATAGCCAATTTGTGGTATGTACAACGTGTGAATATTTGCATATGGCTATTGGTGAGAGTCTTATCAAGGTGATTTCTACTTTGCGAGATTTTAGATCTCCAGAGGCATTTCGTGCAAATGAATGTCTTTGTTGAAATAAAATTCAGCGTCGTAAAGGAAAAATTTTATTTCTTTGAAATTATACGATATTAAAAATTTGAAGATAGCAAGAAATAATATTTTTATTTAAATCCATATAATAGATTAAAAGCAATGTGTTTTTCGCATATATAAAAATATACATTTTTTTTTGTTTGTGGTTGGAAAATTAAAAGGACAATTTATTTTTCAGCCACATGTGGCAAAAGAATTTCTTTACTGTTGTTATCGAATATTGAGTTTAATACAAATGTTTTATGAGATTTAATTTTTTTTTATTATTACCTTATCCTATTTAATTTTAAATAAGAAATGTTGTCGACAAATAAAGGAAGGATCACTGCTAGAACCTACAAGAATAATGTGAATGATAACAGGGATTAAGATTAAAATATTTGTTGGAGTAGTTATAATTTAAAAGAATACAATCTCTGCATTGATAAATAAATATATATGGTTTTTGTATCATTAGTACCCAATGTATGGCAATAGTACATTTATTTTATTCATATAATTATGCTACCAGTGCTACTGCAATATGCACCCATATAAAGTTTCTGTACTACATTTACGGCCCAATCACTTTGAACAGAGATTGAATTATTGCAATTGGTTTAATGAAATATTACATGAAGAAGACTTGAATCGTACTTTCTTTTCGGATGTAGCTTGGTTTCATTTGCCGGGGTATATCAACTCTCAAAATTAACCATACCTGTCAACAGAGAATCCACATGTTTTTATTGAAGATACCCTCCATCCTATACTGGTGTTTGGGTTGCAATGTTGAAAAGACGGATTATTGTAGCAATTTTTTTCTATGATACAAGTAAAGCAATACGATACCGATACCCTCCATCCTATACTGGTGTTTGGGTTGCAATGTTGAAAAGACGGATTATTGTAGCAATTTTTTTTCTATGATATAACTAAAGCAATACGATACCGAGAAGAAATATTGGTACCCTTTATTAACAGCCTTCATAAAAATGAATTGACCCTGGGGTACTTACAACAAGATGGGGTGACTGCACATACTGCGCAACAAACTTAATTATTTGCAAGGAGACTATGGTGACCGATTGATTAGTCGAAATTGATGGCTAGCCAATTCTCCCACTGGACTATTTTCTGTTTGGCCATCTAAAAAATAAAGTGTTTCAGAACAGACTGCATAATCTCTATAAACTTGAAGAGGCAATTAGAATAGAATTGTAAAATATTACACCGGACACACTCCACAACATATTCAATTAATATGATAAGACGTGTCAATCTATGCATTGAGAATAACGGTGAACATTTCGAACAACTTTTATAAAATGTATTCATTTTGTGACATAAATGTGGGATTATGTTTTACAATAATAAAGTTTTAACGTATTTGTTATTGTTTATGATAAAAAAAATAAAGTGCAATTACTATATTTCTACAAAAATTCCTTCATTTAATTCAACTTAAAACTAACCCTATTTCATTGACATTTATCACAAGAAAAATGTAAATAGTAAATCTAACCACCAAAATAAATAAACATGTTCGGCAATTACACTGCGTTCCCATATTGAAATCAGTTTGGCCAACTCAGGACAGTTCAAAATGATCACGTAGTACATATTTCTGTATATGAAATAAGTTTATAATAAACTGGTTAACTAAAAAAAAATCTTTTCCTCATCTTCTTTCTATTGCTTCCTTTCCTTATTATTTCTAGCTACAGAGCCATCTTCATCAAATTTCTTATCAAGTTTTCTCAAAGAATTAATAAGCGACATTAATATCAATTCCATAACACTAATCAAATAAATTTGTCGTTTCAATGTACACATATTGGTGATCGTTCGTGATTGCAAATGTCATGTTACTTAAATCTGAAACTGGTAAATAATTAAATGTCAACAGCAATTCAAGGCAATGCGATTATCAGCAATAATATAAACTTAGTTAAATTATTTTCAACATTTATATGCGTACACAAGGTAATCAGTGCATTTCAGTATGATTTCTAATGGTTTTAAAATAAGCAAAAATGTTCATAAAGAATAACTTCTTCATAAACTGAAGAATAAAAAAGTTTTTCCCTTTGCGCACCAAATCCGTGGACACATTGTATATGTGTTTGTGACAATACTATTATTATGTCATGTATTTGATTTCTGTGCTAAAATTGAAACATTTATTTGGCACTTTCAAAATATAATGCTCCTTCGATTTTAAAATATTATTTGATTATACATTTGTATATTTTTATTAAAAACAGTTTCAAAGATTTTGTTATACAGAATCACATAATTTTGAAACATATACTTGACAAACCAAATGGTTGAATATATTCTTACTATGACAAACAAACAAACTGTCATTGATCACGATTAATAATTTGACAAACAAATATGATTTATAAATCCAAAATATAGGAATGCATAATAGAACTTTCCAAGTTTAAATATAATGATGATATCTGATATCTTTCAAGAATTCTAACAATTATTTTAATCGTTGTACGCACTAATATGAATCATTATAAAGGTCTAATTTTCAAAGCTTGATGATATACATTTCCAAATGTGGCAGTTTCACAGCTCTATTATCCATCGAAGTAGTTGGTTAACTTATATCAAATATCGCCCTCTGAAAAGGTTCTGGTTTATTTTATTTTTTCAGTAATGGATCCACAAAGCCATCCTTATTTTCCGTGCTATAATATATATCTAATTTAGTTATTATTAATAATTTACTAGCTGTCCCTCAATCTCTTCGAGCTTGAATCGCCTTTCGCGTCCACTTACAATTTTATTACAGCTCCCTGTAAAACGCCTAAAAAATCATTTTTGATTTTCTAAACTTTTGGCACACCTTGTAAAGACTTATATTTTTGTCCACGAACTACTGTCACGGTGACAGGTGGAACGACAATTTAAAGCATCTTAACGTTAGTTTGACTTTTCGTTGTTTAAGTTTGAAATTTAGATGCTATTTAGCGTAATACTAAGACTTGACACTAAAAGATTCATAGTGTTATTAGTTTTACACAATGAAAGGACTAAATCATTATTAAAAAAGTAATATCAGGCTTATTTTAGTTTTGCATAATTTGACCTGTTAATTATCATGGTCCACAAACGTCATTTCTGGGCTGTAATATTTAATAATAGTCATACATCTTTTGACATACCTTTTGAGCTTTGTTATAATGCAAATTTATGAACAATGCATGCCCATTACACAGAAGAATCAATTTTTAAATAAAATGTTGGTATAGAATAGTATGACTTATTAATTTTATTTATAATAGTGGATTTATAACTGGCTTCCATATTAATAAATTTCATTTGTCTGCTCTGAAATTGTTCCTGTCAAAGTGAGTTTGCAGTGGCATTGAGTCGTCGCCTGTAGATCGCGCTCTGGCTATGTCGGTTGCTGAGACGATCCTATTATAATTTAAATATTTAGTAGTGACGCTGGTCGTTGAACTAGAAATAATAACCAAAAATAATACAGACCGACGTGGGAATATCTGTGTAAACATTTTGCTTACACACACTGTAAAAAGGATATAATTCGTAATTGTTGGATCATTGTGTGATTCTTATTAAGCATTTAAGGAAAAATAACACAAAAAGGTAGTTCATGATTACAACCAATCCATCGAAATAAGTCACCAGCCTGGGACACGATCATCAGGAACCATCATCAGAATGTTTGATTAACAACTTGATTTAATGGTGTATTTTCAAACATATCACATGAAATGATTGAACGCTGTCCATACTTCAAACTTTCTACTGAAAATAAAATTATTTAGTAGTAGTAATTGTTGAATTAGGCTGGAATATTTACTTTAATAAATTGGATAGTTACAAAACAATTGTCATTACATTGGAATTTGATTCGTCTGTCACCTAGTAATAATAATATAAATCATATTTTAAGGTAATTGTCTAATATATAGGCAAAACTAAAATGGATCTGATAGCACTTTTCTCATTAATATTTTAGACATTTCGCTGTATAAAATTTGTAATTTCATATCTTTTTGTGTCAAGGTCTACAATAAATATCGATAGAGCTTAAAAACATGAACAATGAAATATCAGACAGATGTCAGGGTGTTTAACCATTTTTTTTCAGTTCAGATTTCATCACGATCTGAAATCGATTGATCGGTTTGCTTTTTTATAACCTGCAATTAAATTTTTGTGAAATTGCCAAAATTAATCAAAAGTCAGATGGATTTTTTCTGACAATTCTGACGTTTCCTGTAACATTTAAGCCACCTAACGTGAATGTTGAGTTGACCAACATTTCGCGTATGCTCTAGTTAAATATATCGGTGTTAAAATGATAATAGATGAGTAAAGATGGGGACATAGATGTGCACCATTTTTTTTATTTTCGCTACACCCTTTAACTGTTAATTAATTTTAGTTTAATAATATACTATGTTCACCAATTTTGATCAGCATCTGGGGCGTAATGCTTAAATTATTTTTTCTAAGGAAAGGATGCTTTTGTGTAATAAAGTAGATCGCGATCTTAAAGTAACTGATAATTAGTGAATTACCATGTATGATAAATTTTTAAATAGCATTGTCTTTACATGTAGTAGTAGTTCCATTTTTAAAATAGTAATTACATTACCCTTTAAATCATTAAATTAAAGGTGATATGTATGCATGATGTATTCGTTTCTTTGAATTATAATTAACGTAGGGCTTCCGGGACAATAGTCAATACAAATAAATTTATATGACGTTCTTTGCAAATAATCAAGATCATCAGTGCTCCATAATGTTTGTCATAAAACGTCGATATAGGTCATCAAATGCTGATTATTCAATTTACTCTTTCCCCCTTTTTTTTTATTTAGGACACATTAATTTAATAGAATACTTGCTCTTTTTGTTATTACAGTGGTCCATGAAACTCTTCGAATTTGAATTGCCTCTTCGCGTCCACTTCTTCGCTGTAAGTTTCTCCATAAATGTGTCTCTTTGGAACGTGACCACTGCCAGTCGCAGAGGCACTTGAATTTTAACGGTTATAAATTTTCTTTTAATTAGTTTATGAATGAAGATGCAAATTAAATAAAATATTTCTAGAAATTAATTATACATTATTATGGCATCTATAATTATAGACAAATGGATTTATTAATTAAAAAAATTCCCATAAAATGTTTAACATTTCCATAGAATTTACTGAAAGCTGATTACTTCGAACATTTCGTTGACATTCAGGTTTGATTTAATGCGTGTGCACCTAGTCTAAGTTGAATGTAAGTAGGCCGAAAGGTAAATCTAAGATGGTTGTATGATCAAGATTTGTTGTATCATGTATAAATTTCTTTGTTTTTTAAATTTGGTAGTACTCTAACTCTATTTGTCTCAAGTTTTATGATAAAAGTTGCCCAAACGTTAAATTTTCTATCTATTGCGAGAATGAATTGTCAAATTAAATGTCATTGAAGACATACCGTGCCTTCAATTAATTTTTTTTTAGAATAACCGACGATTTCAATATTAATTTGAGAACACTGTGGAACTTTTCAATAAATTGACTTATCTATAACAGTAGTCAAAATGAAAAACATTACTGTAGCACAGTGTTCCCAAAATAATATTGATATCATATGCTTCTCTAAATGTAAATTAAAGACGCAGTATGTATATTTGTATATAGAAAGATGACAGAGATGTGTCCAAGCCATTAAAGATACGATAAATTACCGATACAATAGTAATAATAATTGATAATGCAATAAAATGTAAATATTAACGGTTATAATATTTCTTTCAGTGGACGTTAAATGTTATTAATCATTGCATTAGGACGCCGCCTTTGCTTTCATTTTTATAACTACGATATTGGAAACTGTACCTGAATGACCGACAGTGTAGAGTAATTACAACCGCAGTTCAGTTTGTTCTTGTTTATGAATGAAGACGCATATTAAACAAAATGTCTCTTAGAAATAAATTAAATATTATTGTGACATTAGTGGCAACTGAATTTATTTATTAAGACTTTGCCCACAAAGCGAACAACATTTCTATATAATTTACTGAACGCTCATATTTAGAAACATTTTGTTGACATTCAGAACGAAATGTCAGACTGAAAGTGCTTAACCAAATTGTCTTTCCAATTGTCAAATGAAATTAACAACATAACAAGATGAACTTTAACAAAACATGTTTTAAACTTACAGGTCATTGAGAGAATTAATTAATTTTCATATTACGCTTTAATAGTATACTTTGCAAAACCCAATCGAAAATCTTGCTGGCTCCTAATACCATTTAACCGAAAATGTACTTCTGCTTAGTTGGTGCCAACCCGCAGTCCCATACTTTAAATGCTTGCTTTTATAACTGAATTGGTAAACGAAATTACATAAATGCTTATAGGAATTTTATTTGATGTATTTATTTTATTTCGAAGTGTTTCGGACACATCTGACAAATAAAGAAAACTCACCTTATTATTTGTATGTAGAAAGATCGATGAGAAATGTTATTAAATGATCCCATTCGTAAAATGGCTTATATTTATATAACTACATCTTGAACACTGATATATTTCCAACATTCTGTTGACATTTAGGTTTTCTATAATTCGTGTGCATCTAACGTAATTTGGCAGGCCCAAAAGGCAAAACTCAGATGGTTCTTTATTTAGTCTTGCTTCAAGTTCTTCGTTGTATGAAATTGGTCTGACTTTTTTGCGTCCAATTTCAAGCAAAAAATAGCCCGTAGATACTTCTCTCGCAAGCTGTCATCGATGACATATAATGAATAGAGTGTCTTTGTATCACAGATCACTATACTAGAAGATAGTATAACTTAATAGTAAAAAGTTTAGACAATGTTTAGCGCCGCCTGCCAACTGCAGGCAGTACTAAAATGGATCAAACCGATGAACCGGGAAATTTAAATATTATATATTTCTATTCCATTTTGTATTTACCTTAGTAGTTTTTATTCTTCACTTTAAATGTTCGGAAGTAAAATAGTAGATGTATTTTAAAGAAAAATAAACTACACTTATTGCTATAATAACTTAGTAATAAATTAGAAACATATCTTTTTAGTAACGCTTTATTTTTATATGAAAATTTATTTCTATTTCAAAATATTAAGAAGAAAGCATTCTAAATTATTCTTACATTTGAACTTATTTATTCCTTAAATGGAAATCGTCGATATTCTCCTTTGACATTGAATAAACTAGGATCTCATGTAGCTTCCTACCACTCATGAAAACGAATTGATTTTGGATGCGGGAAACTTTTACATTTTGGTCACAATTTGACACATAACATTTTCTTGTCGGCATAATTACTAGGAAGTCTAGAAAAAAGTGCTAATAAATAAATAAATTACTCGAATTATGCAGAATAAATACTTACGTACATACAATTTTAAGAAATAAGTTAATATTTTATAACTCTGATTAATAATTAGCATATATTAGCAAGTATATAAAAATATTAATTAAAAACTGTCAACAAAAATGTTTGAAAACTATACCACATGTAGTTGCCATAGTTACCAAACACAGTCAACAGCCTACAAGCAGCTAAGCCCTGAAGTATCACATGTGATCCTAAAATTTCGTCAACACATGCGCCACCTACCAACTGCAGGCAGAAGTAAAACGATGTCTACGCAATCTCAATTTAACATTTCCCCCCCTGCTTTGTATTTAATATATCTTAATAAAATATAGGAAAATCGTTATATTTATTACTGTACTTACGTGCGATAATACACTTTAAGTTTATTTTATCATATCCGTCGGCATTGTTCATATATTCATAAATAGAAACGAAATAGTAACAATTGATAATAATAACACTAATACGTATCTGAAAGGTACCACATTTCAATTAAAAATGCACTTTTCCTTCGGAATCTCTTTATTTGTCGGCCTTCTGACATTTAAACTTGACAACCGATCGATGAACATGAATAGATAGTCATTATGTGTGTATTGCACGACTGGTGCTTTCCGACAATTTTGACGTTTCCCGACAAATGCCATATCGCGAACTCAAACTGATTTGACGGTTTTGATAATTTATAACCTGAAATTGAATTTTTTGTGCGTTTAAATTAACCTTATCCGAACTTTGAGGTGCCACGGTCATCTGTATCGATCCACCGCCATTTTAAAATCGAACCTATTCCATATTTTATATTTTACACGTAGGCCTTATGGCAAAATGCTATGATGCACAGTCTTTTTCTGCACGTACTAAAATTTTCAAAAATTCCTTTCGGACCCTCGTTCTCTCTTCGGAGACGTGAAAAATAGCCTTAGGCACGTGAGACCGTAGTCCCCGTCACGTGACACTTTCGTTCGGACCGTAGATGGGCCAGGTTCTCAGAAAAGTGTCGCCCCAATTCGTCAATTTTGGGGTATAGCTGTGCCGTTTTAATCGTTCGTGTTAAAAAGAGCGAGACAATTGGCTTTTAGTATATATAACTAGCTCTAACGTCCGCTTACAGAGGGTCCGTCAATCTCTTTTAGTTTGAATCGCCTTTATCGCGTCCGCTTACAGCTTCTTCATAGTTTCTGTAAAAAGCAATCACTGTCATGACGCCTTTTAGAATGTCCGATTTTATTAACTATTGACGCACCCCTGTATATACCTATATTTCATGAAGCCAATAGTATATTTTCTTTAAAATTCTTCTCGAACGGTTTTTTACACAAACCGGTACACACTCAAGAGCGAGAAAGGTAAATTAATGTTAAACATAAGTCATGTTAAAGTATCCACAGAAACAATAAGCTCAAAGAGCACAACATTTTCATCGAGACAGTTTACAATACTATTTTGATGTGATAGTGGAAAAGCATGTCAACCTTTTCGAGGTCTACTCTCGTTAAGAAAAAAGCACAAAATAAGAATTAAAGTGAAAAGCCCAAGTTTTAATTTTAAGCCCTATTGAAGCACCTTTTCTGTAAAACGCGATCACTGGCATGACGCTTTTTTGAATGTCTACTTTTATACACCTTTGAAGCACCCCTGTATATACATATATTTTGTTACGACAATAGGACGTTTTATTTAAAATTCTTCTCGAACTGATTTTGACACAAACCGGTACACTGTCAAGAGCGAGAAAGGTAATTTAATTTTAAACATGTCATGTTAAAGCATCCAAAGACCGAATGAGCTCAAAAAGCGCAACATTTTTATTAAGACAGTTTACAATACTATTTTGATGTGAAAGTGTAAAAGCCTGTCAACCTTTTCGAAATCCGCTATCGGTAATAAAGGAGCACAAAATAATAATAAAAGTGAAAAGCCCAAGTTTCAAATTGAAGCGTTTTTCCTGTAAAAAGCGATCACTGGCATGACGCTTTTTAGAATGTCCACTTTCATAAACTTTTGAAGTACCCTTATATATATTTTGTTAAGCCAATAGTATATTTTATTTAAAATTCTTCTCGAACTGTTTTTGACACAAACTGGTACACACTCAAGAGCGAGAAAGGTAATTTAATGTTAAACATAAGTCATGTCTAAGTATCGAAAGAAACAATGAGCTCAAAGAGCGCAACATTTTCATTGACACAGTGTACAATACTATTCTGATGTTTTCGTATCTACTATCGTTAAGAAAAAATGAAATATTAAATTTAAGCCCTGTTCAATCACGTTTCGAAGAACCGCCAAATTGAAGACTTAATAAGCGACCACAAACACCCCCGTATCTAAAATTTCACATTCAAACGTCAATTTTTAAAAAACTCTTCCGCTATTTTGTTTTTTTGACATTTTGACTATGGATTCGTGATAGGCGACCTAAGACACCCCCATATCTAAAATTTCACATTCATACGTCAATGTTCAAAAAATTCTTCCGCCATTTTGTTTTTTTTTGACATTTTGACTTTGGATTTGTGATCGGCGACCGCAAACCCCCCGTATCTAAAATTTCACATTCATTACGTCAATTTTCAAAAAATTCTTCCGCCATTTTGTTTTTTTTGACATTTCGACTATGGATTCGTGATCGGCGACCGCAAACGCCCCCGTATCTAAAATTTCACATTCATTACGTCAATTTTCAAAAAATTCTTCCGCCATTTTGTTTTTTTTGACATTTCGACTATGTATTCGTGATCGGCGACCGCAAACACCCCCGTATCTAAAATTTCACATTCATGCGCCAATTTTCAAAAAACTCTTCCGCCATTTTGTTTTTTTTGACATTTTGACTATGGATTCCTGATCGGCGACCAAAGACACCCCCGTATCTAAAATTTCACATTCATACGTCAATGATCAAAAAATTCTTCCGCCATTTTGTATTTTTTTTGACATTTTGACTTTGGATTTGTGATCGGCGACCGCAAACACCCCCGTATCTAAAATTTCACATTCATTCGTCAATTTTCAAAAAATTCTTCCGCCATTTTGTTTTTTTTTGACATTTCGACTATGGATTCGCGATCGGCGACCGCAAACACCCCCGTATCTAATATTTCACATTCATACGTCAATTTTTAAAAAACTCTTCCGCCATTTTGTTTTTTTTGACATTTTGACTTTGGATTTGTAATCGGCGACCGCAAACACCCCCGTATCTAAAATTTCACATTTATACGTCAATGTTCAAAAAATTCTTCCGCCATTTTGTTTTTTTTGACATTTTGACTTTGGATTTGTGATCGGCGACCACAAACACCCCCGTATCTAAAATTTCACATTCATACGTCAATTTTCAAAAAGTTCTTCCACCATTTTGTTTTTTTGACATTTCGACTTTGGATTTGTGATCGGCGACCGCAAACACCCCCGTATCTAAAATTTCACATTCATACGTCAATTTTCAAAAAATTCTTCCGCCATTTTTTTTTTGACATTTGCATTAGTGATGGACGACCGTAAAAACTCCCAAGTGCCTAATTTTACTTTTAATCAGAAGAGAGAGAAATTGATTTTAGCCAGCTCCGCCCACTGTGCACGTTTGCGTAATCGTTTAAATAAAATTATTTCGTTGCGGCACATGAATGTCGAAAGCAATCCTCCTTTTCCTCTTTAAGGAAATACCCGCCTGTATATAAGAATTTAACTCGAGCGACCGGGACCATTATAATGAGAAATCCACGTTTTGCCGTATATTAAATGCCGATAAATATGTATGAAATCAATCGTATTCGGAAAAAAAAGTACTTGCCCTGGCCAAATCTGAACCCGAGCAATTCGAGTAGTTGAATTGGGAAGCGGTGGCTTTACCGCTAGACTACCGAGGTATGTACCAATAACTTGTTGTTTTGGGTATTTATATATATGCTTTCGGGCTACACTGGGAGATGATGAATTTTTTAATATTTGCGAGAAAATAGACGTGTAATCGTAAAAGAATATAAATAAATGTATTAATTGCATCCCGATAATTCATTTAGTGTTTTATGTTTGTCGTAAAACTAAATACAATGTGCCTCTTAATGTTCGCACGCCAATTAAGTTGGTAGTATGGATTTTATTTTTCTAAAGTTGATGAAATCCAGTAGCGGAGTATAGAAGGACGGCATGACCATATTGTTCTGAATAATGACAAGCATTAAAGCATAATGAGGTTATATTGTACAGATTGTTAATAGACACTTTAAAAACGCTATTATTAAATGAAAATGACTCTGATAAGTAGAAAATGAAGTTTATTTATAAAAATTATTGAAAATGTTCTCCATTTGCTAGTAATCACAAAATAGTTATTTATTATACAAGGGAAAAGAGTATTAGATTTTAGCTCGAGGTAAGGTTTATCTCCCGACGCGAAGCGGAGGGAGATAAATTACCGAGAGCTAAAATATAATTTTTTTCCCGTGTATAATACACAATTTTTTTCTGTGATGGGAAAAAACACCCGATTTAATATTGAAAAAAACACGTAAATACTATATAAAGTCAGAAAATCAATCGATGTGACATTTCAAGTGACGTTACACCTGCGTTGCTATGGAAACCTGTAAAATAATCAAATATCTGCCAATTTAAGCGGGCAAAAAGTGACATTTTATTACCTGTCAAGAAGGATAAAATGTCAACTTTTTTCCCGTCACAGAAAAAAACCCTATTATTAAAAGAAAATAACGCTGATAAGTAGAAAATTAAGTTTATTTATAAAAATTGTTAGAAATGTTCTCCATTTGCTTGTAATTACAAAAACGCTATTATTAAATGAGAATAACAATGATAAGGTGAAAATTAAGTTTATTTATAAAAATTGTTGAAAATGTTCTCCATTTGCTTGTAATCACAAAAATGCTATTATTAAATGAAAATAACACTGATAAGTAGTAAATTAGATTTATAAAAATTGTTGAAAGTGTTCTCCATTTGCTTGTAAACACAACATTATTTATTCTTCGTTTCATGTTTTCAAATACATGGCAAAGCTGTTCTTGTGTTATGTTTTGAATTTCATGCCTAATCGCTTGTTGAAGTTCATCCAAATTGTGCAAGCGGTTTTTATAGACGTTATTCTTTACCTGTCGAAAAAGAAAATAATCTGGTGGTGTTAAATCTGGACTCCTCGGTGGCCACAGGCCTTGGCTTATAATACGTTTTCCATAACACTGTTGCAAATATTCTATGGTGGTCCGTGCAGTATGAGCAGTGGCTCCGGCTTGCTGGAAATAGCCCCTCGTTATTTCATCTTCATGCAGTTGATTAATAAATTCTGTCAAAGTGACAGTTTGATATATCTCTGCATTAATTGTTTCATTAAAATATAATGGCCCTATTATTCTTCGCCTTGAAATTGCAACCCATATTTCAACTTTTAATGGATGCAAATCTTTTTCAACAAAATTGTAAGGGTTCTCTGTAGCCCACGTTCGGTAATTCTGGCTATTTACATAACCAGATAAATAGAACCATGCTTCGGCAGTGAAGAAGGTTAGGTCCAGTAAATCATTATTATTAAGATGCTCGTTAAACCATTGACAGTACAGTATGCGTTGTTGATAATCACGAGGGTACAATTGCTGCACATCCGTAACTCGATAGGGATGCATATGTAAATTTGTATGTAGAGCTTTTACACAACTAGCTCTACTAATACCTGAAAAGAACACATTGTGCTCATTTAAATATACTCTAGCGCACGTATCTGACTGTGCTGATAGTTTTCGAAGTGATTTTTTGGGGCTTTGATTCATTCGTTCTTCAAGATCATTAACAACAGCTTCAGTTAATATTGTAGGTCTTCCGGTTGAGTTATCCTTACAAATATAATTTTTTCTCTCAAAACGCTTTACAATCTCACGCTTGTGATGGCCAAAAACCTCATAGTTGACATTTACATTAGGAAACGCTTCTACGAACTGAGGAAGCAAGACTGCATACTGTACTACCAAGTTCCATCCTGATTGCGAGTTGCACTTCGAAAGTGGGCCATAAGAATGTATACGTCTTGTTCAGGTATAACCATTTTTGGCTTTCCAGTCAATACTGAAAAAAAATTAAAATAGTGGTTACTCAAAATCAAGTTGCATTTCGTATTTAATTATTACTTACCTACAACTTACAAACGATAATTATTGAGCTCTAAAAAGAACTGTTCGAAATTAAAGGTATAAATATCAAGAATTCAAAACAAATAATTTTTACAAGACCAACGATAACAACTGACAATACAATTAACGACAGTTTATTTACCTACGTCTATGTACGCAGCTCAAGCGGCAGCGTTACCACTACAATTTGATATAATTGTAGGCATACCAACATAATTGGCGTGCAAGCATTAACAGACACATTGTATATCATGTGTATTTATTTGCCATGAATTTATTCTGACTTTTATAAAATAAAGATGGCGGATATTCACAAACATTTTTCTAACATATTCGTCTGCAAACGCACTTTAAATCGCCCGTACCGTCGTCTATGTACCACTATAAACTGGGAATAGGCACGTAAATGATGCCGAAAAGGCGGTACTTTACGATTCGGAATCTTCTTGCGCCCTCGAAAGCTTTAAAACTTGGAATTTTAGGCCTAAAAGTGAAAGTTTGCATACATTTCGAATCGCCTGTCACTTTGACGTTTCTCGGAATTTTCAATATAAAAGGCTCCAGAGGATTTTTTGTTTCACACGTCATCCTTATGGGAAAATGTCGCGATGCAGCGTGATTTTCTGCACGTGGCAAAATTTTCAAAAATTCTTTTCGGGCCTTTGCACTCTCATCGGAGACGTGAAAAATAGCCTTAGGAACGACGGACCGTCGTCCCCGCAGCCTGACACCTTTGTTCCCACCGCGGACGGGCCACGTTCTCAGAAAAGTGTCGCCCCAATTTGCCACTTTTGCGCGTCTTTTGTCCTCTACTAAAGCCGTGAGAGCGGTAAAGGGTCCTGCTCGCTTTTAGTATATATAACTAGACATGTATTTTAATGACTTATTATGTGACTAATAAGATTCTCAATTGGCTATGTAGTGCAGTCAAATTGTACCAAAAATTAGAGTAGTTTTGATTGTTTAATATGTTGTATGGGTTGGTACACTGTTGAAAAATCCAAGTTTTCTAATTCCCCCCACCTCTGCGGACGCCGCCATCTTGAAAGAACCGCTAAATTTTTGGACTTGTCCCTGTTTTTTCAAAATATCTCCTAAAGTATTGGTCTAGGCAAAAAAGCCTTAAACTAGAGAAAATTTTCTTCAATTTGATATAAAAGCGGAATATTTAGCTAAAATACTTCCGCAGATAGACCTCTTTGAATTTTGAGAGACAATCACAGGCAGAGAGAAACATTTTTCAAATACAACTTTTTGGTATCAAGGGATTTTAAAACGTGGACACCTGCAAAAATCTTGAGGTCAAAAATGTTTGTCATCAAAATTCTCCCTTATATATGTATAGGTAAGTAAAAGGCAATTAATTACATTAATATACATCAGAATTTCACATACCTTTGCTGTTTGTGTGTCCAGAATTATTAGAATGGTCTATAGATCTTTTGTGTCAATTCTCCACGTTGTACAAATCATCTGACATTAACTTTGATAAATCATTCTACATTTATTTTCACCAGAGACTAGCTTTAGTTTTTACGATGGACCTATGGTGCAATCTGCGAAGTAATAAAAATAATAATAATAATAATAATAATAAACATTTATTGATGTAAACACCTTTACAGTCTGTTGTCATATGCAAAATAGCTGAATACAGCTTCGCCTAATACAATATCAATAATGAGGTGTGGCCACCACACGACTTTCTTATACGTATGAGCGTTTCATATTATACAAAATGGTTCTAAATTGTTTTAAATAGTTTTATCTTATTACAAAAATAAACCTGTGGGTAAGTTTATATATAAATTATTCAAAATCCTATTATAAATACTTAATAAACCTCTGTAGACTGCATAATTTGCGAGATGTTCGAAAAAAGTACTACTCGCTAAGAGTAAAAGTGTTACTTCCGGTGCGAATTTGGAAATTTCATTTATACAAAAATATTCTAAATCCAGCACTAAATACTTGTGTAATCTTGACAAATATACAGTCTGAGTCATCTCCGCGGGTAAGGTGGTTTTTCTCTTGTGATAGCTGCTCATTGGGAGCACATTTTAAAAATATTTTGTATTATACAGAGTGTTCCATAACTTGGTGGCTAACCATAGTTATAGTTTTTTAAATGGAACACCCTATATATTATTGCATTTTTGTATTCCCCCTATAATTTTTAGTCAAAGTGTAATATGATAGCATAGGCCTAAAATCTAATGTTTTTGACTTATTCCCATTTTTCTGAAAAATTCAATGTTTGTATAAAATTATATTTCTCGAAAACTAAATATTAGAGGACAAAAGTCTTTTGCAGTATTGTTTACAATAAGAGGTCCTAATAGAAGCATGTTTTATTTTTTTACAGTTACTAACTGCATGTGCAAAAAACTGGATTAAAATTACATGACACGTTTTTGTATAAAAGTAATTTTTTTAAATGGAACACCTGTATATCAATTCATTTTTGAATTTCTTATTAAATTTCACATCAAAAGCATGTAAGACGTTAATACTTTAAAAGTGACTATTACTGAGCTATTGTCGCCTTTTGATATAATTTGGTCAGTTTTATAGTTTTAATTAATATAGCATAGTACTGACAAAATTATATCAAAAAGCGACAATAGCTCAGTAATAGTCACTTTTAAAGTATTAACGTCTTACATGTTTTTGATGTTAAATTTAATAAGAAATTCAAAAATGAACTGATATACAAGGTGTTCCATTTGAAAAAAATGCCTTTTATACAAAAACGTGTCATGTAATTTTAATCCAGTTTTCTGCACATGCAGTTAGTAACTGTAAAAAGCAATAAAAACAATAAAACGTGCTTCTATTAGAACCTCTTATTGTAAACAATGGTGCAAAAAATTTTGTCATCTAATATGTCGTTTTAGAGAAATATAATTTTATACAAACATTGAATTTTCAGAAAAATGGGAATAAGGCAAAAATTTTAGATTTTAGGCCTATACTATCTTATTTCTTTTTGACTAAAAATTATACGGGGAATATAAAAATGCAATAATATATAGGTGTTCCATTTAAAAAACTATAACTATGGTTAGCCACCAAGTTATGGAACACGCTGTATAATACTAAATATTTTTAAAATGTGCTCCTAATGAGCAGAAAAAACCGCTTCGAAATATCTTTACTCATAAAGGCATAATCGGCCTTACCCGCGGAGATGACTCACCCTGTATATAGAATGCACAAATTGACGACAAAAAATCGCTACTCGGTTAGAGTAAAATTGTTACTTCCGGTCCGAATTTTGAAAATGTCTTTATACAAAAGGTATTGAAAATTAAGTTCTAAATACTTTTATACTCGCAACGTGCCTGTCTAAAAAGCATGACTGCGAAATATTCGTAAAAAACTGATTTTCGATAAGAATAAAAGACCTACTTCCGGTAGGAATTTCAAATAACTTCTTTAATAAAATTCTTCTCAAATTTAATTTTGAGTATATATGAATTCTATATAAATTTGTGTAAACTAGTTGACGACTAGTACTGACTATTACTTCCGGTCTGCCGATTTTACTGAAAATGTAATCAGATCTCAAGACCAAAATTATATCCGCATGTAAAATTTGGCATTGATATCTATAGCGGTTTGACCGCTATTGTGGTCACACACACACTGACAGAGAGAGAGAGAGAGAGAGAGAGAGAGAGAGCGAGAGAGAGATTTTTTAGAAACCACTTTTTCTGTATCAGGGGACTTCAAAACGTGGACATCTGCAAAAATCTCGAGGTCGAACATTTTCATCATCACAATACTTCCTTATGCCTTATACCACGTATAAGAAAGTAAAACCGCAAACATGAATAATAAAGGAGCATCACATATACACCGTGTTTCATGTAACTAGCACATTAGAAGTTTTTGTGCTTACAACGCGAATTTTTTCCAGAAGTTTTGCCTTCTCACATAATTGACCGCAATCGTTCAAGTTAAAATATTTTTAAACTCGTGCAACTTCCGGTTGCACCGGAAGTAGGCGCCATCTTTGTTATTTTAAATGTGACACCCTGTATTTTATTCGAGATTTGAATTGCTTATTTAAATAGAAGTGTATTAAGCCATTTATAGAACATTTTTAGATTTAGAGCCCCATTAACTTGACCTTCCTCAACTTCTTGCTATTCTGCTCTAACATGTATTTGTTCATAATCCATGAACACTTTTTCTGCTATACATACAATTTATATATAATCGTACCTTCTTATTTTGCAGATTTTAGTTAATCTGAAATTGTAAATTCTAACCTTTTAATATTTGCTTTCTATCGTGATTACCGCAAATTTAAATTTGTACATCAGTGCGCACGATCGTTCTTCATATTACCCTGTTGCCATATGCATTTTTCTATTAACATCCTACTACTTACTAGCCACTAAATAAGCGTTTATGAATAAGGTAAATTAATAGCGTCTTAACATGATGTTAGTAGCTACTTACTAGTAGCGTACTAACACCCTATTAGGGTGATGATTATGAATAAGGCTGCAAGATTTCTCCTGCGATTTCCAGTGACGATAAATAATGTAAAAAGCATTAAATATTGAATTTTTATATTTACAATATATGTATATATGTATACGCGGATGTATTACTTATTACATACCTTGAGGCTAACCTTAATTTTAACAAACAGTTCTCTGATATCTGTGGTAAACTTAATAAGTTCTATTACGCAATTTGTAAACTAAGGTCTACTATTTCCCGATCAAGTCTGTTTAACGTTTATTACGTTGATATATCCATTCTGTCATAAATACAACGTGAGAATCTGGGGTGAGGGATTAACTGGGTGCGCGTATTTGTGGAACAGAAGCACATTATTTTTCTTCTTTCTGACATGGGGCCGAGAGATTCGGCTATTGACGTTTTTAAGGCAAATATAAAAATAAAAGTATACGTTTCGAAGTATGTAATATTAGTAATGAAAATTGTATTTCTTATAAAGAAAAATAAAGTATATACCTATTCTAAAGAAAATATTTTGCACAAATATATAGACACTTATTTTATTCGTTTGGTTGAACTTGTGACACTGTATGTCTCGTGATTTTAAAGATAATCATCATGCACGCTTGCGATTTGCTTTGCAATTTTTTTATTTGTTGTTTGTTTTGTTATTTAGACAGTAGACCATGTATTTATCGTAGAAATGTATTTAATAGAAAGTTAAAAAAAATAGGATGTCACTGAAATTGTTTGACATACTAACACTATTTCTTTCCTGTTGTAAACTTTTTAAAAATGTGCGAATTTATTCTTAACAGTAATATAAACTGATTAATTGATAAAGTGATTGTTCTGTTCAATTTTTCTCCTACTGATGAGAATTTAATAGTAACTATACGAATCGCAAAAAATATTATTGCATTATTATACATGACAAATTATTGTATTGGTTCACTTCTGACATTAGGAAACACTTGAAATTCAAAGCATGCTGTTTTACTAAATGGAAACGCACAGGATCTATTTATATCCGAAATGAATTTTCTAGACTTCGGTGTTTGCTTAAAACAGAAATTGGAGAGGCGTATAAGGTATACCAGACTAGACTTGGAACTAACATTGCCTGTAATTCAAAGCTTTTCTGGAGTTTTGTGAACAGCAAGCGATCTACCTCTAGAATACCAGGATCTTTAACACTTGATGACAATATACTTGAACAACCACAGGATATTGTTCAGGCTTCATCTGGCATTTTTTCTGATGTTTTCAATTCTCCGATGCCCGACCTCATGGCTCAGTCTGACTTTGATGTGAATACTATTTCCATTGATATTGGGTACATCACTGTTGAGGAGGTATTTCGTAGTTTTAGGAAGCTGAAGTCAACTATGACCTCCGGCAATGATGGTCCTCCCAGTTTTTTCCTTCGGGATTGTGCTTCAGTGCTATGTTCTCCACTCACCATATTATTTAACTTATTGCTTAGCACGTCCACTTTCCCTGATCGCTGGAAGATCAGCAAAATAACACCGGTGTTTAAAAAGGGTGATCGTAGTAACATTCGTAACTACAGACCTATTAACACTATATCAAACTGTGCTAATGTATTCGAATAAGTCATATATGAGAAATTGTATAGCTGCAATAAACCACATAGTTCAGTCAACCAACATGGTTTTATTGCTGGAAGGTCAACTACGATCAATTTAGTTGAAATCACTCAATAAGTGAGGCTTTGAATGCTCGTCAGCAAGTGGACGTCATTTATACTGACTTTACTAAAACGTTCGACACAATCGATCACACTCTGCTTTCTGCTAAACTACAATCCTTAGGTGCTTCCACACGAACTCTTGCTTTCTTAAATTCATATCTGCGAAATCGCTTGTTCTATGTGACGTACAATGGATATGTATCCAACACTTTTCCAGCCTTCAGCGGTGTTCCGCAGGAATCTAATTTGGGCCCACTACTGTTTAATGTATACATCAACGATCTCCTGATGCTGCTTGATTGTAAGGCTCTCGCATATGCAGATGACTTAAAAAATTTTAATGTAATATCTTCTCCATCGGATTGTTTACTGCTGCAAAGAAATATTACATTAATTAATGAGTGGTACAACAATAATAGAGTTTGCTTGAATGTGGACAAATGTGCAACACTCTCCTACTCTTAATGTTCAAACGTTTTGTGGTTCCCATATGCAGTCTCTCGGAGCTGTGTTTCTAGAGTTTTGCAGTTCAGAGATCTTGGTGTGCTTTTCGATAGCCAACTGTCCTTTGGTCCGCATATCAGCGACTTATGTGCTTCCGCCTCCAGATTCCTGGGGTTTCTTATTCGCTTATGCAGAGCGTTTAACAACTTGGAAACGTTTTCCATTTTATTTTACTCCTTTGAACGTTCCAAATTGGAGTATGCATCCTTGGTCTGGTTTCTGCATTATATATACCACCATCTCATGCTTGAACCGTTGATTGAAGGAATATATAAAGATGCGCCACTACATAGCACTGAGCGTAGCCAAAACTGGATCCGAAATCTATAGCGACTGCATCAGTCGTTTGGATCCGAGATTCGAAACAGCCCGAGACAGCGATGATGTTTTTTGGCAAGGGATTTGCGGGACGACTTAACGGAAAGACACGCTATTTTACTATAGCGTTGCGCATCTTTATATATTCCTTCAATCAACGCTTAACGTATACAGAAACGTTTTCTGAAATATATGTCGTTTAAAATCGACGGTGCTTACCCACAACGCGGCATTGATTATGATCACCTACTGAACAGATAGGTTTCATTTCTTTGAGTAAAAGGCGGGACGAAGCAAGCTGCAGTTTCATTGTAAAACTGGTTAACAATGGCATTGACTCACCTGCACTTCATTCTCATGTGAACTTCTTAGTACCCAGGTGTGCTGCTAGATCAACGGGTACATTCTACGTCCCTACAGCTCGGATAAATGTTCTTGTGAAATCCCCGCTCCATCACATGGGTGTAAATGCCAACCGTTTGTACTCTGACCCATTCTTGGGGAAGTAATAACGTTATTGTCTTATTAATAATAAGTACTGTTATTAATTTTGCTTTTATGTGATATATTTATTCTTTTTTTATTGTTATCTCTATTTTATTATTGTATCGTATTGTGTGCTATTACAAGTCATTGTTAATTTTTATATTTTACCCTGTAAGTAGTTATATCTGTTGGGTAATAAATGAATATTATTATTATTATTATTGTTAAATCCTACAGTTTCTAACAGAGTTTGTTTTCACAACTTCCTACATTTAATATTTAATATTTTACTTAGACAATGAGAAATCTCCGACAGAGGAACCTCAGAGACTAGATCGAGAAAATAATTATATATTATCATAATATTCCATAACATGCAACTCAAGGATATAATGTGGAATTGCATTGTTGTAATATATATAATTGTGAAAATTGTTTTTTATAGCATGACTAATTTAAGAGATACACTGATGAACAAGATTTGCAGAAGTAAATATCCACTAACTATCCAAACGGAGAACTGCATTTAAATACGCATATGTAGAATGATTAGTTCCGATCAAGGAAGATATAAAATTAATACAAAAGAATAAACACTTGAATACTTCTTGATAATAGACCTTAAGAAATATTTTATGCAGGTAAATGTAATTATAGTTCGACATTATATTCATAGGCTGGCGCTTTTGCATTTAAAACGGTTGATCAGTCCGTGGTTGATGGTGTTCTTGACTCAATAAAATCGAGTGCATCTGATTCATATCATATCAGTATCTCTATCTTAAAAATGTGTCTATTTATTTTACCCTTTATTATTTATGTTGTACACACATGTGTAGTGGAGGGTGTTTTTCCTGACGCTTGAAAACACACCGTAATCATACCTTCCCTAAGTGCTCTAATCCCATTGAATTTCATTTATCTCCGGCCTATTAGTATTTTACCAGTTCTTTCTAAAATTATTGAAAGACTCGTTGAGGGACAATTGAGTGAGCATCTTAACAGTCTTGAAATTATACTACCTTATCAGTCTGGTTTTCGGGCTCAGTATAGCTATTGCTCTGCTCGGAGTAGGTAATGGATGATATATTTTCGGAGCTGGATCGGAGCAACACTCTTGCTTTGATGTTCTTGGATTTTAGAGATGCATTTGATACTGATGATCTTGAACTTCCCCTGACTATTTTGCTTTATATTGCTTTTGGATGCGACAGCTTTGTTATTTTTTCATCATTATTTAAGTGACAGACGTTGCTGTGTATCGCAAAACGGCAAGTTTTCAGATGAAATGCCTCTAGGCTGAGTTTTGGGTCTTATTCTGTTTGCATTTTATATAACTAATTTACTTTACTGTATTTCCGCTTGTCACAACCATGCATATGATACTCAGTTATATTTATATCATTCATTTAAACCTGTTAACTTGGATACTGCTATCAGTGACATTAATATGTATTTGGAGCTACTCCACCAAGCAATCGTGTCTCAAACCTTACAAATTAATCCTCAAATGTCAGATGTTATGGTATTTGGTGTATTTGGTATATGGTTCTAAGTTCTAATTACTTAATTGAAAATCTACTACTATTCTGAAAAATTATTTTTTTACCTAAAATAATACACATGTGTATGTAAATCAATAGCAATTTGAAAATTATTAAACAAATAATTTTTATTGGTATTGAAAGAGAAATAGAAATGGGGTGTAGGTACCACACTACTTTTTTTTTATATACGTACATATTACTGAGAAGTGGAGAAAATCCCAGTAGTACATGGTGTATTTCCTCTTCTTGTTCTTGTTTTTCTTTTCTTAAGACTTAGTCTTGTTTCTTCTAATCTTCTTGATCTCGTTCTGCCTCTTGGGAAGCAGATGTCCAGCTCTCGCACCATCTTTTGGGAGGTCGACCGGGGGATCTTCCCGAACTCGGCTTTTCATCCTTTGCCCATTTTGCCAATCGATCCTTTGTCATTCTGTCGACGTGGCCTCTCCAATATCGTCGCGTCGTCTCGATCTCGTAAACTGTACCACACCCTGAATTTTGAGATCTGCTCTTATATCTTTTCTCTTATCTGGTCTCTCAAGCGTACTCCCTTAATATCCTCAATGTGTTTGTTTCTTCTGCCCTCATCATGCTTTTCGCTTTTGTTGTATCCGCTCAAGTTTCCACTGCATATGTGAGTATAGGTCTCACGGCGGTTTTATATATGCGGACTTTGCTTTCAGTGGACATGTATTGTTCCTCCACATGAGGTCCCTCAGATAGCCAGAGATTCGTGAGGCTTTGTTTACTTGGGTTCTAACTTCAGGTTGTAAGTTTTCGGAGCTCGTTATTTCAGCTTCCTAGTACGTACATTGCATACATTGGTGGATGGGTTTGTTTGTTTACAGCCAGTTTACATCTAGTAGGCTCCTTTTGCGACTGTTTCCAATTCAAGTCCTTCATACTTAAGTATTTTGTTAAAGATTTGATCTGGGCCAGGGGCCTTCCTATTTTTCAATCTTATTAGTGCTTCATGTACTTCGTCCTGTGTTATGTTATTTTTTTCCAAAGGTTGTTCTGTGTTCTATTATGACCTGCTCGTGTCTCATACCAGCATTCTCCATTCTCCTGGAGTAATTATGTTTATTTGTACTTCTTCGGTTACTGCTCACTTTCTGTTGCTTAACTTAGTGTGTTGCAAATCTTTCTCTGTCCCCGTGCATTTCCAATTTTTCCAATAAAAAGATTTACGAGTATAATGCTTGTTTCCTCTAATAAAACTAAGATAAACAAGGCAATAAACATGAATTATTAGTTCAAAATAAAAATAAATACATACCTTATATATTTATGATTGTGATTAAGAAAAGTCAACATGTATATTAGGAAGATAATGTCAAACTTTTCATAAAGTAAGAAGAGTGTTGACAAGGTTTGTAATGAAAACATCATGGCAGAAATATACTGACAATCTAAATCAAATTCAGTATTACCAAAAGACACAAACTTGAAATAGAGGCACTACGAAAGCTAGAAGTCGATTGTCATTGGGTATACAAAGGCGGTTCAGAACAAAATTTAAGGGAGTTCGTCGAGAAATTTAGCCGGTAAAATCCAAATCTAATCGCAAGATTGAACGCGTTAGTTCAATTGTTCTTTTGTTTTTGTATTTGAATTGTTATTTGTTAATTACCAGTAGTGACTAGTAATGTTTAAGTTATAAAATAAAGAAAAATAGTACGAGTTAATATATTAGTGCCGTCGAAGAATCTGTGTACATAGAATAAAATTTATTATAATTGTTTTAGAATATTGTGAAATAATAATAAAATATGGAAGCAATTTATGTTCAGGAATTTGAGGAACTATGTAACAGACAAACGTGAAAATATTTGAGTAATCTGCAAGTTGATACGTAATCGTCAGTGTTTTTGATAAATAAGAACAGTTAAAATTTTAAGATACTTAATTATGATAGATAGCTAATTTTTGTCGCAAATGTGAAAATGTTTAGGCATTATAGACATTAAGCATTCCTTTATGTATAAAAGAAAGAGTCACATGAATGTGTAACCCCTACTTGGCTGATGGAAGTAGGGTGCACGAGCTTGAGGCTCGACCGGGTCGGGTCCCCAAATGTGGTTGCCTAGTGACACACTGGTTCCGATAGATTAAGATAATTGACAAAGTTTGGGCGCCAGTTAATTTTTAAAACAAGTAACAAACGGCCTAATTAAAAAAAAGCGAACCAGTACATCACCCAGGAAGGTGTGATGCGAGACAGGATAGAAACAAGTACATATTTATATTATTTACAAAAATATTGTAACTAAACAAGCTCACAGAAAAATAAACATCGGCGCGACAGCGACGACAAAAAAACGTACTCGTAAACAGTCATAAATCATCTCACATATCCACTGCGAAGCGTCGGATTGTTTCTCGAATACTTCCGGCATGTGGAGAAAAATCCAGAGTGTGCCCGTATATTTCTCGAACTTTTATCTACAGATATAAAAGCAGTTGAACCGATGGATGAGTCATTCTGGAATAAGAAGTCATTCATTCAGTAGTATTCGTACGGTACAAATAAATATAGTGAGCGGTGCAGTTTTTATTATAGTGCAATAAAGACATAAATATTACAGACATATAAATAGTAGTGGTAAATAAATACGTGTGTTAATTTAAATCGTAGTAGTTTAAGTGTGATACATTAGTTTTATATTTTTATAGTGTAATTAATTTTAAGTGTGTAAATATACAGACTGTTTCAAAACATTTGCACGAGTTGTTTATTGCGAACCCGAAAACGCAACAATTTGGTGTTAGGTGTTTAGGGTGAATAAGTGCAAAGAAAAATGGCTACCAAACGTTTGGAAGAATTAAAAGTCCCCGAGTTAAAAGCAGAATTAGAAGAAAGGGACGCAGATATGTCTGGAAAAAAAAATAATTCTCCATGGCCGGCTTCGTGACATTCTAATAAATGAAGGTAAGGATCCCGAAAAATATTTGTTTCAAGTACAGTCTGATCCAAGCTTAATAACGAAGACTCTAAAAGATGAAATTGCAAATAATTCAAAAGCTTTAACAAATGAAATTGCAAATAATTCAAAACATTTCGAGACTACTATGAAGACTCTAAAAGATGAGATGTTACAATTCGAAATTACTATGGAGACTCTAAAAGATGAGATGTTAAATAATTCAAAGATTTTGGAAAAAACTTTAAGAAATGAAATTACAAGTAATTCAAAACAACTCGATGAAGACATTCAGAAGAATTCATCGAATTTCAAAATGGAATTTTCTGAGGCCATCGAAGCCGTAGAACAGAGATTGAGGGACGAATTTAAAGTTCAGCTTCAATTGCCAGCGATGAACGACTGCAGTCCCCATGACACCTCAGTAGAAGCCTGGAGATCTGCCAAACAGCAAAGGCAAAGGTAAACCTCCCACCTTCGATGGAAAGACGTCATTGATGACGTACCTGAAACAATTCGAAGCCGCGCAGGAGCAAATGGATGGACGTCCCCGGAGAAAGCTACTGCCCTGATTGTGTCGTTAAGAGGAGAGGCCAGTGACGTTCTACAGACCTTACTTCCGGAAGAGTGTCAAGACTACCCTCAATTAATCAAGCGTCTTGAGATGAGATATGGGCATGCACACCTGGAGCAGGTTTATCATATACAATTGAAGAATCGTCTGCAGAAAAAGGGTGAAAGCCTCCAAGAATTTGAAGCGGATATCGCCCGTTTGGTTCGTCTGGCATATCCAACGGCTCCAGATAGCTTCTTGGAACAGTTGGCTGTGCAGACATTCATAGATGGTCTTCGAAATGGCGATACACAACAAGCACTGAGGCTAGCAAGACCAAAAACCCTAATTGATGCTTTGGCACATAGTCTGGAGTTCGAACCCGCAAAGCTCGCCTCTCGAAACCCTGCAGGAGTATGTTCTGTCAGAGATCTACCAGAAGCCGAAGAATCCTTAGAACAGGTAGTCCGACGAATGATGAGTCAAGTGCAACCTAAGAAAAGAACGCTTCGATGCCAGAATTGTAGTGAAATGGACCATGTTCGTAGCAAATGCAAGAAGGAGCCCAAGAAACCCATAACGGAGCAGCAGGAAAACTCAATAGCGCAAATTGCATCTCTGCAACACAATGCCAATAACCTCTACGTGGATGTTATTCTGGAAGGAAGAAACTTTGCCGGCCTATTGGACACTGGGTTGACGAAAACCATAGTGCGACCCGATGTGATTCAAAAGAAGAAGTCTTTACTACACAGCAAATGGCAACTCAAAACAGCAACAGGCGAAGCGGCTACCGTGAAAGGAGAAGTTGATGTGAAGATCGGCATTGAACCAGTATCAATCCAACATCGCGTCCTGGATGCGGACATAGAGGAAGAAGTTAATGGATGTGATGAAGCTATATGGGTTCCAGTTGGACCTGAAATTGGGCGTCTTGAAGATAGGCAATGAAGAATTCATCCTCCGTTCTATGAATAACCATTCCATACATATTGTACTGGCAGAGGACGCTGTCCTGGGTGAACGGACTGAGATGATCCTGGAAGCTTGCATGGAAGGGGACCTGACTGAAGGGAAGGTTACGATGATGGAGCCAAAGGTTGATGATGAAGAAGTGGGCCGAGGAATAATGATTGCAAAGGCTTTGGTAAGATCCCAGAGGACCGTGCCAGTAAGGGTAATGAACGTCAATTATTACCCCGTGACGTTGAAAAAGGGTACTATATTGGGATGGTGTTGTCCCGTGTCGGCCATCGTCCATCAAGATGAAGCGGAGACGGGTACGCCTACTGACGTTCCAGAAGAGCTCCGAAACGTCATCAATTTGGCTTGCCGAGGTCTGAATAGAAAAGAACAACATCAAGTTAAAGACCGGATATGCCGATATCAGGATGTCTTTGGAATCAAGAATGGCACCAAAGGAAGAACCAATGCAGTCACGCATAAGATCGATACAGGCGATGCACACCCAATTCTCCAAGCACCCAGAAGACTACCATTGGCAAAACGCCAAGAAGCTGAGCAAATTGTACGAGGAATGGAGAGTGAAGGTATAATTGAGCCTTCTAACAGTCCTTGGGCTTCGCCAGTGGTACTTGTGCGGAAGAAGGATGGGTCAACCAGATTCTGCGTAGACTATCGCCGACTTAACGAGGTGACGAAGAAATAGAGCTATCCTTTGCCACGTATAGACGACACATTGGACACTCTGGCTGGGACGAAATGGTTTTCCACCTTGGATTTGAAGAGTGGTTATTGGCAAGTGGGAATGAAGCCTAGCGATAAAGAAAAGACTGCGTTCACTATGGGGCGGGCCTGTGGCATTTTACGGTCATGCCTTTTGGGTTAAGTAATGCGCCTGCTACCTTCGAGCGACTCATGGACACAGTGTTAAAGGGACTCTCGTGGAACACTTGCCTGGTGTACCTTGATGACGTGATTGTAGTTGGGAAAACCTTTCAAGACCACGTGAAGAATTTAGAAGAGGTATTCCGAGGGCTACGAGGTGCAAACCTAAAGTTGAGTTCTAAAAAGTGTCACCTTTTTCGGAAAGAAGTAAGTTACCTTGGGCATGTGGTATCTAGAAAAGGATTGCTGTCGACCCAGAGAAGATAGAAGCCGTGCGAAAATGGCCTATCCCAAATGACAAGCATGAGGTGAGAGGTTTTCTGGGATTTTGCACGTACTATCGGCGATACGTCCCGGGGTTCGCCAACATTGCAAAACCCCTGACTCGTCTGACAGAGAATGGGCCTTTCCACTGGAATAGCGAATGTCAAGCGTCTTTCGAAGTACTGAAGGAGACTCTGATAAGTGCATCAATCCTGAGCTATCCGTTGCCAGTTGGTAAATTTATTTTGGACACTTATGCTAGCAATGTTGGGATTGGCGGCGTACTCTCCCAGGTACAAGAAGGGCAAGAGAAGGTAATCGGGTACTTCAGTAAGACGCTTTCCAAGCCCAAAAGGAACTACTGCGTGACCAGACGTGAGCTACTGGCGGTGGTCAAGTCCATCGAACATTTTTACAAATATCTATATGAAAGAAAGTTCTCGATTAGAACCGATCATGCAGCGTTGAAGTGGCTCTTGCATTTCAAGAACCCTGAAGGTCAGGTGGCCAGGTGGATTGAGAGACTGCAGGAATACGACTTCGGTGTCGAGCACCCAGCCGGCCTTAAACACCAAAACGCTGATGCTCTTTCAAGGAGGCCATGTCCAGAAGACTGCAGGCATTGCAACCGGGTAGAAGAAAAATCGGCCAACACACTCAGAACTACCGTGGTTGACGATCAGTGGCAACCTGACAATTTGAGGATCGATCAGGAAGCTGATGAAGACCTTGGTTCCTTGATGGTTTGGAAAGGTACTGGTCACAGACCGGCTTGGCAAGAAGTAGCTCCTCGTTCACAGGGACTGAAATCCTACTGGGCTCAATGGGACTCCCTGAAGGTGGAGGATGGCCTACTCAAGCGTATTGTGGACAGCCCAGATGGAGAAGGGCAAAGGATACAGGTGGTCATCCCTAAGAAAAGGATACCTGATGTACTGCAACAGCTCCACGATGACAGCTCCGGAGGACACTTCGGCGTACATAAGACACCCGAGAAAGTGCGCCAACGATTTTATTGGGTGAATTGCACACGAGACGTAAAGGAATGGTGCCGAAAATGTGCAACTTGTGCCGCCAGCAATGGACCCCAAAGACGTCGACGTGCCCCCATGAAGCAGTACAATGTAGGAAGCCCATTTGAAAGGATTGCTATAGATGCGGCTGGGCCATTTCCTGAGACTGACAATAGGAATAAATACATAATTGTCGTAATGGATTACTTCACTAAATGGGTGGAAACCTATGCCTTGCCTAACCAAGAAGCCGCAACAGTCGCGGAAGTGCTCGTGAAGGAATTTGTTAGTCGGTTTGGTGCACCCTTGGACCTCCATTCTGATCAAGGGAGGAATTTTGAATCGACTTTATTCCAGAATATTTGCGATCTTCTGGGCATTAGGAAAACACGAACGACGCCGCTGCATCCGCAGTCAGATGGAATGGTGGAACGCATGAACAGGACAATGCTCAAACACCTGTCGAAGGTAGTGGCAGACCATCAAAGAAACTAGGATGAACATCTACCCCTGTTCCTCATGGCTTACAGAGCTGCAGTCCACGAGACCATCCGTCAATCTCCAGCAAATTTGTTATTCGGAAGGGAGCTCAGGCTGCCGTGTGACCTAAAGTTCGGCTGTAAGCCTGGAGAAGACTTGGCAGGAGAAGACTACGTCAGCGGACTTAGGCGGAGGTTGGAGGATGCCCTCGAGCGAGTACGCCATCAAATTCAGGATGCCAGCGACAGGATGAAAGATCGTTACGACGTGCAAGCCGAGAGAGGTGGTTATCGAGAAGGGGACCTTGTCTGGCTATATAATCCTCAATGTCGCCGAGGCCTGACCCCAAAGCTCCAACAACACTGGGAGGGACCATGCGAAGTACTAAAGCGAATAAATGACGTGGTTTACCGCATAAGACAAACACCCCATAGTAAGCCGAGGGTGGTGCATTTCAACCGATTGGCCCCATACCATGGACGTAACAACGGCGAAGTGACGGATATGCGACAAATTACCAGAAAACATAGAGAGCCAACTTATGGAAACTTCATGCAAGAATATTCGGGCACCAGGAAGGCTCGTTTTGTAATTACCACGGAAAGGCAACAGGATCTTTTTACGGTACCCTGTGATTATGCCTTAGCTCACTGTGTGGCCCAGGACCTATGTATGCGTAGAGGGATTGCCTTGGAATTCCAGAGGAGATATGGCGGGGTCAATGAACTGATCCAACAAAAGCCAAGGGTTGGTAAAACGTTGGAGATAGAGCGTGACGGACGATCTATCTTTTACCTGGTCACAAAAGAAGTCTCCAACGAAAAGCCAACCTATCACGCATTGTGGGAATCCCTTGTTGATTTACGAGAACGTGCACTCGAACAAAACATAAAGAGGCTGGCCATTCCGAAGCTGGATTGCGGATTAGACCGTCTGGAATGGAGAATCGTAAGAAACATGCTGGAGGTGGTGTTTCGGCATACTGGAATCGAAATAGTCGTGCAGGTATCGGCCCAATCAGCCCGTTAGACAACCTAAGACGATGGATTGACATTTCCACAAGACAACTGGGTGCAACCGTGGGTCCCAATGTAGATTTCGTCATTCACCAACGGCAAGAACATGGAATAGTGTGTTTCGGGGTGAAACGCAGTTTTCAAGAAGGGGGCAATGTAACGAAACAAGCTCGCAGAAAAATAAACATCGGCGCGACAGCGACGACAAAAAAACGTACTCGTAAACAGTCATAATCATCTCACATATCCACTGCGAAGCGACGGATTGTCTCTCGAATACTTCCCGGCATGTGGAGAAAAATCCAGAGTGTGCCCGTATATTTCTCGAACTTTTATCTACAGATATAAAAGCAGTTGAACCGATGGATGAGTCATTCCGGAATAAGAAGTCATTCATTCAGTAGTATTCGTACGGTACAGATAAATATAGTGAGCGGTGCAGTTTTTATTATAGTGCAATAAAGACATAAATATTACAGACATATAAATAGTAGTGGTAAATAAATACGTGTGTTAATTTAAATCGTAGTAGTTTAAGTGTGACACATTAGTTTTATATTTTTATAGTGTAATTAATTTTAAGTGTGTAAATATACAGACTGTTTCAAAACACTTGCACGAGTTGTTTGTTGCGAACCCGAAAACGCAACAATATATTGTAAGAAAATTATATAATACAACGTGCCTTAATTTTTATAAATATGTACAAAAAATGAAGGTAAATTTAATGAAGTTCAATAGAAATCCTTAAATTTAATGGACAAAATCAATAGTTGTGAAATAAATGAAATGTGTAGTTTAAACTCAAAATAATTACTGACCAAAGCATGATTAATAACAATATATAAAAAATGTGGAACTTCCTCCTATTTTTGTGTACTCAGTCTGCTTCCTTCAGATTCTCACAAACTGTTTGTCATGACTAAATAAAATGAAAATTATTTAGTCAAGACAAACAGTTTGTGAGTGTACCTGTTAACGTTGGTTTTTACCTTTTATATGTCTGACGAAGTGTTTCGACGTTAATTTTTTATGTTGTAGGTTTATAGTGATTATGATTGTTGACTTGTTAGTGATGCCATAAATAAATGACGAAATATTGAGCCGTTGGACAAATAGTTTTTTTTTTCTAAAACACAGACCGAATACCCGTAATTCTTTATGTATTATTGAGTACGATCGATATTTCAATTATTTATATATAATATATATATTTCTTCGAATATTTTCGCGGTCGTTTGTTGAAGCGTTGTTCTTTGGGATATTTAGCCGCGTTTGGATTATATTGCCCTGATAAGGACATCTTTCTTCCTGATGTTTCGGTGACATCACTTTCACCTTCCTCTTGAGGATCTTCTAAGAACGACGCTTTCTTCAAGAATGCTCTCTGTGTTCGAATCGCCTTGTATTTCTAGTGCCGTGGTAGTGGAGGGACGAGTGCGGCTTCTTGTGATTGGCTCGCTGATTGCAGTGTTGTTCCCTCTCTGTCGGTCTTTGTGTGTTCGGTCCGTGTGATTTACGTTAGGCGGTGGGATACTGTTGTTTCATTGTTTATTTGTAATTCGTCTGTCCGATAGCGTTGATTTCCATATGTCAGGTAAACGTTGTGCGTCGTCACATTTGTTCATGCAGTCCTGTCGTTTTTCTATCTCTATAGCCTCCCTTATTGTTCGATATGTCCAATTCGTACTACGGGCTATAGTTTTTGTACGTTCGAAGTCAATTGTGTGTCCTGAATGTAGTACGTGTTTGGCAAGTGAGGAAGAAACTGCCCTTTTAGACACAGCATTTCTATGTTCTTCCCTCCGTACGCTGATTCTTCGATTCGTCTGGCCTATGTATGTCTGATCGCAGTCTTGGCATGGTACTTCGTATACACCCTGGTCTTCTAGTAATATTCTGTCCCTAAGAAAATTAGGGACGTCCTACCAAGTACAAAGGACCGAATATTACTAGAAGACCAGGGTGTATACGAAGTACCATGCCAAGACTGCGATCAGGCATGCATAGGCCAGACGAATCAAAGAATCAGCGTACGGAGGGAAGAACATAGAAATGCTGTGTCAAAAAGGCAGTTTCTTCCTCACTTGCCAAACACGTACTACATTCAGGACACACAATTGACTTCGAACGTACAAAAACTATAGCCCGTAGTACGAATTGGCCATATCGGACAATAAGGGAGGCTATAGAGATAGAAAAACGACAGGACTGCATGAACAAACGTGACGACGCACAACGTTTACCTGACATATGGAAATCAACGTTATCGGACAGACGAATTACAAATAAACGACGAAACAACAGTATCCCACCGCCTAACGTAAATCACACGGACCGAACACACAAAGACCGACATGTTAGCTTTCGGCTTATTGGATTCACTCAAAACGGGGTCGTTTGAATTACCTGAGTTCCTATAGCCGCGGTACTTTAATACGGGGAGACGTGGCGTCCTTCCTTCGGGATGGCACACACTTATACACTGGGTGTATGGGATAGGGCTTATGCTAGTGTCTGAGGTTAATTAAAGAGTTGTTCAAACCACATGAATTTATTACCACAACTCGGTCACTAAAAACGATAGCCACGCAGGACTATAAAGAAACGGGCTGAGGGCAAATACTAATATTAAGATATATATACATAGATCGCAGTACACATACAGTTTGCTGAGGCACCTTGACCAGAGGGCTAATTATCCCATACAGGGGGATTAATAAAAAGGGGGTGGTCTTTAGATACTGGCGAATTGAAATATAGTATTTGAGACACTCAGTTGGGGTTCTAGGGGATAAGGCTCCCTTTGGGGTACCTAGTCAATTAACGCCTAGAATGGGTAAGGCTGCCTTAGGGCGCCGAACCAACTAACAACTTCTGAGTGACGTGACGGGGCTATCTTTAGATCGCCAACCGTGCAAGCTTAGGAATAAGTTCAGTACTTACGGTTGCGTTAAATGGGTTATGATGTGAAATCACATTAGCCGCACGTCACAAGTCACTGGGAGGGGTGTATCGGCACAGGTTTGGCACTCTGATAACGATCCGTTGTCTGTATTTGATTGAAGCACTAAGCGGCACTCGCGACGTTGAACAACCTCTCTTATTTGGTTGGGTCACTTTGTTCAACGCCTCACTAACAGGTCACGAATGCTCCTTGGATGTCGGTTGAAGCACGCAACAGCTGTTGGTTTCGGAGACTTGGTCCTCCTCGTAAGTGTTCAGTTCACTCGTAGAAGCCTTTTCTCAGCTTCGGGTATCTTCGAAAGCGTTCGGTAGTCTTCGGAAATGTTCGGTTCGCTAGTGGAAACCTTTTCCCAACTTCGGGTAACTTCGGAAGCGTTCGGGTAGTCTTCGGAAATGTTCGGTTCGCTAGTGGAAACCCTTTCCCAGCTTCGGGTAACTTCGGAAGCGTTCGGGTAGTCTTCGGAAGTGTTCGGTTCGCTCGTAGAAATCTTCTCTCGGCTTCGGGTAACTTCGGAAGCGTTCGGGTAGTCTTCGGAAGTGTTCGGTTCGCTCGTAGGAATCTTCTCTCGGCTTCGGGTAACTTCAGAAGCGTTCGGGCAGTCTTCGGAAGTGTTCGGTTCGCTCGTAGGAATCTTCTCTCGCCTTCGGGTAACTTCGGAAGCGGTCGGGTAGTCTTCGGAAGTGTTCGGTTCGCTCGTAGAAATCTTCTCTCGGCTTCGGGTAACTTCTGAATCGTTCGGATACGTTTCGGAAATGACACTACTGTACACTGAATATTATTTCTTTATTGGGTTATATCGGAATAAACTTTTTACAAATAGACACCTTACTGACATTAAACATCTGTCATTCCAATCAATTTATATGTTCTATGCGTCATGACAACACAAAAAATTGTCAAAATTTCTACTTGAGCGTTAACATATTCTATAGAGATTTATTAAGAGAATATAAGTACTTATAATATGTTTATGAATCATTTTTATATAAAAACATTCCTAAAATTTGGACTTGTTACACACAGATTCACAGGCTTATTTTTTTAAGAAGATAAAACTATTTGAAAGAATTTAGAACAATTTTGTATAATTTGAAACGCTCATATGTATAAGAAAGTCGTGTGGTGGCCACACCTGTTTTTTTAGGTTGCTATAATCTTACATACATTCAAGTTGGTATGGATAATATTAAATATATTTTCGGCAACTTTGCCCCTGTAAATCAACCCTATTTGCTGAATCAAATTTAAGCATGTTTTAATAAGCGTTACTTCATTATACAGTGATGTGCAAATGTATGGAACCAAGTAAATATCTCTGAAGTTTCTAGAGATGTAGAAATTAAATTTGGTGGGTAGATATTACACTATATTTTGTATTTAGTTCGAATGTTTTTATCGCAATTCAACTTCCAGTTTAACCGGAAGTAATGTCAGCTTGAAATTTTTAAATAGAACACCCTGTATATTATTTTAGTTTTGAATAGAACACTTTATTGCGAGTACAAAAATAATGGGTTCGATATGTTTTATTTCATGGCCAACCGTGATATTAACAAAAGAGTGATTTTTGTTACAATGCTAAGATCTAGTATTTTGCGAGTGTAAATCACAAATGTAACAATAACATTAAATACCAAAACTGAAATTGAGTACAACAGTACTTAAATTACTGAAAAGGGCGCTAAACATAGTAAAATAAAACATGACTACGACAAAGCGTTAGGATACCGTTAGTGTATTAAATGTTCAAACTGAGCACCATTTACCTCTTCACAGTAGGCCAGTCTATTTTTAAATGCCATTGTAACATTGGCCTTTGTTTCTGGTGGAATTCTTTGAATCTCTTGAGTTATTCTCTCAGCTAATTCTTGCAAATTATCTGGTCGATTAAAATAAACTTTGGACTTCAAAAAACCCCATAGATAATAGTCCAGTGGATTAAGGTCTGGTGATCGAGGAGGCCATTCTATAGCACCTCTTCTTCCAATCCACCTATTAGGAAATGTCCTGTTTAAACGATCTCGAACAATGCGAGCGTAATGAGGTGGTGCCCCATCTTGCTGAAACCAGATATTATTTGGCAGTTGTCCATTTTCCTCCAGCGCCGGAATTATTTGTGCATCCAAAAGTTCTAAATACATGTTCCCGTTCAAATTTCCTTCTAAAAAGAAAGGCCCAATAATTCTGTTATTGTAAATACCGGCCCAAACGTTCAGTTTTTGAGAGTATTGCGTATGAGCTTCTTGTACCCAGTAAGGATTATTTTGGGACCAGTAACGGCAGTTGTGTCGATTAACTGTACCGTTCAAACAAAAAGTTGCTTCATCAGAAAACACTACATTTTGTACAAAATTATCGTCACGGTTACAAATATCCATAACTGATTCACAAAATTCTAGCCGTCTGTTGAAGTCGTCGTCGGAAAGTTCTTGAACAAGGCGAATTTTGTACGGGTAATATCTTTCTCGTTTTAATATCCTCCCTACTGAACGACGGCTAATTTCGTGCATATTGGCCAGTTCAGTAGTAGACAAATTATGATTTTCCTCTAAAGATATAGCAATATTTTGAGCTACTTCTTCATTTGTAGCAGTATTTATACGTCCACTTTTTCTTAAATTTCCGACGGTGCCATTTGTATTGTACCTTTGCAAAGTCTTTGTAACTATCGAACGTGTTATTTGCCTATTCGGATGAATATTGTTAAAAAGGTCACAAACTTCTTGATGCGTTCTTCTTCTGTCACCAAATCCAATCATCATTAGTATTTCAATTCTTTCTCTTTCGCTTAAATGAGCCATTTTTGCGTTAAAACTAAAATACTACTTATTTTGACAATAACTGTCACTGCTACAATTATTACATGGACTACCAGATATTATTACATTTTCATTCAAAAATAATTTTTTTTTTGTTAATATCACGGTTGGCCATGAAATAAAACATATCGAACCCATTATTTTTGTACTCGCAATAAAGTGTTCTATTCAAAACTAAAATAATATACAGGGTGTTCTATTTAAAAATTTCAAGCTGACATTACTTCCGGTTAAACTGGAAGTTGAATTGCGATAAAAACATTCGAACTAAATACAAAATATAGTGTAATATCTACCCACCAAATTTAATTTCTACATCTCTAGAAACTCCAGAGATATTTACTTGGTTCCATACATTTGCACATCACTGTATACTACAATATTTTGTTATTACAAATGACTGACATAAATACAAATACAGGAAAATATTCTAGTAACATTTAATCTTCTTGTTTCAGACTGCATTACTGACGATTCTCCTTTTACCTCTGAGAGTAGCTGTAATATGTATGTTATTGATGTCTGGCTGGGTACTGGCTTGTTTAGGTCTTTGGGGTATAACAGAAGAAGAATTACAATCAAAGCCGATTACAGGATGGAGAAGGTATATATTTAGAATTTATTAAACATTGCCAATGTATTTATATAAGCTATGTATTATCTTCATCAAAATTATCCTATTCAATTAATATGTTACAATAATGGGTGATTATTTTATCATGTTAGTATAGTGAGTTAACTCAGATATTCAATAAATATCAGGCACGCATAATAATTCCAGAATGCTAACATTATTTTCTATAATTTTCTATGGAAACATTGGGAAATAATAATAAAGTCCTAGAGGAGATTTAACAATTTCGTAAGTAGTAAACACTATCAATTACAACATAACAAAGTATGAACGTAGTATTTTGCCCTCTTCTACATTTCTGGTCAAATGGTGTTAGAGTTAGAGGTGACGTTAGGCCGACCTTCCACATATTGCTCCTTACCTTCCCTTGCTATCTCCTTGGCCGCCATAATACTATTTTCGCCTCCAAAACTGTAGCCAATCCTCCGTTCTGTGTACATGCCGGTCTGCTTCTACTCCTTTTGATTTTTGCTTTCTTTATTTTTCTATCAGCAATGTCGATGAAATGTCCGAAGTATTGCACTGGAGTTATCTTAATAGAGGAGAGTGTGAATCTATATCTAGTCTGTTTGGTATTCCCTAATTTCTACACCTATCTCTCTTCTCGTAACAACTTCATTTCTTCTTAGAACTGACGTATCATATATTTGATACTTAAAATTTATTCTTTTCTTTAACAACACTTATAGAAAAATATATTGTCTTTATATGTCGCTATAATACGGAGACATCCATCTCAAGTGAAGTATGGCGGTATCTTAAAATTCCCTAGATTAGGGTATTTTCTTGTTAGACGGATACCTATTCTGATTTTTTTTTATTTATTTCGAATACTCACAATCTTTAACATTGTGATATAAATGATTTTTTGAAAATATTATTTGTTTCATTTTCTTTACTGATATAAGTATAACATAAAACATCTGTCAAAACCTCATTACTGCAGCTATACACAAGTTTCCCGAACTACCAACTAGTCAATGACACCAACTTAAAAATTTAAGCCACCCAACCTTCACTTGAGATGTATCCATGATACACTTACTTCTGTATATCGGTATGCTCGCTTGAGCTGTCAATGACGTCATTGCAAAGCAATTCAGATTGACAGTTCTTATATCGGCTGCATTTTGACACAGTTTGAAGTTATTTTATCGGTTTTCTTTTAATAATATTCTATTTAATATGTATGGTTGTGCTGTATACGGTTGTCGTAAATACAATCGAAAAAGTAGAGATAGTCAGATTAGGTAAATATTAGAAGCTTCCCAAGGAAGAGGTAGGAAATGTGTGGTTAATTGCGTTTAAAAGGCAGGATTTAATACATTTGAAAAATGGTATTTCCAGAAATCTGATTTGATCATTGTGTATAATAAGAAAAATATGTTAGTATGTATCTGTTTCGTTCATTTTGAGCCATACATCACTCCAACAAGAATCACTGCATTTTTCCAAGAAATTATACAGAGATTTAAATTCAGATGCAGTTCCTAGATTCAGAGAAAGGACAACTTGAAGCAATAAACAATGAGTTGAAAATCTTTAAAAAGCAAAAACTAGATGCTTTGACAAAACTTATACAGATGCTCAAAGTACTTTCGGATAGAGTAGTAAAATGTGAGGAACTTCGACATAGACTAATTTTAAAGCTTTAAAGTGCCCGATGCTTACTAATCACCTATTATGAAAGTGAATTATTTGATTCAATATTTTTTTCAAGATTGTCACATTAAGAGCAACACGTTTGTAACTTTGTACATCTGTAAACATTCATTAAGTATTTTGAGGCATTCTTTACATCGTAGCAATATACGTAGTTTTTTTTTCTTGCTTATTTAGAATTTTTAATTTATCGTTAACTATTTCAAGTTGCTTAACTATTTCACATGGCAAGGATATAGTGAGAATAGTATTTGGATTTCAATCTGATACTAAATTAGATAGCTTTTTCTTTAATAGTGTTGAAAAACATTGACTTAGACTTACTGCATTGATATAAACTTATTGAACTATCAAAGTTGTTATTTATATTAGCCACCATAATTAAAATTCCTACCTTTTACAAATATTTATACATAACGTCCATGGTATCATTCTTAAGGAACATATAATACATTATCTGCCTTTTATAAATATTTATGTTTTGTTCAAATAGAATGTTTTTATCAAATACAAAAACCTAATAAAATCTCTTCAAATTAAAAATTTTGTAAGGCAGGAAAAAGTTGAAATAAATATTTGCCAATTTTATTTTAACTTAATATTATTATAATACAAAACCTCTTAAATTTCTGAAATATGTGACTACTATTACTGTTTAATCTAGAATTAAGATTAATTTATTATGACTTGAAGTCGTGGAGTCAGTTTTATGCTGTTGTATTTCGGTGGATAATTTATAATTATTGTAATCCTACAAAATATGTATATTAAACATAACAAATTCGAGCCAAGTTGTATTTGCTTCATTCAAATGTTGGTTTATCTTCCCTTCAATTGCCTTCTATTAAAAGAGATGTTGCTGTAGATTACCAATATCGAATACTTCAGATCTTAGCGATTCACTAAATAGGATTTACATCTGTGCAAATATTATAAGCCTCAAAATATATGTTAAATAAATATCTTTATTTACATTTTGGCAGTGATTTAATTCACTACATTTATCTGTACCTCAATTATAATTTTCAGTTTATATTTACACAATTCATATTCATAACTGTAGCATCTAGATAGCACAGTACAAAATGAACTCACAGAATAAATTATTTTGCATTGTGTCTTGAAAATCTAATTCAAGCACATGCAAAAAAGTTAAAACATCTTAAGGAGCGTTTGAATCATAGAAAGCATAAGTAATAATTGTTTGAATGCAAAAAAAAATGTTACTGACAAGAAATAACAACATTTTAGTACTAAAAATGTCGCGCGGTGTATCAAAGCTTGAGATATCAGTTTTGATATACAAATATGTAATTAATTTGGCAGAATTTGAATAAACACTATAATCAAAAAGTACTACTAAATTGCGTAATTTGGATTTCTGGAAATACCATATCTGCGTTGGATAATACATAGTTATTTACACTACAAAGAAGGTAAAGTATCTTTTACCAGTCAAGGATGGTTTTGCGCCCGAGCGGAGCGAGGGCTGGCAAATGATTGCGAGACTGGTCTAGATATTTACCGCTTATGTTGCGTATAACATTTTATCCGCTTCCACAGATATGGTTCACAAAATAAAATATTAAGGTGTGGCCACCACACGACTTTCTTATACGTATGAGAGTTCCAAATTATAAAATTTTAAGAATTTTTTATATAAAAATTATTTAAAATCCTATTATAAATATTTCTATTCTCTGAAGGGTCTTCGCTTGTGAATGGGAAAAGTAATATTGGTTGCATAGCACATAATTTAGTAAGCCAAGGATGTTCGAGTAGGTACTTATTACACATAGGAAATATATAATAAATATCTGAAATAATAACTCAATATCTAAGCGAATAAAAATTCATTTATGACCTTATATTTACACATTTGTAACCGTGGGAAAGATTTATAGCAGAATAACAATTCATTGTAATGTGAGTTGCCTAATTTTAATTTATTTTATATTCATTTTAAACAAAGTAAAGAATAGTTGAACGAAAAATAAGTGCACAGCCGGGTAGCTTTCTATTCAATTTATAATGTGAACCCAAGCAAACAAATCTCCTCCGAAGGATTTTTGAGAAAACTGGTTTTTAATATTTTGACATACCTATTAATTAATTTTCTTTAATCCGGTATTTTTTTTCTAAATTTGATTCTTCAGCCGGGTAGATTACTAA